>CM070600.1:44482743-45215702 GCA_036346395.1 Hsuehochloa calcarea
TCCTAACCCTCGATTATTTGCTTAGCTTGTTTAGACAATCCAAGTAAATAGTGTGTAAATAGAAAGAGAGGTTTGTTTAACTTATAGTTTTTGTTATGGTTGTCAACAATCGGTCAAAGAGTAGAAACGACTCGACACTAGGAAGTTCCTTCTGTAAGGTGACCATGCGCAGAGGAAAGGCTTCACTAGGTGATGTTACCATCTCCGACTAGTTTAATCAAACCAAGAACAAAGAACTTGAGTTAAGCAAACGCTCAGAGGACTTTAATAATTCATTCGCCTTTTTTGATGGACTCGATAAGTCTTTTCTAGTAGCAAAAGTGGAGACTGAGCAACGCTAGGAAGTTCCTTCTAGTAAGGTGACCATGTGCGTAGAGGAAAGACTTCACTAGGTGTGTCTCTTCCTTCACCAGCTAAAACGAAACGAGTACACCAAAGGTGGTTGAATAAATATAAAAAGTGCACTCTCTTAGAATATTTTTCAAATTACGAAACTAAGATGGGAAGAGTTGGCTTTGAGAACATTTCGACTAGATAGAACCCGAGCTCTCTCAGATTGGCAACAAAAGTGAGTAACTGTCGATGCTAGGAAGTTCCTTCTAGTGGGCAGACCACGCAGTAAAGGAAATACTTCGACTAGATGATGTTACTTGCCTTTCACCAAAGGTAAAGAGAACTGGTGTTTTTGAATCATAGTCGAAAGATTATAAAAGCACTACTCAAAAGTAAGACAAAAGAGGTAGAAGGAACGTGAACTTTTATTGCTCGAGAGGTCCGGGTCACACATAGAATTTTATGAATCGATCGATGTTCCAATAATTTGAGAGAACTCCGTCTGCCTTCCATTGCTAGTCGTGATCGACTCGCCGAGTGACTTCGACCACTGTGAAGGACCTTCCCACTTGGGAGAAAGTTTATTCCGATTAGATTTGGATTGGCGTAGCCTCAACACCAAGTCACCTACAAAGAAGGTCAGCGAGGCTCGACCTTTACGATCGTAGTATCCGCGTAGGGCTTGTTGGTAGACCGCCGAATGGATTAAGGCCATGTTCTCCTTTCTTCGAGTAGATTAATATCATTCCGTCAAGTTGTTCCCGGTCGGAGTTGTTGAAGGTTTCAACTCGTGTCGACCGCAATTTTAGCTCCGAGGAAGCATGGCTTCGCCCAACACTAGAAAAATGGTGTTTCTCCTGCCGCCGACAAGTGGTCGCATTTAACCGCCCATAATACTAAGGTAATTCTGTACCCAAGCCCCGAGCGCTTAACAAGTCGGGTCAAGACTCGGTTTTAATTCTCGCATTATTTGGTCGCTTGCACGCTCGACCGCCCCTGCTTTGGGGATGTGCAATGTACATAACATAACTTGGTACTCCAACTCGTCGCAAAATTCCTGAAATTTTGCACTTGCAAATTGTTTATTATTGTCCGTAATTATCCGACTTAACTCTAAATCGCTAATTACGCATTTCATCATGAACCTTTTGCTACTCCGCAGTTATCCTGAAGGATGTGTTCTGGCTTCGATCCATTTTGTGAACGTCAATAGCCACAAAAGGAATTCAAACCTCCCGGAGCTTTGGGAAACGGTCCTAGGATATCGAGACCCTGTGTCGCAAAGGCCAAGAAAGAGGTATTGTCTATAATGCTTGAGCCGTTGGTGTATCTGCTACCATGAAACCGCATTGGACACACTTTTAACCACCCTTTAGCATCGCATGAGCCAAGCACAAGAGAAACCTTGTCGAAAGGCCTTACCAACCAGCCGCTCAGGAAGCATGCGTCCCACAGATGCCACTGTATATCATGAAGGAGTATTATTCCTTCGCTTTTGCGTAATGCATCGCATGAGTATCCCTTGGGTTCCTCGCTTGTAGAGGACTCCTTCAACCAAAGTATACATTTTGGCTTTTCGATAAACGACCACTTCAAGATCATCCTCTGCACGGAACCTTGTGAAGATACTCAGAGATGGGAGTCATCTAGGTATCCTCGTAATCTAGTGAGGCCATCTCATTAGAGGTGTCTCTCGTTCTTCGACCGCAGACGCTTGGAGTTGCTCCAAGAAAACTCCTTTGGTACCGCAGACGGAAGAAGCCATCCGAGCAAGTTGGTCTCATGAGAAATTATCCTTTCGAGGGATGAATTGTACTCAAACCTAAAAATACTTTTCTAGCTTACGATTCGATAAGTACCGAGACATTGTCAAGTTAGAGCATCGGTACTCTTTTCCGATTTGATTCACAACTAGTTGAGAGTCTCTCTCACGAGTAGTCGATTTAATCGAGAGTGCTTCGCACTCGTGATGCCGCCTAGCAAACCTTCGACTCGCCACGCTGTTAGTGGCCTCGAAGTTTAATTGTATGGTATACTTTAAGGTTTCTCCAGAGGAGATACCAGACCACCTCCAAATTTCAAGCCACTTAAAGTAAGTGACCCATCAGTACATCATCCACCGGTCGTAGTATCAGATCGGGATCCCGAATGTGTTCAGATTTGTCCATTCGCGCGACAAAGTCCGCCAAGATCCGGGATTTTATGGCCGTCGGGACACGAAATGGAGGTCGAACTTCCAAATTTGATCGACCATTTTGTACATGCGCCCCGCCGCTTCTTATTATGGAGGATCGCCCCAAAGGAAACTCGACGCAAGACGCCTATTTTGTGCGCTCGGAAAATAATGCCGCAGCTTCCTCAAGACATGAGGAGGGCATATAGAAGTTTTTGGACCCGAGGGTAACGCCTTAGGCCTGTAAAACTCCGACGAGTAAATCGTCGTTGTACGCTTTCACGCTTCTACGACTAGTATCGCGCTTTTGCCGCTCGTAAGGCATGCCTAGGTAAATTAAGATCGCCTCTTCCGGTTTTGGAGAAACCGTAACAGAGCACTAAAGGTACCTTCTTGACATCCTCGAAGGCAAAGAGTTTGCTTCTGCTCGACCACTCAAAACTTTCATATCTCCCGAGAAGCTTAAAGAAAGGTAGTCCTTTTCTCCTAGTCGCATGCGATGAAACGACTTAAAGCCGCCATGCACCCAAAGGAGTTTCTCGACTTCTTTTTGTGGCCTGAGGGCGATTTGGAGGATGGCCTTTATTTTCTAGATTTGCTTCGATTCCTCGCATGATACTAGGAATCCAAGCATTTTCCCAAGAAATTCCAAACACACACTTCTCTGATTAAGTTTTAAGCAAAGGCTTTCGAGGTTGTCGAATGTTTCTTGTAGGTCGCTGATATGATTAAATTTCTTAATGCTTTTTACGACTAGATCATCAACATAGGCTTCCGTGATTCCTACCTAATTGAGATGAAAAGTCAATTGCATCAAGCTGTTGAAAGAAGCACCAGATTCTTAGACCAAATGGCATTTTGACATAGCAAAAGGTACCAAATGGTGTAATGAATGCGGTCTTTTCTTCATCGCTTAGACACATATTGATCCGTGGTATCCGAATATGCATCTAAAAACTTAATATTTCACAACCTCGCAGAGAATCAACCAACCGATCGACACGAGGTAAAGGAAAATCATCTTTTGACAAGCTTTATTAAGATCAAGTGAAGTTCACGCATACGCCCATTTGCCGCTTGACTTCTTGACCATTATAGGTTAGCCAACCACTCGGGTGGTTGACTTCTCTTATAAAGCCCGCTTAAGTAGCTTATCCAATTATGATTTAATAGCATCTCGCCGATCAGGCAAATCGTAATTTTTGTTTTACGGGTAGTTTATCGACGTAGTTAGCTCGTGCTCGATCACCTCCCGGGACTCCGCATGTTCTGATGCTTGCCACGCCAAGACATCTGCTAGCTCGAGGAAGGTGATGAGGGTGTCTTCTATTTGGGGTCTCAAGTCTCTCGATGCGTAACAGCCTTCGAGGGTTCTCTCGCGCCCGCAGGAACCTCTTTGACTTGGTCGCTCGCTTTGATGCAGTTTTTAGGCTTCGACTTGCTAGTCGAAGGTCGACTTTCTTCTCGAGTTGGTATTTGACCAACCATCTCGAGGGATCGACGGCCGCAGCTTATACGCCATCTTTTTGTCACAATGAATTGTGATCACCCTTTGGGACTCGCATCTTAAGACATTAATACCCATAATGAGTAGCCATTAAGAATTTTACAAAGCTGGTCGTCCGAGTATGGCGTTATATGCCAGACGAAATCGACCACATCAAAGGAGATTTTCACCGTCCGTAAATTACTTGGTGAACCAAATGTTAAAGGAAGAGAAACTTGGCCAATGGGTTTGGCCAAGACCCTGCACAATTCCATGAAAGGAGTATCGCATCGGTCTTACCTTTGTCCCGGTACTTGCATCTCGCCCAGGCATTTGTAAATAGTATGTTCAAGGAACCGCCACCATCAACCAAAACTCGATTGACCCGACAGCTTGTTGATGGTGGGTTCACCACAATCGGATATCGACTGATCGATTCAAGTGATCCGCAACAACCCTTCTCAAAAGAAATGGTAACTTCCGACCACTTCGTAAATTATTGACAAGAGGAGCATCTATAGAGTTTACCTCTCGTCCTAGCCTTTTGTTGTCGTTTTGACTCAGATGTCGATGATCCTCCGTAAATGTGCTTAACGGTATGTTGCGGATCTTGAACGGCATCTCTTCATCATCCGACGACTTTTGGCCACTCGTATTCCCTACCCGCCGAGAGCCGGGAGTGGTTCTTGTCGCTGTAGTAGTCCTCGAGCTTTTTGGAAAACTCTAGCTAAGTGAGGTCGTGTCCTTCCTTTATGAAAAGGACACCACCTTGGTTTGTCGCTCTTTCGATCGTATGCTTACTTTGCCTTGATCAGGTAATGACTTGGTGGTTCGTGGCTCTTTATCGCTCACGCCTATGACCTCCTTGGAACCATCGGTTTGTGGTTTTGACCCTTTATGTTATTCTTGACTTTTTGCTTTCTTGTCCTTTTTCCACCAACTTCACCCGCTCTCGAGGAGTATTTGTTTCTTGATCGATAGTGTTGTTCCACTCGACCGCCTCGTATAAAACAGATATCGATCACCATTTCAAGAGCTCTGAACAAAGTTGTTGGGAGGATTCAAAGCAATATCTTCGTTATCCTTCTACTACGGACTCCTTGCTTAAAAGCCCCGATAATGATGAGTCGAAACTTCCGTAATTGAATTACTAACCGACTAAAGTGTTTGATGAATTGACGCAAAGTCTCGCGTTGTTCGCCTTATCCTGGCAAGTCGCCTTCCTTTCCGTATGCTGTATGTGCCTTGAAAATTTGCCAAGAGAAGGTCGCAGATGTTGCTAAGAGTAGATCGACTCGAGTGGTTGGTTTAATAACCACGATCGAGCGGATCTTCAAGCACGCTTGGAAGGTAATTTGCCATTACATGCTCTCCTCCTCCCGCCGCCGGACAATGTTGATAGATTTGAAGAAATTCGATGGAATTTTGAGATCCATCAAACTTCCATGTTTACCGGTCGAAAACGAGGTGGCTAGCGTAACACCAAGGTCGTGAAAATGCCCGATCCCAGAATAACTTCTTGACGCCTTCTTTGCGTGAAAGAAGGGTTAATGTCACCAGTGATCGTGATACCGACGATACCCAGAGAAAAGTCGACTGGCCTCGCACTCCATCCGCTGCATTTCTTGTCGGCGGTGAACGATCATCTCCGAGGAGCTTGATCATCACCAATCAAACATATTCGAGTAGGGGATGGATGCGACTTATGGCCGGTCGATTTTCACGCGGTGAAATGTTTGATTGAGTAGTAGCCGGGAAGTCGCATTGCTACGATTTCACCGAAGATGTCGACGAGGTGCTTCCAGCCTTGTCATCACGGTCAAGCCTTTGCACAATTTCTTCAATAAAAGATCAGATCTCGCGCTCGAGCAAGCTCTTGAGTGGGATTTTAGAGCAAGTCTTTGATGTCCCGGAGTTCTTGCACCTCCTTTCGATCGATATTGATGCGCCAGCAGTGTTCTTCTGGCCGCAATCTTCTTTCCGCGGATGGCCTCAAATTCTCCTCATCGATCCTTGAGGCCTTCTCAATGGAGTGCGAATGTCGAGGATTTCTCGCGCCATCGAGTATTGGTTCCTGCCATTGCCGATGATGCCCTTGCCATTATCACAAGGGGGCGCAGCATGCGGATCTTCTGAGAGTGTTCTTATCTCGCCCCATAAGGTCGACTCGATCCGAGGGAAGGACGAAGACCTCCGCTGATGATTCTCACTTGCGCCGTGGCCTCCCGCTTGAGGAGTACTCAGAGACACCATCTCGGCGATTTGGAGTAACCCTCCTGTAGGGGAACTCTGGTTATAATCGCTCCGTCCGCAAATGAGATCCGGCGGAGAGACGGGCCGAATTTGCAGAAAGCATGCTTGATCCCACTCCTCTCGGAGTTATCCCCGAGAGAGGATCACCGATGTTGGTGGAGTTCGAATGGTGGCTCTTTAACTTGTCTCACCGTGTCTGACCTGTTTTAGGGGACTTGAACACTTGGAGGAAAAACTCGTCGTGTTGTAAGTCCTTCTGGGTGCGGCTCTCTCTGATTGACCCTTGTCCTTGAGGGAATTGGCTCTCCTGGACGACGCTGTGGGGGATAAGGATCCTCCGCAACTCCATCGATGGATGATTCGGAGAATGATCTCCGAGGCTACATCACCATCGAGGATGCATCATTCGGCTCGTAGTTGAAACCGCATCCATGTCGACGTCACAGACCGCCAAGTCAAACCAGCTCTCCTCGCTCCATTCCCGCCATTAGTGCATGAGATTTGGAAAGAGAGTATGTTGACAAGAGATTACCGAAGATCCCCACGGTCGCCGCCAACCGTCGGTGTTTTAGAACCGATCTTACGTAAAGATTGTTTGATTCTGGGTCTCTAGAGATGAAATCACGCAGAGCGATTGACACGGGATTTTTATACAGTTCAGCCTTCTCCGGGAGAATAACAACCCTACTCCCGTGTGTGTGTGGTATTGATCAGATTCTCAACAATCGCCGTAAACTAAGATTATTACAAAGAATCAAGATTTGTCTTCTCCTGATTGTCCTCGATTGGCTCTTGTTTTTGCCCTCCCTCGCCCTTCTCGATTGATGCCTTATATAGTCGTGGAAGGAGTAGCCGCTTTCCTCGCCAAGAGGTGCCTAATTGCCAAGAATGGGCACATGATGGCGAATTACCGTGTAATGGCTCCTTCACGCCGCTTGGGCGCTATCTTCGAGGTAATAGTATTAAGCACTATTATCGCATGAATAATAGTGCATGTGGACCGTTTAGAGATTCTTTAATCAATTGGACCCACTCGCTTGTAGGTTTTATTGATTATAAGGTGGTCGTGGTTGACTTGGTCGTGAGCAGTGACTTACGACTCAGGTACAGTCGAGAAGGACTTACGATCGACAATAGTCGAGAAGGACTTACGACTAGGTACATGTGTCAGCAGCGTAACTTACGATCGACAATAGTCGAGAAGGGCTTACGATCGGTAATGGTCGAGAAGGACTAACGACCGTGCAATGGTCGTAGAAGGACTTCATACGATCATGACATAGTCGTAGTAAGACTTACGACTATGGGGGTGATTGTAGGATAACTTACAATCACTTTAGATCACCCTTATAAATATAAGGGTACTGGGACTATGTGACATCATATTTACCCATAATAAGAATTATAGATAAAAGATAAAATAAGGATTATCGATCCTCGCTGTGAATAGCAGGCCAATCCACATGTTCAACTCGCCTCGATACCATCTTGTCACACCTTAATCTCCAAAGATGACTTCGACTCGGAGGGGGACTCAAGAAAGAAAAGAGAAGATGCTACCGCAACACGTAAAGGGGGAAGGAGGAGATACGCCACACAAGAGTCTCTTTAACAACGCACATACTCCCAAACTTACATGGGCCAGCCCAATACACCTTACATGGTTTAATCTCTACGTAACAGTTCCCATCCCTGCTCTTCCTCTCTACACGAGTCCTCGGTCCGTAGTTTCCGCTGTCGCTGGTATCCTTGGTCATCACATTACGGCCACCCGAGAGTCACTTTGTCCCCAAGCCGGTGCAATGGGAAATCTAACTCAGAAACATCATAACCTTCCTGTGTAGCCATGGCAAATGAAGGAGTGCCACTTGATCAAAACTTGCAAATGAGCAAGATTTTCTTGACTAACCTTCTTTCCAATATTGCGTCACCGTGGTGAAGCTCCATGCGAGAAAAGTCGACTAGATTAGGGATGGACGTAAAATATCGAGTATGATCGGGACCGCGGCTTTAACTTGGAAACATGAAATATGTGATGGACCAAAGTGTTCTCTAGGAAGATCCAGCTTTGTAGGTCGCCACACCAATTCTTTCCAAGATCTTGTAGGGCCAAAATACTTAAAGGATAATTTCTAAATGGTCGATTAACCACGTAAGATTGAGCATATGGTCGTAGTTTCAAAAGACCGATCACCAAAGTTGGAACTCTCACAAGACGGTCGATCTACATTTTGCTTCATACGTAATTGAGCCTTGGCCACCGCCTTTTAGTAGTTTAGAATAGGCTTCTCGCCGTAAAACATATCAATCACGTATGCATGTCAGCAAGCATTTAAGATCCGAACAATGCCCAAGTGTGGTTTAGGGCCATACAAGGCTTTATAAGGTGTGCATCCTAATGCAAGATGATAGCGTGTGTTGTACCAATACTCTACCAATGTAAGCTTTCATTGTTTCCATTTGGTTGGCGTTGCTTGACCGCACATCGCAAGTACATCTCTAAACATTGGTTAACTCTGCTCACTTTGACCGTCTGCTTGTGGATGGTATGCAAAGGCTCATCTCAGAATTTAGTGTCCAACAACTTAAACAATTCTTTCCAAAATAAGTCGTGAAAATCTTATCTCTATCCAAGTGATGGATCTAGGGATGCCATGTAATTTCACCACGTTGTCCGTAATTACCTTTGCAATGTGTACCGCAAGAAATGGATGCTTGAGGGGGAATGCACGATTTCATAAATCTATCCACCACAACCAAAATGGCATTAGACCCGTTTAACTTGGGGAGACCTTCCATAAAGTCCATTGTCCAATCTTGCCATGCTCCACTCTGGATAGGTAAAGGACACAACAAGCCTAGTAACTCATAACGCTCATGTTTGGCTTGTTGGCACACACTACATCGCTTTGACAAATTCTCGACATCTTGTTTCAATCCTTTCCAATTAAATACCTTCTTGACTCATCGGTAAGTAGCTTGACCCCTGTAATGTCCTCCGATCATGCGTAAGCATGCAAAGGCATGTATTAACTTTGTTTCAGCCCTGCATTAGACCTCAACCAAATTTTGCCATGATGTTTAATTATCCCACCACTAATGTATATCCTCGGTCATTGAGCTCATATAGCAAGTCACACAAGAACTCCTTGGTCTCAAGGCATCCACTTCATAAGAATTGAGAATTTCGAATCCAAATAGGTCATGCTATAGAGATGGCATGAAGTCCATACACATGTCCCACACGAGAGCGCTGGCACCACCTTATTATTTTCTCCCTTTTGATATCAATTTCAGATTGCAACCGATTAATTTAGTCATCGCTTTTCTTCGCAAATCGGAATGTAATATTCGCTTCTTCCGCATTGCATAGACTCTATGGTCGCTTTTAATGACAAAAGGTCCTCGTTGGAGGTAAGACCTCCACTTCTCAATTGCCATCATAATAGCGAGGAATTCTTCTCATAGATAGATAACCGCTTGTTACGAGCTCCTAGTGCCTTGCTATAGAATGCAACAGATGTCCTCGTGGATCGAGAATACCCAATTTCGTGTCGCAGCGCTGCTTCCACGCGGAATGGCTATTGAAAATCCTGTAATGCCGTATCGTGAGCTCGCTCATAGCCTCCTTCGCTTGTCAAATGCACTTTGTGCTTCAGAGACCATCAAAACCTTTCTTCTCAGAATAAACCGCAATGGCTTAGCGATTATCCCGTAATGCCCGACAAATTTGCGTAATAACCAATCAACCCGAGAAACCTCGTAACTCGACATCGAGGTGGGTTCAAAGCATTGCATCATCACTGAATTTTCAAATCATCAATAGCAACCCCATGATCGAGATGATGTGGCCCAGATATTCTAATTGTCGCTGAGCAAAACTACATTTACTCTTCTTGACCTTTAATTGATGTTGCCGCAATGTCTCCAGACAATCGCCATTGCATCGGTGGGTCTGGCCAAGATGTACAGTTGTTCCTCTGGGCATATGTATACGCACCTAAAATCTTCGTTTTTTCGCTTGTAGGTAAGGTTATAATGTGCTCCATTATTAGAGTGCGATTTATCTAGACGGATACATTCGCCCGCCGCTTCCTATTACCAGCCTTTTACCTCTTTATCTACCCGTTATTCGCTCGCTGTCTCCTGTAGTTTGTTTTTCTTTCGCGTAAAGATTGTGCCCGACTTTGCTTCAGACGCTACTATGTGTTCTCGCCGCCATTGTTAGATTTCTCTACCAGATCGTATTGCTTAGGAACTTTGTGATAGTCTTTCTTATTCGTGAAAAAATAGTCGCTTCAGATTCCCTATTGTTTTGTGTTCTTTCCATTGCTTGCAGCTTTCTTTTAATTTTGTCGCTTGCTCGCTTCGATCGAGTCTTTGCATCTCCGCAGTGCGCTCTTCTTCTGCTGGTCCTAGATTTCCTTGTTAGCGATATGTTCTGCTCAAGTCCTTGCGATGGATTTTGGTTGAAGTCTGAGATGTACCTATTCGCTATGTGGTTATCTGTGGGTTTCGTTGTCCCTCGCCCGCTTTATTCAACTCGTTTTTCTTGTTTGCGGCATCGCTTTTCTCTTTTTGGTTCGTATATCTACCACTACTACAAAAGGCTAATACAGACGCCTCATTACGCATTTGTTTTTAAAACAATCAAGATAAATACAATCACGCATTTATTTTAGTTTAGCGACCCTCTGTGTTACTAGCTGCACTAAAAACCATCTGTGAAGAGGTCATATCACAGATGTTGAAGAACCGTTTGTGATATTACTAAATTAAGAAATTATTATTTATTGGAACCGTCTATAATGAGAAAAAATTGTTGTCTCCACGACTGCAGGAGAAATAACAATGGGCATCTGATCGATAGAAGCACATATTACAAAATGTTGCAAAAATCCTATAGTTATATTCCTTCCACGACCTTTCTTCTAACTGGTTAGTTGATTCCGACCAGTTCCTTGGATTGATCTTTTAAAGTGGTCGAAGTTGATCTCCAACATAAGAAAGCAGAAGATATGTAATTCGGTAGGCACCTTGTTTCGTATGTGTAAATATTTCACTGTCTTTGATGTGTAAGTTCCGATCAACATAAGAAAGCAGAAGTACTTCGATGAAGTGCTCATCTAATCGTAGGGATAATCTTCTACCAATTTCTTGAAGACTTCAAATCCATAGACCAAACTGAATTTCTGACCACCTTAATTGAAGTCATATTCCATGGATTTATTCTTTCCATGTTGGTTGTTGAAAAGTCGTTTTGTTCCGTAAATTTTGTCTTACTAGAAGGGTATGGAGATGGAAACTTTAAGATGAAATGGAAGTAAGAAAATATGGATAATTTATGAGTGATTTTTTCTTAGTTCTTCCCTTTTGATGGTCATTTATAGGCCAACAACTTGTGGCAAGATTAAACGAATAAAGACAGAAGTCCGACGGATATGATTTATTAGAATCTATTTCTAATAAATCGTTGGTAACCAAAGCATCACTATCTTTTCGGAAATTATTTTTCGTAAATACTTATGACGCTCCTTTTCCTATCTTCTTACGGAAAGTAATTCTATCTTTATAACTTAAGCTGGAGGCCTCATCACAGACGGTTTTTAATAAGAACTGTATGCGATAATTCTTAGACGGTTCTAAACAAGAACTGTCTGTTATTACAGACGTCATAGACATTTTTTAAATATAATCGTTTGTGATAATTCAATGCTTAGGCTCCTAAGCGATGCGTCTCTTCGTCTCACGATCGCGTCTCGCACGTCGATGTTTCGATGTGTCGTTGTGTCTATGCGACCAAATATAATCCTTATTTTATAATATTGATCATCGTGCCATGGTGAGGACGCACGATATTGATCAATCGATGCGCTAGCTACCTAGCTAGTACCGCCGATCGCAGCGTCATGGTGAGCACGCAGAGCATGACAGTTGAGGACCAACACGAGGAAGTCAAGCAACGCCATCGCTCTTCCTCACAAAGTTGTCATCAATATCGCTTGGCCGTGGTGGCTGAGCTCTCCTCACCCCATGGTCGACCTTTGCGTATCACGAGCCACGCATGATTTGGCCTTTTAATTTTCTCTTATGGAGTAATTCTTGTATTAAGATTATTCTAACGTCTTGAATTGTGTACGTATATTGGAGTTGCAAGGTCATGTACAGAGCGTCCAAGGAGCACATCGTGGGGAGGCGTGTGGCGCTGGAGTAGGAGGAGGTGATGAAGTGGCTGGATAACGAGTGCTACCTCGCCGTCGTCAGCCACCTAGCCGACGCCGGCAACCTGGAGACCTGCTTCATCGTTGGCCTCACACTCGTCTCCGCGCACCCGGATATACAGCGCGGCCATGTGTGCCTTGATCGGGCAGCCGTTGCCTACGTGCTCGGCCTCCTCTACATGGCTAGTGAGGCGCCCGATGTTGGAAAGCACAATATCAGCCAGGTCGAGGATGAGCCAGCCAAGAGGACCAATCAGGAATACATGCGGTGCCGGAGGCTCGCTGTGGACGCGGTCGGGAGGTGACGTGAAAGAAGATGGCCGAGTTGTAGTGCTGGGTGTTGGCGCCACCGAGGATCCACCACCGGTGCACCGAACACCGGCCGCGAAGATGACTGGAAGGGTAGGACGACCACGCTGCCTTCGCAGCGACGATCGAGGATTAGGCATGAGTATGTCAAGTTCTTTTCACGGGTGTAATTGAACTACTTGTCGTAAAATTAGTGGTTTCATCATAGTTTTAGGAAATATTTAGATATAATTCTTCGCCATTTTTGTCAATATTCTTGACTAATTAAATATGACAACTGCAATTCAGACTTTGAGCTCACTAATGCTTTACTAATATGTGAATGTATCATACGTTCTGAATTTACATTTATGTATATGATAATGTTTATTATCATATACTGTTATTTATTGAAACCGTATGTGATGTGTATTTATCACCGATGATTCTACTTTAAAACTATCTGTGATGTGTATTTATCACAGACGGATCTACTTTAGAACACTGACGAACCGTCTGTGATGTACAACCCTATTTATATTCGGAGTCTAGGGTTTGCCTACGCATCCCACTCAAATGATTAAGTCCCTCATGAGCCCGCTGCCTCCTCCCCGAGCATGAGTCGCCGCCTCTCCGAACCCGGTGCCCCTCCTCCCAAGCCCGGCCAGGCCTCTTCTCTCGAGCCCTACAAGACCTCCTCCCTCCCCGAGCCCATCGCCACCATCCTCTATGTTGTCTCCTCCTCGAGCCTAGCGCGCCTCCTTCTCGAGCCCACCTATTCCCCTCCCCCGAGCACATGTCACCTCCTCCTCGAGCCAGGCTCTCCTCGTGCCTAGCGCGCTTCCTCTCTTGCCCTGAGGTCCACTCGACTAGTGCATCCTTGGTGGTTCTTTTCATCCCTTTGTGAGTTGTTTCTGTTTTTCATAATTCATTTACTTTACTAAGTGTGTTGTGCTAGTTGTATTTCAATCTGTCTTGGCTAGCACTGGGAGACTGTAGCGTCCCGTTTTTCGGAGTTTTTGAAAAATTTTAAAAGAGAACCATTTGCTTCTATTTGCCCAAAAGCTTAATTTGAAAATTTCAAAATCCATTTGCAGTTTAATATGAGTTAATCAAACTTCAATTAAATTAAAGTTGGTTTAATTGAATTTTCTGGAATTTAAAATCAAAATTATTATTTTAAGAATTTTCTTGGATTTATTGGATTTAAGAAATTTATTTTTGTTTTATCCGAAATTAAAAATTAAATTATTTGTAAAATAAAAAGAAAATTTAAAGTTAAAAGTATTTTTATTAAGTCTAGAATAATTCAAGGAATTTCAGAATTTTTCTAGAATTTTGGAGTCTATTTGCTATTTTCTAAATTGCTTTTGAATTGTTTGAATTTTTAAAACTCAAAAATGTATTTTAATCCTTTTCTCGCTTTTGGGTCAAAACCTAGCTGCCCATCCTTATTCCCCCGCCCGCTTGCTTCGCGCCAGCCTCCCCTCCGCCTCGGCCGCCTCGATCGTTGATCTCGATCCGGCCGCTTCGCTGCGCGCCTGCGTCTGCCGATCGTTGATTGAGATCTCGCCGCTTTTTCGCCGCGCTTCCTTTCTTCTCCGCCGTTGATCGCGATCCGCCGCATCCGACGCTTCGCGCTTCTTCCTCTTCCCACCGTCCGATCGAATCGGACGGCGCGCTGGTCTCTCGCCTCGCCGCGCTTTTCTTCCCTACCGTCCGATCGAATCGGACGGCTCTGCGTTCGCCGCGCCTCGCTTTCCCACCGTCCGATCGAATGGACGGTTCTCGCTGTTGCCTCCGACGCCGCTTTCTCTTCTCTCCGCGTCTGCCGCTGCCAATCCCGCTTCGCGCGCATCGCAAGACCACATTGGCGCCGCTAATCTCAAGGCTGCTCCGCTCTCGTCTCGCCTGGCGCCCACCACGCCGCGCTGCCCTATCGCCGCCCGCTGTTTTTTTCGCCCAAGTTTCTATAAATCCGCCGCGCTTCTTCCTTCTCCTCTCTTTCTTCTTCTCTCTCGCCGCGTTTGCCGCCGCCTCGCCTCGTCTCTCTGCTCCGGCCGCCTCGCCACCGTTCTCCGCCCGCCATCGCTTTCTCGCCGGCGCCGCCGTTTCCAACTCCGGCCGCCACCCGCCTCCCCGCCTCTCTCTCCTCTCTCTCTCTCTCGACCAGGCCCGAGCCCACGTATACCCACGTGGCGCCACGCCGGCGCCGCTGTCCATTGCCCAGTGGCTGCTGCGTCGCCTGTTGCGCAAGCGCCGATCGTAAACCGGATTTTTCAAGAGAAAATTAAATCCGAAAACCCTAAATCTATCATTTCATGTGATTTTCCAACTTCTTTTGGCTATAACTTTCACATCCGAACTCCGATTTGGGTGATCCAAATTTCTAAATTCATATAAATTCATCCTCTTTCATTTGGTACTGGTTTTGTAATTTTGGAGTTCATTTGGTGCTGTTTTATTTATTTGTTGCTATTCTCGCACGTAGATTCCTGATTTCTAAGATTTCTTCGACCGACGATCAAGACCCTCTCTCACAACGAAGGCAAGTCGTAGGCCTTTGACCATGTTGAACCCATTTTACAAATGTATATTGTATTAAATTAACATGCATGGCTAGTTTTATTAAAATGGTTTTGGGAGTAGATAATTGCCAAATTGCCATTATGCCTCCTTGATAAATTGAAAATGAAATGTCTCCTTGAATGACATATATCCTGGACACCATAGGATGGTTAATACTAGTTGGACATAATTGTATTACCAACTTGGGTGCGATATTGCTTAGACATGCTCTAGTTACCCATGAGACTTTCGATCACATGTTCAATGATTATTGAAATTTGACTAATGGAACTATGGAACAGTGGTGTGAGGCCACTTTTATTAAAAGATGTTGTGCCATGGCGTGGATTGCCATTTGGTCGGGTATGAACAAAAATGATTTATGCTCGGGCTTGAGGTAGGAGCTAGAGTGGGTGCGTAATGCACATTGGGTTGTGGTAGACTTGTCTCGAGCAACCAACTAAGGACTTAACTTTGCAAGTCATTGATCCGGGTCACCTCGTGCAACCATAAGTCCGTATGGGACGGACCGCCAATTAATTAGGAAAGTTTTGAGTCGGTTCTGTTGTGGTCGCTTATTGGCGCAAGAGGTCGTGTGATGGCGTAAACCTTAGCGGCGTAACCGAGGCAAAATGGAACTTTGTAAAAGCCTTGTCACGTGCTCTAGACTACTCACCTAAGGAAGTGAGCGGTGGTATCGACGGATGCCAAACAAACTAGAGAATTCGTGTCTTGTGGGTAAAGTCGCACAACCTCCGCAGAGTGTCAAAATCTATTCGAATAGCCGTGTCCCTTGCTACGACATGCCCCGTGATTTCGCAAGGGGTAGTATTTTCAAAAATGTGGTTTGGTTCGATAGAAACGATTGGTTGAATGGTTGGGAAGTGAACGGATGTTCACCGCTTGATTCAAAAGAACTTGGTTATCTATGTATTATTCTTTTAAAACTCGCTTGCAATCTAATTATTGTATTTATTGTTAAACTTGCTTTCGCAAATTAACCATAAAGCCATCCTTGTTTAAGCCCGGCATGAATACTATGTGCATACATTTCACGACTTGTCGAGTACTTTATGTACTCACGGCTTTATGCCCTTTGTTGATCGCCCCAGCAGAAGAATCAGAAATGTTGAGTACTATGAAGAAGGCTACTTTGAAGACTTTATAACTAGGTCACGCCCTCCACTGATTGTTCGTGGGCATGTCGATTGGGCTCCACGTATTTTGAGATTTCACGCCGGATACTCTGTTGTTGTTAAGCCCTCGTGTGGCGACTTTTGTAAGAACCTTGACCATAAGGTCTTTGCTGTTTTAATTAATATTACTTTGTCTGCTTCATTAGTTCGTTGTTGAATGGTTATGATTACATCATTGTTGCAACTGTGCAAGCTAGCTACTGATCATGGGACTAGCTTGGTATGCACAGAGGGTCTCGGGGTTGTGTGACACCCGGGGTCCCGACAAGAGATGGTATCGAGCCATATCGATCGTAGGACGAGCCTTTAGTTAGATTGGTCGTCTTAGTCAAAGATTCAAAATATATTTTCTAAATCAAACCAAGCAATTAACTTGACTAGAAATTCTTCTCTCATCTTATTCTGTTCTTTCTTATCTTATTCTATTCTTATCTTATCATCTTACCCTCTTATATCATTCTTGAGTTCTTTTATCTTATCTTTTCTGGAACTTGGTTTTCAAATTTAAACTTGACTCCTTACCTCTGGATTATCCCTAGGATCGAGCCCTTCAAGATCAAGCAGTGGAAGTTTTGGAAGTTCAAGATCCGCCGTCTGTTCCCAGTTGACCCTCCATAAAGATTAGATTGGTAGCTGCCTCCCTAGTTTTAGATTCGCTTAGTCTGCGTAATAGTGCTTTTGTGCTTAAGTGTCTCTTTCTTGTTTGCTTCTTGATAGCTTTCCGGCTACCCGTTCGTTGGGTAAAACCAATTTTGTCCGCATTAGGTTGATCCATCTATCTCCCTTGTTTCTCGCTCATCTCCGTGCTTTCCCTCTCATCTAAATTGCTTTCTTCTCGCCTATTAAACCCGTGAAGCTTTGTCGCAGATGGTTCGCAATCGCAACTCCGCAAGCCAGATGAGACTCCAAGCACCAGGTTCTGCCTTCCTGTGCCGCCCAGCAGATCCGGTTTGAGTCGGGCTTCATGGTAGCCGTGACGCACTGATGAGCTCTTTGATGCGTAATATGACTCAGATGATGAATCGCCAGAACTGCATCTGCCGCTTCGCCGCAATGATGAATCGTAATAGTCAAGCACCGCCACGCCACGCCGCCCACCCCTGTTTCCTCACCCAGCCGGGCAGAGTTTCTAAGGACCCATCCGCCCACTTTCTCTAGCTCCTGAGCCATTGGACGCAGATGACCGTTACGCCCATGGAAAGAAGCTCGCTATCACCCGCTGTGATGATCGCGAGAAGGTTTCAGATGCCACTCACCACTTGAACTTGAAGGTACCGCGCAGTAATGGTGGGAGAACTATTGTGCCGCCCATGGAAACCCCGAGAGTATCACTTGGGCCGAAGTTTTCGGAGCTTCCGCCACTCCCATATTCCCCGATGGAAAGGTGGAAATGAAGAAGAATGAGTTCCGTGAGTGCAAAGAAGGCAACATGTCGCTGAGTGAATACCTTAATGATTCACCGGCTTGTCCCGTTATGCCCAGAGGACGCTGCCACGCATGATGCCCGCCAAGCGCTTCAAGAGAGGACTCAACCCCGCTTGAAGGTGCAAGTCATTGGGAATGACTATTCAGATTTCCAAAGACTTGGTGAACAAGGCCATGCTCATCGAGGAATCCCGCCGTGAACTTGAAGAATCCCCAAGAGAAAGATGATGCAGATGCTGCCCATCGGCCTCACTCCCCAGAGCCGAATGAATGTGCCGCCCCGCCTGTGTTGCTCCACCGTCACATTCAGAGCCCTCAGAAGACTCGCCAGCCAGCCCAAAGTGACTCAGCTTCAACACCAAAGAACCAAAGAACCAAGGAATGGCAACCCCACGGGATCACCGCTTAGTGCCATCACCGGGCACTTCGCTAACAGCTTGCCCGCAGAGGCAAGGCCCTTCTCCCTGCTCGCTTCAACATGGGAGCCACTCCACCAGACCCCACTCAGAGTCGCACGTGGAACCCCTCGACTCCAACCGCACCACCAAGTCTCCTCGCCTTTGAAGAGGTCGTGAACCACACCATGTGGAGGAAGCCTGATGCCCCTGACGCCGTGGCCGGGTAAGTTCCTTGTCAATTCAAAGACTGCCATCGCTTTGTTTGATTCCGAGCTTCGCATTCGCTTGTTTCTGAGTTTTGCCGAAAGGCACCAATTGGAAGTTTTGCCTCTTAAAAGTGTTTTGTTGGTTCACCTCCGCTCGAATTGAGTACGAACCAAGGTTGCCCTAAGGTTAAAGTGACCATAGAAGGGTAGAATTTCTTGCTAATCTCATCATCATAGACACCAAGTCTCTTGATGTGATTTTGGGAATGGATTGGCTTGCCAATCACCAAGCCCTCTTGGATTGTGGTGGTAGAAGCATCACTTTGGTCATCCGATGGAACCAAGGTAAAGTTTGAAGCCTCCCGCAGAAGCTAGCCGGATCTTTAGTCCAGCAGTGCTGTTGTGTCTTTGGAGGAAGTGCCAGAGTCGAGAGTTTTCGATGTCTTTCCGATGATCTACCCGAATGCCGCTGCATCGAGACTTGAGTTTGTCATCAATCTTGTTCCAGAACTGCACCTATTTTCAAGAGACCCTACAGATTGCTCACAATGATTTGGTTGAATCAAGAAGCAAATTGAAGAAATGCAAGAGAAAGGTTTTGTCCACTGTTCTTCACCTTGGGAGCCCCAGTGATCTTTGTTGCAAAGAAGGATGGCACCCAACGGATGTGTGTGGATTACCGAGCCCTCAATGAGGTCACCATCAAGAACAAGTACCTCCGCCTGTGATCGATGATTTGTTTGATCGCTAAAAGGAGCCGAGTGTTCTCCAAAATAGACTTGAGGTCGTGTTACCACCAGCTGAAGATTCGCCCGTAAGATATTCCCAAGACAGCTTTCTCAACCGGTATGGATCAGATGAGTTCACGGTCATGTCATTTGATTGACCAATGCCCCGCTACTTTATGAATTTGATGAATAAAGTGTTCATAGAGTATTTGGATAAGTTCGCCATTGTCTTCATTGACGATATTTTGGTGTATTCCAAGAGTGAAGAAGAGCATGAAGAGCACCTCCGCTTGGTCCCGAATAAGCTTAGAGATCATCAACTCTATGCTAAATTCAGCAAGTGTGAGTTTTGGATGAAAGAAGTTACTTTCTTGGGACATGTCATGTCCGCAGAAGGAGTATCTGTTAACCCTAGCAAGGTTAAGGATGTGCTTAATTGGGAGTCACCCAAGTCCTGCCTCAGTCGGAAGTTTTCTGAATGGGTGGTACTATCGTCGATTCATAGAAGGATTCTCCAAGATAGCAAGACCCTCACTCACCGTTGAAGAAAGAAAAGAAATTTGCTTGGACAATGATTGTGAGCAAAGTTTTCAAGAGTTGAAGAAGCGTTTGACCACGACTCCTGTTGATTTTGCCAGATGTCCTAAGGATTTTGAGATTTTCCGTGATGCATCCTGCAAGGACTTGGTTGTGTCCTCGATGCAAGAAAGGAAGGTAGTAGCCTATGCTTCCGCCAATTAAGGCCTCATGAAGTGAATTACCCCACTCATGACTTGGAGTTAGTCAGAGTGCATGCTTTAAAGATATGGCGCCATTACCTTATTGGTAATCGTGAAGTCTATACGGACCACAAGAGCTTGAAGTACATTTTCACTCAGCCGATCTTAATATGAGGCAAAGAAGGTGGTTAGAGTTAATAAAGGATTATGATATTGAATCCATTACCACCTGTGCAAAGCTAATGTTGTGGCGTATGCCTTGAGCGTAAAAGTTCATCGCAATACCCCGTCGATCAAGGAAAATCACCAATCTCGCATGAAGAATTCCTCAAGCTCAAGATAGAGTTGGTTGAAGAAGGTTATCTAGCCGCCCTAGAAGTTCAACCCACTTTATGGAATCGATCAAGGAAGCTCAAATTAAAGATGCCAATATTAAGGAAATTAAGAGCAACATGAAGAAGGGTAAAGCCCCGAGATTTTCGTAAGATGAGCAAGGCACCATTTGGTTTGACAAGTTTAATTTGTGTTCCGGATCGTAAAGAGCTTAAGCAAATTGATACTAAGGAAGCCCATGAAACTTTGTACTCCATTCACCCCGAAGCACAAAGATGTACCAAGACCTCAAAGAAATGTATTGGTGGCCTAGCATGAAGCGTGAGATTGCCGAGTTTGTAGCTCAAGCAGTGATGTCTGTCAATGAAGTTAAAGCCGAGCATCAAAGACCTCTGACTCGCAACCCTTGAAAGTGCCCGAATGGAAGTGAGAAGAAATTGGCATGGATTTTATCACCGGTTTGCCAAGGACAAGGTCGACATGATTCTATCTCGGTAATTGTGGATCGCCTAACCAAAGTTGCTCACTTTCTCCCACCAAGACTACTTACTCGAGATAGATCGCGAATTGTACATGGCAAAGATAGTGTGCCAAAGATGGAGTGCCAAGAAGATCGTGTCGATCGAGGATCCCATTCACCTCAAGATTTTGGCGGTTGCACGTTGTTTTGGGTACTAATCTAAATTTCAAGATGCCTTATCATCCCTGCACGGATGGTCGACGTAAAGAGTAAATCAAATCTTAGAAGATATGTTAAGGGCTTGTGCCTTAGCAAATCGCACTGGCTTGGGATCAAATGCTACCTTATGCGTAGTTTTCCTATAACAACAAGCACAACAAGCCTCCAGATGTCTCCATTTGAAGCTCTTTATGGAAGAAAATGCAGACACCTTGTATTGGAATGAAGTAGGTGAAAGACAAGTGTTTGGGCCAGATATTTTGGAAAAAGCCGAAGAGCAAGTTCGATCAATCAGAGAAAGGCTGAAAACAGATGCATCAGCAGAAGAGTTATGCCGATAACCGTCGCGAGATCTAGCTTTTGCACTGGTGATCATGTGTACCAAGGTGTCGCTCTCAAAGGGATGCGTCGTTTGCAGTAAGTGGAAAGCTTGCACCAAGGTACATCGGACCTTCCCGCTTCTAGCCCAAGAGGAGAAGTCGCTACAGCTTGAGCTCCCGCGGTTGCCGATGTGCATAATGTCTTCCACGTGTCGCACTGAAGAAGTGTTTGCGCAGTGCCAAGAGCGAGATGCCAGTGGAATCAATTGCCCTACAAGAAGACCTCACCTGCAAGGAGCATCCCATCAAGATCTTGGAAGTAGCAGAACGAGTGACAAGAAGCAAGATCATCCGTTTCTGCAAGGTCCAGTGGAGCAACCACACCGAAGAAGAAGCCACCTGGGAACGAGAAGATGACTTGAAGGCTGAGTTTCCCCACCTATTCTCTAGTCACCAATCTCGGTCGAGATTCCCTTTAAGAGGGGTAGGTTTGTAGCGTCCCGTTTTTCAGAGTTTTTGAAAATTTTTAAAAGAGAACCATTTGCTTCTATTTGCCCAAAAGCTTAATTTGAAAATTTCAAAATCCATTTGCAGTTTAATATGAGTTAATCAAACTTCAATTAAATTAAAGTTGGTTTAATTGAATTTTCTGGAATTTAAAATCAAAATTATTATTTTAAGAATTTTCTTGGATTTATTGGATTTTAGAAATTTATTTTTGTTTTATCCGAAATTAAAAATTAAATTATTTGTAAAAGAAAAAGAAAATTTAAAGTTAAAAGTATTTTTATTAAGTCTAGAATAATTCAAGGAATTTCTGTGAATTTTTCTAGAATTTTTGGAGTCTATTTGCTATTTTCAAAATTGCTTTTTGAATTGTTTGAATTTTTAAAACTCAAAAATGTATTTTAATCCTTTTCTGCTTTTGGGCGAAACCCTAGCCGCCCATCCTTATTCCCGCCGCCCGTTTTTCACGCGCTGACCTCCCGCTCCGCCTCGGCCGGCCGTTTCGACCGTTGATCTCGATCGTGGCTCTCGCTTGCCGTCGCCGCTGCTGCCGACCGTTGATTGAGATCCGCCGCTTCCTTTCGCCGCGCTCTCTTTCTTCTCGCCGTTGATCGCGATCCGCCGCATCCGATCCCCGCGCGCCTTCCTTCTTCCCACCGTCCGATCGAATCGGACGGCGCTGCTCGTCTCCTCGCCGCGCCTTTCTCCCCACCGTCCGATCGATCGGACGGTTTCTCCTTCGCCAAGGCCTCCTCGCTTCCCACCGCCCGACGAATCGGACGGCTCCCTTCGTCGCCTCCGACGCGCCGCTCTCTCTCTCTCTTCCTTCGCCGCTGCTGAAATCCTGGAATTCGCCGCGAATCCCGCCGCCGTCTCGCTGCCTCGCCCGCCTCGCTTCGCCACGCCCGCGCCGTTCCATCGCCGCTCCTGCTTTTTTTCGCCGCAAGCTCTATAAATCCGCGCCTCTTCCTCTCCCTCTTCTTTCTCTCTCTCCTCGGTCGCGTTTCGCCGCTCCTCCGTCTCCCGGCCCGGCCTCCTCCGTCACTGTTCTCGCCGCCACCGCTTTCCTCGCCGGCGCTGCCGTCGTCTCTCTAACTCCGCCGCCACCGCGCCTCCCCCTCTCTCTCTCTCTCTCTCTTCGACCAGGCTCGAGCCCACGTGGTTACCCACGTGGGCGCCACGTCGGCGCCGCGTCAAGCGCTGCGGGGTGGCTGCTGCCGTTGCGCAAGCGCTGACTGTGTAAACCGGATTTTTCAGTAGAAAATTAAATCCGAAAACCCTAAATCTATCATTTCATGTGATTTTCCAACTTCTTTTGGCTATAACTTTCACATCCGAACTCCGATTTGGGTGATCCAAATTTCTAAATTCATATAAATTCATCCTCTTTCATTTGGTACTGGTTTTGTAATTTTTGGAGTTCATTTGGTGCTGTTTTATTTATTTGTTGCTATTCTCGCACGTAGATTCCAAGATTTGGAAGATTTCTTCGACCGACGATCAAGACCTCTCCTCGTCAACGAAGGCAAGTCGTAGGCCTTTGACCATGTTGAACCCATTTTACAAATGTATATTGTATTAAATTAACATGCATGGCTAGTTTTATTAAAAATGGTTTTGGGAGTAGATAATTGCCAAATTGCCATTATGCCTCCTTGATAAATTGAAAATGAAATGTCTCCTTGAATGACATATATCCTTGGACACCATAGGATGGTTAATACTAGTTGGACATAATTGTATTACCAACTTGGGTGCGTATTATTGCTTAGACATGCTCTAGTTACCCGCGAGACTTTCGATCACATGTTCAATGATTATTGAAATTTGACTAATGGAACTATGGAACAGTGGTGTGAGGCCACTTTTATTAAAAGATGTTGTGCCATGGCAGGGATTGCCATTTGGTCGGTATGAACAAAATGATTTATGCTCGGGCTTGAGGTAGGAGCTAGAGTGGGTGCGTAATGCACATTGGGTTGTGGTAGACTTGTCTCGAAAGCGACCAACTAAGGACTTAACTTTGCAAGTCATTGATCCGGTCACCTCGTGCAACCATAAGTCCGGTATGGGACTGACCGCCAATTAATTAGGAAAGTTTTGAGTCGGTTCATTGTGGTGCTTATTGGCGCAAGAGGGGTCGTGATGGCGAAACCTTAGCGCGTAACCGAGGCAAAATGGAACTTTGTAAAGCCTTGTCACGTGTTTCTAGACTACTCACCTAAGGAAGTGCGGTGGTATCGACGGATGCCAAACAAACTAGAGAATTCGTGTCTTGTGGGTAAAGTCGCACAACCTCGCAGAGTGTCAAAATCTATTCGAATAGCCGTGTCCCCTGCTGGACATGCCCGGTGATTTCGCGCAAGGGGTAGTATTTTCAAAAATGTGGTTTGGTTCGATAGAAACGATTGGTTGAATGGTTGGGAAGTGAACGGATGTTCACCGCTTGATTCAAAAGAACTTGGTTATCTATGTATTATTCTTTTAAAATCCGCTTTGCAATCTAATTATTGTATTTATCGTTAAACTTGCTTTCTCAAATTAACCATAAAGCCATCCTTGTTTAAGCCTCGCATGAATACTATGTGCATACATTTCTCACGACTTGTCGAGTACTTTATGTACTCACGGCTTTATGCCCTTTGTTGATCGGTCCAGCAGAAGAATCAGAAATGTTGAGTACTATGAAGAAGGCTACTTTGAAGACTTTGCGAACTAGGTCACGCCCTCCACTCGATTGCTCGTGGGCATGTCGATTGGGCTCCACGATTTTGAGATTTCACGCGGATACTCTGTTGTTAAGCCCTGTGTGGCGACTTTTGTAAGAACCTTGACCATAAGGTCTTTCTTTGCTTTAATTAATATTACTTTGTCTGCTTCATTAGTTCGTTGTTGAATGGTTATGATTACATCATTGTTGCAACTGTGCAAGCTAGCTACTGATCATGGGACTAGCTTGGTATGCACAGAGGGTCTCGGGGTTGTGTGACACCCGGGGTCCCGACAGAGACTTGGTATTATGTTGGGCTCTGGTAATTACTTGATGAGGATAATTGTCATATTACAAAATTGATGTGATAGCAATATCAGACTTGGGCTATTTTGGATTGCTTCTCATTGTCAATTTGTATTAAGCAGTTAATTCTAATATTTTTTGCTTTCAGCTGAAACTGGATAGAATTGTGTTCTGTACTTTTGCTGGTTTACTGATAGCAGATTGGCTATTTTATTGAGATTAGTTATTCTATCCAGTATTTGAGATTAGGGATTCTATTCAGTTTTCATTTAAATAGAGCATTTCTGCACACTATTAGTTGAATGACTTTCTGATGACTAAAAGTATAAAACTGTTATTTTAGAAGTTACTTCTTGACATTCCAAAGAAGCATTATTTGAGCTCAAAAGTCTGATTTATTGTTATCACATTTAATTATAAAGAATATTGACAAGTATCGAGAAGGCCAAGATTACATCTTGTGCAACTCTACATCTGAAAGCAATCATAAACATTCAAAACTGAGCAATATGCCGTTTTCATATGGTTGCTTATCTTATATTTTGAGTATTTTATCATAGTTAATTGACCTATAGAAATTACATGTTTATATGTTATCTTGGTCAATTATTTCCCTGAACCCAGTACCCCTTTTCCCCTATCTATTACGTCATTTGCCGCCATTTTATGAATTCTGCTTTCCTATTATATAACCGCTTTCACTGTCCAATTTTTTAGGCCTTAACTTAGCTACTTTCCGTGCTCCCTGATTGGCCCATGCTCCCTGATTGGCCCATCATTACAGTTCCTGTGCAACCTTCGGCAAGGTGCTACGTTTTGCTCAGGTTTGTGTTTTTTTCTCGCATTACTTCCAATAGCTATCTTTTGCTACCTTCTTTACACTCTCTCGTATTTGTGCTCGAGTCTGGGCCTTCGTAAAGAAATCCGCTATCTGAAGCTCTGAAGGCACATACTGAAGAGCAATCACTTGATCATGTACACAAGACCTCATGAAGGAAGCATCAACACCAATATGCTTGGTGAGCTCATGCTTCACAGGATCACGGGCACACCGATAGCACTCAGATCGTTCGACAAGAGAGGAGCGGTGTAGTGATAGAAACACCAAAATCCTCAAGTAACCACCGTAGCCAAGTAATCTCTGCTATCAAGAGAGCCATATCTCGTAACTCAGCCTCTGCACTCGAACAGGATACTGCAGTCTGTTTCTTCGTCTTCTAGGCAATGAGAGAACCACCAAGAAAAACACAGTAAGCAGAGATAGATCGGCGATCAGAGGGATCGCTGGCCCAAGTAGCATCCGAATAAGCCTGAAGCTGTAACGAGCTGGAGCATGGGAAGAAGAGACGGCGAGAGATAGTCCCACGAAGGTATCGCAGAACTCGAAAAAGGTGGTCAGAGTGGACCCGAGGGAGCAGTAAACGAATCGACTCGTAATGTAGACTGGATAAGCGATATCCGGGCGAGTAACAGCAAGGTAGACAAGACTCCCAACAAGATGACGATAGCGAGTCGGATCAGAAAGAGGCTCGCCATCAGAGGGCCGGAGATGAACGTTGATCTCCATGGGAGTCTCAACAGGGCGCTGATCAGTAAGAGAAGCACGATCAAGAAGATCCTGAATATACTTCTCTTGGGACATAAATAAACCATCTAGAGTGGAAGTAACATCAATCCCAAGGAAGTAACGAAGAGGACCAAGATCCGACATAAGGAACTGCTCACTCAAACGAGCCTTGACAAAAGCAATGTACTCAGAATCATCTCCGATGATGATCATATCATCAACATATAGAAGAAGAAGAGTCCGATCACAAGACGAAGTGTGGACAAAAAGAGCAGGATCATGATCACTAGCTGAGAAGCCAGCAGCAGTGACCACAGAGGAGAAGCGCTCAAACCAAACACGAGGGGCTTGTTTAAGGCTATAGAGAGAGCGGCGAAGACGCATGCACCATACCTCGAGAATGAATACCCGTGTGGCGGATGCATGTAGACCTCCTCGCGCAACTCACCATTAAGAAAGGCATTCTTTACATCAAGCTGAGAAACGGACCAATGGCGAATAGACGCCACCGAAAGAAGAGTGCGGACAGTGGTCATGTGGGCCACAGGAGCAAAAGTTTCATCGTAGTCACGACCATGCTCCTGCTGGAAGCCATGAGCAACAAGATGCACCTTATAGCGCTCAAGAGAGCCATCAGAGCGAGTCTTAATCTTATAGACCCACTTACACGTGATGGACGAGAGTGAGATGGTAAAGAAACAAGATCCCAAGTACCAGTACGCTCGAGAGCAGCAATCTCCTCGGCCATAGAATGCTGCCACTCAGGATGAGTAACAGCATCTCGGTAGGAGACGAGCTCATAGGTAGCTGCACCAGCAAGACCAAAATGGGCAGGAGGCCGAATCGACCAACGATCGCGGAGACCGTAGTGAGGAGATGATGGCCCATCAGAGGTAGATGGAGCATCAGGAGAAGATGAAACATCAGGGGAAGATGGTTCATTTGGAAGAGCCTCAATACGAGGTCGACGAGTGTAAAAGAGAGTGGAGGGCCTCGAGGAGCCACAGCACGCAGGAGGCACAACGGTGGAGAGGCCTCAGGAGATATGTGTGGAGACTCAGTGGGACGGATGGACGAGGGCAAGACAGAGATGGGTGTATCTGGAAAGGTCAAAAAAGACATGGACTCCACAGAGGAAACCGAAGGAGAGGTAGGACGAGGGTAGAAGGGACGAGACTCGTCAAAAGTCACATCCTGAGAAATCCGCATCCGTCGTCCAACAGGATCCCAATGCCGATAGCCCTTGTGCTCAGCACTCTATCCCATAAAAACACACTCAACAGACTGAGCAGTCAGTTTGGTGCGTTCTCGAGGTGCAAGAAGAACGAGCAAACGCACCAAGCATGCATTTAAGGGCGAGTAGTCTGGAGAAAGATCACAGAGACGCTCAACCGGGATCTCACCCTGAAGAGCAGAAGAGGGCTGCATGTTGACGAGATTGGTGGCAGTGGAGACAGCCTCAGCCCAAAAGTAAGGTGGAATAGAGGCGGCAATCATCAGTGTACGAGCCGTCTCAAGGAGGTGACGATTCTTGTGCTCAGCGACACCATTCTGAGCATAAGCACCAGGACAGGAGAACTGAGCGAGAGTGCCCTGCTCAGCAAGGAAGCTGCGCAGGTAACGAGAGAGGTACTCGCCAGCAGAGTCAGCACGGAAGACTCGAATAGGAGTGGAGAACTGTGTGCGAACCATAGTGACAAAGCCTCACTACGGGAAGACATAAAGTATATCCAAGTGTGACGAGAGAAGTCATCTATAAAAATTATATAATATCGATGGCCCCCTTTTGAAAGGAAGGGAGCCGGACCCCAAATATCTGAATGAACAAGATCAAAAGGACGCTGAGACATGGACTCACTATGAGAATAGGGAAGCTGAATCTGTTTCCCTAACTTACAACCCTGACAATATAAAGATACGTCTCCTGAGACAGACCCCAGAAGACCACGAAGGACTAAAGATGACAAACGAGATCCACACATATGACCAAGACGGTGGTGCCACTGTTGGAAAGAGCTGGTAGACGAAGTGGCGGAAGCGAAGAGACTGGTGGCGACGGTGGCAGCGGGAGGAAGGTGAATCCAGTCAAGCTCCCAGAGACGCTGTGAGTCAAGGCGCCGAGGGCCAGAAC
Organism: Hsuehochloa calcarea; assembly: GCA_036346395.1. Taxonomy (NCBI): domain Eukaryota; kingdom Viridiplantae; phylum Streptophyta; class Magnoliopsida; order Poales; family Poaceae; genus Hsuehochloa; species Hsuehochloa calcarea. The sequence continues at coordinate 44,511,291 of CM070600.1, forward strand.
CAACCAGAGCCCCCGTGTGGCGGTCTTGAACACAACAAGAGTCAGAGTCAAGAATGATCCGACAACCATGGTCAGTAGTCTGTCCAGCAGAAAGAAGCTGCATGGTTAGGCGAGAAACATGAGCAACAGAAGGAACATGAAAAGATGAGTTGCTAAGAGGTCCTCGACCAGAGACAGAAAGAGAGGTACCATCAGCAGTAAGCACACTGACAGGGGAATCAAGAGGTGTAACAAAAGACAGAGTGGAAGAATCGGAAGTCATGTGACAAGATGCTCCGGTATCAAGGATCCACGGGAGGTACCGACCGTAGGAGGTGGTTTCAAGGTTCAAGAGTCACTGCAGAACTCGCAGAACACGCCGAGGAAGAACCTTGTTGGACCGAAAAGGCGACTAGAGGGGGGGTGAATAGGAGCACGCTCACTTTTTCACAAATTATGAACTCAATACAATTTCACTCCAGTAGCTATTAGAAAGCTATGAAGATCAATATACCAGTACAGCGGAAGACTAGTATTGAATCCAATTAAATCCCCTTAGCAAAATAACAAAATCAACTAAGATTGCAAAGACTCACAACACGGCGGTCGACTTCTGCACTCCAACCGGTCGGACCGATTGCGGGCGGTTCGACCGGCGTTAGGTCGGTCGGACCGCTCCAAAATCGGTCCGACCGTGATGACGGCGGTCCGACCATAGCCTACGTAACCGATCCAAACAAGAAAATCACCGATGACGGTTGCAATTAGGTGAAACTTTTGATTCTCAACTCCAATCTTTATGAAACTTTGCACACACCTTCTATATGCTATTGAGGACCTATTCCAATCGAATATTATGATAATTCTTGAACTATCTTGAGCAATTGCCAATTGATTAATGAAGGTCTAAAACCGCAAGAACGAAAATTTGATCCTAAAGCTTGTTCGTGAGAGATTGATGATCAAGATGATGCTAGATAGATTCACACATATCACAGCAAGCTAATTCACATGAAAGAATCAATCACAAACTCGCGAATCAAAGAAAGCCCTAAAATCACGAAATTGAAAGCAAGAACGAAAAGAGACTTATCTCAAGCAAACCTTGCATAGATTGATTTCGTGATTGATGCTGGATTACCTCCACACCATTATGGATCAGTGAACAATCAGAGATCACGAAATTCACCACAAACCATCAAGAGCCCTAGCCTCCACCTCAACTCCCCTAAAGACAATTAGGGTTTTGAAACATAAAAAGGCGAGAGAGAGAAGAGCTCAATGGTGCAGCCACCACCTCCCCCTATTTATAGTGGAGGCCTAGACTCCTAGGGTTTGACTCCATTGGGCTCCCGTTAAGGCCCACTAACAAACGGGTCACACACGCACGCTTCGCAAAGCACCGTCTTTAACCTTTGACCTAAACCGCTTCACCATGCGCCATGGATTCGCCAATAGGTCATCCTTGTCCATCTTGTGTCACGCTTGAGTCGTTCACCACCCGCATCGCCGATCGCTCGACCTCAACTCTCCAAGTCTAGTCCCGATCCTCCTCGCCGCTGTATCGTTGATCACCAAGCAACCTCGCACAACCACGCATAAGCAAACACGAATTCGGGAACAAGTTCTTCACAACTTGACCCATGTTAGTCAAAACATGCATCATGCAAACCATATGCCACGATACCAATGACTTTGACCTAACCAATCAACATCGCCACGGTTGGCCGACGTTCAAGTCAATACCGTCCGACCGCCCAGTGAGTTGGCCGGACCGCCTTGGCTCGGCCGGACCGCTCCTCGTGAGCCGGTCGGACCGCCCTTGGGACTTAGCGAATTTCAACCCTGAAAATCCAAAATCTTCCGGAAACTTTGAACCAATAGAACTTTTTATCGAGACTCCAAAATCATGAGACCAAGTGCATTGGGATCCCCACTTGCCTACAACACCTATTTTGGCCCACTGCGTTTTGACCACTTTGGTCATCGCCGTCCGATCACCCCACATGGCCGGTCCGGACCGATTTGGGACCGGATCGGACGGCTGCAGTAAGGACGGTCGGATCCTATCGAAGAAGCTTCGTAGCTTTGTCGAAAACCCGTGAAACGACAAACCGTAAACGCCATTGCCAATTGTCACATCATCCTAAGATCTGGAACATATCCCCATGAAATCCACAATCTCCCCTTGATGAACACATTGGCAATTATCCGTAAAATGTAAGTAAGAGGTTTGAAAACGAGTTTACTCGCATTTTGCACAAAGGCACAACTTGGTCCATAAGCAAGAAAAAGCAATGAAAATGACCAAGTGGCATCGTAATAGTATAGGCATGTGAGACAAGGCAAAAGAAAGCATAAAACTTTGATTTTAAAATAGTCAAAATTCTCACATAAGGTCCATATGAAAGAACAATTGTTGATTGACCTATGATCATTGTGAGGATAAAAGAATGCAATTCAAGTTCGTAATATTCAATAAAACAATAAGAATGCAACTCAAGAACTCCCCTCACTATGATCCTCGATTTTCAAAAACTTTCAACTTTTCGCCATTCCCTTTGTAAAACAAATATATATATATATATCTCAAAATTTCTCCCCTTTGTTTAATCTTCTCCCCCAACAAAGAAATATCTTCTCATTAACTTGGAGAGTAAAGCACACCAGGAGTGTCATTGTTTGAGATGAAGTCTCTGAAAGGTTTTGTTGTGATCAACTCTGATCCAGTTGGTTTCATCGTGTGGGTAAAGTGTACAACCTCTGCAGAGTGTTTAAACCAATCTATTCGAATAGCCGCGTCCTCGGTTATGGACATGCTCGAATTTCACACGAGGGTAGATTTTCATAAAACAATTGGAAAGGGTCAGTGTGTGAGATAACTCAAATTGTGTGAAAGAACTTGATTAGACTGTGTGTCCTTTGTGAAATCAATTGTTAACTCATTATTGTCTATTTATTTTGAATTATGCTTTCAATCTATTATTTGTATTCAATTGCAAATGTTGCATTTCTGCAAAATAACCACAGAAGCCATTTCTTTGGAATAAGCCATCATGTATAAATGCATTCTGTGGTATGACTTATGAGTACGGTGTGTACTCACTCTTGCTAAACAAATCAATGTAGTGGAGGAGTCGTCACCGCTTTTGAAGAAGAGTTCTACGAAGGTTGAACGTTAGGGTCTTGATCCCAGTCGGTTGCCTGTGGTAAATTGATGGGAGCCACCGGAGTTTATTTCGTTTCCGCTGCAGTTTATTTCTTTATTGTCAGCCTTGCATGGCTTAATAAATGTAAAACTCGACCGTAAGGTCCCAACAGTTATTTGTTACTTAAATGTACTCGTTTATTCTTATATTCGTTGTATGGATGTGATATTTTATCAATGTAAGGAATTAGCAACATGAACAGTTGCTCCTGAGTCAATCCACCAAGTGGATTTCGAATATTGTACATACAAACATTCATTTATGAAAGTAATAATGTTCTCACCTTTCTTTGCCATTATCATCTTTAAGTAATCAGGACAGTTCTTCTTGTAGTGTCCGGTCTTCTTGCAGTGAAGACACTGATCTTTGTCTACAGCAAATTTATTCTGTTGAGGCTGATGGACAGAGGCTTTTCCCTTGTTCCTTGAGAAGGAGGTACTGTGGAAGTTCTTTTTCTTGTTATCCTTCACATAGTTGATAGATCCACCATGTGAGGTTTTAATTCTTTCCTCCTCTTGAACACACATAGCTATGCATTTTTCTAAGTCCCATTTATCGGGCTGCATGTTGTAATTGACAACAAAAGTGTCAAACTTTTCTGGCAATGAAGCAAAAATCAAGTGAATAAGGAACTCATCCTTGAGTGCCAAATCCATTGGTTTAAGCTTGGATGCCAAGTTGCTCATCCTTAATATGTGTTCTCTTATTCCACTGCCACCACCAGAATACCTTTCTCATACAAGTCGCTTAATCACTGTAGCATATGTCTTTGAAGAGCCAAGAACCGACTCTTTATTTTATCAAGGTATTCGTGATGATGTCACATCATGATTGAGTCCACAATTGTAGGCTCAATCGTGTTCTTTATCACAGCCATACATTTCTTGTTGGCTGTGGTCCATTTCTTATGCTCTAGGTCATAAGACATCTGTAAGGGAGCATGATCCCTCTGTCTTTTCTGCCAAGCAGTATCATCCTCATTTTGATCCCTCACTGGTGCCATAGGCTCAGTGGGTCGTGCTGTAGTGAGGACCCAGTCCACCTCAGCTAAGATAAACGCTAAGTCTATCTTTTTCTTCCACTCTCCATAATTGTCTCCTTTTAGAGTGGGTATTTCTCTGATACAACTCATCAAGTTGTATCCTCCTGAAAATTTAGATCAAATAAAGTGAGAACGTAACATTAAAATTATATGCCTTATTTCCAACGTTGGTCAAAAAATACGACATACAATTAAAACAATTTTATCTATACATTAAAACTATATCGCCGTTGGGCCAAATGCCTCAGATGAGATCATTCTAACATTCTCCCCTTTGATCTCAATCTATGCTTTATCTTTAATTGCTTTTGTCTTTACTTATTCCATCACAAATTGGTGCATAGAACATGTCTCATCGTCACGGTCAATCGCCGATAGATTCAACACCACAACGCCTCCCCTGCTCAAATAGTTACTTTAGTCTTTTGGGCCATCTTTTAGTCCAGAATCATAGGCTTTCCTTAAACCCATGCCGCTATATGTTCTCTCGAACACGTTGGGTGGTAAGCCTTTAGTAAGCGGATCCGCTAACATCTTTGCGTGTACTTATATGCTCAAGACTTATAATTTGATCCCGAACTTTATCTTTCACAACATAGTACTTTATGTCAATGTGTTTGGCAAGACCACTTGACTTATTGTTGTGGGCATACATTATCAGGGTTCATTGTCGCAAAGACAACTTAAGTGGTCTATTGATGTCGCCAACCACTTTTAAACCGGTATGAACTTCTTTAGCCGCTCACCGCCCGTAGCCTCATAACATGCTACAAACTCGGCATACATTGTGGACGATGTAGTGACGGTTTGCTTTGAGCTTTTCCACGATATAGCTCCTCCAAACAGAGTGAATACATATCCGGATGTCGACTTTTTATCATCTCCGCAAAATCGTAATCAGATACCCCACTATATGGAGTAAACTGATCTTCTCAGATGTCATCATGAGGTCTTTTGTTCCTTGCAAATAACGCAAGACTTTCTTTATCAATTTCAATGTTCTATTCCGGGATTGCTCGAATCGCCAAGTAACCTTAGAATAAAAGCTAAGTCGTATGCAGTACACTTGAGCATACCGTAAGCTTCCGATAACCAAGCATATGGAACCGCTTTCATTTGATCGATCTCATACTGGTTCCCGGGCATTGAAAATCCCCATATCCGCCGCCCTTGACTATAGGTGCGGTGAAGGACTACATTTATGCATCCCAAATTTCTTTAAGACTTTCTCTATGTATGTCTTTTTGATAGTCCCAATATCCCTTTGTTTCTATCCGGTGAATTTCGATCCCTAGAACGAACGAAGCTTCACCAAGATCTTTCATATCAAAGTTTGAGGACAAAACTTCTTTGTCTCCAAGAGCGGATCGATATCACTACTAGCCAAGAGGATATCATCCACATCTGTGATTAGGAAGATAAACTTCCCATTTTTAAACTTTGTATATACACGTTGTCCTCTACATTCTCTTTAAAATCAAATTTTCTTATTGTACTGTCAAACTTCAAGTACCACTGTCTTGAAGCTTGCTTTAACCCATAAATTGATTTCTTTAGGCGCATCCCATTCTTTCATTTCCTTCCACGACAAAACCTTTCGGTTGTGCCATGTAAACATTTTCCTCCAAATCCCCATTAAGAAATGCCGTCTTTACATCCATCGATGTAACTCTAAATCATAATGTGCTACTAATGCCATTATGATTCGAAGGAATCTTTACATGAGACCTGGAGAAAAGGTCTCATTGTAATCAATCCCTTCTCTTTGCGTAAAGCCTTTTGCCACAAGTCGCGCTTTGTATCTTTCTACATTCCTTGGGAGTCGAGCTTTGTTTTGTAGACCCATTTACAAACCCTCACTGTTTTGGCTCCTTTAGGAATAATTTTCAAATCCCAGACTTTATTAGTCTTCATGGACCTCATTTCCTCTTCCATGGCCTCAAGCCATTTTGAAGAATTTTCGCTTTCATGGCTTCTTCAAATGAGGTGGGGTCATCCTCCATTTGAAATTCTTCCAGATGATAAATCGATAATCATCGAAATAGCCGATCTTCTTACTCTTTGAGACCTCCTGGGCCTCCATATTTGGTACATCTTCATTTGAGGTCATTGCTGTTCCCCTCATTTGTGGCAATGGGTTCTATAGGATCTCAAGAACAGTTCCTCATTCTCATTCATTGTTGCCACAGGGAGGAACAATAACAGTGCCGCACCACAAGATCTTGTACCGCTCGGTGCAAATGACAGCAGTAGTGAGAAGAGTGGCTCTTGAATCATCGGAGTGGGCACATATACCAGAATACCTTTCTGTCACAAGCTGCTTAATCAGCTGTGTAGCATATGTCTTTGAAGAGCCAGTAAACTGACTCTTTATTTTATCAAGGTATTCTGTGACAGTGTCACAGTCTGCGATTGAGCCCACAATTGCAGGCTCAATCGTGTTCTTTATCACAGCCATACATTTCTTGTTGGCTGTGGTCCATTTCTTATGCTCTAGGTCATAAGACATCTGTAAGGGAGCATGATCTCTCTGTCTTTTCTGCCAAGCAGTATCATCCTCATTTTGACCCCTCACTGGTGCCATAGGCTCAGTGGGTCGTGCTGTAGTGAGGACCCAGTCCACCTCAGCTAAGATAAACGCTAAGTCTATCTTTTTCTTCCACTCTCCATAATTGTCTCCTTTGAGAGTGGGAATCTCTCTGATACAACCCATCAAGTTGTATCCTCCTGAAAATTTAGTTCAAATAAAGTGAGAACGAAAAACATGAAAATTATATGCCTTATTTCCAACGTTGGTCAAAAATACGACATACAATTAAAACATTATATCTATACATTAAATCTATATCACCGTTGGGCAGAAATAGAAACAATGCATAAAAACATCATTTAAAAATTATAATACTGTTATTATCAACGTTGGTCAGAAAATAACAATATCATAATTTGCAACAATTCTTAAAAATTAAATTTCTCGTTGGTTGAATTTAATTAAAAGAATTTATCAACATTAACTTTTGCGTGAAGCGTAATTATTCTAAAATAATCAATTATTCAGAAGCATTGTACTGTACACATTTAATCTCTGGAAATAATAACACGTTGGTGCAAAATTTAACAGAGATTTTATTCAATTTTCTATTGAAATTCATTCAAAATTGCTTCTGAAAACAATTAAATTCAATTTTCTGTGTTACTGTTCATAACCGTACGAATCTATCAGGTAAAACGCAGATTTCGGCTCAGACGGCTCGCCCACGCCCACCTGCAAGACAAGAAGCCGCTCGCCAGAGGCCGAAAGGCTCGCTAAGCCCACTCGCGTCGACGCCGCGGTCTAAATGAACCGTCTCTGCGATCGGACGGCCGTGGAGCGATGAAAACGCCGCTCAAACAGTAATTTCGCCCATTATCGCTCATTGGCCCACTACCGTTAGGGTTTCCAGATTCGTTTGCAGCCGTCGGATTCACATCCGACGGCTGGACTCCTGAGCAGCCGGTGATCCGCACCGCGTTGATGCGATCTCACCACAATTCAAATCGATCGGCGAGCGCCATTTTCGGCAGATAAAAGCGCGATCGCTGGCGCGCGTGAAAACCCTAATCCCCATTCTTTCCCTGTCTCTCTCGCTTCGCATCTCCCTCTCGCGGAAGAAACCGAAGAAGCTGAGCGTGGCGGAGAAGAATCGCCGCCGCCGCGGGCCCTCTCGCCGGCGTGCGCGTTCTCGAGAGGAGAGCGCCACCGCCGAGTGGCTCCGTCGCTGCTCGTTCTCCGTGGACGCGCGCGACAAGACCGCTCGGATCCTCGACCGGTCCCGAGATCCCGGACCGCTTTGGAGCTCCGGCGAGCTCATGGCTCGCCCGACCCTCCCTTACTCCAGGTAAGACCCGATGATTTAGATCTGGAGTTCTAGGGTTCTAGGGTTTCCCCTTCTTAGGGTTTCGGGTTTTTTCTGTTTGTTTTCTTTTGGATCTTTGCCGTTCTATTACGGCTCTGATACCATTGATAGATCTAGAGTTAGATCTCTTTTCTTTGTATGGATCTGGTGTTCTTGGTTTGGGTTTGAGGGAAACCGAGAGAGAGAGACGGTTACCATCCGAAGTAGATGATGACGAATTGGCCATTGCGGATCGTCCTTGAGATCTGCGCTAGGGCAGCGACGGTCGGTGGAGAGGGGCGAAGCTCCTCGGCAGTTGCGTGTCCCGGGCGGAGGCGAGGCCGGCGGTAGTCGATCGCGTCGGTGGAGGCGGCGGTGGACAGTCCCGTCGCTGGCTGCGCTCCCTCTTAGATCGGATTAGGGTTTTGTGTGGGTGGGGTTTGCGGCTACGTCGAATCTCGTCATCTGTGCCACCGGCCCCCACCCCCTCTTTTATAGCGCAGTGCAACAGGGGCCCATCAGCCATGAATTGGGCTGAACGCCCCCGATCAGGGCGCGACGCGGGAGATCATTCTAACAGCTTATTTATGCTTCGTGTTCAGTGATCATGAAATCAGACTTGATATGTGGGCCGGTTAATATGCTAACTTAGTTTACTTCGTTCTGACCATCCTGTACACAAAAGATTAATCTCTCATACAACAAACCGTCCCTTCTACCGATACTGAACTAGGGACATCGTCTACTGCACATGAAGCCACAAAGATACCGGAGTTATATACTGCCCCAGCTGTCACAGCAGCCAATGGCGGTTGAGGTAACCTATAGTTCATTAGATTTTATATTTAAGTATTTCTTCATTTGTTGTCAGATAAACCTGTTCTGTTGTGTTAAAAAGAACCTCCACATTTACCTTAGAGATCTATGCTTTGCTGCTCTGATTCTATACATTATACAAGCCCATGCTTTAGTATTTTAACATGCTTCAGCAATGCACATGTATGTTGCCTTTTTTCGTATAGGTGCCTAGCTATGTGTTTGCACCCAAATTTTTTGTTACATGCTACGATCCCATCGCCCATCAGGAAAAAAGAAGCTCATTCAGTTAAAACATACTACAATGGTTACTGATCACTTTAGACATAACCCTCGCTGTTATTGTAATCAATTCTCTATCGATAATAAGACTGATCGATTATCCGTTTCATGTTTAGTTGTTTCTAATTCTGCCAGTCTTTTTTGCTGTTTCGTTCGGTCCTAAAATCCCCGATGTTACTCTCTAAATACACTTTATTACTCTTATTCTCTGAATTATATATACGATACTGCTTTCATTTAGGATCGGGTTATGCATCTCGATCACAGTACTTCTGTTTACCAATAGTTTTCAATGTTGATAATATTTACATAACAGTTCAGATGTAGTGATTCACGAATTCAACACAACAAATCATTTACATTCGCTAATATGCTACCCATCACACCTTACACCTCTCCTGCCATTGCTAAACAGTCTAGCAGCGTCTCAACATTTTGCTCTACATAGTTACTTATTACTATCTAACTTCTGTATTACAGAAACGTGCTCTTTCACTACTCGTGCTACTACTCTTCAAAACCGTAATGTAAGTATTATCATTTCGCCTAAACTCCTAGCTTCTTTCATCACGGCAATATAGACGCTCTGATAGTCTAATTTTCACGTTATGTTATCTAAACCCAACATATACAGAGCATAGGTTCTATTTGCAGTGTAAACCCAGTTTTTTTTGTTGTATATATATATTTCACTGTTTGTACACTCACTACCTGATCTCTTTGGATTAGCAGATGCAGTCACGAATGTACCAATCTCTTTTAATCTATCAACAGTCGTTGCCGCCAAATGGCGTTGGGTTGGCATCTAGTAAGATTAAAAAACGTACAAACCACTTCCACGACTCCACTTGTATAATTTACGAACGGTACTGCTGTTGCCTACTTGTTCTCAAGTACAACAACCGTATTCTCACTGCGAAAAATAATCACAAGAACAAATATTAACAGTAAAACTTTGCTTGCCAGCGTGCTGCTGCGAACGGGTCTACATATCGGACATCTGACTGGCGAATTAGTTTCAATTGTTGAGAGAATGATTAGGAACTGGCAGCAACTGAATCTGCAGCAGTTTACACTAGGGCAAAAATTCGGAGTGTCGCTTCCCGTTCGTTCATCATCATGAGCTCTGTGTTTGACGATGAATTTGGAGTATCCAGTCCATATAACTGCTTGTTCCGGCCATCTGATCCTCGACAAGGTTGGATAGAAGCAAAAAGCCTTCTCTTGGCTGTTCACCCTGCCGTACCACACGGGGTAGCTGGTAACAAGAAGGATCCTTCTCCCTAAGGGTTCTTAGTATTTTCATGAAATTTCTTGAGTACTCGTTGTCACATTCTCTCAACTGAATCTGCGAGATAACCCATGTTAGCGCAAGTGCAAGTCAAACTAATGTAGTATTAACCCCATTAACAGTATGTCTTTAATTAACCCCATTAACAGTATGCCTTTAATTAACTAAATACAGGATTCAGTCCTACCAGAGCATACCAGAGATTTTTTTAAGAAACTGACAACACACGTGATACTGTAAATATTTTTTAGGGAAGGCAAAACAACTAAAATAAGAAGTACGAATCCATAGCCAAGAGTAAAAAAGTGTACCATTGATAGATCAGGAAAGTTTGCCAAGCTGACTCCAAGAATGTTGTTCACGAGCTCAGGTGGGAGCATCCTACCCAACCATACTAGAAAGGTGAACCCATCATCAAGGAGGTACAAACCTGCAGTGTCTAAGCACTGCAAGGTCAATGGCAACCGCTTCAAGGATCCATCAATCCTATCTGGTCCCTGAAAAACTCATAACTTGTTTTGGTTAGCAAACAACACCTAAACTAAACAGAAAAAAAATGACTTTGAATATACCAAAAAATCAGGTTGCCGGGCTTCACTTAATTATGCCTGAAAGCTCTACAAAGTAAAAAGTTTCAAAGTATAATAGGAGCTTCATAGAAAACAAAATAGTTAAGCCCGTTCCAAAGTAGCTGAACAGATCAACAGACTAATCAGTTCTTATACTGATTCTTCCCATCCCAAACAGAACATACTAAAAGTTGATTTTGTTCATTTCTTATTTGATTTAAGCAGTTTGGAGGTAACTCTACAAGTTACATACTGATTAAAAGGAACTAAATCAGCTCTGGGAAGGAAATACAACATACCACTGTCAATACTTCATCAACCCTGTACAGAGATGGATAAATAAAATTGAGCAGCCTTTTTACGGGCAGTATCATCATGCTGAAACCAGCAGCACAACGTTCATCAAGAGAGACATCTGCATAACCGCCACGGAGAGCAAGAGATTTGCAAATGGACAGGATGTATAATGGCAAGAATCTTAAGGATTCTGGATAAATCAGTCTCCTCCTATCCGTGTTGTACAACATATAGGTTCCTATATTCCTTCAAACTTCTCACAAGCTTTAACTGTAATTGTTGTCGAACACTGTCCAGTTTATCAGACAGTGAATTTTCAACAGCTGCAGGATAGTGAAAATTAGTCAACTATGAAGTAGCAGTCAAATAACATGTATATTAACATTATGGAAGGGGGGAAGCATCAGTCTGGTACTAACCAATTCTACTCAACAATGACACAGTGGCAGCAGTATCTGCTTGACGATACATTTCACTAAGATCTGTGACCACAGGTGCAGCTGCTGTATGCACCCTGATACGTCTTTCACCAGAAGACGATGTATATCTGATGGTGGTTAAGGACACAAGTATCACTCATACATAAATACATAACAATCTGCAAAATAGTAAAAGCCCAAAAGAACGAGAATAACAGCTTTAAAGGATAATGAACATCAACAGCAAACAACAGAAAAGAAAGCAGAACTCCAAGTCTCCAACACATCGTATGCAAGGAGGTACTAATACATCTATGTGCTCCTAAAAGGATTTACATGTAGGAAGGTGCTTTGACGCTCTCCTAAAAAGTGAAAAGCACAGATTTTAAAGCACATTCTGGGTCTGAGTTGCAATCACCCACTACTCTACTACTAACTGCTTATAGTTTCATGCAATTTAGTTTCTGGGAGAGCATAGAAGCATTACTCTTACAAGTACTCTACGTTACAAGGTCTATCTATCAACAAATTAAGAGCTATGCAAAGAGCTTTTGCTAATGAAACATTGAGCAACGTGCTTGTTTGACATTTTGTCAGGTTCAAATTATCACCTGTAACATCTACTTTTCTCACTGAAATCAAGATATGGCAAAAGGCATGGCCATAAGAGTAGTGCATAAGCATATTGACAGGAAAGGATACAGCAACGCCACTTGGAAGTATACAGTCTGGGTGGTCATCAGGGTCTCCTCCAGAGACAGTTGCATCGCAAAAGCTTTATCAGAGTCAACAGCTGGAAGGGCTAATAAGTCTGTGGACCTTAGCATGAAATGACCATGATAGGTCGTGAAACGCACCCCTGGAAAACATTATGTTATGAGATTTAGATTGAATCAACTAACCAAGAAAATATTTAGGAAATGAAAATAGCATGCAGGTGTGGAAATAAGTCCAGAACCTTTTCCACATCTAATACGCATAACAGATTCCCAAGCAGTCTCTCGTGTAAGGTCTCTGCTAAGCTCGTCTTTAAGTTTCTCTCCATGAGTAGCTGCCTGGAATGATGGATAATGGTACACCTGGCCACCGGTATATTTCGCCAGAGAACCTACAAAATTACATATAGCACAATAAAGAACAGCATGATAGAAAATATAAAAGGCACTTTTCTCCAGAGTTTTTGTCAGTAAATTCTCACCCAAGGAAGCTATATCACAATACTTCTCACTGAAAGAAAATATGTCCACTGCGATCTGATTTTTCGTGAATTCAGCAGCCATCTGTTTATAGAAGGATCTTCTGGTACCCTGAGAGTATGCTCCTTATCTGTTCCATATGCACGAACATCATCTCCTCGAAGCCTCAAACGACCAATACCAAGAGATGGCAATGTACTCTGGAAAATCAGCAACTTCCCCCCAATTTGACTCTACAAAAGGGATGCCATAATTGTTGTCCATAATTTAGTTCAAACAGTGCGGCAAAAGGGGCACGGAAACAACCAACATAATTATTTCAATGGTAAATCATCAAATTCAAATATAAAATAAATGGAAGGGAAATAAGCATCTCATTCTTACCATAACCATGAATGCTGCTTTAAGTGCGGGACCAAGAGCAGATTCTACATTTACATTGTCCTGAAACATATTTGGCAAGCTATCGAGAAATGACTCGACAACATGTCTAGAATCGACCAAATTAACTAATAGGTCATCAGGCAATGGAAGGAAAACATCGTCCAAATCGGCAACCACCATCGTTTGAGGCTGTGTCAAAGAAGACTGATACAAGCACAGAATACAAGTCATTTAAGTACTCACAAAAAACCGAGTTCAATATGTTAAAGCAGGGATGTTATTGCAAAATCAAAAGATAAAATGCAGCTTCGAGGAAAAAAATGATAACTAAGAGTTGTAGGGAGTACCCTGAAATTGTGGAAGTGTAATGTGCTGTCAAAGGTTAAGAATCCAATCTGTGTTCGTGGAAAGCCTGGAAGATCATCAAGGCATGATTTGATGGTCTTTGCAACTACCTGGAAGAAAGCGCAAACCAAAATTTATTTGAATCATAAACAGAAAACAGATTATAGAAGAACATCCTGCTGTGCTAATGTGCTTTATCAAAGGTACAAAAACGACGACCCTCAAAAACATCAAAAGTTCAAAACAAATCTACAAAAATAGATAGAATGTACCTCAAGCAGCCCACTTGAACTGCAGGTACTGACACATCAATAAGAAAGAAATAGGAAGGCGGCATTGGTGGCCGCACCATATATTCAGTTGGAGCAACAAACTCCACTGTTCCCTTAGAAAGTTCAGGTCTTTGATCCGTATCATATCTTCTGCCACTAGCATCAAGAGCACAAAAGTACTCACCAGGAACTGCAGAAAAAGAGAAATGAAAATTTGTACAAACTGACTGCTGGGAAAAGGATGCTAAGAAACCATTCAGCATTAGCACAGATACATACAGATATCGTAAATAGCAATCTCAACAGAATGAAAGATCACATAACAGAGGACAATTACTTGTACTTCAAGCACTATTTATATACATAACAATAATTAGTCAAATAACTCAAAACAGGCTTAGCTACCCTACTAATCCAGATGATCCTCCCAACTCTCTCTTGCTGAAAAAGCTATGAAGGACAGCATAAAGAAAATTGCCTCTTGCACAGAAGCAACCTCTCCATCACAGTCTGTTCAGCCTAGCTCCTTGGTCTCATAGCTTATAAGTCCAAGTGTATGCCGTAAAATATGTGACCTAGATTATAAGCAATTATAACCTTATAACTTATAAGCAAGGTTAGTAAAGCGATAACGCGAGGCAGGGCGATTAACCACCTTTTTACTGCCAAAGCGCTTAAGGCGCGCGGCGAGGCGACACCATACACACATCCTAACCTAGTATGGCAGCAAATTAAATCAGCAATTTAGCAGCACATGCATACCTTGATGTAATTTGATTTGTCTTGTTAATCTGTGTCCTATTAAAAATTTGGCACCTTGAAGGATATGATGTGGTTTGCTAAGATTGTTTGGAGGAATTATATTTCTTTCGAGCAAGCACGCCTCCAGGCGACCGCAACCAGTGCGTCGGCGACCACCTCCTCTCTCGGCGCGCCTCCGTGGAGTCCTCTGAGCCCCGCCTCCTCGAGCGACTCCCCCAGTACCGGCTCATCCACCTCGTGCCTCCGCCTAGTCCCCCGAGCTCCGCAGGCTCGTGAAACTCCGCCTAGGGAGGCCGGGAGGGAGGGGCAGCGGGCAGGCCGGATCACCGGGAGGGGGAGGCGGGGGGAGGGAGGTGGCGGCCAAGAGGGAGGCGAAGGCGGGGAGGGAGGGGGGGCAGGAGGGTTGGGTTGGCGCAGCGGAGAGGGAAGGGGAGCAGGAACGGAGGGGGAGGCAGATGCCGGGAGGGAGACGCACCTGGATCTGGAGCGTAGCGGAGAGGGCGACGCCGTGATGGGGACGGTGGCGCAAGAGCAGATGGCCGCTGCGTCGGAGATGGAGGTGGTGCTAAGGCACGGCTTCAAGTTCACGCAACAGGTTTGACTCCTCTCCCTCAATTTTTTCCGGCTCCCCCCTCTCCTCCCATCTCCTTATCCCCGCTCCAGGCTGCATATGGTGTCTGCCTCAGTCGTCCCAAACGCCAAATGCCGCCTCAGCGACGCCTTGGCCGTGAGGGTGTGAGGCAGACGCCATAGACATGCTCAGCAAGGTGAGGCCATGGTGGTGGCCTCCCCGACCGCCTTACCGCCTAAGCGTCGCCTAAGCGACGCTTTAATAACCTTGCTTCCAAGTCCTACAATAATGCCTAAGTTTAAACTAGGGTGATGGGGCCACAAAGGCATGCCTGGAGTACCAAAATTCTACTATTACAGACACTTCATGATGATGGCATTGTGAGACACAGAAAGCACCAAGCATTTCTTTAATTACCTTTTTCTTGCCTTGTTACCTGTCATCTCTAGCAGGCACAGCAACCAAACTAGCATCCCAATCAACAATGGATACAAATGTAGCGAGCAAAATTAATCTTTTTTCTGATGTGCCTAGTCATTTCATCTATTAAATAGGATATGCTACTAGATATCCATTCCAAACATGGTAATTAATATTCTTAAAAAAATACTAGAGAGAGCTGATTCAACAGCAGTATGCTCTAGATTACAGGTACTTTTTCAAGACCTAAAGTAAATAAATCTGAAGGGGCTTCTGGAAGGAAATTTTATGCCATGATCAATGCCTGATGTCTGAAATCTCAAGATAATTATACAACATCTGGAACCAAACCAAACTTAATTTCCCCATAATCTTAAATCTTTTCCATTATTATTATTTTCCAAATTCCTAACTTGCATTCATAGACGATGGGTGTTACCATCTGAAGAATAGAAATACATAAAGTAGCATTGGAGTATAGTCTATAGGTAAAACAGCAACTATGTTTTTTCCTTTACTACCATTCCACGTTGCTCAGGCTACAAATGAAGCCTCTCTGCTATGTCCAGTGGCATATACATAAATTTTAGCAATAGTGCTACACTAATGAATATTTATTTTACTCAGGCTACAGATCAGTCATAGAATTAACAGTTGCAGACAAAATTTTCTCCCCCTTTTAAGGAAGCATTAAAACACCACAACATTACGCTATGCTACAGTCATCACACTACTTCGCGAACAACATAAATAGTAAGGGATCTTCAGAATAGGTGGTATTTGGATTGGGAAATCTTAGTAAAATGGAATTCCGACTCTAAAACTATAAGAATGCAAGGCAAAATTGAAAAACAGCACACACTGTCACATAGATAGCTAACCTAGTTACATAAGTTATTACATGATATGGTGGCTGGCAGAAACAATCGTAATCAGTAAAAAAAAATTGTTTATGTGCGTAAAATGCTCTCCATCGGCCATTCAATACACCTAGAATGTTTACAAAAGTTCAAAGTTACCATCGTTGAGCAACGTGCAAAGATTGCAGCGCCATTTCCTTCCAGCATCTGCAAATGTTGCATAAGGGTTTACATATGTCCTGCATCTTCGACAACGGATAACACCGGCCGACCCAAAGTTGATAATAGGCACGTCCTCCTAAGTAACAAGAAACAAGCATGTCAAAAGAAATCCACTGCTTTGAAAAAGGAAAAAAAGATAAAGCGCAGAGTTCAGTACCCCATCAGGTGATTCCGCGAGAGGATGTACCACGGCCCCAAGGGGCAAATGCCACCTGGAGACCAACGACTGGGACGCCGGAATCGCATGGGTTGTCAGCTGGAAGAACCTCGGGTGGCAGTTCAATGGGTATGCCTCCAAAACCTTAACGGACACCTCGTCACCATCCAATGGCCGTGGCAGCCCTTTTACATCAACACCAGGGTCAAGCGATCCAGGCGCAGAACTCACTGACAGCGACTGGAAGTCCTCCACTAAACTCTGGAGCTGGCCCCCTATCGGAGGTCCAGTACTCGGATATGTTGCCTGATTGCCATAAGCCGCAGCCGGGCCCATTGGAGGCGGTGGCATGGTCTGCACTGGCTGTTGAAACGCTGGCCGTGACATCAGTAACTGTGGGTTCGAAGGAGGGGCGCCAGGGTAATACCCTTGCACAGGCTGCGGCTGCGATTGTACTGGTGGTGGCCTCGCATACGTCGGCGGTGGAGGCATAGCGCTCCCAGTGGGAGATTGTGGCTGCGCATGGGACGACAGCGGCGGGCGAAAAGGTGGTGGTGCGGTGGCAAAAGGGCCCTGAGGCGGCGATGCGGTGGCGAAGGGTCCCTGAGGCAGCACTGCCGTGGCGAAGGGTCCTTGAGACGGCGTCGCAGTGCCGAAGGGTCCTTGAGGCGGTGGTGCGGTGCCGAAGGGTCCTTGAGGCGGCGCTGTGGTGCCGAAGGGGCCCTGAGGTTGCGGGGGACCCCTGTAACCACCCATTGCCGCGGGTGGCGCACCCCCGAACGGCGCCGCAGGGGAAGCAGCCGCCTGCGTTGGCGGCACGCCCTGCTGCGGCGGCGGTGCGAACGGGGCGGCCATCGCGCGCGGGGCGGCGCCGGGGTGCATGAGCGGAGCAGCGGCGGCGAACGGCGAGGAGGCCACCGGCGGCGGCGGGGCAGCGGCACCAGGCACGAAGGCAGAGACAGGCCGCCCGGGGGCAGCAGGCGGCGGCCTCTCGTTCCCCATCGGCGGTTGCATCGCGTCGGGCACCTGCAGAGTCGACCGGCGGCGAAATCAAGAAAAGATCGGGTTTTGATCCGCGGGGGTTTCTCGATCTGATCCCACCGCCGCGGCCGGATCTGGCGGGAGGAATCAGATTTAGGGGAAGGGGCTCGAGGGCGTACCGAGATCGGGGCGTCGGCGAGGCGTCGGGGGGAGGCGAGAGACGTGAGAGGTCGCGGACGCGACAGGGGAATACAGTTATACAGAGGGAAGAGGAGTTGCGGGACAAGGGAATAGAAAACAGCGAGCCCGGTGCGTGCTGTGTTTGGACTTTGTCCAGTACTTCTCCTGGTTCTCTGAACCAATTCCCCCAAATCCCATTTGAATTCAGGTTTGATTCCTCCGAAATTCGCCCTATAAAATGTAAATCTTTCATCTTGTTGCAAATGCAACTCTTTTAAATGACTCCACTTTGTATGTGTTGTTGTATCAACCGACAGATCATTCAAAGGCCCCGCTCTGTTTCAAGTTATCTTGAAAATTTTCGTATTTACTTACTTGCCCTGAGTTATCCAAGCCGGCGATACATGGAGAATAGATGCCCTGGAAATAGTATCTATCTTTCTTCCATAATCGACTACATAGTAAAGTACATCATCAAGACACGTCATGAACAACAGATATGGGCTAGATTTGATTACTCCTATTCAACACAAGGTGAACCTCCAGCGTTGCCGTGGAGGTGATTGTGATTTTATAAATAATTGTGTCGAATAACATTGTCATAGGATTTGAATATTGTATTGTAACAAAAAAAATATATGATTGCAATTGTGAAGTTTGTCCTTGGTGATTTTGCATTCGATCCGTCGACACCCCTAGACTCAATAGAGGCACTTTGGTCGGGAGATGCAAACTGGGAAAGAGGGTGATGCTGCATCAAACTGGCACAATGATAATTTAGAAGCATGGGCATCGTTGCATTTTATTTGCACAGGCCAATTATGTAATTGACTGCATCCCTTAATGCATTGTTCGGGAGCCAATCTTTCTTATAAGAGGGGGGACACTTCCCTTCCATTCGTGAGGAGACATGAGGGTTTTTCTCACTCGGGTTTTACTCTTGGGTCATCGTCTTAACCAATCGGAGGGTTGATAATTAGAAAGATTATATCTAATTGTTATGGATTTCTCGATGACGACGTGGTCTAACAGGAGGTTTGCTTTGTAGTCAATAATATAGGAGAGAAAGATTTGTCGATATTCAATATTCACTTTATCCTCTCGCAAGTCACAACAATCCAGAATCAATTTGACAATTGTGTCTTATCCAAAGGTATAAACCTTTGTCTCTAAGGGCGGAGCTAGCTACGACCTAAATCTCGAACCTAATCAGCTATTTTTGAGCCGAACTCGTATTTTTAACAATTTTTTCAAGAGACTCTCTACGGAATTTTGATCGGAGGCCTTGGGCTATTGCACTAGTTGCCCGAGGCCTAACTACGCCCCTGTTTGCCCCTACCTTCTCCTTCTCTTGGCAAGCCCATGCATGCAACAATAATATTCTCATCAATCCAATCCGAGGAAAGACAAATATTATTCAAAGCATAATAGAAATAATTAAAGACACACAATAGGGTTAAATGTTGCAGTTATAACAAATGGTTGCAGAATAGGAAAGAGGAGGCAGACGGTTGTGTCCGTGTTTGTGGGCCTGCAGCAACAACTCACCCTCCCAACTCAATAGACATGGTCCACTCTCAGTCACTCCCTTCCCTTGCAACCTTATGCAACTTCTCTTTCCTCTTCCCCTCATGCCACAAATATTAACGTGGGGGCGTGTGTCCGTTGAAAAATACACTAAATATTGTAAATGTCATGAAAATCGAAATTAGTCTCAAAGTTTTCAAAAAAAAAAAAAAAAAAAACAGAGTTAGGGGAGGTGATGCTAAACACCTCCAAAAAGTTTCAATACCAAACTCAATCTCATTTGAGAGAGATGAATTTGTTTGTATCTTGCACATACAATTGAGTTTGCTTTTGAAATTGTGTATGACTATATAACATGACCTCCCCTAACTGTGGTAAATTTTTGAAGACTTCTAGACCAATTTTCACAGTATTTGCAACATTTAGAGCATTTTCACGTGATATGCCCCCATTAAATCTGCTGCTGCTTAGTGGCCTAGAAGCAATATCTTGTCTTCTCTTCTGTGCCTGAACCTGGTGAACAAGCTGAATGATTCCTCCAAGGATGGATCCTTGATTATTGGGGTAATCGTTCATGACAGAAAGCAGCTTACTGCACATGGTGGCTCCTCCTCTTTTATTCATGCATGCTTGTCAGTGGCGGAATCAGAATAAAAATGATCGGGAGTCCTCACTTCTCATACATATCACACATGTTTATTTTTTTTGGCTTAAGATGTTCTCTTATCTTATGCTATGGGTGTCCATACTATATATACATGACTATATCTAAAGAAAAATAATTTTTTTGACCCGGTGTCCAGTGCATTCGGGTAGGTCACTGTAGATCCTCCCCTGATGCTCGCTAAGACGGCGGTTCATGATTTGAGTTCGGTACCTCCGGAGCTGATCCGATCTATCCCTTGTAACAATGCTCAAATATAAATAAAGTGTTGCCCGATTCGTCTAAAAAATATATTTCGTGCTGCCGATGCCCCTACTTATCAAAAAATGGTCTATATGGCCATTAAAAATTCCAGAAACATTCGCATAGATAGGGTACAATATAATTCATCATATCACAAAATTTCAAAACTAAAATTGATTTACACATTGAGAAACAAAAAGGACCAATGTCAGTAAATAGTAGCTTTTATTTTTTTTCCTTGTTCCTTTTGGATTTCCTTTTCAACATAATTTGTCTTTTTTGTTTCTCAGGGTGTAGATAGAATTTAGATTTGAAATTTTGTGATACGATAGATTATATTGTACCATGTCTATATTAATCCTTACGGAGTTTTTCATGACATTTAGACCATTTTTTTTACGAGTTAGAGCACCGGTAGCACGAAATATACGTTGCGAGTATTTGATATGTTTTATTATTTTGAGGTGCTGGTGGTTAATCAACAAAAGCACATGCATTAAAAAAAAGTAATTAATAGGGATGCCTAATCTTACTTTTGTATATGCAAGCGATGGGGATTAATTTTTGTATATGCAGTGCTCATCCGTAAGTCGAACACGTCTTACACTTACTCACACTCAACCTCTATACAGGGAGAGTGAATATGATTTAATTTGTAAAAATAAAAATAAATGGATAAACCACCGTACTTTATACCTTGGTGATGTGAGGTTGGGTTACTACGTAATATAAGGATTATCAAAAGTGAAGTTGGTACGATCCAGATTGACTACACAAATTGGGTGTGCATCGAACCATACGATCGAGAAGGTGAAGTTTTTCACATAAAAACCATTAGCAATTAATACTTATTGGGATAAGTAATGATTAAAAAAAATTAAGCATATGCAAGAGGATTCCATATTAGCACTTGTGAATTAGACTAGCCGAGTACCCGTGCTTGCTACAGAACACAAACTTTGCCCTAATAATTTATCCACACCGCTCCGTAGGACCATGAATAGGAAACAAATACGGGGTGTTCATAAACATCGGGTAGAGTCTACCGTGGTGCTTAGTAGAAGGAAAACAAAATTCTTCCCCGCGTTCATCCGGTCATTTTTGCATTTTGCGTACCATTTTTGTAATATCTCATTTATTTACAGAGAATATAAGGAGATTGAAATATTCCTTTTTTTTTACCTCACACAGAAACAAGACAGAATCTGTAATAATCTTGCAACGTGATTTTCGTTACTAGAACGGCTTTGAATGAAAAACCTCATAACTACAAAATTATAGATTGCTTTCCATAGTCCAATTTAGAGTCCGCATTGATCTAATTTGGAGTTCCGAGGTTTAAGATATGGGGCCCGCAATGCATGCTGCACAAAGAATCATGGTCGGTATCTGAGTCAACTTCCAAGACAAATTTCGTAATAAAGACGGCGTTTTCGAAAAAAAACTCCACAAATAGGAAGTTGAAGTACTATGCGTTAGTTAAATGTGAAGATAAGAATCACTCAATTACGAGTTCAGGAGAGCAAGTTACGACCTCCGAAGCATTCGCTGTATAGAAAAAAATTTCGAGAACTTGGATCTCGGGCCTTTAGCCCAGGAGGCCCATGAGGGGTCGACCACTAATAAAAGGAGGGAAAACCCTAGTATGCTACTGTAGCTATAGTATCCGTCACTGCTACAGTACATGCTACAGTAGCCACCCTCCCCCTTGCACTCCATTGCTATTCCCCTTCCTCTTGGTGGTACTCTCCTATTGCTATCGGCCAAGGAGAAAAGGTGGAGGAGAGGGAGACAAAGGGAGAGAGATCACGTAGTGGTTCATGCATTCTTCAACGGATTCTTCATGGATAATGATCGTCTCCTTGCTGTTTGGATCTAGTTAGATCCTTAATTGTCATCGATTAGAAAATCGTTGAACCACTGCGATTAGAATCATTAATCTGTACTCTGCTTGCTCGTCAGTTTTAACATAGTTAAATTTCGAATTCGAGGTTTTGGCCTCTTAGATATTTGTGGGGTTTGTTCTCAGCTTTCTATAGAGTCTGAGATCACCCAATTCGGAGTTGTAGTTTGGGAGATATGTTAGCTTCTTTGCTACTGTCCAGAAACCCTGACGAGATTACAGCAGTCATCTTGTTTAATATATTAGGTTTAGATAATGGTCGATTCAGGAGGGTCTCCCAACACGAATTTTGTATGAAATTTTATTAGATTTTCATATTGATAAAGATCATAAATTTTGGTTTAGTCATTTAAAAGATACTGACTTTTTTCTTGTTGTCTTTGTTCCTTGATCGTCGATTCTCGATTTCAAATTTTCAACTGTATATTAGATCATCTTAATGGCAGAATTAGATAATATCGCCAACTAAGTTATTGTAGATAATTTTGTTATCTTTCTAGTGAGTCCTAGAACATTGAATTTGAATGTACCAAATAAAAGTAACAAAATTCACAAGTTAGTAATACCGAAGATGACATAACAGTCTTCGGGATTAAAAACAAAGGTTCAGCTGGGGTAGTTAGATCTTTTGGTCACATGAGAAGTTGTAGATATGCTAGTGTAGATTCCAGAAAAATTAGATTCATAACTTTTAGAGTTTTTACTCAAAAGTTATGAATTTTCCTTTGATAGCTGTCTGTTTGGACAGATTGAGATTTGACAGTGTATCGGCTAAGTCTCGGATTGCGATTAAGAGCGATTGGTTTTATTTTGTTCCATTGTTATGTTGTGTACTCTTGAATGATATATTTAGTATACTTGATGGTTGCCAGGTGGTGGTGAGCACCGGGGTTAGAGTCTTTCCGTCGTCATCCGTCTCTCTGTTAAGGTAAGTACATGGTAGAGTGGTGAACAATGGGTTGTTCGTCATGATCATTGATATTACTTATCATGCTATTTATTATACTTTCATTAAGCTTATTCTTATACATGATATTGATGACCTTGAGTGAATGAGATTATGATATTGAGTTAACAAGAATGAGATATTAGTTAATGAGAAGAATTATGTTGATGAATAATTAAAGATGTTGCATCATTTACATTCATCATGATAGGAGTTGCACGAGCCAGGTCAGTGAGAAAGTTATGTAACTATTTTGGTGAGGTCGGTGAGAAAGATACATGACTAGTCCGGAGTGCTCTGGATAAAATCCTACTTCGTCGGGGACTTCACGGGAGTGAAGGATAGAGTGTGTCATCGACGGGTGAACACTCTGCTATACCGATATCAGCTGATGAGATGCATATGAGCATGAGCATGATGGTGCATTCGCATATGAGTAAATTGTTAAGATGTGCAACTTTACCTATATGGAATATGGCTTGATTGTTTGAGAATGAGAATGGCATTGAATAGATAGATGATGATGATAACTTTGATTATGGTTGATAAACTATTGTTTATGGCTTTATTATGTATTTGCTGAGTCTTAGACTCATTCTTGCTCTATTGTTGTTTTTAGGTGACCGTTGATGACGTTTGACTCGGGAAGGGCTAGCGCACTTGGAATCATTCACTACACCCAATTAGTTGATTCATTGGACATGAGAAACTCTTAGTATAATATGATGATTTATATCTAGAACTTAATGGTATTGAATAACCTTAGTTGCTTGGTTTTGAGTTAATCTTGGTTTATTATCTTGCTATACTCCTAGGACTAAAATTTCTTGCTGAAAGTTTATAGTAAGTGATGTAAATTAAATGGTTAGAGCAGTTTAGTGGCATCTTAGGCTCAATATTAGACTGGGGTGTTACAATTTTCCATCAATTACACTCATTTTAAATGAGTATATGCCCGATAGACCAATTTGTATTTTCTATATTTTTCTCGAAATGTTGGTACGATCAAAGTGCAAAAACATCAAAATTGGCATTCCGGGACTGCTCCCTGTAACTGTAGGGTCTATCTACACAGAATTCGAATGTTTCTATGTAAAAAAAATATCACATTCTAAAAGTTCATTTACAACTCCGTTATACATAAAATATTTATGTAATTTTTGTTCTTGGTCACTGTAATTATTCTTGAAAGTCTTAATAACTCATATTTTCATCACATAATTCAAAATCTCACTTGTACTTTGAGAGGTTCTTAATAAAATAGGCCATAGAAGACGCCTCATCACAGACGGTTCTTGGAAACCGTATGTGATAAAGTAATCACAGACGGTTCCAAGAGGAACCGTCTATGGTATGTCACTATCACAGACGGTTCTAGAGAACCGTCTGTGATAAGGAAAAATCTAAGCCATGGTAAAACCCTAAAATCACAGACGGTTCTAACCACGAACCGCCTGTGATGAGTATCTCATCACAGACGGTTCGTGGTTAGAACCGTCTATGATATTCTCGGTATCACAGACGATTGGCTGCCCAAACCCTACCGCGGCAGAGGATTAGCTACCCAATCCAAACCCTACCGCGGCAGAGGATTGGCTGCCCAAACCCTACCGCGGCAGTGGATTGGCTGCCCAAACCCTACCGCGGCAGAGGATTGGCTACCCAATCCAAACCCTACCGCGGCAGTGGTTTGGCTGCCCAAACCCTACCGCGGCAGAGGATTGTGTGCCACGGCAGTAGCTTAGCTGCCCAAACCCTACCGCGACGATGGATTGGTGCCCAAACCCTACATGGCGGTGGATTGGCTACCCAAACCCTACCGCGGCAGTGGATTGGTTGCCAAACCCTACCACGGCAGAGTGTTGGTTGCCATGGTAAACTCCAAGCCATGGTAAAACCCTAAAATCACAGACGGTTCTAACCACGAACCGTCTGTGATGAGTATCTCATCACAGACGGTTCGTGATACGAACCGTCTGTGATATGTTATCACAGACGGTTTTGTATAAAACCGTCTGTGATACTTTGGTTTCGTTAGGCGGGAAAACGAAAATTTGCACATAATGGCGGGCTCCCGAAAATCTCTCTATATTAACAGAGTCATTCATCTCCCCCTTTGCCATCTCCATCTCCTCCTTTGCCATCTCCATCTCCTCCTCTGCCATTTCTCCACCTCTGTCATTTCTCCTCTGGCCTCCCCTCCCGCGGCCTCCTCCACCTCCTCTACCTCGCCCCAGCCTCGTCGCCGCCGGCCTCCCAAGATCTCGTCGCCGCCGGCCTCCTCTACTTCGTCACCCCCGGCCTCCTCTACTTCATCGCACCGTCCTCCCCTGAGTTCGTTGCCTGCGGCCTCCTCCACCTTGCCCCGGCCTCATCGTCGCCGCCCTCTCATGACCTCGTTACCCCAGCCTCCCACGACCTCACTCTCTCTACTCCCCCCTTTTGCTCTGTGATGTAGATTACTACTGTGATGTGTTAGTGCTCTGTGAATTGTTTGAGTTGATGCTACTGTGATGTGGGTGATGCATGTCGTGTTGTTTTTAGTGCTCTGTGAATGGATTGAGTTGATGCTACTGTGATGCTCTGACTATTGTGGGAAAGCTAGCGAAATCCGAAAATCAATATCAGATTCATTCGTGAGGCTCGGGAGGCTCCATACGAAGTGAAAATCTATTTTTGTTTTTTTTTACCATAGAAAAAACTATCACAGACGGTTCTAAACAAGAACCGTCTGTGATAGTTACTATCACAGACGGTTCTTTTTTAGAACACAGAATAGAATATCACAGACGGTTCTATTCACGAACCGTCTGTGAAAACAGACTATCACAGACGGTTCTATTCACGAACCGCTCAGGATACCGCTATCGCTGAGCGGTTCGTGAATAGAACCGCTGCGTGATAGCATTTTTTTACGCATGCACGGTTCAAAACCGCGTGATGATGGTTTAGAACCGTCTGTGATGAGCTTTTCTGTAGTAGTGATGAAATAACATAAGAGCATATAGTAGTTGTAATCCATGGCTATCCTTTTCCATCACAATACTTTTGACGGTTCTTTGTCAAAATCTTTTGAGCATGGATACCTACCATACATACAATTTCCCAATAGAACCATTTTTTTGAGAAAACCAGAAAATCTAACCAAGTGTGGTATCACCAAGCGATGTTCATGAACTGTCCATGAATGGGGACACGATTACTCGAATAGATTCAAGATGTCACTCTGCAGAAAATGTATAGCTTTACCCGCATGATGTGATCGACTTATACCATTGGCCATGCCACGCTTCCTTAGGCGTGCGACGAAAAAGGTCATGACAAGGTCTTTATAATACCACGCCCTTACATCAACCCGTCCTATGAGCTAACTCCGCAAGATATGTATGTTATTTACTATCATCAAGAGGACTCGCAGTTGTGTTGGTAACACTTGTATGGACACAGACGTTATTTACCGTCGTCTAATGCAAATGCCCCACAAACATGGATGTCCTTTACTATCGTCTGCATGACCCAGATTACGCCTACCGACTACAGCCCGCGGGCTTAATGCTCAAACTTGGTAAATTATTTGGCCAAGTCCACCCCATTTTGGGCATGTGATTGCACTGAAAATTCTTGGGTCAATGCCATCAAAGTTCGGTCCTTAATTACCAGGGCGAGACCAACACAAATCGAGTTCTTGTGCAAACTGCACCGGTTTCGACGAACCACAGTCCAAAACATTTTATTTTCATATTTTTTTTATCCAAAATAGTAGAGGTAACCCCTCTGTACAAATTTTATAAAAAAACACTCTCTTAGTGTCTGAAACTTTATTTTACCGAATACCCCCATTTCTATCGTTATTGACCTAAGCATGACTAAGCACAAGCCTCATATACTATTCTAAAAATTCCACAAATATTGTTACCAATAGTGGATAATATTCCTAGGGTGACAACATTAAGGGTATCAACTTTTCAAGGTAGGATTAATGCAACAATTTATGATAACTAAATAATAAACAATAACATAGCATTTTACTCAAAGTAAGCATGCATATTAGTTTGAGCGAACAATATATATAACATTGAAATATGGGACCAACATATTCAAATGAGGGTGCTTGCCTTGCTCGTTGAACACTGGTTCTTACTCTAGATCAACTTCGTATGACTTTGACACATAGGTATCTAATCGATAAAAACCACGAGACACAAATAAATACCAAATAAATCCAAACAGAGAGAAAATTCAAATATTTTTACGGATTATGAAAGCTCATGATTTTAGAAAATTGTCGAAATAAGTTTCACTTAATTTGGAGTTCACATGCAAAAAATATTAGTATTTGAATTTGGTTATATTGGAAAATCTAGAAAAACAAAAGAGAAAACATTGTGCATGATTTTCTTTTTAATTTTTATTTTTTTTCTAAAGAAAAAACTTGGTTTATTAGGTCATCAGACAAATAGGTGGGGCCAGATCCACGATGAACTAAGTTTACAGGCAGCTAACTAACACGTGGTATCCATGTGTTAGCAACTCGGCTTTTAAAACCAACTTTAAATTTAAAACTTAATTAATTAACCTACCGGTCCCACATAAACAACTCATTAGTACTAACCAGCATTAATTAACTTAATCTAATTACTAATGATGTCATCAACAATAATTTTAACTACCTATCTATAGTACTACCATTAGGGATGAAAACGGATCGGATAGTTTCCGACCGATCCGGACAGAAACGGATTCGGATTGTCTCGGATCGGATTTTTCTCGGATAATTTTCGGATCGGAAACGGATTCGGATTTTTTTTGTCGGAAACAGAAACAAATACGGTAGGCACGCTATCCGACGGATACGGATACAGATTATCCGGATAAGACCAAGTCCGGATATCCGGATTTCGGCCCAATAGAAGAGAATTTGGCCCAAAAGAGAAAATGAGATTTTAATTGATTTTTGAATTTCAGAAAATACAACGAATCAAATAGCCTTTTAGAAAATAGCAAATAGAGTTTAAAAATCTAGAAAAAATCACAAAAATTCCTTGAATTATTTTGAACTTAATAAAATTAATTCAAAGTTAAAGTTGTCCTTGAATTTTTTTGAACTTAATAAAATCAATTCAAAGTTAAAGTTGGTTTTTATTTTTGCACATAAATTATTTTTAATTCCTAAAAATAGGAAAAAAAACTATTTAAAATCCAAAAAATTCGATAAATTATTATTATTTTTTCATTTTCACTTTAAATCCAATAAAATCCCACAAATCTCAATAAATTTTATTTTTGACATTGAAAACTAGGAAATTAAATAATTAACTTTATTTTTATCATTTTTTATTTTTAACCAAGAAAACTCTTTTAAATCTCGAAAAATCGAATAGAATAATAACTTTATTAGTTTTATTTTTAGTAACATACTTTGGGATGTTACAGTCATTTGTGTATAGATTAACCATCTAGCCTGATCAATGTTAGTGCGAACTAAGTTTTATGTATGTGATGAACTAAGTGTGAATGTGTAATGATTTATGACTTTGTGAGTTATGACTTATGAGCTAAATATGGTGAACTAAGTGTTATGTTTGTGATGAACTAGTTAATGCAACTTGCTAGTGCCAATGTTATGTGTGGTTGCTGAAAATATGAACAATTCATGAATTTTTGCATCAAATAAACTAGTTATATGTTTTCATTAATTTCCAGCATACAATTTAAGAGGTTTTCATGTTCCGAAAAATATCTGCGATCGTATTCGTTTCCATTTGTATTCGCTCCGTATTCGTATTCGATATTATTCGTATCCGTATTCGTATCCGGATCCGAAAAAATTATGAAAACAAATATGGCAGAACCATTATCCGTCCGTATCCGATCCGTTTTCACCTCTAACTACCATGTAGCGCACAGTATTGCGCGTGACACAGCTGTTCGTGCCAGCTCGCTAGCGCAGCCACGACTATGCTGGGACTTAACAGACACATGGAGTGAGTGGAGGGAAGCGAGGCGAAGCTACTGGTTGTGGTGTTGGGACTAATGGTCATCGGAACAATGGTGATGGTGAACTTTGGCGGTGGCGCTAAACAGGGCTACAATAGTGACTAGGCAAATAGCCATGTAACTTGGCTTGGCAAACAGAGATATATCAAAATTATATAGATCGGGTTGCAACTTTGCAAGAGGATTTGAGCTCACTGATCTTAATTACTCATAAGCAAAAGGGCTAATCTGATACAGTATGATGATATCTTGCACCAAGAGTGCACTTTGTTTTGAGCTGAAAATGGGGAGGGAGAGGGGATAGCTTTCGAGTTTTGATACAAGAAATGAGTTTAATGAGTTAATTTAGTCATGCTGGCCCCTCCCAGGCGCCAGCCAGCCCGTGATGTCGACACGCCGAGCACCAGCCTTGCATCCTCGGCGTCCGACGTGATGCCGCTCTTGAACTACACGAGCATCGACGTGCGGCCGTCGTCCGCGTCCGACCGCACCGCCGCACCACGCCTGCTTGGACACCAACACCACGAGTTCCTCTGCCTCGGCCGACACCCCAACCACGTCCCCCGGCAGCACTTCCATCGCCGTGGCCACGGAACCGAGCACCAGCCAGTGCTCGGAGGCTACCAGCTCGGCTTTCATCGGCACCCACAGCCTCACCCCCTTTCTCGCGCAGTCGGCGAGCAAGAACCGCAGCTTCTGCATGACTGCATCGCCATGTGCAGCTTGGACAGGCCGAGCACGGCGGCGCCGGGCAGCGGTGCGGCAAACGACGCCTCGTGGACCTCCTCAAAAAACACTAGGAGAACGTCCGTGATATGTAGGGCCTCGCCGGAGAGCGAGGAGCACGGTCACATCGCGGCCGGCGACTCGCCTACTTGAAATCTTTTCCGGGTCCGTCCCCGCCTAACAGAGAGAGTGTTTGCTTCCCTTTGCTGTATACAAATAGCAGTGCAGGCAGTGACTACCTGAGGACTGAGGTGAGGTAGCCCCTTTCTTCAGAGCCATCGAGTCGAGCCCGTGCTCTTTGACGATTGTACCTCTGTAGCTAGCCTGTTTAACCAAGTGTGGCCCCGCTAAAAACTCGAGTTACCAGCACAGGGCTTATGACAAACCTCCATCCTCCTTGGATTCCAGTTGAAGCGGATTCATCATCAAATGGTGAGGTCTATGGGTCTGTTCAACGTGGTTTTTTTGAAAAGCGATTTTCGGTTAAGCTACAGGGTTGAACGGTTGGACTGAAAAGATTAGGTGTTTAACTGTCTAGCTTTTAGGTAGGCTGGTTGTAGCTTCTGAGATAGAAAATATCTGAAATACCCCCAAAGACAGTAGCGGCTTGTTTGATACCGTTTAACACAATTAACAATATTTAACAACAACTAACGACAATTGACAATTATTAGCGATGACTAACACAATAACGACAACTACCGTAATTGGCGGTAATTAGCGCAATAAACGATAACTACAACAATTGACGATAATTAACTACAATTAACGGCGACCAACACAATTGACTGCAATGAATGATAACTACCGCAATTGATCGCATTCAACAACGGTTAACCACAAACAACGTAATATACCACGATTAATGACAATATACAGCAAACAATGCAATAAATCGCAATTAGCGTATTTAACGATAATTATTACAATAAATATTTATTACAACAAATAATTATTTAAAACGATTATTACAACACATAATTATTAAGATAAAAATTATTACATAAATAATTATTACAGCGAACAATTAATACAACAAAATAATTATTAAAAGCATTAAATTTACAACCGAAAAAATTAACAAAATAAAAACCAGCTAGCGGCAAGGCCAGCTCGGGGTCGAGGGAGGAAGCTCGGGGTCAAGGGAGGAGGGCAGCGTCGGGACAGGAGGGGGTGGAGGAGGGCGCAGGGGTGGGGGTGGGGTGGGGGGAGGCCGGCGGCCAGGCCAGCGCGGAGTAGAGGGAGGAGGAGGACGGTGGCCGTGGGCGGAGGAGGAAGGTGGAGGAGGCCGGCCACAGGTGAGATCCAGATCGATCTGGGCCGCGCGAGCGCCAGGGAGGAGGGTGTCACGGGAGGAGGTGGCCACTGGGGAAGGAGGAGGAGGTGGGCAGGTGTGCGGGGGCAAGTGAGGAGGGAGCCAAGGTGAGATTACAGTCAACAGAAAACCCCAACCAGCATAATCCACGCAGATATAAATCGCCTGCTTATTTCATTGTTCTTGGCAATAAAAAAATTCCATCAGCCTCATACAACCAACGGATACATTACAGTCATCAGAAGTTTGCAACACTCATAGAAGAGAACCACCGTGTCCAAGAGAAACTCTACTGAGTGTTTTGTCCTGTGTTTGCTGACAACTATCTGTGGTTCACACAAACACTGCATAACGTATTCAATTAATTCGTGTAGTAGTCACTCGTTGGATCAAATGATTTTGCAAAAGGAGCACCAAGGCTTCAACTGCTTCATTGACTCATCAAACTTTTCGTTTCAATTGCACATCAGAACATTCTAGATTAGTCCCAGATCTCGTGGAAACTCATACTCTCCATGCTTGCCTCTAAATTCTCCTGCAAATGGAAACGAGCATGATCGAAACATGTCATGATAATAAGATGAGCTCCACAGTAGCAGGGCTCAGGTTTGCGGTACTGGGCCAAACCCTGCACCGGCTGTAATCACACAGTTTCCGGAAAATTCCAGCAGGTCTTCTTTGGGATGGCCTCTTATTTGTATCTTTTATAGTTTGTATGTTTCCAAATATTGAGTACTTAAGAATACACATATTCCATCGACATGGTGCAGAAAACAACTTGACAAGTCATTGGGAAGAAAATCAGATCCCCTCCGACGGGATGTATCGGGACCAGATAATTTCTGTTGGCAACAGAAGCGAAAGTCTCATCGTAATCACGATTATACTCCTGCTGAAAACTACGCGCTACAAGACGAGCCTTTTAGCGCTCAAGGGAACCATCCGAGCGGGTCATGATCTTGTACACCCACTTACACAGAGTGACACACGCAGGTAATGGCATAAGATCCCAAGTGCTAGTGTGCTCCAAGCAGCAATCTCCTCAGACATCGCGAGCTGCCACTCAGGGTGAGCAGCAGCTTCACGGTAGGTTGTAGGCTCAGAAAGAGCAGCCGTAGCGCTCAGACGGGCTGAAAGTGTGACGATTACGAAGATCGTATATGGGAGGAGAAAGCAGAGCAGGACCAGCAAGGACAGAGAAAAAGAGATAGGAACAAGGCCCAGCAAAGACAGATGCTCAACAGGTGAAGGAGTAGGCCAAGGACGACGAGAGTAATGTAGAGGAAATGGTTGAATCTCAACAAAAGGGCGGAAAGGAAACTTCGGCGGAGGAGGAACATGTAGAGCCAGAGGAGAGGGAGGCGAAGAAGATAGAGGATGAAGTGAAACAGTAGTGGAAGGCTAAGAGTCAGGAAAAATCAGAAAGCAGATCAACTCAACAGGAGAAGCTGAGCTGACAGTAAGGGAACGAGGGTAGTAAGGTCGGGACTCACCACCCGCGCCCAAGCTTGGTGGAGGACCTCAGAGGTGTGCGTACTGAAGAGACTCGTCATCTGGCACGGCTCAGATGCAGGTTGTCTTGTCTGCTTCAGCACATGCTCCTTCGCCCGTTTCTTCAACACCGACCGTGATCCCTCCCCCAGCTCCTCCGGTGGTTGTTGTCTCTACTGCGGGTCTTCACTGCACCTACTGCCAGCGTGACGACCATAGGTATCCTCATTATTTTGTTTTGGTTAGTCGAACTTGATCAGAAATGATGCGCTGAACTATATGTTGGAATGAGTTATCGACGGTGGCATCGAGCTGCTGAAGAGAATGCGCCTAGTGCACAACTGAGAGGTACATAGCATCACTCGTGGGATGTTAGTGCACTCGGAGGCGCTCCCACATAAGCTGTGTCATCGGTAGCTCTGCTAGATTCATGGAGATGGCCACGGGCATGCTACCTACCAAGATGACGGTAGCATGAACTTCAGCATCCTGCCATCGCTCGTAGGTGTGCAGCTCAGATTGGTAGAGCTCCAGGGCCTCCTCCAGTGTAGCATTGACGGCCTCCTGAGCCGCCTGATCCGCACCAGCAGGAAGAGCGAGCGGAACTGGCGGTGCAGGGCGAAGCGGACAAGGGTGCTCGCCAGTGAGATGACGCCAGAGACTTTGGCTATTGAGGTGAATCCTCAGGTGAACAGCCTACACCCGGAAGTTCATCTCGTCGAACCGAACTGGGGGGAGCGGGATGGCGAAGGGGCCTCCGGTAGAAGCCATCAATGATGACTTGATCGGATCCGGAGTCGGGAGTCGGTGTGCTTTGGAGCGGAAGCCACAGGCAGAGGCTCCGGGTGGATCGGAAGCCGGAGAGAGACCAGAGAAGTCGGAGCCGAGGTGAAACCGAAGATGAAACCACCGACTCCACGTAGATCGGGAAGCCGGAGTGAAGTCGAAATCGCCAGCTCCACGTAGATCAGGGAGCCGGAGTGAAGCCGAAGTCGCCTGCTCCAAGTAGATCACTAGAGCTGGAGTGAAAGCTAAAGCCGCTGGCTCCACGTAGATCGGTGGAGCCGGTGTGGAGCTGAAGCCAACGGCTCCACCGAATCAAAGCAATACATAGCAATGCTCTGCTTGCGAGCGATTGGGGCGGCGTGCTGGTGTGTCCAGTAGCGTCGAGGGCGACGTATGGGGTGAGCAGAGCAGAGGTCGGAGGGGCGCGCAAAGCAGAGGGCAGCGTCGGGGCAGCGCTCGGCGGTGGATCCGGGGTGGCGCTCAGACCTCGAGGCGACGATGGGATCGAGGGATGGAGGCGCAGCTCGGGTGTTGGCGGGGAGCCGAGGCGGAACAGGGGAGACCAAAGGCGCCGGATCCGGGGGAGGCGCAGCTCGGGGCCAGCCGGGAGCAGGGGTGGCGCCAGCGCCAGCAAACCCTAACCCTAACCTTGCTCTGATACCATGTTGGAACGAGACAAATCTATTCCAATGAGCCAAAGCCAAATATATACAAGTTACAGTGTAGGTAAGTATGCAACAAGCACCCTGTACAAACTAATATCTAACAATTTCCAACATAAAACCTAACCCCTGCATACTAGTTTTCTTTTCTTTGGATTTGAGGATCAGCTACAATAACAATGTTCACAAAATGCCTGTAGTTCTCTTACAGTAATAAGATAACAAAACTATCCTGTTTGCATGCCTCCATTCCTAAAGGTATTACTGAGTAGTAGCTTATCGCAACAGCTTGAAAGAAAAATGTACATACCACTGATTTGAAGTCACCAGAGAATATAGCTTCTTCTTTTCCAAAAAAAGAGTGTCTATCTTGATGCATTGAGTCTGCATTTCTTCCCTTTCGGGCACAGCGCACATTTTCCTTTTCTTCATAAAAATTAAAATCATCCAGAATTGATGTTCCATGGCGATAAGCCTTGAAAATTTTCAACATTTCCAGACCCTGTGGCAGCCCAATCTACATAAAAGGAACAAAACAATATCGGTTAAAAAATCTAGACAATAAGAAACTAAAATTAACTTGTACCAAAACATATGATGAGAGTAAAATTCGATATCAGATAAACATTACTAATCAGATAGGAACACCTTTATTCATAGGCGGAATTTACATAAAACATGCTACAGTGGAGTTTACTATAGAATCACTCAAAGGAGTAATTTTTTCCTGAAGAAACAGATTCTTTTTTAGCTTTTATGTTATCTAATGTATCAATAGGAGCAAATCATTTATTATAAATTAAATAATCTCATTTCTTGAAATACTTTTGGGTATAGGACAAGAAAGTGGAAGCATGGTACCTCCTGAGTGTCCCTGCTGAAAGTAACAGGTCTGTTGTAATTATTTTCAAGAGTGATATGTTTGAAGAGCCAATTTGGAATGTCCTTCATAATGTGCCACATCACAGGAAAAAATCCATTCCATTGATCTTGTTGCCAAAAGTCCATGGTCTTCTTGAAATCAACAGGACCTAACATCTCAGCCAATCCTACAAACTGCCCACTGGTATTAACCTGAAATAGGAAACACAAAGAAAGCAACTTTCTTGAAAATTTGCCAGTGGATAAAATAGCCAAACAATGAACAATATATAAGATTGTTTCAGTCGCATTTGGTGAAGAGCATCGAGTGTATTAAATGTATCTCATCTGGAGAAAAACATCACTCAATCTAATGGCAGGGCCGTCTGGGCCACAATTTCAGGTAAAAATGGCCTTTTAAGGCTCAATACCATTTGAAATAATCAACCCAGTCTATATGTAAAACAAACAAAACAAAGAGTAGAAAGCACAATTGCACAGCAACATCAGCACCACGCTAGTAAGTAGCAACTCAATCTCATTGAAGAAATTGGCCATCATGCACTGATGTTCTCGCTTAACTATTTTGCTCAAAATCTAATTTATCAGATATTAGGGCTGTCATTTTTTTTGCTGCTATAAACAGGGAAAAAAGATAAATAAATAGCAGAAGGGCGCTTGGTCCTTACTGACCGAAAACAATAGGAATACAGGGCACTTTGTGCCCTTCTCCTTCAATAATATCTGAGCATCATGGAAAGCAGCATCCAGCTTATTGTTCCCATTTGGTGTGCTTGCCCAAACATTGTATTTGATACCTTTATGAATATCATCTTCACTATATGACTTTATCATAAAGAACTTGGCATGCTCATACTGAACTGAAAAGTCTGATCGGTTAATTTGATCCCTACGGACCAAAGGACTCACGATATCTTTCTCTGTAGAGGGTGTTGAGGCATTATTCAATTTGTTAGCCCGGGGACCACGAACTTGATCTTGTATATCCTCCGAATTTCTCCATGGGTTATCCTTCCTATTAATCCTACAGTGATCAGTGCTGTTTACAACTCTGTTAGGCACCCTAGGTCTTGTGACAGTATGATTGCTTGTGATCATCTTGCCTTGCTGATTACTAACAAGACTGCTGACAAAATTGTCTCTTGAGCGACCATTCCCATGAGAAGCACCTTGCTGATAGCTTGGCAATGGATGTGCCTCAGCATCATGGCACCACCGACCAGAATGCAAAGGTATCTTATCTCGGTAGCACCAATGGCGAGACAATGATGGGATCTCATCACCATAACCTTGTCTACTTGAGAGCAAGGGGATTTCAGCACCATAACCTTGTCTACTTGAGAGCGAGGGGATTTCAGCACCATATTCCCATTGACTTGAGTATGAAAGTGCCTCATTGCCATTACACTTCTGACTAGACAGAGAAGGGATCTCATCACCATACTCCAGCCCTCTCGGTCGTGAAGGGCCCCCATTATCAAAGCGCCATCGAGTTGAAAACGAAGTGGTCTCATCCGCAAAGTGCGTCCCTCTGGGTAAATCTGCCATCTGTTTTAATGAGAAATTATCATTAATAAATAAATCCATACACAGGGGTTTAATCATTTACTACATATGTTAGAGATACACAAAATGTATACACAGAAGTTGCCATTCTAGTACAATTAAAAGGATCCACAGACATACCTCATTGCGATGTTCAATAGATCGGCCATTGCAGTTTGCAACAGCAGTAAAACGATCTGATCTTCTGTACCGATGGTCTGAATGATAATCTAAGCTAAAATCAATTTTAGCTGCTGCTGGATACGACCTTCTCATGCGAGGACCAGTAGTAGGATATGAAGCAAGGTTATCTGGCCTTGGGCCGAATATTTTGCCTTTTGTTCCCAT
The DNA here is from genome assembly GCA_036346395.1 of Hsuehochloa calcarea. Taxonomy (NCBI): domain Eukaryota; kingdom Viridiplantae; phylum Streptophyta; class Magnoliopsida; order Poales; family Poaceae; genus Hsuehochloa; species Hsuehochloa calcarea. Next base: position 44,548,455 of record CM070600.1, read on the forward strand.
TTTCCCCACTACATGCCCTGGTGTATCTGGACTACTTGGCACTGCTTCTAACGCAGAAGAAGAATTTTCCCAAGAAGAGCTTGATGAAGAAAAGTAAGGCTGCCACCTATGATATTCACTTCCCAGTGACATTGCTTCCTTGGAACATGCATGTGACCCAAGGGCAGCACCATAGTTGGAATACGAAGACTGTGCTTGATATTCCTGAGGAGGAAGAATTGTTTCAATCTTGATGAACAAAATTGTTAAGTTTGAATCTAGAGCATGTTATCCACGAATTGCACGTCTGTATTAAAACATACTTGTCTTAGCACATAGTTGCTGAACAAAACATTTGTTCATTGGCTATGTTAATCAAGTGTACATCTGAAACGTATCCAGAAATCCAGCAACGGTTCACACTTACTGTCATGTGGGGCAACGCCTATGGAAGATGTCATAAGGGAAAGGGGCAGACGGCTATGGTAACTGCCGATTGAGAATCCAATGTATCCCAACTAGGAAGATTGCTATTAGGAAATGTTATGTTATATTAGGAAGAGCCCAATTAGTATCAGTCTTTAATACCTTCTGTCTATAGTTGATTGTAATATTATATAAATGAATGAATGAAATAGAAAAGGGCAAGCAAGGATTAGGAATTAACCTAGCCTCACGTCGCCACGACTCCCAAGCGCCACCCTCATCCCCCGAACCTCATCCTTCCCATCCGCCTTCGCTCTCAACGTTCATCTCCTGACATATTGTGATTAGAGCCATCCGTTATTCCTTCCCCCATGGCGAACGGCGGTGGTTTCGATGACAACTTCAAGGAGGTGATGCTACAGTTCATGGAGAACACCGACAACCAACTCAAACTGCTACCCGAGGTCTTGGCGCGGCTTGACAATCATGCCGGCCAGCTTGCAGCAGTCGGGAGCCAGCTACACCGTCACGACCAAAATCAGCACGCATACATGACGTTTTTCATGTGAATCTACTTAAGAAGTACGACGGTCTTCCTCCAGAAGCTCAGCCACCATTGCTGCCTCTTCTACACAGTCGGGTCATCCCAACACCGGCCAAGGTGCTCCGTGCCCGCCTCTCACGGGACCAGTGGCAGATTCTTGTACAATGGTAAGGCCTCCAAGCTGCTGATGCCTCATGGGAAGATGTTCTTAACTTTCACGAATCTTATCCCTCTTTTCAGCTTGATGACGAGCTTTTTGTCAAGGGAGTGAGAGATATCATGTGGGGCAACGTCTATGGAAGACATCATAATGGGAAGGGGCAGCCGGCTATAGTAACTAAAAATTGAGAGTCCAATGTATCCCAACTAGGAAGATTGCTATTAGGAAAGGTTATATTAGGAAGAGTCCAATTAGTATCAGAGTCTTTAATACCTTCTATCTATAATTGATTGTAATCTTATGTAAAGGAATGAATGAAATAGAAAAGGGCAAGCAAGGATTAGGAATTAACCTAATCCCTTGCGCCTCCCACCACCAGCTTCTCCCGGCGACTAGGGTTTCACCAAGCCGCACATCGCCACGGCTCCCAAGCGCCACCCCCATGCCCTGAACCTCATCCTTCCCTTCCGCCTTCACTCCCAATGTTCATCTCCTGACCCCCGAACTGGAATGTTCTATCCGTGCCTAAACTAATTCAGTAATTAGTACAATGTCACTTGGGTGCTATTCTTGAATAATTTCTGATTTGATATCTTTACTTAGTCGGTCTAAAGCAAGTATTTATAGTTTAGAGAAATATTATGACACTTCGAATATTCCGATCAACGATAATAGAAGAAAGAATGTTTTACCAAAAAAAAGGGATGAAGAAATAAGAGCAAACTGATACCTGATGTGACATAACCTGGTTTGCGTGAGACAGAAAATGAGTATCCTCTTTGCATGTCATACTGTCCCCTGCAGAATGAGAAAGAAATTGTCCAGAAGATAAAAATAGGATTAAAAAAGATTGCCTAAACTCAACTAGAATTAGGTTTCTTTGGAAACTAGCAGTACACAAACATGGCTGATACGAACAAATGGAATCACGCTCAGCAACGACGTCATTCCTAATGTTTTTCTCATGCAGCTGGAAGTACCGTTTTCTGTTACTGGTGGTGTTGTCAACGCTGAGGTGGGCGGATCGAAAGCTTCCTTCATCTGTCAAGTAAAAGTGAGGAAGTAAATGAAAGAACTGATGATAAGATGGTTACTACTGACTGTGTTAATTATTATTTTTCATCTGTTGCAACCGCCCAACATCAATCACAAAGTATTAAGCATGTCATGATCAGCCATCAGCTGAAGCCAACTTGTAGTGAACTAAGATCAAAGGGGGCAAATCTGTCGCAAAGTGGTCATACAATTGCGAATGTACCTGACAGCACACGAATTGCATGCAATCGCTAATTCTGTTGTTACATGCTGTTAAACCTGCTTGTGTGTTTCTACATCAGTCATCAGGTAAATCTCAAAAGCCACGCTCTTAAAGCGGACATCAGTCGTCTCGTGGAGAATATTTTGTCCATAAAGACCATGTTTCAATCACCAACCAACATATATATCCTCCAGATTGTGTACAAGCATTTATTTACAAGATGTCACCAAATATTCTTGTCTGACGTTTATTTACAAGGCTAAGTGAGATTCTCGGTAGTAAATCAGTTTCGCATTCCCTTACGATGGATGCAGCAGTGCAACAGGCCGTTCGTTACCAAACCAACCTGATCGATAAAAACACTTTAGAAAAAACCAACTTGATCGACGATACATTAGGGCGGACTTCACCCCTATTATTATTATTATTTTGAAAAATAAACTGCATCCGGCTCTATGGTGTCAGCTAAGATCGAACCACGGATGGATTAGTAGGGTACCACGCTGCGAAGGAAATCAATCCATCCAAGCAAGATAGGGCTACTCACCAACGAAAGAGGAGACCAATCCAAGTGCGGATGGGTCTCCACTCCACGCCAGTCCAGTAGCAGTAGAGGCGGTGGAGGAGGAGGAGGGCTTGTCGCGTCCCGCCGGCGGCCGCAACAAATTGTGAGGAAGAAAGAGCAACCAAGGAAGAAGCAGGGGGTGGCGCGGTGAATCAGTGCGTTTAGGAGATCAGGGCACATCACCTTTCACTTACCATGGGCCCGCCTCTCATCTTCCTTTCAGGGATGCGTGCTGGTCAAATAGGCTGTCCGGCACCGGCATGACGTGGTTCGGCCCATCTTGATACGGTCCATTGTAGCCTGGTTAGTAGGTGGGTTGTGCCGTACTGACTCACATATCGGAGAAATGATCTAAACACAGTCCGATAGTCTATTGTATCGGGTTGGACTGGCTGAGCTCATTTAGCTCGATAGGCTGTTTCGGCTCACTTAGCCCGTTAGACTCGAAAAAATACAAAAAATAAAAAATAAATCAGAAAAATAAGTAGAATTCATAAATAGATATGAAAATTGTAAAAATAAGATAAACATATTAAAAATATAATAAAGTGCTTTATTAATGTTCGAATGGTTGCGTCGTTAAAACCTTTACCAAGTAAAAAACTCAACATGAGAAAACCTTGACAAAGTAAAAAGAGTACAACCTATAGCTCTACATACATCCTTGTTCTACGTGTCGTTGTCTAGGTACAGATTTTTAAACACGTCCGACAACTGTGGATTTTTCACAGAGTGTTGTGTTCGTAAACCAGATTGTCCCCAGTCCTTCACAGTTAGATGTATCTACATCATCTCACTTACGAGACTTATTCTTCTCTTCTCTAATATTTTTTCAGAAAGACTGAAAGCAGACTCAGAGAAAATCGTCGAAACAGGAACTGTTAACACATCACGTGCAAGTATGGATAGCACGAGATATGTTAACTTATGGGCTTCCCACAATTACAAAATTTTAAAACCTTCTGAGTTGAAATCCACCATATCGCTGTCTAAATAGATGGATAGTTCCTCACTCCTTGGGGTTCTTAGCTGAGCAGACAACGCTGTAGAAGAAGAAGACTTGAACCTAGAGGAAAAGCCATCGAAGATTTTGCCCCATATATTTATCTTGCTATTTGAGGGGGCTACTGGAAGTCGTTGTGAGCGGACTCCCCGGAACTTATTTTCATACCTTTGGTAAACCTCGTGTAACTGAGAACGAACTTCTACAAAATAGTTAATCTAGTCTAACCCTGTAGCATCACTAAGAAGATCAAATACACTACCAAATACATCAATTTTAGCTCTAAGATCTAAAACAAATACAAATGCATATAGGTAAGGAATTTCTCTCCAATATTTAAGGTATTTAGTTTTCATAGCAACAATAGCATCGCACAAAACTAAGTTATTTTTATACATTTTCAATTAAGTAGCAATTTGTAAAATACTATACATAATTATAGAAGATGTTGGATAGTAGACAGCGAACAAAGCAACAGTGGCCTCATAAATTTTTTAAAAAAATTGTAGTATCTCCTCAGCAACGAACCAATGTTGTTCAGTTAATAGTATACTAATGTTAGTGCTCTAATAGCCTGTTTGAATAAAATAGAAAAGGTGCTCTTATATGGTAAAAGACTTTTAAGCTTCAAGTAAGTAGAGTTTCATCTTACCAGCATGTTCAAACCGAACTTTCTTAGACGTGCACCCATCGTCTTGCAAAAGTTCCTATATTGTGATATTCTTATGCTAGAATTATTGAAGAAAGAAATCGCATCGCAAAAAAGTTTAATATACATACTCAACATCTTCAAACCACATTTGACTATAAGGTTAATAATATGATAAGCAAATCATTGATGTAGCAAGAAGTAATCGGCGTATGTACTCAACACTGGAGTAAGAATATCCATGGCCCTAGAGTTTGAAGTGACATTATCTGAAGTAATCGAGAATAGTTTGTATGTAAGACCAAAGTCTTTCACAACTTTGATAATACAGCCCGCAATATTCTCACCCGTGTATTATACATCAATTAATTTCAAATCTATAATTCTTTTCTCCAATACCCAGTCGTCATTAACATAATGGGCAACTACACTAAGATAATCCTCGCTGACCCGACCATTCCATATGTTCGAGGTTAGGGCCACCGAAAATGTGCACGTACTAAATAGTTTCTTTATTTTATTATGACATTCATTGTAGTATTTTACTATATCTCTAGTTGTTGTCTGTCTAGAAATGGAAGAAAATCTAGGATTATGCGTAGTCCTACTGTAATTTTGAAAACAACAGACTCCCTAAAGCCTAACGTTAAATCCTCAAAAGCAATTAAACGACAGAGAGATTGCCAGGCTACCTCAGGATCGTAGTTCTAGCTATGTACCGTACCATTAGGGTTGTACTGCAGCTACGTCTGCCTTATCACCAATCCTTGCTTGGCTCGGCATCTTATAGCATGTCTAAGCAAGTGCTTTGTTCCACCTGTAGATCTTGCGGACAATTCATTGCGATAAATTTTGCAAATAGCACATGGTACCTCATTTCCTATGCGTCTTGCTTGGTTGTCTTGTAGAAATTCTCCTACACTCCTGATATAGACAACATCGACCTTTGCTCCGAGGATCGCCGACATAGATGCTGCCGTGGAGCTTGATGACGGAGCTCCGTCTTGCCCTTCCGGTTGGCTTGACGCAGCCGCCTCCATGGATGCAACTTCCTTTGGTGAAAGTTTGTAATCACCAAGAGCAAAGCTGTCGTAACTGTTCATAAGGAAAACTACAAAATCGAAACTAACACTATTATTACTTTCATTTAAGCATAACAAGTACTAACAATAAAAGTATGTATAAAATAGAATTGTACCTCTTTTGCTGACTTGCCGATGAAAATTGATTTTTTTTCAAAATTTGGCAAAGTTTTTTTGAATTTTGCCAAATTATCTCACAATGAATTTGAATTTGTACAACATAATTTCATAGAGAGATTAGGGAATGCAGGGGTGCTGAGTGAGGGGGTACGGTGGATATTTATAAAAAAAATTCTAGATTTTATGATTTTTTTTTGCTATTTTAAAGAGCCAAACGATGAAGGACAAAAAAATGGTCACAAAAAAGGACAAAAACGTTAACGTTTGGATTTTAGTCAGATCGTGCTGTACCAGGCACGGCCCACGAGCCCACCTGCCCGGCTGCCCACCTCCTCTTTTCCCCCGCCGTCCGCTTGCCACTGCGGCAGTGCCGCATGCTCGCCTACCTCCACGCCGGCGCCACCCTCCACGCCAGCACCGCCCTGGCCCAGCCTTCTCCCTCCACGTTGGCACCGCCCCCTCCCAGTCTTCTCCTTCCTCCACGCCGGTATCGCCCAACCCTCCTCCTCCTCCCTCTTCTCCCTTCGCTTCGGGCACCGGCATTGCCCTGCCCTCCTCTTCCTCTCCTCGTCCTCCTCATCTCAACTCCCCGCACCCTCCCGGCCTTGTCCTCCCTCCGCGCTGGCACTTCTTCCTCCGCGCCGGTGCCGCCCTGCCCTCCTCTCCTCCTTGCCCAGCTCACCGGCTGCCTCCCTCGGCCGGTCGGCCCCTCCGCACGCGTGCCACGTGGGCCGTGTCGGGCTCGTGTCGTGGCTGGCACGGCCCGATACTGTTCATACCGTGTCAGGCCGGCCTATCGTGCCAGAGTAGCGGCCCAGGCTATCGGATCATACCAGCCTGATTCATAAATAGTATAGGCTGTGTCGTGCCTTGGACCGACCCTGACCAACTCTAATCAACCCACTCAACTGCTACGCGCATGTGAGCATGCGCGCTAGAACACGCCTCTAGCAACGTCATACCAGTGGCTGGAGCGCGCCTTGGCACGCGTAGAGTCAGTAAAAGTGTAGATATATACGTCAAGTAGTGGCATCCGGATGAACAGTTCATTTCAGGCATAATAAGCAAAGCATGACATGTTGCATAGGTGAAACAGATAATGCGTGAAAACTTTGTCGAAGCAATACTAAAACAACATAAGTTCACGACACTGAAAGTACTATTTCAAAAGATTACACTGATCAGTGTATTCTAGTAGGTAGTAGCAAAAACTAATCAAAGACGAATGATAAGGGTTATCATGAGCGACACCCATCAAGCTCGCGAATAGCCTTCTCTGCATTCTCTCTGTAGACGAAGCTGAAAGTAAAACCCCCCCTGCTTGATCCAGTTTTCCAGACCGTATTTACTGAACATACCATGTAAACACCCCTAGTCCTTTTAGAGGCACTTTAAGGTCCAGTGGTCACCCTTCTTCAGACACCCTTCTTGACACAGTTTCTGCAAATCATGACAACAGCAGCCCCTTTGCTTGCCATTGCCAATCCACCAAAAGCACTTGTTCTTCAAGTTTGCTCCCTATAGTTAAGTGAAGTGTTAGCAAAAAAGAGCACAAAGGCATAAAGGTTACAAGCATATAATGAAGCCAGCTAATTCAGGGATTTCAGAACCATAAAGCAGAGGAGACTACAGAACGATAGGTCTAACTCAGTCATTCCACTTAAATATTTTTCTTTGAAGAAAAGGGTATTTGGACTGAACCACCTGATCACCACCTGATATTTGGCACGGTTATGATATTTAAGATGTTTCGATGAGTTAGAGCTACTATTTGAGAAACAACTTGCTATTTTTTTAGAGCAAAACTGTACCATATGTGATCCACTTAACAGTGTCCTTTGATGTAGAAGCATATGATTAGCAAGTAACGACTACCATAAAGAATCAAATTATATACAAAACACCATGAGTGAGCTACAAAGACGGATCTACAATTTTTAGGAAGATTTCTTTAGAGTAAAACTGTACCGTAGGTGATAAATGAGATCTTACAAAAGTACTAAAAGCAGTACAACCTAAAACTGTGCATATATAAGCTATTGAAATTTTAAAAAATGTAGATATACGTAAATGGAACTACCCAAGCTGAGTTCTTGCAAGGATGATCTAACAGTGTTAGGAAAGTAACAAAAGTTTAATAGAAAACTGTCTAACCTGCAAATATTATATATAATAAGCTTGCTTTCAGGTTACATTTTTTAACAGTAAAAAGATAAGCTCAATTAAAAAGATAAGATCTTACTAAAGCTTGAAATTATTCACACAAACAACAGAAGATACCAAGAATAGATGTTGCGCTTAAAATAGTTTTTCTTCGTCAAAATAGTTCTACTGCTAGCACCTCTAGCGTTGAGTTTCATGCGAAATACGGTCTGGTTGCAAAAACTCCAGAAACAAACGAATGCGAAGCTCCAGAATAAAACAAAACTAATGCATGTGCTGAGTTTACCAGAAACTTACTCAGTACGACGTCAGGTGCTCCTTAGACTCCTTCCAGAGTGATGTGGTTGACACGACCTCTGACCACGGATTATGGTGCTCCTCCGGATTGACTGACAACTTGAGATGCTCCCTAATTGTTGCTCTGCGATGGTGTCTTGGCTGGTGTAGCTCCAATGTTGAAGCGTACCGGAGTTACTGTTCCTTTTTGCGGACATTGGTTGGCGAAGTGCCCTGGCTGATGGCAGGAAAAACAAACCCTGGCTCTACTCTGCGGGTTGTTCCCTGGATTGGGGTTGACTAGTACCGGGTTGCGACAATTCTAAGCCGCTAGACGAGGTGCTAAAGTTGGTAAAGGCGTCCTGAAAGAGTTCTGCGACGGAAAATAGTTAAACTGCTACGGAACTGTTCTTACCTTCTGCTGTAAATGGTGACTACTTTGCTGAGCCATCCTACATTTGCGGCTGTCTTCCGGTTCTTTGCGCTTATCTTTTAGAATAAAAGCTTTGTTTACTAGCTCTTGGACATCTGGGAAAGTATGGGTAATCAAGTTAACTTGCAATCCATAATTCAGCCCCTTCAGAAAATGACTATGACGGGTCTTATCTGTGGCGATATCTTCCGCGGCATAGCGGGCAAGCTGGGAAAATTTATTGAGATAGTTACTTACATCCTTCATTGCTTGAGAGTGCAGAATTCATCATTCTTCATATCCATGATTCTTTCTGGTACATGGTACTAGCGAAAAGCAGTTGAAAACTCTTCTCAGGTAATGTTTTACGGCGTCTATGCGCTGCACAGAAGTTTTCTCACAATTCGACATCTATGCCTTCCATCTGGTGAGTGGCATATAGAACCTTTTCATGATCGCTGCATTGGGTGATCAACAGATTCCTCTCAATGACACGAAGCCAATCATCGGCTTCAACCGGTGAGACATGCCTAGAAAACGTTGGTGGACAAGTTCTTATGAACTCGGCTAGCTTGGATGGTCCATGGTGACCATGAGCGACTGGGGCTCCGTTGTAGTGATTGTTGTTGCTGTTCTGATTGTTTATATTCTAAATTTGATTCATCATAGTGTACATCATTTGGGTATGAGCTACCATGAAAGCTCCAAAATTTTACAGGTCGATTGGGGGTGCTTGAGGTGGAACTACTCCTATGGGGGTTTCCTCATTTCCTTCTAACACAGGGGTGCCGGAACCACTTATAGCAGAAGACCAGTCTGAACCATCTGGTGAAGCTCCATGGGTTAGATAAGGTAGCAAGCACAAGATGAGTTATGAACTAGGCAAGGGTAGGTTAAACCCAACAAACACAGCTCAAGAAAAACTCAGCTGAAATACTTATATTAATTTAGATCTTAGCATGGCTGCAACAAATGCCTAAGTGCCTTTGTAGCTCATACTCGCACACAAGAAATAAGAATAAACTTTAACACACAATCTACTGCCTAAAGAGCCACTCTCCTATCCTTAAACTGACTAAGTCTAAAATTCAAGTGGACTACTCGATGAGATAGCCTCCATAGCACTAACGGTGCTCCCGCCCGCTGTAGACCTGGAACTGCGCTGGCATCCTTACGAACTGGTCTTGGTGCTCTTGGACTGGTGCAACAGGAACAGACGTCCCTGGTGCAGGCACAACTAGCTCCTCCGGCTCTGCCGTCTTTGTTGGCTCCTCCAGCTCTGCGGCCTCTGCTGGCTCCTTAGCTTCCTCTGGTCTTCTTCTTCGTGATCCTCCTCGTGCTCGTGCTGACCTTAGAGGGCTTCCTCCAAGGTGGCGATCCTTTCTTCTGCCATCTGCAAGGTCTCGTAGACGCACTCCAGCTCTGTGGCGGCCAACTCCAATGACTCCTCCTGAGCAGCGGCGAACTGGGCAAGATGCACCACGGTGGCATTGCTCTCTCTCTATCTGTAGACGGATAACGTGCAGGAAGATCCACTACAGAGGTACGAGGGTGGTAGTGGAAGATAGTATCTTGAAGCTCGTGAGCGTAGATATTGCAGATCCTTAGGATAGCGATGCGCGAAGACTCTTGAATTGCTTCGATCCAAACCATCCTTCGCATTGAGATGTTCAGGGGTTGGCTTGGTTTGGTGTCCCTCCTGGCGTAGGTAGTCAAACGACAGATCACTCCACAATCTCGGCCGTTCACTACCCAGTTGCTTCCATGGTACATCGGACGGTCGAATCCTCCAAGCACTTGCAACAGCTTCCAGAGCTCGGCGGCAAGTCCTCCCTTGCGCTCACCATAGTTCTGAAGACGAGGCAACTGACAAGACAAACAAGAGGGTAAGAACAACTTAAAAACAGCGGGGAGGGGAAGAATTTCAGCAATAATAGAGTCAAGAAAGATATGAGAGAAGTTAAGCAGTTCGATTAATCTTGCAAGTTAATTTTACTTTTGAAAATAGTTTGGACACTCTAAGATGACCGATCTAACTAAGGTCAAGACCTACAGTCAGTATGGCTCTGATACCACTCTGTCGGGACCCAAAAATACAATTCTGGACTCTCTTTGTACAATGCACTAGTCCAGGATCACGCTAGTGCACATAGTGTCAACATAGATGAATATCGATTTACACAAGACGAATAATAGCATAAACGAGTAATTTGAATAACAAATAATGGTTTTGACCTTATGGTCGAGTTTACATTTATTAAGCCTCATAGGCTGACAATAAATAAAATAGCAGCAGCGGAACAAAATTAAACTCTAGTGGAATCCCATCAATTCACCATAGGCAACCAACTGGGAAAAAGACCCTAACAATCTGCACCTTCGTAGAACTCCTCCTCAAATGCAGGCGAAGGCTCCTCCACTTCTGTTGAATGTTTGAAGCAAGCATGAGTACACAACCGTACTCGCAAGTCATACCATAGAATACAATTTATAGATGATGGCTTATTCCGAAAGAACAACTTATGTGGTTCATTTGTAGAAATACAATATTTGCAAATGAATATGAATAATAGATTGAAAATATAATTCAAAATAAATAAATAATAATAGTTTAACATTTGTTTTCACAAAGAATACAAAGCCTAATCAAATTCTTTCACACAACCATATGGATTAAGTCACACAGCTGTCCCTTCCAAAATGTTTTATGAACACTACCCCTCGTGTGAAATCCCTGAGCATGTCCATGACCGCGAACGCGCTATTCGAATAGATTGATTAACACTATGCAGAGGTTGTACACTGTACCCACATGATATAATCAATATAGCTAGCACTAATCGTAACAAAACCTTTCAGAAACTTCATCTCAAGCATTGATACTCCATATGTGCTTTACCGCTATGCAATTTATGCACACAGCTCTTGGTACGACACACACCATTAGACAGGGAAGCGATGAACCGTCCCGCGATGTGAGAATGACACGACCCTAGCACGCAGCCTGACACGACCCTAGCATGTAGCCTAATCTACAACCTGAGTTGTCAATATCAAGACTCCATAACTTACTAAGTTAGGCCCGTCCCATCAGGCATGTGGTTGTACGGAAGGCTCAATTCAATGGCGCATAAAGTTAAGTCCTTAATTGACCAAGGCAAGACTTCTAATTTCTAACTAATGTCACACAGACCAATATTCCCATGCACACAGCTTTCACCATATCACACAGTATCCACCACTTGCCTCAGTCTAAATCTTTTTCCACCCTATTGGTTAAGTGCAATACATGCTATCAACGAGTAATAGCACACAACACATACAGTTTTACACAAAGTTCCATACTCACTTAGTCATGTTTATATTTGCAACTCACATGAAATGATGACTCGTAGCATGGCTAAGCAATCTAATCGTATCTAACCAACCCACGTTGGTGCTATGATAATACCAACTAATAATGAACCAACCTAGGGTGATAAAAGATCATAGCATATCAATAGACAAGGTGGATGTAACAAATTGGATTAATAATTAAACCCAAAAGTATTTAAATAAATACTTGAAATAGAATGCAATACATTGAAACAAAGTATTTTGAAAACTGAGTTTAATATGATCAAAGGTATAACTTTCTTTGGAATAGGTCTAGGTACTGGTGTTGATCTTGGTGCACTCCTTCAAAAGTCCCCGATGTATTAACGTCTACTCGCAAATGAAATAAATAAATAAAATAACTAAATAATACAGATAAATCAAACTCCAAAAATTAAATAAAAATAGCAGATAAATAGAGCTCGAATTTAGATAAATTTGGGAATTTGAACGGGCTCAATCGGAGTTCGGATGAAGAAGATATGTCCTCTGGAAGATCAAAACTAAAGAAATAACCTAAATTAGAATTTCTGGAATTATCTTAATTATTTTTCTTTTGAAAAATCCAGATTATGATGCAAGCATGACGTCAACCCTGTGAATTTTTGGAATTAAAAGAAATAAAAGAAAAACCCTAACATGTGGGACTCACATGGCAGTGACTCAGCTCACGGTGGACTGAGTCTACCGAACCGATCATATCTAAGGAAGAGTAGACCAGACATGTGTGCCCACGCGTCAGCGGCGGGATGCGCGCATGAGGAAAGGAATGGAGAGGCTGACATGCGGGGCCCGTATATCAGTTGGAGGTGAGGCGCGACACGGCGAGCGAAGAGAAATGGGCTGCACAGTGCTGGGCTGGTGAAAACAGGGTTGGGTTTCGGCCCGAATACTATTTTGGGATTTTAATTTAGTTTTTCTTGTTAGAAAATACCAAAAAATCCAAATGGTAATTAGAAAATGGCAAATGAACTTGAAAAATTCTAGAAAATATATCCAAGCACATAGAATCCAAATAAAATAGTTTTGACAATTGTTGTTATTGGAATTGATCATATTAAATTATTTTGGTACTAAAAGTCTTTATTAAGCTTTAATTAAAATAAAAATAAAAATCCAAAGGGTGAATTTTCGATCTACTAACTAATAAAAGATTTTTAAAAGCTCAAAAAATTGGGATGTTACACCTAAACACCAAACATGCGCACTCACCACATGGCCAACACAACACGCACTGTCACACCACACGACTCACACCCTCACTGCACCTCTTTCGCCACTTCACCTCTTCCCCTCCTCTTCCACGTGGCTCTCTCCCTCTCCCATCCAGATCTAGCATCGCTGAGCCCCTCTGGTGCTCCTTCACCGGCTCTCCCCTGGATTTGCGCCTCCAGGTGCCATTGAGCTCCTCTGGTGGGCTCTCGGTCTTCTTCCTTACTGGCTCTACTTCTGGATCTGAGGTGCCTTGGATGGTGCTTTTTGTGGACTCAAGGTCGCGTCTCTATTTCCTGCTCCTCTTCGGATCTACGCGGTTACTACCATGACCAGCTATTCCAATGGTTCTTCTCCCTACTCCTTGCTAGTATTACATTTTTTCTATTGTCGATCTGTCCTTGATTTGATTAGGGTTCCTTGGCAAAATTATTGGTGGTTGTTGTGGGGTTTTCGGGGGACTATCTTGTTGTATGTTGACATGGTGGTAGCTTGGCTTCGGTGAGTTTTGGTAAGATGAAATGTTGGTGGTTTTCGATGGTGGCCTTTGGCTTTGGGCATGGTGTTGATGACAATTGCTTCGGTTCTTGGGCTTATGTGGTGGCTGGGTGGGCTTGGGGCAAGGTTACAACGAGGGTGATGACTCTAGTTCTTGAGCATGGAGAATGATGATGGTTTCTTTGGTTCTTGGGCACTAAGGGTGAAGATGGTTTCAGTTCTTGGGTATTGAGGGTGAGGATGGTTTCAGTTCTTGGGTATTGACTCCAAACCTTAATACAAACCTTCCTCTTTCCCTTATATCATATTCTGCAATATCTAGTTATCTTTTGTTTGTCTGTTTTTTATTTTCACCATGCATGCTTGGGGGGCTAGGCCTAGTTAGGGTGCCATGACGAGACTCAGGGAGGGGTTTGGGTTGGGGAGCTTATCCCTGCTCTAAGGGCGCGTGGTGGCCCTCGAAGCTTGCCACTGGCATTGTGGTGATTAACCGTGAGAGGCTTAGTGTATATCCTCTTGGCCACCTTGCTTTGTCGGTGGTGGTTGTGTGCAGTGTTGTGTGCTGTATGAAGGTGATGTGATGATGCTACGAGGGCTTGCCTGGGAATGGCCATTGTTTGGGGCTTGCCTAGTGGCTTGTTAGTGGGGAGGGGGTTGGTTGGTTCTAGAGGCCCTTGTGGTGGTTCGCTGGTTGATGTGGTCGTCCATTGGTGGCCTTGACCGCTCGTTGGTGGCCTTCCTTCACCTTCCTCTAACACCTTGCCTTCAGCTATGTACCTCAACTTGTTATATGGTGGGATACTTCAGCTGACTCTCTTGACTTGCGGTGGAATGATGGTACTGTTGGCTCTCATGTCTGGTCAACTGGCTCGAAAGGTGGGTTTTTATCATAGGCTTCGGTTTGCTCCCTCTCTTACCTTCCACTGTTCTCTACCCAAATTGCCCTCACCCTATCCCTTTGGTCCTTAGAGGGGGTTGTTTGGCTGGGCAAAGGTTATGGATTGATGGTTAAAATGACACTGTGCTATGGATTTTCTACAGTTGAGGTAAGTCAGGAAAAGTGGGTGTTGGTTTTGTCTTAACTGCCGAATGACGAAACCCACTGAAGTGAGAGGACGTCGACTGGCCTTGGACAGTTTGGGAACCTCGATGATCTTCACGCTATCTGACGGAACTCCTTCTTTCTTCTTACTCCCCTTTATTTGTTTTGGTTCTACTATTGGTCTTTTGGATTTTGCTAACAAATGAATGGAGTGATTGTAGGGTTTTGGCTGGTTAGCAGTGAAGGACTACTTCCGGGCGATACATGGAAAGGGATGCCAAGCATGCAAGTTTATTTTGTAATACTAAATGCTGTATTTTTTTTATTTTTATTAGTGGTAATGAATCATTGTAATAAGTTTGAAGTGGTAGTCTTTCTTTTGAATTCTTGTAATCAATTTTGAGCGTGTATTAATGTTGTATTGTTACTTTGAGATCCAATTGTAATTTCTGGTGATGACTTTGTGTATTATACTATCTTATCATTGTTTTAACTTGTATGCACTTTACTGATTCGTCGTTGAGGCTAATTAGTTTGAATATTACTATTTATTTCTGTTTAAAAGCGCTTAAGTGTTAGGGTCCTTTCAGCCTCCCCCCTTAGGAAGATTTTGTCCCCGAAATCCGGTTCTTACTTGAAGAGGTTGGGGTAGGCTTCGCGTAGATCCTCCTCTTTCTTCCACGTAGCTTCATTGATGGAGTGATTCTTTCACTGTACCTTGCAAGAACGTATAGTCCGGTTTCTTAACTGTCGGTCTTTTGTTGCTAGGATTTTCACTTGATGCTCTTCGTAAGTTAGATCCTCTTGAAGTGGGGTGTCGAGATTAGTTAAGTGTTGTGAGGGCTCTCTCATGAATTTTCTGAGTTGTGAGACATGGAATACGTCGTGAATTCTTGATAACTGACTCGGTAATTCCAATTTATATGGTAAGGTGCCTTTACGCTCTAGTGCACGAAAGGGCCTAACATACCGTGGACTTAGCTTTCCTTTTAATCCAAATTGACACACCCCGCGCATAGGTGATACCTTTAAATACATATAATTTCCAACTTCGAACTGTAGGTCTCACCCATGTTGGTCTGCGTAGCTCTTTTGTCTACTTTGAGCAATCTGGAGATGCTCTTGAATTACCTGTATTTTCTCATCATTCATCCATACAAGTTCAGGGCCCAATAATGGTCTTTCTCCAACTTCATACCAACAGATGGGTGATCTACATTTCCTGCTGTAGAGAGCTTCATACGGGGCCATTTGAATACTGGATTGTTAACTATTGTTGTATGCGAACTCTACTAAGGCTAATGTAATACCTCGATTGTTTTTAAAGAAAGAAAGCAAGAACACAAGAAAATAATAATTTTATGTAGGGTTTTTTCACAAAAATTTGCCAACCTGGGCCTCGGGCCACAGCCCAAGAGGCCCAAGTGGGGGGGCCAGCCAAGGGGGGCGCCACTCCCTCTTAAACCCTAGCCGCCGACCCCCTTTCCCCTTGCGCGCCACCCTCCCCCATAGCAGCCGCCCCTGCCACCTCTCCCTCCTCCTTGTGCAGCCCCTTCCCCAAGGCCGCCACCCCCTGATCCAGTAGCTCCCCAGTGCGGTTTCCCTCCATTGGTGCATCCTCGTCGCTGCTGTCCAAGGCGCCAATCAAGATCAATAATATGTACTCGGCTTGCTCGTCAGTTTTCGCGTAGTTAAAGTCCGAATCTGTCGGGACCCAAAAATGCAGTTCTGGACCCTATGTGTATTCTGCACTAGTCCAGGATCATGCTAGTGCACACAGTATCAACATAAGTGAATATCGAACCACACAATACGAATTATTAGATAAACGAGTAATGTGAATAACAAATAACTGTTGTGATTTTAAGGCCGACTTTTACATTTATTAAGCCACACAGGGCTGGTAATAGAGAAATAAATAGCAGCGGAGCAAAAGTAAACTCCAGTGAAATCCCATCAATTCACCACATGCAATTGACTGGGATTGAGACCCTGACGATCAGCACCTCTATAGAACTCCTCCTCAATTGTAGGCGAAGACTCCTCCACTTCTACTGATTGTTTGAAGCAAGCATGAGTACACAACCGTACTCGCAAGGCATACCACAGAATGCAATTTATAGATAGTGGATTACTCCAAAGGAATGTGTTCTGTGGTTCTTTTGCAGAAATGCAACATTTGCAATTGAATACAAATAATAGATTAAAAGCATAATTCAAAACAAATAAACAATATTACTTTATCATTTGATTTCACAAAGACACACAGTCTAAACAAGTTATTCACACAACCATATTACTTAGATCACACAACTCCCTTCCCAAATGTTTTATCAAAATCTACCCCTCGTGTGAAATTCCCGAGCATGTCCATGACCGCGGACGCAGCTATCCGAATAGATTGATTAAACACTCTGCAGAGGTTGTACACTTTACGATACAATCAGGGTAGCTAGCACTGACCATAACAAAACCTTTTAGAAACTTCATCGCAGACATTGACACTCCCTATGTGCTTTATTGTCGTCCAACCGACACACACAGCGTTTGGTACGACACACACCGTTAGACAGGGATGCGGCGAACCGTCCCGCGATTTGACCTATCTTGAAGTCCACACCTCCACCCATCACACAATTAACCTACAACCTGAGTTGTCAATAGAAAGATTCCATAATCTACTAAGTTAGGCCCGTCCTATACCAGACATGTGGTTGTACAATAAGGCTCAGTTCAAAGGCGCACAAAGTTGAGTCCTTAATTGATCAAGGCAAGACTTCCAATTTCTAACTAAGTTACACATATTGTCATTCCCAGCACACATCTCCACCATATCACACAGTATTCACCACTTACCCCAGTCTAAATCTTTTCCCATCCTGTTGGTTAAGTGCAACACATACCATCAACGAGTAATAGCAGACAACACACATAGTTTTATCATACAGTTCCATAATCACTTAGTCAAGTTTATATTTGCAGCTCACATGAAATGATGACTCGTAGCATGGCTAAGCAATCTACTCGTATCTAACCAACCCACGTTGGTGCTACAGTAATACCAACTAATAATGAACCAACCTAGGGTGACAAAAGAATATGACATAACAATGGGCAAGGTGGATATAACAATTTGGATTAATTACTAAACCCAAAAGCATTTAAATAAATACTTGAAATAGAATGCAATACATTGAAACAAAGTATTTTGAAAACTGAGTTCAATATGATCAAAGGTATAACTTGTCTTGGAATAGGTCTAGGCACTGGTCTTGATCTTGAGGCACTGCTTCTTCTCCAAAGTATCCCGAAGTATCAACGTCTACTCGAAAACGAAGCAAATAAACAAAATAAACAAATAACAGAGGCAAAACCAACTCCAAAAATTAATTAAAAATCATAAATATATATATCTATAATTTATATAAATTTATAAATTTGAATGGGTTCAATCGATGTTCGGATGCAAAAGATATGGGCTTTGGAAGATTGAAACTAAAGAAAACCCTAATTTGGAATTTTTGAATTATTTTTCTAAAGAAAAATCAGATTATTGCACAAGTGCTGACGCCAGCGATGAATTTCCAGAAATAAAAGAATTAAAAGAAAATCCAACATGTAGGACCCACAGTCAGCCTCACGTCTCACGGTGGACTGAGTTCACCGAGCCGAGGAAACACTAGGGCGGTGGACCAGCCACGCATGCGTGCGTGTGGACACTGACTGGATGCCACGCCGATGACACACAAGCACGGGGCTGACGCTGGCGCTGAGGTGGCCGCGGACGTGGACGACGGCGAGGAGTGGCGCTTGGGTCCCGATGGTCGCTGGTGAACGATTGCGTTTCGCCGGCGGTAGGGAGTACCATGAGGTAGCTGGCGCTAATGCGATCTTAGGGATGCACTCACGGGCAACTAGGGGCGACGGTGGTGACCGGCGGTGAGCTCGGAGCAGAGGAGACGGCACGACTGTTTTGGACGGTAGCTCCGACGACGCTCCGGCAGCGGGGAGGGGCGCATGAGGTAGTCTGAGCGGTGCTGATCAAAGGCGCAGTCGGCGAGGCAAGGGTGGTAACGACGGCGGCGCAATTCGTCGGAGGAGAACCTCATCTGAAAAACCTAAATCTCTAATTGTGACAGCGCTAGAGCGATCGGGGCGAGGAGAGTGGCAGCTCTGGGATGCAGGGGCAAGGCGAACCCTAGGGTGGCTTTTATAGGACAAGGGCGGCACGGATTTGGAAGATCCCAAATCGGGGTTGATTCGGACTCCCATTTGAAAATGGATATAGAATTTGTTTTGATCCCGATTGGTAGTAGATATGGGTGCAGGAGAATCGAGGATACGATTTGGTACGGTAAACTCGGAGGTTTTAGTTGGAAATCGCCGTTGCCATTTTGAGCTTGAGCTCGAGCAATGGCGGCGAGAGCGGGCACGCGCGAGGAAGGAGACGAAGGCGAGGACGAAGACGACTCGGAGGCCCACAGCGAGAGAGGCGAACGTGCGGCGCGCAGGAGTTCGTCGATCGGCTCTGAGCCCGCGTCGGTGAGATGCGCGGGGCAGCGCATGCGAGAGAGAAGGAGACCGACAGGTGGGGACCACCTGTTAGTGAGAGACGGGGCGCGCGGGCGAGCCGTGCCACACAGTGCTGGGCCGCGCAGGAATAGTGTTGGGTTTCAGCTCGACAGGGTCTCGGAGGATTTAAAATAGGTTTTCTATTTTAGAAAATACAGAAAATCCAATTAGCAATTAGAAAATAGCAAATGAACTCAGAAAAATTCTAGAAAAATATGAAAAATATATCCAAGCCCAGATAATCCAAATAAAGTAGTTTTGACAATTGTTGATGTTGGGATTAATCATATTAAATTATTTTGATTTTAAAAATCCATATTAAGCTTTTAATAAAATTCAACAAAAATTCAAATGGTGATTTTTCCAACTAGCAACTAACTAAAAGATTTTTAAAGCTTAGAAAATTGGGATGTTACAAACCTTCTCCCTTAAAGGAATCTCGTCCCTGAGATTTAGGCTAGTTAGAGAAGAGGCTAGGAAACTTAGCTTTCAACTCTTCTTCATGTTTCCACATTGCTTCTCCTTCTGAGTGGTTGCTCCACAGAACTTTATAAAAACGAACGGTCTTGCTTCTAGTACGACGCTCTGCGACATCCAAAATTTTGACTGGCTGCTCTTTGTAAGTGATATCTTCTTTTAACTCAATTGCATCCAACGGAGCTTGTTCTTCTGGCACACGAAGACACTTCTTTAACTGATAGACATGAAAGCCGTCATGCACTCCTGCTAATAACTGCGGTAGCTCCAGCTGCTAAGCAACTTTTCCATGGTGTTCCAAAATCTTGAATAGACCAACATACCTAGGGGCAAGTTCTACTATGCTATTGATGTTGATTATCGTGCTCTCATGATGTATTGATATTGTGACGTTCAAATTGCATCATGTCATTCATTCTTGAACCTTGGACTACATGGTAGCCAAGAGTTGTTCTTTTGAGATCCCCGTCATGTATTGGACGGGCATGGATCCCCGCACTCGTGGAGTGTGGGCTTGAGGTCCCTATGCTTGAGGGCACAGGCTTGAGTATGCATTGACGGATGCACTACTCGGCATTACCGGTAATTGTAAAGAAGAGAGATGAAGCATTTTTGTCATATGCATTGCATTCAATCATAAGTGGATGATTTTTTGTTCCTTACGGATGTTATTGTGAAAACTTGTTATCTTCATTGGCCATTCTTGGTACACTGTTTATTATCCCCATCGTACTTTGCTGAGTCATGGACTCACGCTTGTTTGTTGTTGTTCTTTTAGGTACC
This sequence comes from Hsuehochloa calcarea, assembly GCA_036346395.1. Lineage (NCBI taxonomy): Eukaryota > Viridiplantae > Streptophyta > Magnoliopsida > Poales > Poaceae > Hsuehochloa > Hsuehochloa calcarea. The sequence goes on from CM070600.1 coordinate 44,569,051, forward strand.
TCTTGCGCGGTCGACATGCATGGAGATGGGCTAGCGAGTTGATTAGTCGTACACTTCCACGAACATACATGAAAGAATAAATTGGAATATGTTTGCTTAATATTTGAGTAGCCACAAGATTGTTTTATTAGATATGCATCCTTGCTTTTGAAATTTTGTAATGGAGTTAATTACGATATTTTTATTGAAGTTGTTTATGCTTACTATGTGAGATGGATGTTTATGCTCATTGTTAATAATATTGTTAATCGACACAATTCCTGGTTTGGTTAACTAGACAAAGGAGATGTTGTCGAAATTTAGCGCATTGACTTAAGTTTTAAAATTGTAATCCGAGGTTTTAACTACTTTCTTGTTGTTTTAGTAACATCCAGACTCGTGCTGGGCTGGGGTGTTACAGTTGGTATCAGAGCGGGCTTTAGGTCCGTGGTAGTTAGAAATATTAAATTGACACACTGTGCACAGTAGGTGGGAATTGGGAAATCCATTGCATCTGCGATTTTGATAATATGTTTCATTATGTTGAACTGTATTGAATTGATGTGGTATTACTGTCTTTGTTTGTTCTAAGGATAAGTGGTTAGCTTATTGTCTTTGGTGTTCGGAAATGGCGAGAGGTAGCGGACGTGGCTGTGGTGTGGGCCGTGGTCGTGGTCGTGGACGCGGTTCGGTTGCGTCCTCATCTCTGGCTGAGGAGGCCGTTGGTGGGGTGGTTGAGGAGGTTGCTTCAGCCGCTCATCCGGTTGTTGACGCTCAGGCTGCGTCGGCCGCTTTACTTCAGGAACTTCAAAGAGAGGTTCAACAACTTCGTCAACACGTGCATGCAGCTCCTCGTACGGTAGTTGCACTATTTTGCTCGATTCTTTCGCACTGGGCCACCGAGGCCGAATGAGCCTTTGAGAGTGGATGTCTCTCCGTCTTGACACTTTTGACGGTGCAAGCACTCCGGTCCAGGCAGCTGACTGGCTTCGGTACATGGAAAGACAGTTTGGTGCATTGGAGATGATTTCAACGTAGAAGACGCGTTTCGTGGCTTTCCAACTAAAATGCCAAGCAGATATATGGTGGGAAGGGGTTCTATCCGCTAGGACTCCATAGCAGAGACCGGTCACTTGGGATGATTTTCTGGAGTAATTCAGAGCTAAATTTTACCCTGATTCTTTTCTTGAGAGGATGGAACACTCCTTGATGACCTTTGTTCAGGGGAAGCTGTTTGTGGCGGACTATAAGGCTGGATTCAACAACTTAGTCCATTTTGTACCAGCTGTGGCTGGTAATGACCGAGAGAAAGCAAAGAGGTTTCGTATGGGACTTAACCATGAGTATCGTCACGTCCTAGGGGCGACCAGCTTGCTTGACTTCAACTCTGTGGTCGATCAGGCCAAGGGTATGGAGTTGGAGAGAGAGCTCACTAGAGAGAGGCAGTCTTCTAGTGGCTTTGCCTCTACTGGTGGATCTGGCAATGGACATAAGAGAAGTTTCAGTGGTGCAGGTGTGTCTTCTCAGCGACCTGCTTCCAAGAAGTTTCAAGGAGGTCATCGTTCTCGGTCGCGTCTGCCTCTAGAGGCGATCGCCTTACCGACAAACAGACTTCCTCACAGCGCCTGCGTCTGTTCTGTGTCGGGGCATGATTTGTTTTAAGTGCAGTGATAGTCATCGTGCTTCTGAGTGCTCTTTCACTAGAGTTTGTCGTCATTGTGGCCTGTCAGGCCATAAGATGACGGTTTGCAAGAAGAATCTAGCGAGTATCATCAAGTGGGAGTCAGCCCCTGCAGCATCTTCGTTCACTACTCCACGAGGTTCAGTTAAGACTTTGGTAGCTGTTTCCACGCCTCAGTGCCCCTTTGGATGGGCTCCTCCTACAGTGTTCTCTCCAGTGCCATCTCCAGGGTTCTATTGGAATCCTATGACGTCTGCACCGCCGACGTTCGCTCCACCTGTGGCAGTTCCTGTTCATCCTTCGCTGAGTGTCGGAGCGTCCTCTACACCGGCGCCACATGGGGTCTACGCCATGCCTACACCTAAGACCGTTGGTCGTCGGGCGTGGTGAAAGTTACATTATTAGTTGATTCCCATGAGGCTTTTGTTCTTTTCGATTCAGGGGCTACCTATTCGTTTGTGTCACTTGAGTTTGCTAGGAGAACGGGTTTGAGTGTGCAGATTATTTCTCAATCTGTTGTGGTCAGTTCTCCGGGGGGTTTCATTTCTAGCTCTACATTATGTCCGGGTTGTTCCATTACCATTGATGAGGAGGATTTCACAGCTAATCTTGTGGTGATCCAGTTATCCCCCTTCGATGTTATCCTTGGCATGGACTGGTTATTCAGTTACCGCACTAAGATTTGTTGTTTCTGGAAGACCGTGACTTTGCAAGCCCCATCCGGTGAGGAATTGGTGTTCCAGGGCAGTGCGCCGTCCGATTCCCTTTTCATGTTGGCCAGTTTATTCCCTAGCCGACGGGCATCAACAATTGGATTGCTTTGGTCTTGCAGCGCGAAGCCAGATTCCTCTCTGCGCATCGAGGAATTCATGTAGTATGTGAATATCCTGATATTTTTCCTGCAGAGCTTCCTGGAATGCCTCCTGAACGGTATGTGGAATTCCAGATTGATCTTATTTCTGATACTCGACCTATTTCTATGTTTTCGTACCGTTTGGCATGACCCTTCTAGGATGAGTTGAAAAAACAATTGGATGAATTGCTATCTAAAGGTATGATTCGGCGTAGTGTTTCACCTTAGAGAGCGTCTGTTCTCTTCACAAAGAAGAAAGACAGCAGTTGGCGTATGTGCGTGGATTATCGGGCTCTCAATCAGGCAACAATAAAGAATAAATATCCTTTGCCCCGTATTGAGGATCTTTTTGATTAGCTGAAAGGAGCTAAAGTGTTCTCCAAGATTGACCTTCAGTTAGGATAAAACTAAATCCGAGTTCGGGAGTAGGATATTGAAAAAACGGCTTTCTCTACAAGGTACGGTCATTATGAGTATAAGGTTATGTCTTTTGGACTAACAAATGCACCTGCAGTTTTCGTGGAAGCAATGAACATCATGCTCCATCGGTATCTTGATGATTTCGTAGTGGTGCTCATTGATGATATCTTGATCTATTCTAAGACAAAGGAGGATCATGAGCAACACTTAAGGTTGGTCCTTGAGACTTTGAGAGAAAACCAATTTTATGCCAAGCTGAAAAATTGCGAGTTCTGGATTTCTGAAGTTGGGTTTCTGGGCCATGTGATTAATCAAGAGGGCATTTCAGTCGATCCTAGCAAGATCTCGATGGTGGTAGAATGAAAAAGGTCAACAAATGTCAATTAGGTGAGGAGTTTCCTGGGCTTAGCTGGTTATTACCGGCGTTTTGTAGAGGGTTTCTCTATCATTGTCAAACCGATGTCACAACTAACTTAGAAAGGTGTCAAGTTTCAGTGGACAGATAAGTGTAAGTGCAGTTTCTGCACTTTGAAGGAAAGGTTGGTGATTGCTCCTATTTTTACCCTTCTTGAACTCGTAAGCGATTCACTATTTATTCAGATGCATCTCGAGTTGGACTCAGCTATGTGCTTATGCAGGATGGCAAGGTGATTGCCTATGCTTTGAGACAGCTGAAGAAACACGAGCAGAATTATCCTACCCATGATTTAGAGCTCACCGCAGTGGTTCTTACTCTAAAGATTTGGCGTCATTACCTATGCCTAAGACTATTATTTCTGGTCGTGATGCCAAGTTCGTCTCCAAGTTTTGGGAAAATCTGCAGAGTGCCTTAGACACGCAGCTTCGTCTTAGCACCGCATTTCACCCTCAGACAGATGGTCAGTCTTAGTGCACGATTCAGACTCTTGAAGACATGCTCAGGTCTTGTGTGATGTCTTGGAGAGGAAGTTGAGAGGACCACCTAGCTCTGGTAGAGTTCGCTTATAACAATAGTTATCATGCTAGTATTCGAGCCGCACCATTTGAGATACTCTAAGGGCGAAAGTGTAGATCCCCGTTGTGCTGGGATGCGGTCGGAGAACGAGCAGTTTTGGGTCTCGATTGGGTTCAGCAAATTGTAGCCAGAGTAGCAGAGATTAGGAGGAATCTGTTAGCCGCTCAGAGCCGACAGAAGAGCTATGCAGATGTGAGAATGTGAGATTTGGAATTTGAAGTGGGGGACCAGGTTCTTCTGAGAGTGTCTTCTACCAAAGGTATTGTGCGTTTTGGCACCAAAGGAAAGCTTAGTCCGAGGTATGTTGGACCATTCCCTATCGTGGCACGCATTGGGACGTTGGCATATCGCTTGGACCTTCCTGAGTCCATGCGCGGTGTGAATAATGTGTTTCATGTTTTCATGCTGAGGAAATATTTTAGAGATCCAGAACATGTTATTCCATTGGAGCCATTGAGCATTGAGCAAGATCTTACCTTTGAGTCCCAGCCAGCGAAAATTTTGGAAGAGTCAGAGCGAGTCCTGAGGAACAAGACGTTGAAATTTGTCAAGGTGCTTTGGTCTAACCAATCGAAGAGAGAGGCCACGCGGGAACTTGAGTCTCGCATGCGTGAACAATATCCAGATTTATTCGCAGCGGGTACATGTTTCTGTCATTAATTTCCAATCAAAGTTTTCTTTTCGTATAGATCGGAGTTTAGATTCGGGGTCTAATCCTGTTAAAGGGGTAGAGTGTAATACCCCGATTATTTTTAAAGAAAGAAAGCAAGAACACGAGAGAATAACAATTTTATGCGAGATTTTTTCATAAAAATTCACCAACTTGGGCCTTGGGCCACGGCCCAGGAGGCCCAAGTGGGGGGGCATGGGGGGTGCCACTCCCTCCTAAACCCTAGCCGCTCCACCCCCTTTCCCCTTGTGCGCCAGCCCCTCCCCCCATAGAAGCTGCTCCTGCCACCACTCCCTCGTCCTTGTGCAGCCCCTTCCTCAAGGCTGTCACCCCTGGTCCAGCAGCTCCCCGGCATGGTTTCCCTCCATTTGTGCATCCTCGTCACTGCTGTCCTGGGTGCCAATCAAGGTCAGTAATCTGTACTCGACTTTCTTGTCAGTTTTTGCATAGTTAAGGTCCGAATCCGTGGATAGGATCTCCTAGAGAGTTGTGTGGCTTATTCTCATCTTTCCATAGAGTATGAGATCACCCAATTCGGAGTTACAGTTTGGGAGATATATTAGATTCTTTACTGCTATCCAGAGATTCTGACGAGATTACAACAGTCGCCTTATTTAATAGATTAGTCTTAGATAATGGCCGATTCAGGGGATTCTCCCAACACAACTTTTTTGGAAATTTTTGTTATCTTTCCAGATTAATAAAGATCATGAATTTGGGATAAGCCATTCAAAAGATACAGATTTTGCTTGTAATGCTGTTCTTTCAAATTGTCAGGTTCTGACTTTAACTTTTCAATTGTAGATTAGATCATGTTAATAGCATAATTAGAGAATCTCTCCCACTAGGGTATTGTAGATAATTGTATTATCTTTCCATAGAGTCCTAGATCACTTAATTTGGAGTTGGGGATCTCGAGTTATGAAGTTTGCATTGTTGCTGTTCAAGGTTTCTGTCGGGATTCTGACAGATCGTAGAAATTGATCAATAGAAGTTAGATAATGGATTTTTTAGAGGATTGCACCAACACGAAAGTTGTAGATATTTTTGTGGGAAAATTTGTAAGCTTTCCAGGGGATTAAAGATCACTAAAGTTGGTTAACCATACAGAAAGTTATGATTTTTAGAAAGGGACTATCCCATTCTGGGACAGTTTGCTATTCATGGGAGTTGATGTTTTGGTCTGCATTAGGGAGCGTAGCTTGTCAATAATTGTTTCTAGTAATGTCTTGTCCCGAGTTACTCTTTTACTAGAATTGTTAAAAATGTTTAGGCGGTGGTGGGCTTCCGGGGGCAGCACCCTTTTCACGTCATCAAACTTCGCACGGTTGAGGCAAGTATACATAGTAATGAATGACTTGGTTTGCATCCTTCACAATATACACCATGGTTTACTCATGAGGATTTCTACTATGCTATTGATGTTGATTATCGTGCGCTCATGATGTATTGATATTGTGACGTTCAAATTGCATCATATCATTCATTGTTGAACTTTGGACTACATGGTAGCCAAGAGTTGTTCTTTTGAGGTCCCCGTCATGTATTGGACGTGCATGGGTCCCCGCACTCGTGGAGTGTGGACTTGAGGTCCCTGTGCCTGAGGGCACATGCTTGAGTATGCATTGACGGATGCACTACTCGGCATTACCGGTAATTGCAAAGAAGAGAGATGAAGCATTTTTGTCATATGCATTGCATTCAATCATAAGTGGATGGTTTTTGGTTCCTTATGGATGTTATTGTGAAAACTTGTTATCTTCATTGGCTATTCTTGGTACACTGTTTATTATCCATGTCGTACTTTGCTGAGTCATGGACTCACGCTCGTTTGTTATTGTTCTTTTAGGTACCTCTTGCGCAGTCGACATGCATGGGGATAGGCTAGCGAGTTGATTAGTCGTATACTTCCACGAACATACATGAAAGAATAAATTGGACTATGTTTGCTTATATTTGAGTAGCCACTAGATTGTTTTATTAGATATGCATCCTTGCTTTTGAAATGTTGTAATGGAGTTAATTACGGTGTTTTTATTGAAGTCGTTTATGCTTACAATTTGAGATGGATGTTTAAGCTCATTGTTAATAATATGGTTAATCGACACGATTCCTGGTTTGGTTAACTAGACGAAGGAGATGATGTCGAAATTTAGTGTAATGACTTAAGTTTTAAAATTATAATCCAAGGTTTTAACTACTTTCTTGCTGTTTTAGTAACATCCCAGGCTCGTGCTGGGCTGGGTGTTACAACTAAATGCTTTTCCCATGAGTCTCCGAAGTTCAGTACATAGGCTAGTAGCATGTCCTCCAAGATCTAGTTTACTTGTTTAGTCTGGCCACCAGCTTGTGGGTGATAAGCTGTACTGAAATTAAGTTTGGTGCCCAAGGCAGTATGTAAGCTTTTCCAAAAATCTGAAGTGAATACTGATCCCCTATTTGATGTGATGGTCTTTGGTATCCCCTGTAGAGTGACTATCCTTTCTACGTAGAGCTCCACTAGTCTATCCATCGAATATCTCTGGTTGGTGGCAATGAAGTAAGACGATTTGGTAAGGCGACCACAATGACCCAAATTGCATCTTTCTTTTTGACTGTTAGGGGAAGGCCTGTTATGAAATCCATACAGATGCCTTCCCATTTTCATTCAGGTAGTTCTAAGGGTTTTAGCAATCTTGCTGGGCGTTGATGCTTAGCCTTAGCCTTTTGATAGGTATCACACTAACCTATGTATTCCACTATTTTTCTGTTCATATTTGCCCACCAAAAGTTTTCTCTTAAATCTCTATACATTTTTGTGCTGCCTGGATATATTGAGTACTGGGTATCATGGGCTTCATGTAGTATGGTTTCTTTAATCTGAGGGTGGATGGGAACGCAGATCCTTGTTTGTCGCCATAGGACTCTAGAATCATCGATGTTGAATTCTGAGGGTTTTGGCCTGACTTAATCATTCGGATTTCTTCTTTGATGAAGGGATCTGAGAGTTGTTGTTTTTGTATTTGGTCACGGGAGGGTAGGATGAAATACCATAGCTGCAATAGTAGCTTCTGCGGTGGTAGTTTTCACTTCTATCCTCATTCTGGCCAAGGCTTGAATTAGGTCCAAGGCATGACTTTCAGCTGAAAGGTAATGTCATTGGGTTTTGTGGCTAGGTGCATCAGCTACCACATTGGCTTTTCTGGGGTGGTAATTGATGGTTAACTCATGATCTTTGATTAATTCTAACCATCTTCTTTGCCTCGTATTTAGCTCTTTCTAGGTAAATATATATTTGAAACTCTTGTAGTCGCTGTACAATGTGCACTTAGATCCATAGAGACAGTGTCTTCAAATCTTTAGGGCAAAAACTACGGCTCCCAATTCGAGATCATGAGTGGGATAATTCATCTCGTGGGGCTTCAATTGTCTAGAAGCATATGCGATGACTTTTATTCTTGCATTAACACATATCCTAGTCCATACTTTGATGCATCGCAATACACCACGTATTCAACTCCGTCTTTAGGTAGGGCTAGGATTGGTGCCGTGGTTAAGTGTTGCTTTAACTCCTGGAAGCTCCTCTCACATATTTCCGTCCATACGTACTTCACATCTTTCTTCAGTTGTTTTGTGAGGGGAGAGGTGATTTGAGAAAATCATTTTATAAACCTTCGGTAATATCCTGCGAATCCTAGGAAATTCATAATTCCTATGGTATTTGTTGGACGACTCCATGAGGCGACAATTTCAATTTTGGAAGGATCCACTTCTATTCCTCTCCCAGATATAATATGTCCTAGAAATGGCACTTGGTCAAGCCAGAATTCATACTTACTGAATTTGGCAAAGAGCTGGTTTTCTCGGAGAATCTCCAAGATAGTGAGGTGCTGCAAATGTTCTTCCTCACTTTTAGAGTAGATCAGGATGTCGTCAATGAATACAACGATGAATTTGTCCAGATATTTCATGAAGACTTTATTAATTAGGTTCATGAATACGGCAGGGGGATTGGTCATTCCGAAGGGAGCTATGGTGTACTCATGATGCCCATACCAAGAGACAAAGATCATCTTTTCAGTGTCAACACAACACACATTGCTGAGTGACGAAACCCACTGAAGTAAGAGGACGCCAACTGGCCCCGGGCAGTCTGGGAACCTCAATGATCTTCACGCTATCTGACGACACTCCTTCTTTCTTCTTACTCCCCTTTATTTTTTTGGTTTTGCTATTGGTCTTTTGGATTTTGCTAACAAATGAATGGAGTGATTGCAGGGTTTTGGGTGGTTGGCAGTGAAGGACTCTACTTTCGGGCGATACATGGAAATGGACGCCAAGTATGTAAGTTTATTTTGTAATACTAAATGCTGTATTTTTTTAATTTTTATTAGTGGTAATGAATCATTGTAATTAGTTTGAAGTGGTAGTCTTTCTTTTGAATTCTTGTAATCAATTTTGAGCTTGTATTAATGTTGTATTGTTACTTTGAGATCCAATTGTAATTTCTGGTGATGACTTTGTGTATTATATTGTCTTATCATTGTTTTAACTTGTATGCACTTTACTAATTCGTCGCTGAGGTTAATTAGTTTGAATATTACAATTTATTTCTGTTTAAAAGCGCTTAAGTGTTAGGGTCCTTTCAGTGCATATGTTAAGTAAATCCATATTGTAATTATCTAGTTCATGAATTAATTCATAACTAAGAACAATAACATGACCCAGCCTAGTCAGATACGACAACTATCATGTCCTAACACATGATTATCACCATCACACGCAAATAAAATTAGACCAATAAAACCACTATTTCATGTTCGCAGATTTCAACCACAAAAACATATATTTCAATGATGATTAGTTATATTAACAACCTAACGTAATGATGAACAAAAGCATCGTAGTCCTTTTTCATCCGTGTGATAAAGAGAACTAAAAAGGCTTCAAGTAGAAGAAATCGAATAAACAGAACAAAAAAGGCTTCAAGCAAAGGAAATACACCATCAATTAGCTAGCTGCTTTGCTTTCATGCCCCACATTCCTACATACAAAGAAGACCAAAATTAGGTTAAACGAGACCAAAGAAAGAAATTAGATGAACTAAGTAAAGAAGTGTTGCCCCTACTAAAAAAATGACAACATTCTTTATATGTCTCCAGAGTCCAATCCCACAAACAGCGTCGCCACCGACATGTAGGAATCTCAATGAGGGAACCTATGGCCACCAATGATGCACCCATCACCTAAACAACATAGTTACCTGAAAGATCATGCAATCCGGATGGGGAAAGATGACGCTATTGGAGGGAGCGATAAGCTGGCGCCTGGAGGAGGAAAGATGACGCTATTGGAGGGAGCGATAAGCTGGCGCCTGGAGGAGGAAGGGAAGGAGGCATGGGGAGGCGAGGAGGCGGAGGAGGATGTTGGGATCAAAAAATACAATTCTGGACTCTTTGTGTATTATGCACAGTATCAACATAGATGAATATCGACCCACACAGGATGAATAATAGTATAAACGATTAATTTGAATAACAAATAAGGGTTTTGACCTTATGATCGAGTTTACATTTATTAAGCATCGCAGGACTGATAATAAATAAATAAGCAGCAAAACAAAATAAACTTCAGTGGAATCCCATCAATTCACTATAGGTAAACCGACTGGGATCAAGACCTAACGATCAACACCTTCGTAGAACTCTTCCTCAAAGACAGGCGAAGACTCATCCATCTTTGTTGATTGATTGTAACAAGCATGAGTACACAACCGCACTCGCAAGTCATACCACAAAATACAATTTATAGATGGATTATTCCAAAGGAATAACTTCTGTGGTTATTTTGCATAAAGCAGCATTTGCAATTGAATACAAGTAATAGATTGAAAATATATTTACAATAAATAAACAGTAGTAGTTTAACAGTTATTTTCACAAAGACACAAATCCTAATCAAATTATTTCACATAGCCATATGACTTAGATCACACAGTTTCCTTCCCAAATATTTTATAAAAATCTAACCCTCGTGTGAAATCCCCGAGCATGTCCATGACCGCGGACGCGGCTATTCGAATAGATTGTTTAACACTCTGCAGAGGTTGTACACTTTACCCACAAGATATAACCAGTGTAGGTAGCACTAATCATAAAAAACCTTTCAGAAACTCCATCTCAAGCATTAGCACTCCCGGTATGAGGAAATGCTTACAATGAAATTAATGTTTTCTCCTATCGATCACTGAGATAAATTTATCTTTACTACTTAAAAGTTGGAGTTAGTTGTCGTCCGTTCTCCCCATCTTCTGACATCTATCTCTCTCTACAGATATATGTGCAACATTATCAGTAAACTATCTCCTCGCATTGTACGCTCTCTACACCTCCTCTCCCAGTATCACATGCGATGCCGATTGCGCTTCCTCTTCCTTTGTGCCCTCGCCTCCACTCTTGCTCTTTTGCTCTGCTCTGCGCGCGCCTCCGCCCTCTCTCCCGTCGCCGCTTCAATCAGCTTTATCTGGACAGACCTCACTTCCTCCTCTCCATCTCTACTCTTCTGCTTTGCTCTGCGCGTCTCGACGAATTGAGATATATTATATCTATTTTAATTGATAAACTATTATATTCATAATATATTTTATAGCAACGCAAGAACACTTAACTAGAACAGGTAAATGAAGGACTAATAGATCTATGAATTGAGGTAGGAAACACAATTCGTAAACCCTCAAACTCAACACTAACAACACAAAATCGGATCCAAACTCGAAAGGTACACACCTTAGCTGGATTTTACCATGGTCTCGATTTTTTTCGGACTTTACCTTGTTTCGTGCACACCCTGTAACCAAATCATGTCGTGATATTCCTCCTCTCACAGATTCAAAATCGAAAAGAAAAAACTCCACCTTTCCCCTCTCTCCCCTCCTCCCCGGGGATCGTCGCGCGCCGGCGAGGCGGCAACCAATCCGACCGCCATGCAGTCTGGCGCGCCTCCTGCCTCGTCCTCCCCCGGCAACGACGAGGACGACTTCCACTGGGACACCGCAGCCGAGGCAGAGCTCCAGGCCATCGAAGCCGCATACGCCTCCGCCAAGCGCCGCCGCCTCCCCGACTGGCCCAACCCCGCCGTCCGCCCTCGCCAGAACCCAGTCCCCGCCGGAGGAGGTGCCGCGGCCGCGCCGTCGTGGGTCCTTTCGCCTCCCACTTGCCGAGGTGCAGCTCCGCTCTTCTTGGCTTCCCCTTCCCCTTTCCCCTTTCTTGACATCGCGAAATTGAAGAACCCTATTTGTTCTTGGAAGTGGGGGCAAGAACACATCATTCCTCTCACATTACGTCTTACGGGCATAGAAATTTGTCGCACATTGGATCACGAAGGTGCCACACCTGTGCCGGAGGAAGCACTGACAAGTGGGGTCAGGGAGATGAGAAGACCACAGCGTGGGCCTAGTCCATGGGCGTTGGGCCCAATGGGCAGTGGGTTTGGGTGAGTACGAGAGGAAGATCATATGTCTGAGAAATGGTATCGATGAAATGAAATATTGAGTTCAATCTCTACTGTTCTTCTTTTCAGTCCCCTTTCTATATCTCATGTGTTCTTCTCCAAATTACGTTGATTTACCTCAAATACTGCTACTGATTTGTGTGGTTCGATCTCTCTCGAGATCGGGACATAACAGAAGGGAAGAGGGTTCTTAGTGCTACAATTGCATCACTTGGAAGAAAAGCCCGCAATTGGGTAAAATGGCAGCTCTGTATGATTGTTTCTGTCTTACTTTGTTAGCAATCAGTGCTTGACTGACAATGCTGGGATTTATACAGATGGGTTGGTGATTCCTTGGTTGGTCGATTTGTGTAGACTTGCATCTAATTGTAGTTTATCTGTATCATCCTTCTTGTGGGGTTGACATTAGAATCCTGTTTCCTTTTGATTTTGTGCTACAGGGAATGTGAAGGCAAGGTGCCAACCGATAACATTCAGCGGTAAGATAGTGTACTGCAGGACGCCTTCTGAAGTGGAGAAAGCTACAATGGACATTTTACGCAAAATTGAAAGCACAAAGGCCTCTGGCCAGGTTTCTCTTGGATTCGATCTTGAGTGGAGGCCCTTTCCAAGAAGAGGTCTGTTGTTCTGCCAGGTCCAATCTCTATTTGCATTCTCATTCTCAATATGTTTAACTTGTGCAACATTTGGACTCTACGTTTTGAATGAATGCTTCGACACTTCGTAACTTAGTTCTTGCAAGTGATGGAATCTGGTTTAACATAATCAGTGCTGTGGACTTTGCAGGAGATCCACCATGTAAAGTCGCTGTAATGCAGTTATGCATGGACAAAACTCACTGCTATGTCATGCATATCATTCACTCTGGAGTACCACCTATATTGAAATCTCTTTTGGAGGATAGTTCGTCAATTAAAGTAGGTAGTTTTGCTTGAAATTTTCATCGCTCCCCTCATAAAAGCTTCCTCCTTTCCCTATATTACTATTCTTTTTTGGTCATGCAAGTCGTGGGTGTCCTTGCAGGTTGGAATATGTATAAACAATGATGCAAGGAAAATGTCCAATGATTATGATGTCCGTGTACAACCATTGATGGATTTGTCAAATCTTGCAAATGTCAAGTTAGCTGGGCCTCCTAAAAGATGGAGTCTTGCTTCATTAACTGAAATGATCACATGTAAAGAGGTAAATTTTATGGTATTAAGTATTGTTCTCTTTGCCCAGTTCTGTTGGCATTGGAAAAGAAACAAAAGTTTACTTTTGGTTCAATTATTCATGTTTGCACTCTGTATTACGGCAATGTCTGGTACTCTGGTTGGGTAACTTGTTAAATGATACAAGTTCAATTATGATTTAGTAGGCGGAACTTCCTAGTGCATATTAAAACACTAATATTTTTCTCAATAAATGTTTAAACTGGAATTTCTTGCGGTTGCTGCATGTTTGCTTGGTCTATATTCTTCTGTTCGTTTGGTGCTTTTGTTAGACTCAAAAAATTGAAATGTTGCTTTATCACCTGCAACTTCTTCTGTATAGTTGCGGCCGAGCAACATAAGAATGGGAAACTGGGAGGCTTCTGTTCTCTCAAAACAACAACTCCAGTATGCTGCCACAGATGCTTACATCTCTTGGTACTTGTATGAGGTATATGAATCCACTAATCATGGAACTTTCTTTCTCATGAATGGATTTTCCTTTCTCTACGATCTTGACAGCCATTGCTACTCTTGATTAGGTCCTACAGAGTCTTCCAGACAGTAATGTTGAAGCTGAAAAGGAGACATTTAAGGCAACGTAGCTGCAAATGCACAATTGAAGTGGAAAATGTATTGTTAAGCAATTTGATGACTCCCTAGTGTTCTTTATCTTCACTTCTTAACCAGGTTGGCCACATGGATTCCTTTACTTTACCTCATAATCCTGAAATGCTAGTTATGGCTTATTTTCCACCCATGCAATGATTCCTTAACGCCTTTTCCTACTTATTAGGGTTTATCACCAGGCTCTGGTAAACATATTTGGTTTATAATGGAGACAGTAGATTTTACATTGAATTCCACTGGTTTTTGAATAATTTCAAATGGTTTGAGCGCAGTTTAGAGTTATTTGCGTACATGACCAAGCATGCTGGTTCCAATATGTCCTACAGCTAACTTCCAACATAGTGTTGGTTTTGCGACAAGCTGCATCAAATGATTATATTAGAAGTGTTCAAATAGTCAATTTCTTTTGGTTTAACACTGCAGCGCAATCTGGTTCTAGTTTCTTGATTGTTTTTGGAACCATGCTTATGTTGCTCAGAGCTAGTAGATCGAAATCTTTATTCATAAATGGTACAAGAAAAGGACAAAGTTTTGGCATAGAACGCTTATCTTGGGAAGTCTCACGTTCTTATAAATAAAAAATATATCATCTATATATTTTATTAAGCTGTGGAGATATAGTGTAAAGTTTAGAAGAATGCACAAAAATAATCTCATATCATTTGATATTATATATCCTTGACCTTTCATTGGGCCATGTACGACTAAATTTCATCTACATTTTTCATCTATATTTCATGTACATTTCAATATCTCAATCATATCCACTGTTTTACGTAATGTTTTTCACAAATAATAAAAAACAACACAACAAAATCAAATTTTAAATTTGAAGAAACCGGGCTGAGATTTCCGGTTACATCAGTGACCCCCATTTTTTTCAAAGGATGTTTTCCCCCTGACCTTATACTATGAACCACAGTCCAAACCCCTTTCTCCTACATTACTCTCGCCATCTTCGGCCTACACCTTTGTAAGATCGAGGTGGCCTACTAGAGGGGGGGTGAATAGACGGTTTTAAAAATTCTTTCACGCTAAACCAATATATAAATGCGGAAGCTAATAGCGAATTGGTTTTGCACAATTAAAACCTAAATCAACTAGGCTCAACTAAGTGCACCAACAATACAAGGAAGCAATCACACAATGATATATGAATAGTTAAAGCATGTAATGTAAATTGCTCAAAGTAAAGCACAAGTAAAAACAAGATGGACACAATTATGTTTTACCGTGGTGTTCGGAGACTTGCCGGTCTCCCCTAATCCACGTTGAGGTAAGCCCAACCACGTTGGACCGGCTCCACTAATTAAGCCAACACCTCCGAGGTAAGTCCAACCACTTGGACCGGTTCCAAACCGAACCAACACCTCGCTCCACTAGGGTTGCTCTTCCTCCACTCCGGAGATGGTAAGCACCAAACCACTCACAAACACGCCGGGTCTTCTCACAAGCTTCTTGAGAAGATCACCGCGCACGACGCCTCCACGCCGTCTAGGTGTCGGTAAACACCAAAAGTAACAAATCCAAACTTTCACTTGAACTAATCAAGTGTCAACGCTCACGTGGATACACAATCCACTACCTAAGGCAACACATGCACTTAGGGTTTGCTCTCAATTCTCACTAAGTGCAACACATGCACAAAATAGAATGAGAGGCTTGCTCTTAGCTCAAGAATGAGTATAGCACTCAACAATAGCACCAGCAACAACCAGCACCCTTTCCCAACCGGCCAAGGCTCATATATATAGCCCACACACAAAAATTAGCCGTTGGGAGAAGATTCTACCAAATCAGCATAGGGCCGGTCTGACCGCCAACCAATGGCCGGTGGGACCGCCCCATGCGCCAACGGCTAGAAAACTAGCCGTTGGGCCTTCGGCCGGTCGGACCGCCATGCAATGGACGGTCGGACCGCCGTCAATCGATCGACCGCGCAATGGCGGTCCGACCGCCGATGGAAATTTGGCTAAGTCCCAAACGCAGGCGCTCGGAATAAACGTTCGCACCAACCCGAACTTCCTATATTAGGAAGTTCGTTTTTACAACAATGAACTTAGGACAGAGAATCAAGTCAAAGAAAATCGGTCCGACCGCCCAACACATGGCGGTTCGACCGATCACACCGATCCGCCAAAGATATACTGCGTGATCGTCCGACCGATGCATCACGTAAACAAAACACATTTGCTTTACATCAAATGGCGAAACACATTTGCCAATTTGAGTACAATTCCAACAAGGTTACAAGATGATATTCTCAGCTAAGTGCAAAACACATTTGCCAACATTTTAGAATACTCATCACAAGGAATAAGGTACATGGACTTACACCATTTGCAAAACACATTTGCAAACTTAAGTCACATGCTACAAGGGTTACGCATGAGCCTCGACTATTTGCAAAACACATTCGCAAATAAATAGCATCATGCCTAGATGAGCTAGAGCAACCATATTGAGCTATCAACACATGACTAACTCAAACTACTAGTTAAGACCCCTCTTAATAGTACGCAACCTATACTAGCAATCCGGTCTTCCAACCAAACACCAAGACCGGTAAAAGACTAGGAACACATCCTTAGCCCTAGCTAGTCATACATTTGCCTTGCATCTTCATGAAGTTTGATGACGCACATCAACACTTCAAGTCCGGGTCATTAACTCGATAATCATCAACACATGATGATTCTTTGCTTGACCTCCATCAACACATGATGGGTCTTCTCTTGTATTGATGATCAACTCATGATCATCTCTTCTTGATAAGCATCAATTCATGATGCATCCTTTACACCAAGCTCTTGACTTGATGATCAACTCATGATCATCTCTTCTTGATAAGCATCGACTCATGATGCATCCTTTACACCAAGCTCTTGACTTGATGATCAACTCATGATCATCCCAAGTCTTCATCATCCTGGAACATAACCTATTCATCCAACTCATGGAAAATGTTAGTTCCACAATATGATTATCATTAATTACCACACTATACCATTAACTCATAATGGCGGGACAAAATACTTCAATCTTTCCCTCTTTGGTAATTGATGATAACCACTTAATTACTCATAAATTGAATGTTGATAAATGAGAGAACAAATTGAGTATATATCAACTACACAAGTTATATATATACTCTAACTTGAGTATACAAGAACTACGCAAGTTTTGTATACTCAAACGGATTTGTTTCAAAGTAAAGATCCCAAATATATGTGGAGAATGGAATATGGATCAATACTAATGAAACCACAAAATATAGAATAAAACTCCCCCTAAATGTGTGCATACACAAATGTGTAATAAGATCATATGCACATATTCAAGTTTGACTTATGGTTGAGTTCAATTCTATATTTTGGATCCGAGGAATGCAACAATATATAAGATTGAGATGTCGATTGCATACCTTGTTGTATTTCACCTTTTTATCCAAATGAGACTACACAAAGATAATACTTGACAAGAGAGTTAGTCTCATATTTGGATTTGTCATTAATCACCAAAACAATCTATTAACTCATAATGGCGGGTCTAGATCTTTCAACCTTGAGCCTCCGTCTTTACTGGGCCCTGTTTCCAGCTCTTCTTTTCTGTCCTTGTTGGGTCCTGTTCCACCTTCTCTTCTCAGATATGATCTTCGTGATCGTCGCATTGTCAGGCCTCTTGAGCGCTACGGCTTCGCAGTCGTTGCTTTTTTTGAGTCTACAACCTACTATGAGGCTGTTGCTCACCCTGAGTGGCAGCTAGTGATGTCTGAGGAGATTGCTACTTTGGAGTGTACTGACACTTGGGATTTTGTGCCATTACTTGCGAGTGTCACTTCTATCACGTGCAAGTGGGTATACAAGATTAAGACCGCTCGGATGGCTCTCTTGAGTGCTATAAGGCTCGTTTTGTTGTGCGTGGTTTTCAGTAGGAGTATAGTTGTGACTACGATGAGACCTTCGCTCCTGTTGTCTACATGACCACCGTTCGTACTTTCCTTGTTATGGTCTCTGTTCGACAGTAGTCTATCTCTCAGTTGTTTGTAAGGAATGTCTCTCAATGGCGAGCTGCGTGAGGAGGTATATATGCAGCCGCCCCCTGGGCATTCTGTCCCTGATGGTATAGTTTGTTGCTTTCGTCGCTCTCGTTATGGGCTCAAGTAATCCCCTCGTGCTTGGTTTGACTGCTTCTCCTCTGTTGTTACTACTGTCGGCTTCTTCGCCAGTGATCATGACCATGTCCTCTTTGTACACACCTCTCATCGGGGTCGGACATTCCTCTATGTGGATGGTATGATCATTACTGGGGATGACTCTCAGTACATTGATTTTTGTGAAGGAGCGTCTTAGTGAGTAGTTCTTGATGTCTGATTTGGGTCTTCTTCGTTACTTCCTTGGGAAGGAAGTCATTTCTACGGCTGAGAGCTACTACCTCTCCCAGGAGAAGTACATTCAGGATATCTTTGCTCACGCTTGTCTCACTGATCAGCGCATGGTAGACACTTCTATGGAGCTCAGTGTTCATATTTGACCCGCTGATGGGGAGCCTCTTGAGGATCTCACTCGCTACCGCCACCTTGTCGGGAGCCTTGTTGATGAGTCACGGCGGCCCGATCTTCCGATAGGTTCGATTTGGTTCGTCGTGAGGACGTTGACGCTTTGAGGCTTCCGACCAACAGATCGTCACCTCGCAATTCGCTACACCAAGACGCTGTCGTTATCGACCACGCTTGCGTGATCGACCTTACCACGAAGGTTATTGTTCCCGCAAGCAATCGAAGCAACTCACAAGAACAAGGTAGATGCAATCTGAATTGTATTGCGGATATGGATGAAGTTTACAAGTGGGGTTCCTCAAACCGATAATCGGCGAAACTGCAATTGGCAGAATAATCTAAGAAAAAACCCACCCTAAACTATGACTCATCGTATATATATAGGGAAGCGTGAGGAGGTCGACCTAGGGTTGTGCGGTAGTGGGATGAAGCGTACACAACACGGACTCGACCTCGCCACGTTTACAAAGTCTTATTAGTTTCAAAGCGGTGACGCAAACACCTTGTGTTGCGTATTTCGTCGAAGATCCGGTCGTGGGGACCGGTCCTAGGGTGGTCTTGAGGAGTCCATGCTATCTTTGGTCGTAGATTGTGTCCAACGAGTACTGTGCTCGCTTTTCTGGTCATAGATTGCTCCAATCGAATCAACTAGTCGTAGGTCTTCTTGTAGTGGTCGTAGACCCTGCGGAATTGGTCGTGGATCTTCTTGAACTGGCCGTAATCCTAGATTCCTGAGTACAAGTAAATCATCTCTATTAGGTAGCATCATAGAGTTCTCAAATAATACACTCAGCCCTAGAAACGACTTTACCTGATCGATTAAGTGACGTGCTCTAGCTCTTGTCATAGGACCGTGTAGTTCAGCACCCAGATCTGGAGGGTCTTGTGTAGTGCGTGTATCCGAAGGAGGGATGTCCTCATCACTTGTCTACCTTGGGATCACTCGATTTGACATTTCTCACCTAGTTCACATTCTAAGTCAGTTCGTTTCTGCTCCCACTCAGCTCCACTACTGTCACCTTCATGTTCTGCGATATCTTCGCGGGACCATCAGTCGACGCCTTTTCGTTCCTCGCTCTAGCTCTCTATAGCTTCAGGCGTACTCTGATGAGACTTGGGCTAGCGATCCTTCTGATCACTGGTGTCTTTCTGTCTATTGTGTTTTTCTTGGTTCCTTTCAGATTGGTTGGAAGACCAAGAAGCAGACTGCTGTTTCCCGTTCGAATGCTGAGACTGAGTCACGAGTCATGGCGGCGTTGACAGCTGAGATCACTTGGCTTTGGTGGCTACTTGATGATTACGGTGTTTTAGCTTCTGCACTAACTCCTGTCTTATCTGGCAGTATTAATGCGATCAACATTGTTCGAGATCTGGTGAAGCGTGAGTTTACTAAGTACATTAGAGTAGATGCTTCGTACATAAGATCGTAGGTGCATGACCAAGTTATTGCTCTTCAGTATGTGTCTTTGGAGCTTCGATTAGTAGATTTTTTCACTAAGACACAAACTAGAGCTCAGTACAGCTTCCACCTCTTAAAACTCAGTGTTGTTGATCCACTATGAGTTTGAGGGGGTGTTAGATATGTCTCTTGTATAGGGTGTTCTTTGCATAGTTACTTACACTTGTATCATGTATATTCATTATTTTGGCCTTTGGCCCATTGGAATAGAGCAATAGAGCAAAGGTTTATTCCAACACAAACATCCTTGTAAGCAGGGGTGACAATTTCCCTTGTGGAGGCAGGGACCGTGGGGAAATTCCCATGGGAGGTGGGGGCGTTCTTCCCCCAAGGGGTGGGGTGGGGGTTACGGTAGTAGGGTAGGGACAGGGTGCGACCTCACCCCGTGGGGCCCATAGGGACCCGATCCTCTCAAACACAAGCCCATAGCAAGCTCTATTATAGCGCCACAAAATGGAGCCCTCTCTGCGTTTGGCGGCCAATTTCGTCCCGTCGCGCGCGCATGCGTGTCCCGTGAATTGTTTCAACGAAGCCGGCCTCGTGCGCGCGTTGCCATCCGATCGCGTCAATGGGCCTCTCGCGTGGGATTCGCGAGTGCTTCCTCGCCATTTGATCGCCAGGTCGTCAATGCCTTCCCGTGTTTGCCGTCCGTTCTTTCCGCTCGCGAGTCTCTTCACGACACGGCTGCTCAGAGGCATTAAATGCGCGCGTGTTTTTACATGCAGCCGCGTTGTCGGCCATGCCGTTCTGCTTCTCCGCTGGTGTCATTTTTCGTGCTCAGCAGCGCAGCCTTCTTGTAGCTCATACTTTTTTTTTTGGATTGCTCAAGTTGTTTTTCTTGTGTTGTATGTACTTGTTCAAGACTGTTACAAGCATAAAGCTATAGAACACATTTATGTCTTCTCGGGGAATCAGCTTTTTCGTATGGATTACATGGCCCTTGTGCAGGTTTGTGATGGCCTATTTATCTACGTCATTTGCAGAAACATGTTGATCACAATGCAGACATTACTTTATGATGTGCCCCTGTTGGAGAGAGGTATACCCAGTGTTTTACATCGAGAGAAAAAAAAGGGGTTACATGTTAAAGGTGGTTCTGAGTCCAAAGTTTCAGTCCAGTATCACCCTTTTTTCGCATTTCGCGTTCGCAAAGACACAGATGTATTGCTCGTTGTTGCAAAATATTATTTTTGAAAAATTGGGACACATGGCCCCTGTTTCTTTCTCCTTTTTTTAAAATTTTTTTTTGGTGAAAATTGTGTTTTGTGACAATACAATAGCATCTATGGTTACCAAACTTACTTATATCACCGTATATTGCTAGTCCTGCTCCTAATATTTCATCCATTACATATCGAACTGCATTATACCGCATCAAACAACCTACAAAGCGCCACCAAATGTCCTATATTCAAAGACCGCGAACGAGAGGACATGTTGCATTCTTCGATCATTTTTTGCGCATATTGCAAATATTTATTGTTGTTATTTTCGTTTACAGTATTTATGCCATCCAATTAGTGCCATCGACCCACACTGCCTCTCTTTGCAATTTTTAACAGATTCCTTTATTTCATTTTATTCCCGTCTCGCTAATTCTTGCGTCTGAACTTATTTACTTCATTGTGTTCAACGTTATAACCTGAGTTTTTTTTTCCCCAAACTACAGAAGAACTTTATCAGAACACAGCAAAACTAAATCCATTCAAAGACCGCAAATGAGAAGACAGGTTGCATTCTGCGATCATGTCTAGCGCAAATTGCTAATATTTGTTACTGTTATTCTCGATTGCAGTATTTATACCAGTTACTTCTTGAGAGAAATCGCAGTCTAGAATGTCGTAAAGAATAGTTAGTCGATCGATTTACTGTACTGTATGCGAGATTTATTGTCCTGTTGCATATTCAAATCCAAACTGACAAATACGTAGTATCCTCTGCCTTCAAAACACGCTGTACATTCAAAACACGCTGTACACACCGGCACCGGCGCGGCAGGGCGCACTTTCATCCTATTAAGGTCTAAGGCAGCTGCCACCCACTATTCCCCGAGACGCCAACCCAACGGGGCCAGAGCGATACCGAGCTGTCACGGGCCCATTGGGGGAACATCTTTCCTAACGAATTTCAGCGAGATGAACTCGAGATAGCCTTCAGGTACAAACAGTTGGCTGCTCCCCTGGCAAACCCTGCCCTGTTGCCATCCCTACTTATAAGTCATTACATATTCATTTGATCTCAGTTGCTGAATACACTATACATTGGCCTCTGTAATAAGTTCCGATACAATAACAATACCGAGTAAGTACAAATGCCAAAGGACAGTTGATAGCCATTTTAGCTTTGTTTGAACAACTTGATAGCACGATCTTCTGTTGGATTCAACACTTAATCTTGAATTGCAAACAAAAATCACCTATACCTGGTGATATTGATTTAGCCTTGTCTCCCAATGTGAATATAGCATTGCTGAAACGCATTGTTGGCTCTATGCTTGCAGGGCTGAGTAGGAAGATATTTCCCCTTGTTCGGAACCAAAGGACTGTGAAAGTTGCTCGAACCATGCATCGAAAGGCTCACTGTGCGCAGGAACTTCAATCTGTTGTAACTTGTGCTTCTTGTGATTTAGACCTGTGATGGTTAGCTCCTTGACTATGGATTTCTTAACTGTGCAGCTATTTGTAATTTGCAAATTGGACTGTATACTCTTTTCACCGAAATGGTTTTAGTTTGTTACCATCTTCTTCTTTTTTTTGAGAGAGAGAATCTTAGTTTGTCAAGTCAACTGCCAGTTCCATTGCCTTGTTGATGTTATATAGTGTTTATTGGAAAGGCCATCTGGAATTAGAAGTATGCAGTACAAATCTAATTTGTGCAGATCCTTATTTTTTTATATATATAGAAAATTGGGCTTAGTTAGTTTCTTGGCCCACTAGAATTAGTTTTGGACTTAAGTCATTGGAGGGTACCTGACTAGGGCACTAACCTTCTGTCACCTGTGGGCTTATTTAGGCTAGGTCATACAACATGGGTTGGCCAAATGGCCCAGATAAAAAAAAATGTGAAATGGTGGATTGACTGAAGTATGAACTAATACTCCAAGATTAGCATGATTAGTGAAAAAAATGTTCTTCTAGAGTAACTGTGAGAATATTTTTGAGGGTGACAATAATGATGAGCTCAAATAATGCATTAGGGCGTTCCTATTCGTATGAACAAAACTTTTACGAGATATTCACTAGAATTTTGCCTTCGTTTTGGTCTAATTAACTCACATTACCAATTTCTTTTTATATCACGCTGAGATTTGGTGCCATGCCATCCTGCGTCAACCCTAATGCTAGTGGCACATACTTGTGAGACCTTGGCTTATCGGGCTTGTAATGCTTAACCATCCACTTGGTCCTAGCATCACAAATCAGATAACCTGAGACTCGAGATATGTATACTTCTCAAAAATACAGTATACACACCTCTTTACAAAATTCATGTATCAATTTCATTCATTCACATAGAACTGAAGCACAGCAACAAACCAGAAGTAAAGATAAATAAAGGATAGTTATTACAAAATTGAGGCCAACCGGCCAAATTACAATAAATACAAAAATTGAACAGCGGAAGCAAAAGTGCCATAAGATGGCCATAAACAAAAGAGTCAATCAGTGTGCCTTTACCCACAAGGCAGCCGACCAGACCGCCAAACTAGTCGTCGAATCCATCGCACATTTCACAAAAGTGAGGCCCTTGGGGCTCACCTTCCTCCTCTGCAACCAATAGTTAAGCAAAGCAAATGAGTACAAAAATTGTACTCCGCAAGACTTACGTGTAGGATAACAGACCTATACATATGTTACATGCAAGCTTATTTAAGTGGAGGCTGTATGTTTCATTTTCAGCACAAAGCAAACTTCATTTGCAATAATGTAGTACATTTAAAAGCAAGTTGACAAATCTGTTTTTAATGTTCAAATAACTGTAAATGACAACAATATAACAGTAGATAGATGACAACTACAATCCTGAAAGTGACTAAACCATTAGTCACCACAACAATAGCATGAATTACCCATTCATACCAACCATGTCAAATTTTAATTTAAAAGGTTGTAGTCTAACTCTTGCAAAATCTAACCAGGCGTGTCCATAACCTAGGACGAGGCTATTCGAATAGTTTTATACCCTGCAGGGGTGTACCAATGTACCCACACGTCAGACCGCCTCTTTTGCCTCCGGAATAAACACACTTCCTAAGGTATGCCGGCAAGGCTAAGTCATACGAGACGTTTCCAATATTATGTGTTAACTACGAGCCGCCCGTATGGATAGAAACCCATACGTTGTGTCGGAGTCATTGTAAAGCCTCGGTCAACTGCCCGTCTCAGGTAAAGTCTTGGACAACTACAATGCTCCTCGAGGTGGAGAGCCTACCCGGAATCTCCACCACCTCACACCCAACACAAGAACACATATCCTTTTTCACACAACACACACAACCCCTTCCTGCGACTCGGAGATAACACACGCCAAAGTACTAAGTCAAGAGAGGTCCCATATCCCTCTCGCGTGGTTAGCACGTAAAAATGCTTGGAGAGTGTGACACAAGATGTTCGGTCCTTGTTGACTTAGGCAAGACATCCACAAACCCAATAACCCACCATCCAACCACTTACCCAAGTCCAAATCAATTTTTCATTTTCAGATTTTGTCTTATACAAAATAACAAAGCACAAGTGCTGGACATAAAGGAGTAATAATTTAGATGTGTGATCAAGATCATCGACTAAAATCGATGATCGCCCATTACTACCGAACTAAGCATTTCTAAGCAATTTCAATTCGTAATTTACTAAGTGACAAGAGCTCATCCATCGAACTCAAATCACAGCAAATAACCTAGGCTCATGGTAGTAGAGGATAATCAATTCCTACAGATTATGCAACTATAGGATACTAACCATAATTTAACAACAAAATAGCAATGCATACATACAAGTTGAAATCAATATATTAGACTTGAAAAATTCTGGGATTAACATTGATCAAACTGCTTGCCTGCTTGTTGTGGCTCAATATGTTGCGGAGGATCACTTAAGTTATCAACGTGCTCTTCGGAACCTAATCGAGAAAGTGAAAAAGAACCTATAAGAACGAAGAACACACAAAGACTCAACAGCAAACTTTCTCTAAATATTCTGAAAATTTTACAGTAGCAAGAGCATAATTTTTAAGGAATTTAGCAACAAGAACCAATTGATTTGGATTCTTAATGCAAAAGATATGAGCAATACAATTTTACTCAGCCTTAAAAATAAAAAATGCTACTATTCATTGCACTAATATTTTAGCAAAATTTTCTGGAGATATACTGAGGTTAGAATCATTTTTAGATTAAAGTTTAGTTAAAAATATAACTAACAAAATTTGAACCAACCGAAAAGGAACTAAAATGAAATAGTTATGCGTTTTACAAGTTACTACATTTTTCAGTTGACAAATAAACATTTCGGGAAAATACGAAATTAAAACGACGTGGACGAACTTGGATCGTTGATCTTGGATCCAACGGTCCAAGCCCACGGAGCAACGCGCGCACGCGCGATTCACAAACCCTAAACGCTCACCGTTAGATCTGGATCCAACGGTTCACGAGGATCAGGACGTTCGGGTGGTCCGAACGTTCACACGCATATGAGCCGTTGATCTTGGATCCAACGACCCACGCGGATCGAACCTTTCGGACGGTCCGAACGTTCACACGCACATGAGCCATTGATCTTGGATCCAACGACCCACGCGGACTTGAATCGGGACCGTTGATCTTGGATCCAACGGTCCGCCGATCCAGGTGTGCGATTAATTCAAATGTTCGCGCGATCCTGAGCCGTAGATCTAAGGATCGACGGTCCATAATGAATCACGTTCAAACATTCGTCCCTGTTTTCATCCGAAAAAAAACCGACGGTGAAGGGAGGCGCATCACCGGCGACTCTGGCCGCGGCGGTGCGAGCAAATGCCCAAAATGGGTTGCTAAAAACCTTGCGCACCCAATGGAACCAACAATTTCAGCTGCGACGCTCTAGAACGCTGGCAAGCCGGAGATGACAGAGATGACCGAAAACGGTCAAAAACGAAAATAGCACAAGAGCTCAGCTGCGGTCCAAGGGAGCGGGTGCCAAGCAACTAGGGACTAATAAGAAGTTACCTGAGCACAGAAAATGCACAGAGAAGGTTGAAGCTGCTTCGGTGAAGAAAATTGGCGCTTTCGACCGAAAAAGGGAAAATCCAATTCAGTCAAGCCCTGAGTAAGATGAACAAAATTGAGTGAGGGTTAAGCTCCAGAGAGTAAAGAGGGAGCAAGAAGCGAAAGGAGAAAACCCATGCTGTACCGCCTTCACCAACAGCTCAAAGCTCCGCAATGGCGGCAGTAATGGCTTCGGTTGAATGCAACTCAAACAAGCTCTAGAGTGCTAGCTAGAGTTGCGGGGATGCTAAAGGAAGCCAAGGGTGAAGCAATGAAGCTTAAATAGCTGAGAATGGCAGTGTGCAACGACGATATTGCTCCTCGGCCAATACTGCCATGAGAGCACTTGAGAGCGATGTGAGTAGTTGAATCATGGACTTCTGAGGGAGGAGCACGACGGGCATTCAATGCGCGCAGAGATAGCCGTTTAAAGGTGACCACAGAAGTGACTCCACACTGCGCGATTCTCCTCTGCTCACGCCATGGCCTAACTCAGATGCGCGCTCCGACCCAAGGAAGGAGATGACTTTTCTACCGTTGGATCGAAATTGAACGGTTCAGAAAGAACGGGGTGATTATAATGGTTCGAGCGATCCCTTTAACCTGAGCCGTTGATTTGGATCCTACGGCTCACGTTGCGCGAGACGTTCGGACGGTCCGAACGTTTACGCAAATCTGAGCCTTTGATTTAGAATCCAACGGTTCAAATGGATCGACACGCTCGGATGGTCCGAACGTTCACGCGATCGTGGGCCGTTCGATGCTGATCCAACGACTCACAACGCTCGCGCCCAAACGACCGAGGCGGTGCAGTTAGTTGACTGGGCCGAGTCAAGTGGCTCGAGCCCGAGTCTGATTCGAACCCAAGGAACAGTGAAAACCAGTTAGGGTTTGAACTTAAACACTTGTTTTTGAGGAATTGTTTAAGGTAGCAAACAAGCTCCAAAATTTATAAAATTTTAACTAGAGGTTGCTGACTGCAGGAGGAACCTCTCATAAAATTTTCAGAGATTTTTATGCATTGCATTTTTCTCCAGAAATTTCAGAAGGTGTGAAATAGGGTTTGACCAAGCTTTGACTTGCCTCCAAAATTATCAAATAATTTCTAAAAATTATGAGATAATTCAGAGGTGTTATCAAGCCTCCCTAAAACTTAGGACAAATATTTCTATGGGTTTGGCACAAGATATTTGCCAAGGAGGTTTTTGATTGGGTAAATTGAGGATTTTAATTTTGATTTCCATAATTCCTTTACCAGAATTACAGAAATGGCCAAGGGTTTCAAGATGCAAGAAAAGTTTTAATTTCTTTTTAATTTCTTACATTTGAAATACAAATCCCTATTTGGGATGTTACAATACTGGTCATCCATTTCACGACACCGATTCAGATACTGAAAACCGTCAACTTTTGTACTCGTTGTTTTCTTGGCTAGGTGACACGTATCCAGATACTTTACTTTGGGCTGTTTGGTTTGCTGCCAATTGTACTGAATTTTGTTAGCGTTGACTGAATTTGACAAACATTTGATTTGCTACCAAACTTTGATAAGATTACTTTCTGCCCTAGTTTATTTTTTTTTGCTAATCTTTGGCCAAAATATTGGTAGCTAATTTGGTGTGATAAGTTAAATTTGGTACCAAACAAAACATGCCCTAAAGTCATTGGAGGCATGAGTTTAGAATTAATCCTAACCTAAATTCGAGAGAACAAATATGTTTGGTTTCACATTAGTGACAGCATGCATGGGTCGGCCGCGCATGGATCATTTTCTTGCATAGTTTTAGTGAACAAACATTTGGTCGGCATTTTACCAGTCAAAGATCGACTTAATTATAGATAAGAAAGCGTAGAAAAGCGAAAGAAAAGTAAGGAAGAATCAGTGCATTGGGTGTTTAAGATTCGATTTTTTTTTATTAACCTTTTTTTTAAAATTTTATTTTAAAGTTAACCTAAGCAGACTTTATTTCTAATTCTGACATCTTTGACCATACCACTACCCATGGCGTGACAAAACAACACCGTCACGCCAACCTATATTTGGGCAAACTTTTGTCACACCACTATCTGTGGCGTAACAGTGTTGTTTAGTCACGCTACGACTAGTGGCGTGAAAAAAATGCTATTTTAGCGGACTTATCTTATAGTGTGACAATATTATTTTGTCACACCACGGGTGACAGCGTGATCAAAGGGGTCAGAACTGAAAATAAAGTTCACGGGGGTTAACTTTAAAATAAAAATTAAAAAAAATGGTTAATAAATAAAAAAAAATGGAATCTTTCCCTCCATCTCAACCGCCCACTGGTCGCCGGTGCACGTGGCATGCATGCTTGCATCCATCTATCTGTGTCACTTGCATTAGTGCTGATCGAGTACCACTTTCTTTTTAGTCCTCCTCCTTATCACATGGATTTCTGTTGGTCAAAGGAATCCACCAACTTGGCATTGTGATCTTGTGCACAAGATTTGGACAGAGGAAGCATTTTCCTTTGAACATGCTGTGCCCATGCCATTTTTTTATTTAAAAAAAGAGAGGTTTGTTTTGTGCGTAGTTGCAATTGGGATAGGGAGACTTCAGTATCGGAGCACTAGTTTTCCCACACTAGTTCAGAGTTTCGGAGACTTCAGTATAGTCAGAACAGCATGCACACCCAGACTCCATCCATTCCCCTGCAACTGTATTTGGCCTTTTCGAGTAGTGGAGCACACAATTAACAGTGGCAATTGGAAATCTTTCCCAATTAACCAAATACTTGCTGCTTTAATAAAAAAAAACCCATTTTTTTGTCAATAGAAGACTTTCGCATTCCGAATATTCAAAATGCTTTTAAAGTTCTGGTATTCACTTTTGTACTGTTTTTAAACATTTCCTTAACTTCTAACATTTTGAACCTTTTAATCTCTTGGTATTTATTACTATACGTTTTCACTTATTTCGCTGTTCAAGATACTATGGTAATGCAACTTATTGTCACCTATATACACACTTTTCTTTTTGAAACAATTGTCTGCTATATATATAGTGGCTAGCTACAACATATGGTTATCCCACGGGTCACAACGCCGTAGGGAGTGGACCCACGTGGTTTCCAGGCCATACGATGCTGACCCGTATATCAAGTTTTCTTAAATAATATTATTTTAATATAAAAAAATAAAAATAAATAGTCGAAATAAAAAATTACAAAATTAGGCTACTGCCACCAGTTGGAATAGTGAAATTCCTCTGTCACCATTACATTGGCGGCATGTGAGCTTGATAAGTCTTGTTCTTGGGTTCAGCTGGCGACATGGTCTTGTTTTTTTATTTGAGTGTATAAAATTCAGCCTAAAAATTTTGTGGATTTTAGGGAATTTTTTGGTAATATCTTTAAGTATCCGCATGAATTCGAAATTGGAGAAGATAACGAAATATGAAGTAAAAAATGCGAGATCGGAAGTCTTCTGGTTCGAGTAGAAGTACATGTTCAACTACGCGAAGCGAGCCGAGACATTCGAACGCTGGAAATCTTACGTACCGAACCTATTGAAAATGCACTGGAGAAGCCCAGGAAAACTGGGTGGTGGTGGAGGACCCCCGAACAGGAAGTTGAGTACGACCGGGCCGAGCGCACGGCGGACAAGGGGAAGGTTCCTGTTAGTGAGATCGGCAACCTTCATAGTGCTTCCTATCGCTCGGGCGCGTTCCATATCGAATAAATAAGTTAGATTCAATTTGCATTCTGATTATTCATTTAGCCCTATTTTGGCTCTATGTTGTGCTATTATAACATCATTCAATCGTCCAGTCTGTCTCGCAAAATATGGCTGACTTCGAGACTGGTCGTCGCCGTGAACAGTCCAGAGACATGGGGAAGAGATCGATGGGCCGCTAGGGAGACTAATTATCTTTGTTCCAATTAACCTTTTTTTCGATTCCAAAAAGACGTACATGTATCGTAGGATTTTTTTCCGTTTGTTGATTCATGCATGCTGTCGTTTCTAATGCACATAACCAAACATGGTGTGCCATGTAATTCACAATTAAATTATGAAGTCTTTCAAATTTAATCTCTTTTCCTAAATATTTCGACTATTACATATTTCGTAATCTTTTGCCGAAGGAATCGGTTCTACGAACAATACAATCAGGACAACAACGCAATGGCAACCTTAAACCCAAATATTTTTTCCATTTTGCTCCGAAGGGGGTTGTTTCCATTATTGCGCTGCCGATCTCGTATTCTTTACTTCATATTTCGAAATCTTCTCCAATTTCAGATTCTGAACTACACAGGCACTTAAAGATATTACCAAAAAATTCCCTAAAACCCACTAAATTTTTGGGCTGAATTCTATACACACAAATAAAAAAAATAGGCCTTTGTCGCCAGTTAACAGGGTCCTATCGCCAATTGGAATGGTACAGAGTTGTGTCGCTGGTTCAACTGGTGACAGAGATCCCATCAGGGATACTTTGGAATGGAAAATAGAGGAATTTCACCATTCCAACCGGCGACAGTAGCCTAATTTTGTAATTTTTTATTTTGACTATTTATTTTTGTAATTTTTTATTAAAATAATAATTTTTTTTTAAAAAAAATTCCATATATTAATCTAGCTACCTAGGATAATATATAGTATGCTCTAGACAAAATTTGCTTGAGCTCGAGTCCGAGACTGGACAATCACGTATATACTTTTTTACATTTAGTTCTTGTTGTTGCATGCTTTGTGTTCTCTTCCTCTTTAATCTACGTAGCACGTTTTTAATTCCTGTTCTATCGTGCTGTTTGATGAATTGCATTCACAATTTCTTCTCCACTATGTCCACTAGCTAGATGGAGATACGGCGACACAAATTAAAATGGAGTATATAACAGCAATATATATATATATATATAGGTTCTCAAGTCTCCAATCGCACCAGAGATGAATGCACGGCCACTCTTGTTAATGCATTAAACACGCATCTAACTAAGCATTGCTCTCGTGCGTACACAAACACGAGTTAATGGAGCACTAACACAAGCGGGCCATGAAGCTACACTAGCAGCAGATAGCTTCAGTGCAAAGATCTAGGAATCTCTCTCTTGTCCTTGCCAAAATCATTTGACAACACGAAGGACGTCTATGACTACGATTTGCCAAGCCTACGACACATTAAGCAGTGTTAATTTCCAAAGCCGGAACCTGTCATAGTGTTGGTGAGTGGTCTACTGTTGTCTAGACATCTTCACTGCAAATATCATTGTCAGCCAGTCATAGCTGATCCTGACTTTGTTGGGAAGCTTTGGGACAAAATGCTATTGCATAAGTGACATGCTAATCAGGACCTGCCCCTCTCTTTTGAGACCATGCATGCATTCCTGTCTCCTTATATTCTTCCACTACTACTGGAGGACACAGCTTCTTTCATTTGAGAGGTTTGTTCTTCAGTGTGATTGGACTATTGGAGGGCAATGCGACTTTGTTTCTACGGTTCATAGTGACCACATATATATTTGTGACAGGTTCTTGACTTTGAACCCACAATCTGTCATCTTTATCTTCTGTCATTGGCCATATAGAGGACACTACCAGTAATTTGAGTGATCTTTAGTAGCCAATGTTTTGGCATCAATCCCATCTTTATCTTCTGTCATTGGCCAATCTTGAGTGTAAGCATCCACTCAATCGGACGTCTCCTTTGTGTTAGCTGATCTAAGATGAATCTATGATGATCTCAGATAAGAGATCCTTCGAATATATGAGATCAGGTATATATAGTGGAGAAGCCCCAGTACTGCATACATGCATTCAAGGCCATCAGATGAGAAATCAATGCTTGGGATCTGCCATCGATGAGATCAATATGTCGTGGCACCTGGGATAGTTTAGCTGCTTGATCTGGACACCCAAACTGTGATTTTTCGACACATGTGGTGTCGCGACCAGGGTAACCGGTTTCAAAATTTCACGCGAGTTCACTGGTAGGACCGATTTGGCCGAAAATTTAAAAAAATTGGTCAATTTTGGCCAAAATTTTTAAATCAAAAATTAATTTTTTTTGATGTTAAAACGGGAAAAAGCTAAGGGCCAAAAAATGAGCTTTTTTAATTTTAATTTTTTTTTAAAATTATTTTAAAGATAGATTCTTCAAATTTTATTTCCAATTCGACTTCTTTGATTACGCCATGATCCGTGGCGTGATCAAACTGTATTAATATGCCACCGACCGTAGCGTGATCAAACCGTGTTGTCGCGCCATCACCCCTTTGAACGCGTCCGTTTTAGCTAAGTCCTATCACGCCAAGAGGAGTGACGTGATAGCACTCGCTTGCCACGCCGAGGTGCGTGGCGTGACAACGTCTTTTACCATGCCACACATTGTGGCGTGATCAAAAAGTCGAAATTGAAAATGAAGTTAGAAAAAACTATGTTTAAAATAAATTTTTAAAAAGGATTAAAAAAAACTCCTAAAAATAGTGTAGTTTCTTAGATTTGAACCGAAGACCTGGCCTTACAAGTCCAGTACGCTATAACAAGTAGGCTACATGTACACATGTGTTTAAACTTGGTTACAAATTTATTTTATATTGGACAAAAATAATCCAAAACTGATTTTTTTTGGCCGGTTTTGAATTTTACCATGGGGGTGGCTGGTAGAACCGATTTTTTCGATTTTCGGTTGGTTACCCAAACCCTAGCTACGACTCGGAATTGTTAGATTTCAGACACACTTGTGTTTACTGTGTAAGTCCCTCTGGTCAAACGTGTAACACCCCGGCCCAACACTGAGCCCGGAATGCCACTAAACCACAATAACTACTAATTTAAACCACATATTACAACAAATTTTAGCAAGTACATAACGAACAAAACACATCCAAGGGTCACCATAAAAACATGAAATGCAACCTATTAAGCATAACAATGAACATGCTAGATGGCAATACTAAATAATGAACCAGAAGGTAATAAACAATCCATAAATAGTCCAATGAATAAATAAATCAAGACCCAAACCATTCATCCAGAATTTATCATGTCTAATGGTTCCTATATTTCCAATTAAAAGGTTTCATGACATTGTAATTCATATAATTATGGTGGTAGTGAATGTGCCATGTGAGCAATTCCCTCCCATAAAAGATGTCGTCAATGTCTACTATAACAACAATAGAGTAAGGGTGAGTCCACGACTCATCAAGTACAAGATACAACGGTACATAAACAAGTTCATTAAACATTTAATGCATTATAATTATTCTTATTCTCTTCATTCCAAATCTCATCAAAAATAATTTTTATGAATGCAAATGCCATGATGTACCTCTTTCAGCTGATACTGGTATAGCGAAGTGTTAACTCATCGGTGACACACTTTTCTCCCCCACCTTCGTTAGGGTGGGGTCCCTACCTCTGTAGGATTAAAACATGGGGCACGCCGGACTTGCCATAATCATGGCAGTATTAACTGCTTTGGCCCTTATGCAAGTGAATGATGCAATAGTTCATTAAGCAATATTAACTTTACCATGTCATCCCCATGGTAATTGCATCATCAACACAAGCTTATTCTTTTCATCGATATTAACATGGCAAGTAAATAAACTTAACAATAACATAATTAAATCATATGTTAATAAATCAACAAGACAACGGCAACCACCCATTGTTCACCGTTCTACCAAACACTTGCCTCTTTAGCTTCTATGAACTGGGTAATGCAATGGCGGCACGATGCTTGAGGTAGCACTCTCTGGACAAGCAATTAAAATACATACCATCACAACACTAATACATTGAACAAATCGTCATCTCACCTATTCGCAAAATCAACTCCTTTAACTTAACTTTAAAGGACGCACTACCTGCTGTTCTAATAGTAAAATGGCCATAACCCCCCCTTTGATATCCAAATATAGTGAAATATATATTTTTTGGAAACCTCACAAAATTATCTACAACTTTCTAGTTATGAAAAATCTTTGCATTCGCTGTTTAGTTCTCCGTTTCCAACCCTGAAAATGAAACTAGAATTTGCCAGAACAGTCCACTTCACTTTTTAATATCTATTTTTATATAACTTGAAAAGTAGCAAACAATGGTAGTTATAGAAACTAATAATAACTACCTAGCTTATTTAAGTTACGACTATAATTAAATTACTCGATCTACCATGTGTAATTAGCCCATCTACGTGACAACCACCATTGACGACCGATTTGTAGTGTTACAGACATTCACGAAATCTATTGAATTCCCACAATTTTCAAACTAGACAAGACCTTGAATCGAGCGTAAATACCCTTAATTGCTCCGTAAGGTTCTACGGTCTGATTCGACAAACTATGGTTTACTTAAACTATACTCCCAAGATCCAAGCGATCTACAATCCGAACAACGATTAATCTAGGACCAACTAAAGGGTATCGATCGTTACCTCAAGAAAATCGACGAAGAATGCGAAGCCCTTGATCTTCCCTCCTTTCTTCCCTTCCCTCCCCTTCTTCCCTCCCGTTTCCTTCCCCTTGTTCTTCCTTGCTATCCACTCCACCACCACCAGGCGGCAGAGGAGCACCGGCAGGGAGGAGGCAGCTGAGGAGGGGCACCGGCTGGGGGAGGTGCACCAGCAGGTGATCTTCACTACGGCAGGGGAGGTGGAGGCAACAATGAGGAGGTGGGGCGGCTACTTGGAAGGGTGCAAGGGCTGGGGGTGGTGGCTAGGGTTTGGGGAGGTAGTCCCCCTAGCTGCTCTTAAGGGTCGGCCGGCCCCCTCATGGCCCGAGGAGCTATGGGCCTTTGGCCCAGTGTAACATCCCAAATTGGGTTTATGTTTCAAATGTAATAAAAATGAGGATAAATTAAAACTTTTGCTACTTCATGTATTGTTGCAGTGTTTGAAACCTCTTTCTTTAATTGGTGAAAATTCAAACTCCAAATTTCCCCAATTAAACTCAAGTCATAAACCTCCTTCATGAAAATCTTGTGCCCAATCTCTGGAAATAATTTTCATTGGACCTAGGAGTGATGTTTAACACCTCAGAATTATTTCATAATTTTCAGAAATTATTTGATAATTTTTGAGACGAGTCAAACATTAGTCAAACTCCTATAATAGCCTTCTGGAATTTTTAGAGAAAAATGCAGTGCATAAAAGTCTCTGAAAATTTTATATAAGGTTCCTCCTGCTGTCAGCAATCTCCATTTAAAATTTCATAATTTTTGGAGCTTGTTTGCTATCTTAATTAATTATCCTAAGTCAGCTCAGCAAATAACTCAAAATCAGCTTTTACTATTCCTTGGACTCAAGTCACACTCGGGTTCAAGCCATTCGATTCGATCGGACCAACTAACTGCACCGACTCAGCCACATCGGGCGCGTTTGTAAGATCGAGGTGGCCGACTAGAGGGGGGTGAATAGGCGGTTTTAAAAACTTTATCGGGCTAAACCAATAAATAAATCACGGAAGCTAATAGCGAATTGGTTTTGCTCAATTAAAACCTAAATCAACTAGGCTCACTAAGTGCACCGACAATATGAACACAATACAATATGAGCAATCATACAAGGTATATAAGTAATCAAAGCAAGAATGTAAATTGCTCAAAGTAAAGCACAAGTAAACACAAGATGACACGCTTATGTTTCTAGTGGTGTTCGGAGACTTGCGGTCTCCCTAATCCACGTTGAGGTAAGCCCAACCAGCGTTGGACCGGCTCCTCAAATGAGCACACACCTCAGAGGTAAGTCCAACACTAGGACCGGTTCCAAACCGAACCAACACCTCGCTCAACTATGGTTGCTCTTCCTCCACTCCGGAGATGGCGAGCACCAAACCACTCACAACCGTCGGGCCTTCTCACAAGCTTCTTGAGAAGGTCACCGAGCACGACGCCTCCACGCCGTCTAGGTGTCGGCAAACACCAAGAGTAACAAATCCGAACTTTCACTTGAACTAATCAAGTGTCAGCGCTCACGTGGATACACAATCCACTACCTAAGGCAACACATGCACTTAGGGTTTACTCTCTAATCTCACCAAGTGCAACACATGCACAAAAGAGAATAGAGGTTTGCTCTTAGCTCAAGAGGCTCACAAAGAGTTCACAATAGTTCTTAGCAACATCAGCAACCTCCCCAACGGCCAAGGTGGCTATATATAGCCCACACACAAAAACTAGCCGTTGGAGACAAACCCTGAAAAATCAGGAAATCGGAAGTTCCGCCGTACAAAGGCGGAACTACCGAGAGAGAGAAAAGGCACCGCATAGCGGCTATGTCGGACGAGAAACTAGCCGTTTGATTTTTAGAGCGGAACTACCGCCAACTAAACATCGGAAGTTCTGATTCTTCGGAAGTTCCGCTCAACACATAGCGGAACTACCGCACATTGAATTTTGGCCAAGTCCCCAAAATGGTGCTTCTCTGGAAAAAACCAACCGCGGTTTGAACAGCGATTAATCGGAAGTTCCGCGTTACACTCGGAACTTCGCACTCGGAAAATCGGCTAAGTCCCTAAACCGGTGCTCTCTGGAAAATTCAAGCCGCGGAAAATCGGACGATCGAAGTGCGGAACTTCCGCCGTTAAACCGCCGGAACTTCCGATTTTCCTGACAGAAATCAGAAATGGCTTTTACAACAACTTCAATTGCAAAACACATTTGCAAATTGACAAGCCATGCTAACAAAGGTCACAAGCAAGATTCCCAACAAGTTGTAAAACACATTTGCCAACTTTTGGAATCATACCACAAGGAAAAAGGTACATGGACTTACACCATTTGCAAAACGCATTTGCAAACTTAAGTCACATGCTACAAGGGTTGAATGCATGAGCATCGGCTATTTGCAAAACACATTCGCAAATAATAGCTCCATGCATAGATGAGCTAGAGCAAATATAATGAGCTATCAACACATGACTAACTCAAACTACTAGTCAAGATCCCTCTTAATAGTACGGCAAACCTATACTAGCAATCCAGTCTTCCAACCAAACACGACCGGTAAAAGACTAGGAACACATCCTTAGCCCTAGCTAGTCATACCTTTGCCTTGCATCTTCTTGAAGCTTGATGACGCACATCAACACTTCAAGTCCGGGTCCTTGACTTTGATAATCATCAACTCATGATGATTTCTTTACTTCGGGATCTTGTCTTGAACATCATCAACACATGATGATTTCTCCATCCCGAGTCTTCACATGCATCAACACATGATGCAATCCTTCACTTGACCTCCATCAACACATGATGGGTCTTCTCTTGTCTTGATGATCAACTCATGATCATCTCTTCTTGATAAGCATCAACTCATGATGCATCATTTACACCAAGCTCTTGACTTGATGATCAACTCATGATCATCCCAAGTCTTCATCATCCTGGAACATAACCTATATATCCAACTCATGGAAAATGTTAGTTCCACAATGTGATCATCACTAATTACCACACCATACCATTAACTCATAATGGTGGGACAAGATACCTCAATCTTTCCCTCTTTGGTAATAGATGATAACCACTTAAATTCTCATAAATTTAATGATGATAAATGAGAGAACAATTGAGTATATAAACTACACAAGTTATATATACTCTGACATGAGTATACAAGAACTACACAAGTTCTATATACTCATAACATGAGTATATACGAACTACACAAGTTTTGTATACTCAAAGGTTTTGTTTCAACGTAAAGATCCTTAGTATATGTGAAAAATGGAATATGGATCAATACTAATGAAACCGCAAAGTATAGGATAAAACTCCCCCTAAATGTGTGCATACACAAATGTGTAATGAGGTCATATGCACATATTCAAGTTTAACTTAAGGTTGAGTTCAATCCTATATTTTGGATCAGAAATGCAACATTATATAAATTGAGATGTCGATTGCATACCTCGTTGTGTTTCACCTTTATATCCAAATGAGACTACACAAAGATAATACTTGATAAAAGAGTTAGTCTCATATTTGGATTTGTCATTAATCACCAAAACAATCCATTAACTCATAATGGCGGGTCTAGATCTTTCAATCTCCCCCTTTTTGGTGATTGATGACAAATCCATTATCAATAACAACATTTGGATATTCATAGACATAAGATAAGAATTTAAACTAATGAACTATGTCTATACATCATATGAGGTGAAACATAAAGCATTAAACAAAATGCATATGAAAATATTTTCCCCTTACAGAGCTAATGCATATATTTTCCCTCTTTGGCATGTCTAAACAAATCAATCATCCAAATGAGTAATATTGATAAAACATTCTCCCCTTTTGGCATAAATCACCCAAAAACACAAGATAAAGCTTAGCCAAAGGAGTATTTGCAAATCGATACCACTTGCAAAAAAAGATGTTGGTCACAAAAGTATGAATTGAACTTATATGACCAAGGAAGGAATTTTGTTCTCAAGATATGAGAGGAGAAACAAAGATAGGTTACAAACCTATTGATCATAACATTCTCCCCAATGTAAATCAACACATTGAGAACCACTTGAAATGATAGTTGAAACAAATTCAACTAACCTCCCCTTTTTGAAAAGAATTTTAGATAATCTCTCATTTTAACAATTTTCACAAACTATGTTGAGAGAGATTTTCAAAAAAATTTGATGAAATTTTTCTTGTAAAGAAGGACATCCATGACAGGAGACAAGAGGATATAATCAACCATAAATATATTCATTCATAATCACATCTCATCCACATCTCATGCAACCATAAATCATGACATAACAAAAACACGTTCTCACAGAGTAGCAAAAGATAGCATAGCCAAAATGAGAGTCATACAACCAAGTAGTCATAAAAGATATTACAATTTTTTGCATACAAGGTCTAATGACCTAAATAGAACAAATGGCTACTGCTCGTGGGAGGATCTTGAGAAGCATCATTGGAGGAGCAGCAGGATGATCAAGCGGAGGACCGGCGGGAGGGCGAGCGAAGGCGCGCCGTCAAACCGAGCAGTGGCGAGCGCTCTGCGAATCTGGCTGAAAGTGCGTCAAGACTAGCAGTGTGGGCGTCGAGCCTGGAAGTGGTCGCCTCCTGGAAAGCATCCAACTGGAAAAAGTGGCTGCCTCAAACGCATCCAGTCTAGAAGTGGTCGCTGCCTGGAAGGTATCCTGGGATGCCCTCATCTCCAACAAGGTGGCATAAATCTGATCCATAGTGGCTATACCTTGTGGAGGAGCAGCAGCAGCAGCAGGAGGTGCAGCTTCAGGTACTTCTGCTGGAGCACGCCTAAGATTGGCGAGGTGGAGGACCTTCTCTTGGTTTATAGGCTTTATGTCTTTGAAGGTAAAGCTCCATTATATCGATTTGTTTAACGATCAAAGCCATAATATAAGGTGCAAAGTTTATTCTCTTGACTCGATCATTCTTTGTTCCTGCTATCTCCCTTATGATGACATCCACTACATCAAATTTTCTTCCATGCATGATGCATTCCAATATATTCCAAACATGTCCTCTAATGGCATCATAATTCCCGCTCTTTGGTAACATAGTATGATTAATGATCCTATTTACCAAGTGGAAATAGGAAGAAGTCTGTGATCTTACGAGGACAAATCTCGTGTGGTGTCATAAAATTCATCCAAGTGAAAGAGGAGAAGCTGTTCCATCATAGATTTGCTCATATTAAGCATTTGGATATTCAGTGCATTTTCAAAAGCACGCTTTGTGCAGGAATATCTTACTGTCCCTGTCATCCAAGTGAGCTGAGAAAAATCAGGAGGAATGCACACCGTGGCATAGAACTATCGGATGATCTCATCACTATAATTGCATTTTATTGCCACAAAGTTGTGAATCATTTCATTTGAAAGAGCTGTAGGTGCCCTCATATTTGTCAAGCCCGTTTAGGTAGGACCAATTAACATACTTGTGATCGACAAAGGTTTGTTTGGTCCATAGAAAGATCATAGACTTGTCTTTGAAACTTGGTATGAAATCGAGGGTCATCACGGTTTCACGGAAGTGAATATTGATCTTTAGTTGAAGAAGCGTGTAATCATCTGTTGTGAGTCCCTTAAGATCAATTTCAATCTCTTAGGTTCTCCTAGTTCCTCATCGATTCATATTGATTCTTCTCTGATTCACTTTCTTACGATCACGAATTATCGATTCTTCCTCATTTCTTGAAGAAGATGCTTGACATCTGAATAGTGCTTTGGGAGTGATACCTTCATCCTCGGCATCTTCAAGAACAACAATGGATGAAGTGTCAAAGGATGATTCAAAGAAAATGAAAACCTCAGGTTCTGTTAGGATAATCGGAAGCTCCGCAGGTTGACCGCCGGAACTACCGCTAGCGGAAGTTCCGCGCTCTTAACAGCGGAAGTTCCGATTTTCCTGGCCGACTCTAGGGCAATGAAATTTTTTGATTTTTTCAGTATTTTGATGGATTGAGTCCATGGAATCGATGCATAGACATCATACAATACTGAATAAACTAATTTGCCCAAGAATCTACCACAGATTTCATCAACATTTCATTTTCCCCCAAAAACTCAACCTAGGGTTCATGAGGGGTATAAATCCAAAGGGGATTGGAAATACCTTGAGCAAAGGAGTGATTGAACCCTGGGGATGCAAGAGATCGGTCGAGATTGAAGAAATCACGAAGAAGAATCAAAGTTTTGGTGGAGGTTTTGGAGAGAAGAGAGGCGCTCGGGAGAGAAGAGCTGGTGGAGAGAGAGAAATAACGGAGGAACCGCGGGTAATTAAATGCTCTCGACTCTAGGAAATCGGAAGTTCCGCA
Organism: Hsuehochloa calcarea; assembly: GCA_036346395.1. NCBI lineage: Eukaryota > Viridiplantae > Streptophyta > Magnoliopsida > Poales > Poaceae > Hsuehochloa > Hsuehochloa calcarea. Next base: position 44,609,987 of record CM070600.1, read on the forward strand.
TTTCAAAGCGGAAGTTCGGACATCGGTAGTTCCGCGCTGGAGGCGGAAGCTCGATTTTCTGGCGCTTGAAGAGAGTGAAAGCGGAAGCTCGCAATTCAGCGGCGGAAGTTCGACAAGCGGAAGTTCGCGCCTAGAATGCGGAAGTTAGATTATCGACACTTCGAGGAAAGATCTTGGAATTTGATTTTTATGCAAATGATCCCTAGTTTTGCACTCAAATAAATATCATTCAGGATCATTGTACATTAAAAGACTAATGTCTATCCAAGAAAATAATTTTTATGAATTTAGTTTTGATTTTGCAAATGAAGCCTCATTTTCATGAAATTAATCAAAACAACTCAAAGAAAACATTTTGTTGATTTTAAAGCATCCAATTTTGTGTATGAGTCATAAATACCATTTTGAACATATTCATATGAAGAATTTTGGTTCATATGGAAAAACTCACTTAAGTGCTAGAAAGTGACCACTTAGGTTATAGTAGTATTTTGGACGAGTTTGAAAAACAAATATCCTTTTCTAGGTTGGTCTTTTGAAAATCTTTTGAATACCAAAAATGTTTAGAATAACCAACTCTAGGATTTTCCTTTTGTCAAGATTTTCAAATTCCTTTTAGAATAGATTTTACACAAAAATCTAGTTTATGTCAAAAACAAGATACTATAATGTAGGATTTTGGCTAGAAATGCATTTTTACTTAAAATAGGTTTTTCTAAAGCCAAACCCTTTGGTAAATCTTTGAAAAGCATTTGTATACCTTTCGCAACTAGTTTTTCAAAGAAATACTAATAATTATGAAATTTTTTTACTTTTGGCTAAAAGGCTTATTTTGAAAAACAATACTAGCACTTAATTTATTTGGGCACACTTAGGGATGTGAAATACATGACTATGATTTAGCACTCCCCCTTAATGTGCCACTTCAACTTGCTCAAGATATTAATAATGAACATTATGAACATAGAGCAAGAGTACCCCTCTTAAAATGATTTTCATGAAATGCAACCTACACAAGGCATAAGGGCTAGATACTTCAATGTAAATACTTGTTCCGAGATGACATTGGTTCTTGAAGTGAAACGATTATCCTCAACCTTGGCTCCAATTTGATATATGATGACATCCATCTTTATATAAATAAGCCAAGTCTCCAATGCCTCTCCAAGTACCTATTAAGCATTTAAGCTCATTTTGGTACCCAAAACTAGGTTGGGTCCACGAATGTTAGTCACAATAGATTTGGGCACCCAAATGGCCCTAGCATTAGTTTTATGTGTACTAACTATTCTAGCAAACACATTGCCATTAATATCCTTCCTAAGCAAATATTGATCATTATAAATAATGGGCTTAGGAGTGATACCTTTGGGACAATCCTTACTCATATGTCCCTTTTCCCGGCAATTGTAGCAAGTTCGAATTTTGTATTCGTCTTTTACCTTCTTTACTTGCTCCTTGCCGGTTTGCCTCTTCTTTGATGACAATTTCTTGTCATTCACTTTGTTTGGGCACACGGAGGCGAAGTGGCCCTTTCCATTGCATCCATGGCACTTGACATTCTTCGTGTGTCTTGCATTGTGCCTTGTCTTGCTATTCTCCTTTTTCTTAGGAGTGAAGCCGATTCCACTCTTATCTTGCAAGCGTCTTTGCTTGCTCAATATATCGTCAGAGTGGCCTTCCCTTTTAGGCCTCTTTCCAAGTCATTCTTTAATTTGTTGACTTGGGCCTTGAGCTCTTTGTTTTCCTCTACAATGTTAGTCTTGCAAGATATCGAGGAAATAGGAGTATCCATTTTAGAGCAACAAGGCATATCAATTAAATCATCACAAGAGGTGGATATGCTAACTTTAGATGAAATGCAAGATGTAGGAACTATGCATGGCATATCATCTAATAACTTGCATGTAATGCCTATATCCACCTTGGACTTATTAAGATCCTTGAGAAGGAGAGTCTCATGAGCTTCCTTTAGCTCTTCATAAGAATCCTTGAGAGAAAGAAATTCTTTCTTCAAGACTTTGAATTTTGACTTCTCCTTGCCAAGATATTCATTTAAGTCTTCTAACATTTCCATCAACTCATCATAGGTGGGTTCTTCATTTTCGTTTACCTCATCATTACCTTTAGCCATGAAGCATTGAGTTGATGTGGAGGTAGTTGTGGACTCATCATTATCGGAGCTAGAAGTTGAACATTCTTCTTCCGATGTCCACTCCTGTGTGCAATCATCACTAGTAGGTGTGGACATTTCATATTTATCTTGAAAATGTGTCCACATAGCATGGCGCTCTCAAGATTGCACACTTCATCAAACATCTCTACACTCAAAGCACTAAATAAACCGTTAATTGCTTGGCGTCGAGATGTAAGCTTTCTCTTCCTCAATTGTTGGACCAAGATGATCCAATGGAGGAGAAAAGCCAACATCTACAATCCGCCATATTTTTGGACTCATGGCCCTAAAATAACAAGACATGCGGATTTTCCAATGAGCATAATTTGTGCCATCAAATAGAGGTGCTTCACCTAGGTGCACTAAATCTCTAGTTACCATCCTTTACTCTCTAGGCGGTTAAGTCTAATAAATGAGAGACCAAGCTCGATACCACTTGTAAGATCGAGGTGGCCGACTAGAGGGGGTGAATAGGCGGTTTTAAAACTTTATCGGGCTAAACCAATAAATAAATCACGGAAGCTAATAGCGAATTGGTTTTGCTCAATTAAAACCTAAATCAACTAGGCTCAACTAAGTGCACCGACAATATGAACACAATACAATATGAGCAATCATACAAGGTATATAAGCAATCAAAGCAAGAATGTAAATTGCTCAAAGTAAAGCACAAGTAAACACAAGATGACACGATTATGTTTTACCGTGGTGTTCGGAGACTTGCGGTCTCCCTAATCCACGTTGAGGTAAGCCCAACCCGCGTTGGACCGGCTCCTCAAATGAGCACACACCTCAGAGTAAGTCCAACACTTGGACCGGTTCCAAACCGAACCAACACCTCGCTCAACTATGGTTGCTCTTCCTCCACTCCGGAGATGGCGAGCACCAAACCACTCACAACCGTCGGGCCTTCTCACAAGCTTCTTGAGAAGGTCACCGAGCACGACGCCTCCACGCCGTCTAGGTGTCGGCAAACACCAAGAGTAACAAATCCGAACTTTCACTTGAACTAATCAAGTGTCAGCGCTCACGTGGATACACAATCCACTACCTAAGGCAACACATGCACTTAGGGTTTACTCTCTAATCTCACCAAGTGCAACACATGCACAAAAGAGAATATAGGTTTGCTCTTAGCTCAAGAGGCTCACAAAGAGTTCACAATAGTTCTTAGCAACATGAGCAACCTCCCCCAACCGGCCAAGGTGGCTATATATAGCCCACACACAAAAACTAGCCGTTGGGAGACAAACCCTGAAAAATCAGGAAATCGGAAGTTCCGCCGTACAAAGGCGGAACTACCGAGAGAGAGAGAAAAGGCACCATAGCGGCTATGTCGACGAGAAACTAGCCGTTTGATTTTTAGAGCGGAACTACGCCAACTAAACATCGGAAGTTCGATTCTTGAAAGTTCCGCTCAACACATAGCGGAACTACCGCACATTGAATTTTGGCTAAGTCCCCAAAATGGTGCTTCTCTGGAAAAAACCAACCGCGGATTTTGAACAGCCGATTAATCGGAAGTTCCGCGTTACACTCGGAACTTCCGCACTCGGAAAATCGGCTAAGTCCCTAAAATGGCTGCTCTCTGGAAAATTCAAGCGCGGAAAATCGGACGGTCAAAGTGCGGAACTTCGCCGTTAAACCGCGGAACTTCCGATTTTCTGGTGAAATCGAAATGGCTTTTACAACAACTTCAATTGCAAAACACATTTGCAAATTGACAAGCCATGCCAACAAAGGTCACAAGCAAGATTCCCAACAAGTTGCAAAACACATTTGCCAACTTTTGGAATCATACCACAAGGAAAAAGGTACATGGACTTACACCATTTGCAAAGCGCATTTGCAAACTTAAGTCACATGCTACAAGGGTTGAATGCATGAGCATCGGCTATTTGCAAAACACATTTGCAAATAATAGCTCCATGCATAGATGAGCTAGAGCAAATATAATGAGCTATCAACACATGACTAACTCAAACTACTAGTCAAGATCCTCTTAATAGTACGGCAAACCTATACTAGCAATCCGGTCTATCAACCAAACACCAAGACCGGTAAAGACTAGGAACACATCCTTAGCCCTAGCTAGTCATACCTTTGCCTTGCATCTTCTTGAAGCTTGATGGCGCACATCAACACTTCAAGTCCGGGTCCTTGACTTTGACAATCATCAACTCATGATGATTTCTTCACTTGGGATCTTGTCTTGAACATCATCAACACATGATGATTTCTCCATCCCGAGTCTTCACATGCATCAACACATGATGCAATCCTTCACTTGACCTCCATCAACACATGATGGGTCTTCTCTTGTCTTGATGATCAACTCATGATCATCTCTTCTTGATAAGCATCAACTCATGATGCATCATTTACACCAAGCTCTTGACTTGATGATCAACTCATGATCATCCCAAGTCTTCATCATCTGGAACATAACCTATATATCCAACTCATGGAAAATGTTAGTTCCACAATGTGATCATCATTAATTACCACACCATACCATTAACTCATAATGGTGGGACAAGATACCTCAATCTTTCCTCTTTGGTAATTGATGATAACCACTTAAATTATCATAAATTTAATGATGATAAATGAGAGAACAATTGAGTATATAAACTACACAAGTTATATATACTCGACATGAGTATACAAGAACTACACAAGTTCTATATACTCATAACATGAGTATATCTGAACTACACAAGTTTTGTATACTCAAAGGTTTTGTTTCAACGTAAAGATCCTTAGTATATGTGGAAAATGGAATATGGATCAATACTAATGAAACCGCAAAGTATAGGATAAAACTCCCCCTAAATGTGTGCATACACAAATGTGTAATGAGGTCATATGCACATATTCAAGTTTAACTTAAGGTTGAGTTCAATCCTATATTTTGGATCCGAGAAATGCAACATTATATAAATTGAGATGTCGATTGCATACCTCGTTGTGTTTCACCTTTATATCCAAATGAGACTACACAAAGATAATACTTGATAAAAGAGTTAGTCTCATATTTGGATTTGTCATTAATCACCAAAACAATCCATTAACTCATAATGGCGGGTCTAGATGTTTCAGCGTTCAATTTCGACCGTTAGATCTCGATCGTGCGGTCTGCGCTCGAGGTGACGTTCGGACCGCCGATCCTCCCCTCTGCTCTGAACCGTTCATCTGAAGATCAGCGGCTCCGAAAAGAGGAAACGTTCGGACCATTCGAACGCCTCGCGCAGCGTGAACCGTAGGATCCAAATCAACGGCCTGAGATCTAGCGCGCGATCGAATCGTTATCAGCGACCCGTTCTTTTTCAGCCGTCCGATTAAAATCCAACGGCTGATCTCTTTCGTCTTCCTCGCTCGCCTTGTATCGGTAAAGTCAACGATGGCGGTGAAAAGTGCAAAGCGTGGCAGCGTCGGGTCACCTCTGCTTTCGGCCAACGACTCTCAGCATTAATGAGCACTGTACCGCCGCCTCCGAAGTCCTCGTCCTCCTCGAGTGCACTTGCTCCCATCGCCCTCAGTCGACCTCAACACAGTGCATCGCCATTTTTCTTCCCGTTGCTTCTTCCTTGCTCTTCGGCCTATAAAACTCCTCCAGTGGCTTCCTTATCCTCCTTTAAACACCCTCGAGCTCCAGCATTGCTTCTAGTACACTGAGTGAGCTCCATTTCAAAAATTTGCTCTTGGCCGCCATTGTTGAAGCTTCGGGTCCTTCGGTGAAAGTGGTGCTCCGGGCCTTCTCTTTCAAAACCCTTGCTTCCTCAGTTACTTGGCATCTCATAGAATATTAACCCTCTGTCAATTTTGCCTTTGTGAAGAAGCGACTCAATTTCTATTTTCCCCTTTCGGTATAAAGGGTGATCTTCTTCTTTAGCTCGTAAGTGCACCATTTTCAAACTCCTTGCTCCTCCGCTTACTCTCATCTTGGTGCGCATTAGCCTCAATCAATTTCACATTTGGCGCGAGGATCTTATCAATTTGATTTTCCCCAAATTCGGTAGAAAACCTTCAATTTCGTCTCGGCTCGGGTAAGTCGTCCATTGCTCAATTCTTTCTTTCTTTGTAGATGCGCATTAGTATTAGGATCATGTTGGTGCTCTTGGTTAGCTTAGCGTGCTCTAGATCGCCGGCGATTAGCGGAGATCCTCTCTGTTAATTTTGCCGGACGAGCGCGAGTCGTCTTTTGTCGATGAATCTGGACCGTCGATCTTGATCGACGGCCCATAGAGAGCGTTCGATCGATTCGGTCGCGCGGGCGTTGGATCCCAGATCAGCGGCTCGCGTGCGTGGCGCGTTCGGACCAGCCAGCGCTCGGATCAACGTGGACCGTTGTATCCTAGATCAACGGTCGGATCTGGATGAGCGTTCGGACGGTAGAACCATTGGCATCTCGTTCGTTAGTTTTTCATCCAACGGTGGTGATTAGGGTTGGCGCGTTCGCTCTATTCTTTGGCGTGTGGATCGTTGGATCCAAGATCAGCGGTTCCTATCGCGTGGCGGCGTTCGGACCACCGGACGTCCTGATCTGCGTTAACCGTTGGATCCAAGATCGACGGTGCAGATCGGAACAAACGTTCGGACCGCCGGAAACTCTTTGGCATCTGGTTCGTTGGATCCAGATCCAACGGTGAGTGCTTAGGGTTCGCGCGTGAGTTCTGTTGCTTTGTGTTTGGGCCGTTTGATTTCGGATCTTCGGCCCAGATTTGTCCACGTCGTTTATTTGAATTATATTTCTCGGGTAGAGTTATTTATCAACTGAAAAATGTGATAACTTGTAAAATGCATAGCTAATTCATTTCAAATCCTTTTCGGTTGATTCAAATTTTGTTGGTTATGTTTCTAACTAGACTTTAATTTAAAAATGTTTCCAACCCCAGTATAGCTCCAGAAATTTTTGCTAATGAATAGTAGCACTTTTTTATAAAAGCTGATCAAAATTGTTTTGGTCATATCTTTGGCATTAAGAATCCAAATCAATTGGTTCTTGTTGCTAAATTCATTATAAATCAAGACCTTGCTACTGTAAAAATTTTAGAATTTTTTTGGAGAAGGTTTGCTGTTGGGTCTTTGCATTTTTATTCGTTCTTATCGGTTGCTTTTTGCTTTCTCGTTAGGATCCGAAGAGCACATTGATAATATTGTTGATCCTCAGCAACACCTTGATCCACAGCAAGCAGGCAAGATATTTGATCATAAATATCCCATTACTTTCAAAGTCTAATATCTTGTTTACAAACTATATGTATGCATTGCTTTTGTGTCCAATTAATTTTGCCCTGTTTAGAGGTAGCTATTCCTAATGCATTGTTGCCATTAAAATGTTATCCCCTGCCACAACCATAAGTTATTAATATCGCTGGTGAATTAGAGCCGGTGATTTAATTATGCTCTTTCTTGCTTTTGCGATGTCATGCTTAGAAATGCTTAGCTACAGGGTAGAATTGGCGGTTATCGACTTAGTCGATGACCTTGATCACACAAATCATTTTGTTTATTTTGGTTCAGACCATACGCTTTTGTTTTGTAAAACCGAAAATGAAACAAAATGATTTGACTTAAACACATTGGTATGTTGGTGTGATTGTTGGGTGTAACAAGGAAAGGTGCCCAGGTCCCTAAGGACCGAAGTGTTACTTGTGTCACTAAGCCAAGCGCTTATGCGTGCTAACCACGCGAGAGGGATATGGGACCTCTCTTGACTTAGTACTTTGGCGTGGGTTATCTCAGAGTCGCAGGAGGGGTTGTGTGTGTTGTGTGAAACATGATATGTGTTCTCGGTGTTCTTGTGTTGGGTGTGCGGTGGTGGAGATTCCGGGTAGGCTCTCCACCTCGAGGAGCATTGTAGTTGTCCAAGGCTTTACCTGCGACGGGTAGTTGACCGAGGCTTTACAATGACTCCGACACAACGTATGGGTTTCTATCCATACGGGCGGCTCGTGAATAATTCACAATATGGGAAATGTCTCGTAGGACTTAGCCGTGTTGGCATACCTAAGGAAGTGTGCTTAATCTAGTGGCAAAAGGCGATGCAGCGTGTGGGTACATTGGTACACCTGCGAGGATAAAACTATTCGAATAGCCTCGTCCTAGGTTATGGACATGCTTGGTAAGGTCGTGCAAGAACTAGACTACAACCTTTTAAAAATTAAAAATTTGACATGGTTGGCATGAATGGGTAATTCATGCTATTGTTGTGGTGGCTAATGGTTTAGTCACTTCGAGATTGTTGTTGTCTATCTCTTGTTATATTGTTGTCATTTACGATTATTTGAACATTAAAACTGATTTGTTAAAGCTGCTTTCAATCTATTACATTATTGCAAATAAAACTTGCTTTATGCTTAAAAATTTGAGTCCTAACTGCTCCACTTAAATAAGCTTGCATGTAGTTATTGTATAGATCATTATCATTCTTATATATCTTGCAGTACATTCAAAGTACTCACCCAGATTTTCTTTGAAATTGCTTTTGTTCTGAGAGGACGAAGGTGAGCCCAAGGGCCTCACTTTTGTGAGTTGTCTTTGTGGATTCGACGACTATTCTTGGGCGGTCCGGTTGGTTGCCTTGTGGGTTAAAGGCACACTGATTGGCTCTTTTGTTTATGGCCATCTTATGGCACTTTTGCTTCCGCTGTTAAATTCCTTTATGTATTTGTCATTTGGCCGGTCGGCCTCTCTTTTGTAATGACTATCCCTTATTTATGTTATCTTCTGGATTGTTGTTTATGTTTCGGTTCTATGTGAATGAATGGAATTGATGCATGAACTTTGTAAAGAGGTGTGTATACTGCACTCTGGGAAGTATACATGTCTCGAGTCATGACTTATCCGCTTTGTGATGCTAGGACCGGATGGATGGTTAAGCATTACAAGCCGGATAAACCAGGTCTCTGGTTTAGTATCGAGCCATCTTGACCGTAGTAACCCAAACTTGGTCGTCTTTAGGATATTTTGGAAAACCCTAATTTCAAAGTATCAAATGATTTATGAAAGCTTAAGGAATTCTCAGATTTTATTCCTTACCTATCTTAGCTTTCTCTTCTCATCTTACTCTAATTTGAGTTTTAAAAGTTGTTTACCTCTTCTTCCTTCAAAGATAGTGTTATCGATTAAATGGGTTTTGGGAACCACTGAGTTTGGCAAATTGAAGTGCTTAGGGTTTTGAAGTTTCGGATTTGGAGATTTGGCTAGAGGCTTGGATGCGAATCGGACCGCGCTTCAATTTCAGACAATGAGCTCAATGGTTTCTGATAGGACCACTGAGCTTGGCAAATTGAAGTGTGCCAGATTTGAAGTTTCTAGAATGAAAGACTTACGTGGAAGCTTGGATGCGAGAATCGCTACAGCAACCTCAATTTCCGGACAGCAAGCTCGATGGTTTCTAATGGGGTAGAAAATGAGAGGATAATCAACTAAAACTTGTGGGGTTAAAAAGGGTAAGATGTGATACTAGTTAGCTAGGTATCTAACACTATTTTCGCTGATTTAGCCTTGATCTTGAGTGGTATTAGATCTTACCTTGATCTTCTGATTTTTATCTTCTCAAACAATTACTCGTTCATTCAATACGGGTTAGTTGCATTGGAAAGTTGAGCTTTGGTTTTATGATTCCTTGCTATTTTTGGAGTCTTTTTATAAGCCTTTCTAAAGTTATGTACTTGTTGTTTTCGGCTTTCGATTAGAGTGATATTCCATTCCCCTAGTCGTTAGCTTTTTGCTTCATTTCGGCTTCGTTTTCGGGTCTAGATTTTTAACCCAAGTTTCTTGTAACAGGATGGCCGGACGCACTCGTAGCGGCCAAGGCCAGTCAGCTGGTCAGGACGAGGATCTTCCTCCTCCTCCGACCATGGCCGAGGTCCTTCTTCAAATTGAGCGCAACCGTGCAGAGGACAGGAGGGTTCTTCTGGACGTCATCGCGCATAACACTTCCGCCCTACGGTGCTTGAGGATCCGGGCAAGGAGTGGACACCGGCGCGTGGGGACTTGCGGAGTTTCTTCGCACTTGACCCCACATTCTCGTGTCGAGGACCCGCTTGACGCTTGACGGCAGCCGTGCGGTGGAGCGGAAGCTTCGCATAGCATGATGCGGGAGCACGAAGGCGCTGCTGTCGCATCGCACCGGTGGAGGGTGCGGCTTTGTCGTGGTGGGAGAGCTTTTCGCCATGCGACTGGCCACACCGTCACTTGGGAGGAGTTCATGACCGCCTTCCGTCGAGTCACATTCCTTCCGGCTGATGAGGTGAAGAAGAAGGAGTTCTTGTCGCTCGGACAAGGCGTTTCACGATTCTGAGTACTGCATGCGAGTTCAACCATTTGGCTCGTTATGCTCGGAGGAGGTGGCCACCTTGATGAAGCCAAGCAAGAGAAGTTCAAGGATGGTTTGTGCGAGGAGCTTGAGGACAAGCTATCCATCGTCGATTTCCAGATTTCCGTGCCTTGGTGGACAAGGCCATCGTCGCCGAAAGCACTCGGGTAGAGCGCTTGTGGATTCCATAGCGTAAGTGGGAGGCCCGAAGTCATCGAGGCCGGCTATCCCCGTTTGATCCGTCTCGGGTCGCGTCGGCGATCTTCAAGCACCCGAGGCCGTCAAGACTGTTCTTCTTCTTCGCAGCCGTGCCCCAATCACGTGCACTGCGAGTCGCGAGGTGGCCTCGCAACCCGGCCGCCGGGTCACTTGCCGCTGCGGCCGGAAGGGGCATTATGCGAACCAATGCCCTAAGAAGGCAGAGGCGCCCTCGTCCTATTGAGCATGAGCTCATTGATGAACTTGTTGCCTTTCTCGAAGCGATATCTGGTTTCTGGTTGTGGTTCTGGCGATTCGTGAATTCTTTTGAAATTGGGGTTTTAATGAAGAAGGCAAGCTCGGCAGTTCTACGATTCGTTCTTTGAAACAAACATTGCCCTTTCGACTATTGTGATATTTCTGCTCCACGTGAGCATAGTTCAAATGCAAGATTCCTCTTTTCATAAAAGACTTGTTTTACCCCTGTTGGGGAAATTTAACTCATTCGTTCGTTTGGAATCTCGGTATTGGAAGACTTCTTTTGCAAGTTCTTTATCAAGTGTGTATTGATCTTGCATATTTCTCTTGGGCTGCTTTAGTAAGTCGTTCTCTTCCTTGATTTTCGAATTTGACAAATCCTTGTCCGGTGGCGATTGATGAATTTCTCTTGGGTTCATGATTTTGGTAGACGAGTTTAAATAGGCCTTTAATGGTACTCCGAAAATATTATTGTTTTTCGATTGTCGAATTGTTTTTACTACAAATGATCTTTGTAAATTGGCAACATTGATATTTTCATGGTTGTTCTTTCTTTCTCATTGGAAAAGAGCGACTCATTTACTCGTTTGATGGTTTGCCAAATGAGAATTCTTGTTGCAAGTTCGTTAACACGAGAAAGCATTGGCTCAATGTATTCCTTTTGGAACCCTCTGCTTGTTGAAATTTGATGCATCTCTTTTCTGAAGAAAAGCGTTAAAACCCTTTTGGAGTGCTTGGTTATGCTTAAGTCGGGGGTTGCACCCAAACAAAGATTGTGGGCTACGGGTTTCTATTAGACCCTATTAGTTTTTCAAAATAGTTTCTTGCCTTTCGGTCATTGAGCTCTCATTCTTTGTTTGTGAACGTTATTCTTGACAAGATCGTTCTCTTTATGTTAGCCCTATCTCTCTTGTTGATAAGGGCAGCTCGGTTATCCGTTTGGCAGTTCGGAGAATAAAAATTTCTTTTCACAAAGTTCATTGAAGAAAATTTCGACTATGTTCATTTCTTTGGAATATTTGGAGTGTTGGAGTTTAGAACCTCCCTTTGAAAAGAAAATGTGAAACCCCTTTCTCTAGAGTTTTGTAGTCTTTGGGTGTGACGTTTGTTCAACTTTGTGGTTTTCGTGCTGAATTATTTTCTAGAATAAGTTGTTATTACAATTCCATTTGATGCTGAAAATTTTTATGACCCGATTTGTCATGTTCCCTTTAGAAGGTTTATTGACACGATCAATAATGTGAGAGTAAGGTTGATTCTTTTATAGAGAAAGAAGTTTGACCACCTTTCTTGATGTTTCCAAAATGATTCAATTTCGAGTTTTGTGTTCATGACCTATTGGAGGTCCGATTAATTATGATAAGCGAAGTTTGCCACGTAAAATGATTTGTTGCGAGTTATAATAGTTCTTGATGATGCGGCGTTTTGATCTTGAATGCTCGTTGTTCTTATCTGTAAAGATCCGACATTCTCTTCTTGTGAGGCTCATATTTTCAATTGTGGACTCCACCTAGGTTCAATGAGTTATTGCCTAAATTTTCGGCCCTTTTCACTCAAAAGATTTCGAGTTTCAATCGTAATGCCGTTTTCTTATCGGTTGTTATTTGCTATTATCTTCTGAGGAATGTGTTCCCTCAACCACGAACTTAGTTTTTCGTTTTCCAAGATCACCTTTAGCAGAATATTTCTTTTGGTTTCTTGGCCGCCGTGGTGATCAACGCTTTTCTGTATGAACGAACTTGTTTTTGTTCGCCCCTTCCTTTTGAGAAAGGATCACAGTTTTGTGTTGCGAAGTGTTTGCAAGGTGAAAGTTTGGCAACTGTTTGGTGGTGGATGAGTGATCGTAGCGATGATATATTTTGCTACCAAGTTATCGGAGGAGTAGTAGAATGTGAAATGGTTTTGATCTGTATCCCTTGGAGGGAAATTGATTCACCTGAGATGTTTGACTTCGAAGTAAGTCTGTAAAGTGTTACGGCTGATTAACACCTGGTATAGTGAAATTCCAGAACTTCAATTAAGGATTGAAAGGTTGGTGATTATCGGAGGTATGGAAACCTTGATTGAATTTATAGAGTAACGCAATTGGATAGCATTGCGAGATGGTGTGGGTGATTTCTGATGATGTCAATGAGTGAGTATGTTAGAATGGTGGTAATGTTGGAGATTTAATTCGATGATTTCACTATCAGTTATAAGAGCAATCTGTTGTAGAGGTTTTGGAAGTTAAATCTGGGCCTTGCATTTGTTTATGCTAGGACCCTTTTGAAGCAGTACATTAGCATGCGTCGACGATTTCGAGTTATTCTTGAAAATTTGAGGTAATGTGATTGTGTGGTATCTATCCTGTGGCGCTTTGGGTGCCTTTAATCAAATTAAGGTTGAATAGTAGAACGAGATGTCTAGAGCAATCAAAAAAAAATTCAATGGAGTCTCTCCACCATGGTGTGGATGATGTATTTCAGTTTGAGTATAATTTGATAATGTTCAATTAAGAGGTTTAATCTCTTGAGGTATGCGATGAATTAATTCCAATATTGAGAGAAGTTTTACTCCTCAAGAGAGAAGCGGAAGAAAGGATGTTTCTCGGAAAATGATCGTTTCCTTGCTTCTCGTTTGGGTTTTGTCTTTGTTGATAAGTGTTTTCGCACTTTGAGTTGGGGCCGTGTTGGCATGGTGAATCTTTCAGTTCGATCGGAGTAAAAATATTTGATTTGAGTATTCAAGCAAATTTCTCTTTTAGTTTCCGTGGTGTTCTTTCGCAAATTGATTCATTGGAAGTGGAATTGCTTTCTTGATGAATTGTCACATTTGGGATTTAACCTTTTTGGTGAAGAGTTAACATTGCGTGGTTGCGATGAGAACTCTCTATTTTTTTCAGTTGGATTCTCTTCATTTTCGTGATAGAAGAATTTAGGAAGGCGGCTTATCGCTTTGACCGTCACGGTACATACGGCACGCAAGCGTAAGGTGCGTCTTTGGTCTTGAGTGATGAGCAGGACTATTCAAAGTTGGAGATTAAGTTAAAAACGTTGACCATCGAGTAAGGTCTTACCTTGATCCTCTTCGATGAGTGTACCTAGAAAGTTCAAGTTGATTGTTAGGTCAGACGTTGCTTCACATCTTTGCTTTGTGGTTTCTCTATTCTGAGAGAGAGGCTACTTGGGAGATAGAGTCTCGCATGCGCGGCGAGTATGCGAACCGTTTGTTTCTGGTACATGTTAAATCCGTTGAATTCAACTCCTTGGAAATTCGTTACGTATTAGTTGCGGTTAGAATTCGAGGTCGAATTCCGTTAAGGGGGGTAGAATGTAATACCCCGAAGGTGATTCGACTTATTAGAAAAGTTTGGAAGAGGAGCTAATCGAAAAACGAGAATCATCTTTTCACGGTGGTTTTCTGTGATTTCATGGCAACTGGGCTGGGCCACGGCCAGAGGGGCCCATGTGGTGGCCGGCCATAAGAGGGGGTTCTCACCCCAAACCCTAAACTCCACATTTCTCTCCCCCTCGCCCCTTTGGAGCCGCCGCCCCCCCTTCCCCCTTGCTGTGCACCGCCTTGTACGTCGATTGTGGGTAAGATGTGTTCGTTTTCTGTCCTATCCATCTCTTAGAAAGTTGTAGGTATTGTTCTTAGCTTTCCATAGCCACCGAGATCACGTGATTCGCCTTACGGTTTAGGAGATATGATTTGTTTAGTGCGCGCTATCCTGTCTGTCGACGAGAAGGATCTGTCGGTTTGATCCTAGGTTTTGATTTAGTTAGAGGCATTTTCAGAACCTCCACCCCAATAAGTTATTGTAGCCATTTAAATTATCTTTCAAAACTGATAAAGATCATCTCCATTGGATCTGTATAATGAAAGTTATGATATTTTCTTTACCACTGTTCTGAATTTTGGGAAGATAATTGTTAGTGTTTTCATCTATTATTTAGACTACTTTAGAGGCCGAATCTATGGTTTTGCCCTTCTATAGTGTTATTCCTGGGAATGTTAGCTCTCTTTTGGCACCGAGATCTGGAAAATCCGATCTGTAGTTTGGGAGATATGAATTTTTGATTACGAACTGTCGGTCTGTCTGAAAACTGAGGTCGATGAGGTTTGTCCCTCGGTTTTGTTCACATTAGGGCGAATCAGAACCTTCACCCCACTAAGTTATTTTAGCCCTTAAAATTATATTTCCAAGCTGATAAGAATCATTCTCATTGGATCAATAGGTTGAAAGTTACGCTGTTTTCTTTATCTCGATCGTGATTCAGACAGACGTAGATGGGTTGTGTTTAGCTGTTAATTAGCCCTCTGTTTTGGCGAATCAGGGATTCCGCCAACTAATGTTTTGTAGCCTGATCTGTTAAGATTCATTGAGCACTGGTTTCAGGTCTTTTGGAGTTACATATAAATAATGGTGATTTTTCTAGTATCGCTGCCAGTTTAGCGGTAATCGGACTGTTGGGTAAACTTGGTAAAATTGATCCCGTTGTTTGTGTGGGAGAGATAGAGGGATGGAAGGGCTCTTGTAGCAATGTCATACCTTGTTATTCTTATTTCGATTATACATTTGTGTAGGCGGTGAGGCGGTGAGTGGAGGGCATCTTCGTGTCCTCCTATTACGTCACATCGCGGAAGGCAAGTACCCTATGCTGTTTGGTGATATTTCCAATTGTTTGCTTGATGTTGGGATAAATTGTGAATGCCTTTTTCTATCCATCCTGATGTTTATTTCATTTCAAGAAGATGATTCTTGTGATTAAAGAATTAGCATTCATTTCAGTTGTTGCATTCCATTACATGCAACTAACTTGTGTGGCATCCTTGATATATTATGTTGTGTGGGAATGCATACTCATACTTGTTTACACATGTTGTTGAATGCCATGTGTCTTTTCCACTAATGTGTGTTATTCATTCATACCATGAGAAATCATCATATTCATTCATAAAATTCATTATGACCACGGAAGTGGATTCTTTTGGTAAGTCCCATCAATTCCAGTATGGGCATTTGAAAGACCCATCAATTCCAGCATGGGCATTTGAAAACCCACCATTCCAATGTGGGTAGTGTTGACCACCATTCCAATGTGGCAACTTGGACACCCGTATGAAACGTTCTTCATACGGTGATTGGGTCCCCGTACTTTGTGAAGTACGGGCTTAAGTGAACACCGACGGGTGTATCACTCGCTATACCAGTATATGCAGTCGATAAGTCCATACCTTCAATGCATTCTTACATTTCATCCATTCATGTATTCATTCCATACACACATGTATGTGTTCCAATAATTGTTCGTAATTCAACTGAATTGTGTTGTCCACTCCATGCTTGATTACTCTTGTTTAGTACTTGCTGAGTCTTCGACTCACCCTTGCTTTGTATGTTTTAATTAGGTAATTGAGGAGGACGACGAGATGATTTGGTGGGGTAGTTCGGCACACTACACTTCACTTTTATCCAATCGAACAATTATTCTTGCCATTCATCAAGCCAAATTGTTGAAATAAGTTCAGTTGTAATAACCCTATGTTGGTATCATTTGACTGTTCGTGGTATTATGACCGTTTATCCATTCTTTACCATGATTCTAGTGATCGTTCATTGTCATTCTTTAGGAATTTATGTTGATTGAATCTGGAAAATCTAGTTTTAATGCTATGCTTAGTAGTTTGATAGGTTTGCGTGACATTTTGGCTTCCGAATAGCCAGGGTGTTACAGATGGTATCAGAGCATCAACCTTCGCTGCACTGGCGCGGGCATATGGCGCATGGCGCATGTGGGTCCGGAGTGGACACATGGCATGGCATATGTGTTAAGACCGGACGCACTGAACGTGTCAGGGGTGGTTACGGGCATTTACGCGTATGCGGTATCTTTGCCGAGGGTGTTAGCCCTTGAAGGGGTGAGTATAATACCCCTACTGCTCATAGCGTGGCCCATGTGGCCCATGAGGAGTTGTGTGGTGGGATTAGTCCCACATTGTTTGTCTCAAGTGAGTTGTAGTAGTATATAATGCCTGTTGGATCCAAACGTAGCACCTCCGGGTTAACCCTTTTACACGGCGAGGACGAAAGTGTAAGTGTGGTGCTATGTGTGGTGAGTCCGCCACGGTGAAATTGGGCATTGAGCCGATTTTGGTCGGTGTTACGGATGGTATCGAGCGTGTTTTAGGCCCGTGGTTCATTCAAACATATTAAATTGACACCTTGTGCACATTAGGAGGGTTGGGTAAAGCTGTTGCTTCCGCATTTCAATTGTGGTGACTCGAGTATTGAGTCGTTGTTAAATTGTGTTGTGCTATGATGTGTTAAACCATGATATGATGTGATAACCTCTATCTATGAAATTATTCTATGATCGTCATGAGATGATCCGATATAAATATAAATATATATATTCATAATTGATTGCATTAGTTATGCGTTTCGCTAGCGGGTGTTGATCAGTTGAGTTCGTGGTTGATGTCCTGGGTTTTGCCAGGCTACACCACTGTTTGTAGTATGATATTAGAGAACTTCTTACCTCTGTTCCATAAGCTCTGTATTGAGCATGAGCTCATTGATGAACTTGTTGCCTTTCTCGGCGATATCTGGTTTCTGGTTGTGGTTCTGGCGGTTCGTGAATTCTTTTGAAATTGGGGTTTTAATGAAGAAGGCAAGCTCAGCAGGTTCTCGATTCGTTCTTTGAAACAAACATTGCCCTTTCGACTATTGTGATATTTCTGCTCCACGTGAGCATAGTTCAAATGCAAGATTCCTCTTTTCATAAAAGACTTGTTTTACCCCTGTTGGGGAAATTTAACTCATTCGTTCGTTTGGAATCTCGGTATTGGAAGACTTCTTTTGCAAGTTCTTTATCAAGTGTGTATTGATCTTGCATATTTCTCTTGGGCTGCTTTAGTAAGTCGTTCTCTTCCTTGATTTTGAATTTGACAAATCCTTGTCCGGTGGCGATTGATGAATTTCTCTTGGGTTCATGATTTTGGTAGACGAGTTTAAATAGGCCTTTAATGGTACTCCGAAAATATTATTGTTTTTCGATTGTCGAATTGTTTTTACTACAAATGATCTTTGTAAATTGGCAACATTGATATTTTCATGGTTGTTCTTTCTTTCTCATTGGAAAAGAGCGACTCATTTACTCGTTTGATGGTTTGCCTAATGAGAATTCTTGTTGCAAGTTCGTTAACACGAGAAAGCATTGGCTCAATGTATTCCTTTTGGAACCCTCTGCTTGTTGAAATTTGATGCATCTCTTTTCTGAAGAAAAGCGTTAAAACCCTTTTGGAGTGCTTGGTTATGCTTAAGTCGGGGGTTGCACCCAAACAAAGATTGTGGGCTACGGGTTTCTATTAGACCTTATTAGTTTTTCAAAATAGTTTCTTGCCTTTCATTCTTTGAGCTCTCATTCTTTGTTTGTGAACGTTATTCTTGACAAGATCGTTCTCTTTATGTTAGCCCTATCTCTCTTGTTGATAAGGGCAGCTCGGTTATCCGTTTGGCAGTTCGGAGAATGAAAATTTCTTTTCACAAAGTTCATTGAAGAAAATTTCGACTATGTTCATTTCTTTGGAATATTTGGAGTGTTGGAGTTTAGAACCTCCCTTTGAAAAGAAAATGTCGAAACCCCTTTCTCTAGAGTTTTGTAGTCTTTGGGTGTGACGTTTGTTCAACTTTGTGGTTTTCGTGCGAATTATTTTCTAGAATAAGTTGTTATTACAATTCCATTTGATCTTGAAAATTTTATGACCCGATTTGTCATGTTCCTTTAGAAGGTTTATTGACACGATCAATAATGTGAGAGTAAGGTTGATTCTTTTATAGAGAAAGAAGTTTGACCACCTTTCTTGATGTTTCCAAAATGATTCAATTTCGAGTTTTGTGTTCATGACCTATTGGAGGTCCCGATTAATTATGATAAGCGAAGTTTGCCACGTAAAATGATTTGTTGCGAGTTATAATAGTTCTTGATGATGCGGCGTTTTGATCTTGAATGCTCGTTGTTCTTATCTGTAAAGATCCGACATTCTCTTCTTGTGAGGCTCATATTTTCAATTGTGGACTCCACCTAGGTTCAATGAGTTATTGCCTAAAT
Organism: Hsuehochloa calcarea; assembly: GCA_036346395.1. Taxonomy (NCBI): domain Eukaryota; kingdom Viridiplantae; phylum Streptophyta; class Magnoliopsida; order Poales; family Poaceae; genus Hsuehochloa; species Hsuehochloa calcarea. The sequence continues at coordinate 44,629,038 of CM070600.1, forward strand.
TTTCGGCCCTTTTCACTCAAAAGATTTCGAGTTTCAATCGTAATGCCGTTTTCTTATCGGTTGTTATTTGCTATTATCTTCTGAGGAATGTGTTCCCTCAACCACGAACTTAGTTTTTCGTTTTCCAAGATCACCTTTAGCAGAATATTTCTTTTGGTTTCTTGGCCGCCGTGGTGATCAACGCTTTTCTGTATGAACGAACTTGTTTTTGTTCGCCCCTTCCTTTTGAGAAAGGATCACAGTTTTGTGTTGCGAAGTGTTTGCAAGGTGAAAGTTTGGCAACTGTTTGGTGGTGGATGAGTGATCGTAGCGATGATATATTTTGCTACCAAGTTATCGGAGGAGTAGTAGAATGTGAAATGGTTTTGATCTGTATCCCTTGGAGGAAATTGATTCACCGAGATGTTTGACTTCAAGTAAGTGCGTAAAGTGTTACTGGTGATTAACACAGTATAGTGAAATTCCAGAACTTCAATTAAGGATTGAAAGGTTGGTGATTATCGGAGGTATGGAAACCTTGATTGAATTTATAGAGTAACGCAATTGGATAGCATTGCGAGATGGTGTGGGTGATTTCTGATGATGTCAATGAGTGAGTATGTTAGAATGGTGGTAATGTTGGAGATTTAATTCGATGATTTCACTATCAGTTATAAGAGCAATCTGTTGTAGAGGTTTTGGAAGTTAAATCTGGGCCTTGCATTTGTTTATGCTAGGACCCTTTTGAAGCAGTACATTAGCATGCGTACTGACGATTCTGAGTTATTCTTGAAAATTTGAGGTAATGTGATTGTGTGGTATCTATCCTGTGGCGCTTTGGGTGCCTTTAATCAAATTAAGGTTGAATAGTAGAACGAGATGTCTAGAGCAATCAAAAAAAAATTCAATGGAGTCTCTCCACCATGGTGTGGATGATGTATTTCAGTTTGAGTATAATTTGATAATGTTCAATTAAGAGGTTTAATCTCTTGAGGTATGCGATGAATTCGAATTCCAATATTGGAGAGAAGTTTTACTCCTCGAAGAGAGAAGCGGAAGAAAGGATGTTTCCTCGGAAAATGATGCGTTTCCTTGCTTCTCGTTTGGGTTTTGTGCTGTTGATAAGTGTTTTCTGCACTTTGAGTTGGGGCCGTGTTGGCATGGTGAATCTTTCGATTCAATGGAGTAAAAGAAATATTTGATTTGAGTATTCAAGCAAATTTCTCTTTTGGTTTCCGTGGTGTTCTTTCGCAAATTGATTCATTGGAAGTGGAATTGCTTTACTGATGAATTGTCACATTTGGGATTTAACCTTTTTTGGTGAAGAGTTAACATTGCGTGGTTGCGATGAGAACTCTCTATTTTTTTTCAGTTGGATTCTCTTCATTTTCGGCAGTAGAAGAATTTAGGAAGCTGGCTTATCGCTTTGACCGTCACGGGTACATACGCGAAGTACGCAACGTAAGGTGCGTGCTGGTGCTGAGTGAGCAGCAGGACTATTCAAAGTTGGAGATTAAGTTAAAAACGTTGACCATCGAGTAAGGTCTTACCTTCGATCCTCTTCTGATGAGTGTACCTAGAAAGTTCAAGTTGATTGTTAGCTCTCTTTTGGCACCAAGATCAGGAAAATCCGATCTGTAGTTTGGGAGATATGAATTTTTGATTACGAACTGTCCGGTCTGTCTGAAAACTGAGGTCAGTAGGTTTGTCCCTCGGTTTTGTTCAAATTAGGGGCCGAATCAGAACCTTCACCCAACTAAGTTATTTTAGCCCTTAAAATTATATTTCCAAGCTGATAAGAATCATTCTCATTGGATCAATAGGTTGAATGTTACGCTATTTTCTTTATCTCTGATCTGTATTCTGGACAGACGTAGATGGGTTGTGTTTAGCTGTTAATTAGCCCTCTGTTTTGGCCGAATCAGGGGATTCCGCCAACTAATGTTTTGTAGCCTGATCTGTTAAGATTCAGTGAGCACTGGTTTCAGGTCTTTTGGAGTTACAGATAATTAATGGTGATTTTTCTAGTATCGCTGCCAGTTTAGCGTGTAATCGGGAACATTGGGTAAACTTGGTAAAATTGATCCCGTTGTTTGTGTGGGAGAGATAGAGGGGATGGAAGGGCTCTTGTAGCAATGTCATACCTTGTTATTCTTATTTCGATTATACATTTGTGTAGGCGGTGAGGCGGTGAGTGGAGGGGCATCTTCGTGTCCTCCTATTACGTCACATCGCTTGAAAGGCAAAATACCCTATCTTTGTTTGGTGATGTTTCCAATTGTTTGATTCATCTTGAGATAAATTGTGAATGCCTTTTTCTATCCATCCGATGTTTATTTCATTTCAAGAAGATGATTCTTGTGATTAAAGAATTAACATTCATTTCAGCTTGTTGCATTCCATTACATGCAACTAACTTGTGTGGCATCCTTGATATATTATGTTGTGTGGGAATGCATACTCATACTTGTTTACACATGTTGTTGAATGCCATGTGTCTTTTCCACTAATGTGTGTTATTCATTCATACCATGAGAAATCATCATATTCATTCATAAAATTCATTATGACCACGGAGTGGATTCTTTTAGTAAGTCCCATCAATTCCAAAGATGGGCATTTGAAAGACCCATCAATTCCAAAGATGGGCATTTGAAAACCCACCATTCCAATGTGGGTAGTGTTGACCACCATTCCAATGTGGCAACTTGGACACCGTATGAAGCGTTCTTCATACGGTGATTGGAATCCTCGTACTTTGTGAAATACGGGTTTAGGTGAACACCGACGGGTGTATCACTCGCTATCTGAGTATATGCATCTGATGATAAGTCCATACCTTCAATGCATTCTTACATTTCATCCATTCATGTATTCATTCCATACACACATGTATGTGTTCCAATAATTGTTCGTAATTCAACTGAATTGTGTTGTCCACTCCATGCTTGATTACTCTTGTTTAGTTCTTACTGAGTCTTCGACTCACCCTTGCTTTGTATGTTTTAATTAGGTAATTGAGGAGGACGACAAGATGATTTGGTGGGGTAGTTCGGCACACTACACTTCACTTTTATCCAATCAGAAAAATTATTCTTGCCATTCAGTCAAGCCAAATTGTTGAAATAAGTTCCAGATTGTAATAACCCTATGTTGGTATCGTTTGACTGTTCGTGGTATTATGACCGTTTATCCATTCTTTACCATGATTCTAGTGATCGTTCATTGTCATTCTTTAGGAATTTATGTTGATTGAATCTGGAAAATCTAGTTTTAATGCTATGCTTAGTAGTTTGATAGGTTTGCGTGACATTTTGGCTTCCGAATAGCCAGGGTGTTACAGATCATCTCTTGATTAGCCATGCATTTATATAAGTTTTACGATACACTACAAGTCTTGTTGAGTACACAATGTACTCAATTTTATTTAAATTGTTGTTTAGATTTAGATGATGAGCCTACACCGGACGATGCTTTCTTCGCACCTGGATCCGGTGGGTTCGGTGACAGGCCTTTCTAAGATTAGTCCCTAGTCAGTTGCCTAAGGGTTTGGATGGGCATACCGCTAGAATTTTGAACTCTTATTACATGTTGCTTCCGTTGTTATATTTGCTACCTCTGATACTTAAGATTTTATTTGGCCGATCGGCCCTTGTGATGTAAATATTGTAAATACTCAAGTTATGTACTATTTCTTACTTTACTTTGTACATATGAATCTATAGATGTGATTATCAATGTTGGAGTTGTGTGTACTAGCCATTGATCATGGTATTATTACGGTGCACACACAAGGCGTCGATGATCAAATCACCGAACTTACAAATATAAAAAGATAGAGGAAAAATGGCACGTATCTCCTGGTAAGGAATGATGCTGCTCTTTATTGATATGAACTGGCTATTACAAAATGTGTCTACAATCTAGACCAAAGGCTAATTCTCCTAACACTGGAGCACAATGCTTGCTATGGCTTTGCAATCTAATCGACTGGTTATCTTCTGAGAGTGATTCCAATCGATGTTTCCTTCGGTCCCCTCTCCTCCTTCCACGGTCCTCGTTATGTAGTTTATGAAGCGTTGGCAGTTGTCCCTGTGAGAGACGTTGTTGAGAAGTGGCTCATCTGGTCGGAGAGAGGCGTCAGTTGACAATGTATCAACTGCTGTGTGGTTATATGTCAATTAGCCATTTAACCGTATTCCAGTGTCTTAGAGTCACATAATATCACATGGTATGGAATATACAGCACATGTTCCATTCGTCACATGGTAAAGCATATACCTGTACTCAGATCCAGATACCAGTTCAAAGCCTCGTGAGCACTTGACTGGTCGGAGACTAGGTTAGGAACCTTGTCTGACCAAATTATGCATTATGTAACCTCCAAAATCCTTACGACTAGTGAGGTCATTAGCCTTAGGGGTTACGACCATGAAGACGTATGATCTTCTATATTCTAAATAATAAATAGAGGTTTTAATCCTCGTCAGCTAGTCCCCGAACTTTAAATGAATTAGTCGTATAGACGCTTTCTCCCGATGAAATCGTATCGGGCAGACCCCTCATTAAATGTCATGGTACTCGAGGTGGTCTGTATTCATTTTTAAAGTTGAGGAATTTCCTTGGAAGTTGAAAAAAGCTTCTTTGTCCGCTGGTTAAAAAGGATTTTTGTCCATTGGACTTCTTTCGGAAGCGGTTACAGTATTGTGGCTATAAAAACCGCTTAGCACTGGGTGTTAGGGTTTCTATGCCTTTTGCTTTTCTCTTCATCTTCCAAGAAACCATCTCCGATCACCTTTGAATTCTTCACCCGAAAGAAATCACTGTAGGACCGGAAAGGCGACTAGGGGGGGGTGAATAGGCGCTTTCAAAACTTTCTCGCCTAAATCAAAACCAACACGTACTTTACTCCTTTAGCTATGAGAGCTAAGAAGTTCAGTGAGCACACAACGGAAGCCTTGTGTTGAATTTGATAAGCCCCTCAAGCACACGACACAAAAGGAGAAAAGAACTCAAAGTTCTTCATCGACACGAGGCGGTCCGACCGGCTACCACGCGGCGGTCGGACCGACGGTCAAGGAGCGGATCGACCGGCAACTAACCAGCGGTCGGACCGGTGGACAGCGGTTCGACCCGCCAACCCAGCGGTCTGAATACACGGGCGGTCGGACCGCCGTTGTAAGGCCGGTCGGACCGGTAGAGTCCAGTACTGAAAAACTCCACCCAAATCCAAAACGAAATTTGATCCAACTTTTGATTCAACCAATAAAACTTGACCAAATTTCTAGCACACCTCCCTAATGATATTAGAGACCTATTTCTAGCGACGATCCGTCAGATCCACTTCGCAGAATCGATCTCTCGAGATTTTAACAAAGAGGTGCTCAAACCCTAGAAATGAGAAAAACTTGATTCAAGACTTGCTTGTGGGGGTTTGATGATCTAGATGACTCTAGGAGTAATCCCACACATCAAAGCAAGGTAAAGTAGGCCAAGAGACCAAGCATGAACCTTTGAATCAAGGAAGCACCAAAAACATCCAAAGAGAGAAGAACACAAAGGGAGCAATTGATCTTTCAATTAAGCATCACAAGATTGTTCATCCACAATAGATGCTTACAAAGCCTCTCCACCAAGGAGGGCAAGAGCTCAACAAGGAGCACACTCCAAACCCTAGTTTTCCTCTCCTCTCCTCCAAACCCTAGAAAAAGGAAGAAGGGGGCTAAATGAATGCTTACTAGGTTTTCCACCTCTCCCCTTCCTATTTATACTAGAGAGCTAGGGTTTCCCTTTTTGGGTCTCTTACACATGGGACCCACACACAAATAACACTTGAAGCAATCGCCTGCTTCACCACGTGTAGGTTGATCAGCGGTTCCCATCGACGCCAAGCCTCTCTTGTCCGAATCCCATCGGAAACTCCCAGTGACTTGCATCGATATCCGCACCGCCTGATCCAACCAGCTGTTTCGAATCACCCGTTCGATCCATCTTGTCCATTCTGCACCATGCTTGAGTCACACAACCTCACCCGGTATCCCTGATCGTTCTGGACCTCAGCTCTCCAAGCGTAGTCCCGATCCACTCACCGTTGACGTCGTTGACCTGCAAGCCATCTGCACAGCAATAGACAAACAAACCGTTTCCGGGAACAAGTTCTTCACAACTTGACCCACGTCAGTTCCGCAATGCAATATACATCAATAAAGCATTGAAGTTCATAGAATAACACACTCAGAACAAACTCAATGCCACACTTGGCTCATCTCCAGTATTGCCGCCCGATCAGCCCCACAAGGCCGGTCCGACCGATTTCATGCCGGTCGGACCGCTCCCACAATGGCGGTCGGACCGGTCCAAATGACTTAGCCAAAATTCAAGCGAGGAAATCCGAAACCTTCTGGAAATTTCAATCGAATAGAACTTTTGACTGGGAGCTCCAAAAATGATGGGACCACATCCAGGAGACTCCCTCACTTGCCTACACAACCTATTTTTGGCCCACCCAAAACCCAAATCTCAAATCGCGGTCGGACCGCCACCATGGCCGGTCGGATCGCTTCCTCCGGCGATCCGACCGCCCGGCACCTCGATCAAAGGGCCGACATGCTTTGGACCTTGGAACCCCAAACGCGAGATTTTGCAAACCAATAACGCCATTGCCAATTGACTCATCATCCCGAGATCGCACATATCCTCACGATATCCACAATCTCCCTTGATGAACACATTGGCAATTTTCAAGAAAATGTGGTTTTCAAAATGAAAAGTAAAAATCGCTGTTTGCGCATAAAGGCACAACTTGATCCATAAGCAACAAAAGCCTAGGAACCACCAAGTCGGCTTCGAATAGTGTAAGCAAGTGAGATAAGGCATTGAAAGCACAAAGAGTTCAAATTCGTAAAGTAGCCAAAAATCTCACTTAGGTCCAAATGAAAGGCACATTGTTCTATTTGACCTTTGATCATTGTGAGTATTCTTCAATTTCAAATCAAATCAGGAAAAGGCAATAAACCCAGAAGCTCAACTCACCATGATCACAAATTTTCAAAAGGTTCACAAAAGTTTTGTTTTGTTGTTTTTTTGTGTGTTCTTTATATATGAAACCAATCTTTATGTATGAAACCAAAAGCTCCAACAGCATTTTCTTCACAATCTTTCTCCCCCTTTGACAATGAATTCATCAAGATGCATGAAAAAGAAAGAGCATGAAGGAATGACTTTATTTTTGAGCTTTAGTAAAAAGGAGCAATGACCATTATACATGTAGACAGTACAAGTATTATACCAAGCCATATAAGGAGAAGACGCTATATTCAATCATGGCAAAAGCGTAATCGCAAAGCTAAAACCAAGATAGCAGAAATCTGAGATTAACAGAATTGCAATCATGACAAGTTGCTCAAAATCATAGATTCACTCAAAGCAACCAAAAATGAGTCAAGCCATGTCTATAAGTAAAAGGAGACTCAAAACAAGAGTTGAGGCATTTTGAGCATTAAGAAAATTCTTTTGAAGCAAAGCTCAAGCACATAGCCCTTTTTGGGCAAAATCTCTTTTTCTTTCTCTCCCTTTTCTTTGTGCTAGATCTCAAGCCTTCCGCGACCATCTCAAGCGATAAGCTTAAAAGAATGATCTAGGTCATCCAAAACTCCCCCTGAATTCATGCCTAGTGCAATGGCAAGCCGTCTCATGAAAGAGGATTGGTGAGATCAGCTTTTTCGCACGAAAATTTTCTTTTCTTTTGCTTGACTTAGAAGGTAAAAGCTCATTTTCCATCTCAAAATAAGTTCAAGACTCAATTCAACTTGTAAGACATGGCGAGAATCATAAGCGGATCACTAGAGCAAAACTAGTCACAAGATCCAACAAGACATGATTTGATTCATTTCTCAAGAATATAAAGCTAGCAAGGCAAAAGTCGAGCCAAACACGAAGAGCCATAAAAGAGGTCTAGCAGGCTATCACTCGATATGACAAGGTATAAAATATGAAAACAAGTCATACAGGATAATAATCAAAGCTCCATTAGTTTTAATATACAATGCAAGACAAATGAAATGAAACATGCATTATGATACAATGAATGCAAGCAGAGCCACTTCCCCTCAAAACAGCCCAATAGGACTAATAACCCTAACTCTCCTCTTAAGCAAAGAAACGCGAAGAGTCAAGAGCCTTAGTGAAAATATCGCAAGTCGTTGCTCGGACTCTACAAAGTGAAGCACAACATCACCTTTCTCAACATGGTCTCTCGAGAAAATGAAATCGAATGTCAATGTGTTTAGTCACGGAATGTTGCACTGGGTTTTGGCAATATTAATTGCGAAGTGTTGTCACGTAAAAGAGGAACACTTCCCAAAGACAACCCATAGTCCCAGCGTGGATAAAATCCAAAGAACACGAGAGCGACCATCGGCGGCAGCCTACATACTCGACCTCGGTAGATCAGGCAATGTAAGACTATTTTCTAGAAGACCAAGAAACAAGAGATGTGCCCAAGAAATGACAAGTGCCGAAGTACTCTTCCTATCAACTCTACACGTGAAATCAAGATCGTAAAATGCTCGAATTGAAAGAGCCAAGAAGAAGAATACGAGTCCAAAATCAAGCGTATCTTGAAGATACGAAGATGCGCGTCTGACTTGACGATGAGAAGCACGAGGAAGCTTGAAATCGGCGCATGCGGACACGGCGAATTGTATGTCCGGCCTCGGCCGTAAGATAGAGGAGGAGCCAATCATCTGCGGTATTCCTTCCGGTCCACGGACTCTCCATCCTCATCGTGGTCCAAAGACGGTGGTTGTTGCAATGGGAGTAGACATTGGCCTCATCGCTTCCCATATTGAAGCGCGAAGAAGGTCCTTTGTATACTTACTACGGTGGACGAAGGTGCCTTCTTTCGCTTGCTTGATTTGAAGACCAAGGAAGAATGTCGACTCTCCCATCATGCTCATCTCAATTCACTTGCTCATAGAATCGAAAATCTAGACACCAAAGCATGAGAGGAACCACGAAAATAATATCATCCACATATATTTGAACCAACAAGAAATCATCGCCATGCACGAGAGTGAACAAGGTTTTATCAACCATTCCCATTTTGAAATCATTTTCAAGCAAGAAACTCTTAAGCTGTCATACCAAGCTCTAGGAGCTTGTTTCAATCCATACATGGCTTTAGAGAGTTTAAAAACATGGTTTGGGAATTTTGATTTTCAAACCTGTGAGGTTGCTTGACAAAGACCTCTTCTTCTATGAAGCCATTCAAGAAGGCACTTTTAACATCCATTTGAAAAAGCTTGAAACCCTTGGATGTTGCAAATGCTAAAAGAATGCGAATGGCTTCCAATCTAGCTCTTTGGAGCAAAGGTCTCCTCAAAGTCTAAGCCCTCTACACAGGAATAACCTTGAGCAACAAGTCTAGCTTTATTATGTAACAACCAATCCATCCTCACTTTGCTTATTTTTAAACACCCATTTTGTTCCAATAACATGAGAATCGGAAGGTCGCTCAACTAAAAACCGGACTTTGTTTCTTTCAAAATTTTCAAGCTCTTCATGCATGGCATTGACCCAAGAGGCATCGATAAAGCATGGGTGATATCTCGGGGTTCAAAAGAAGCAACAAAAGAGAATGTGCATGGGAATCGGGAGATATAAACACGAGCGAGTGACTCGCTCTTGAAGATCCCCAATCATCCTCGGTGGATGTTGTCATTTGATGCGAAGTGGTGCTCTGGTGCGACGTGGCCTCTACCTCATGAGTTGTGGAGGTGGGAGCAGAGCCACTCGGATCGTCGGTGGGGATAGGAGGCGGCTGCTCAGCTGACACTGAAGTAGTAGTAGCAGGCTCTCCACCCCTCTCAGAGGTAGCAGGAGGATGGTTTGGGTCTTCATCCTCGTAATCATCATCGGCGAAGATGCTTTCTTGAGTTTGAAACACTGTGTACCAAGCATCGGGTCTAGTACTGTGACTAGCCTCATCAAAAGTGACTTCGCAAGTCTCAACAATTTTGTTAGTATCAACATTAAAAACACGATAGCCACGAGAATGAGCGGGATATCCAAGAAATATGCCATCAAAACATCTAGACTCAAATTTATCAAGATTGCCATGTTTAAGAATGAAGCACTTGCAACCAAAAATCTTGAAATGAGAGACCTTTGGAGAATGACCAAATCTAAGCTCATAAGAAGTCTTCCCAACCACAGATCTCAAGAAAACCCTATTGGAGATATAACAAGCAGTAGAGATCGCCTCAGCCCAAAATCTCCTAGGAGTAGAATGCTCATCTAGCATGGTCCGAGCCATCTCTACAAGGGTTCATTCTTCCTTTCTACAACACCATTCTCACGAGGAACTCTAGGAGAAGAAAGCGATGCTCAATTCCCTTATCGGTAGCAGAAGGTAGAAAAGAAGAGTTCTTGAACTCGTCCCATTATCACTCCTAATGGCTCTCAAAGCTCGGGTAAATCAACGAGAATTCTAAGGACCAAATCTTTAAAGAATCCAAATGCTTCGTCCTTAGAAGTAAGAAAATAAACCCATGAATACAGAGTAATCATCCACAACCACCAAGACATACCATTTCCCACCGGTGATGAACTCTAGAAGGACCAAGCAGTATCTAAGTGAAGAAGTCATCCCCGGTCCATCAGTCATTACCAAAGTAAGAGGTGGGTGGGAAGCGGACACCATCTTACCATGTCTCTGAGGTGAGCACACAAGATCTCTGATGACCTTGACCTAGGCAAACCTCTAATCAAGTCCTTGCAACCGACTCTAGACAAATGATCAAAACCTATATGCCCAAGTCTACGATGCCACAAAACAAGGTCATGAGAATCAGAGGCTACAAGACACCTAGGACTAGAAGCGAGAAAAAATCTTGAAATTTGCACGTAAAATCTTCTCAAACACGGAGATCTCAAAACAAGCTCACCCGAGGAATCTAGAACTCTGCACTCACCTCTCTTAAACCTCACTTCTAGACCCTCATCAAGCGGTGAGAAGCAGATAGAAGATTATACCTCGACTTACTCACCAAAGCGACGTCTTTTAGCATGAACTTGTCGTTGACGCGCAGACACGGTGCCCTTTGCAATCACGGTCGGTAGAAGCATCCCCAAATGTAATCAATTCATTGCGGATGCACGCGGTGAGGGAGGAGAACCATCTAGAATCTCCGGTCATATGTCGAGAACACCCGAGTCAACAAGCCACTTGTCCTCCTTCCTCGCACGACGGACCTAAAAGGCACAATCGAGAAAACATCCGTGCCTCGAAGATCAAGTTAGTGATAAATGAACGAGGAATCCAAAGATCGAGAAGCACGATGTCTGGGAACAGCAGTAGAAATAGCTGAAACATGATCAGGAATAAAATCATAAGAATGCACATGAGAACCACCTAGACCTCTCCGAAACGATCTACCAAAAGATCGATACTCCCCCTGTCTAGGTGCTACCCGGTGTCTCTCCTCACGATGTCCTAATCCAGCATGCTGCCTAGACCCAACAAAAGAGTCTACAAAGTTCTCTACAAATCTAGGCCTATGTGTGGTGCGATAAACAGGCTGCCTAGCTCTAGAGACTACATCTGGAGAAGGGACTCCTCTAATGGATCTTAGGACGCTCATCCTCTCTTTTCTCTCAAGTTTTGCTCTCCGGAAGCGTAACTCAGCAAGATGGCCTTCTTTCTTGCGAAGGTGCAATGGTCTTCGACCTTTGAGGGTGTCTGCATGCATGAGTGAAAGCACCTTTCTTGCCAGAAAGAGTTTGAGCAAAACCACCGGATTTGAAAACAACCCCGGATGGCTTAGGAGGTTCTAGCTCAAACAAACCATTCTTCACAACTCTAGCAATCTTAGGTGGGTTTTTCTTGGAATGCTCTAGGGGGTTGAAACCTAGACCACTATTTTTCACGCTCACCTTGGATTGATCAAGAATCATGTTGAGTTTCTTTTTCCCACTTGAAAATTTCTCAAGAGTCACCTTGAGGTAATCATTCTCTTTCACTAACTCCTCACATCTAGCACACTTGCTAGACTTGATTACCTCATTGCGCTTACTCTTAAGAAGGGCCACTTCCACTTTGAAGGCCTCACAAGACACACAATAGGATTCCGAATCCTACTCAAGCTGCTCCTTAAACTTGACTCTAAACGCCTCTTGTATCCGACTAACCATGGTTTCAACTTCAAAGATTCAAAACACAAGAGTTAGAATCAATAACCTTTTAGAAGCAAGAAAAGACATGGATCTTTCAATTTTAGCCTTTTCTTCCGTGGTCTTGTTTAAGGCTTCAATCTCAATTGTAAGCTTGGGACAATTTTCACAAGATGCAACTCTAGAGTAAATCAATGTTTCGTCATCTCTTGCATCTTAATCCTATTATCCTTACAATGAGAGCATGTGTGACTAGCATCAAACTTTTGCAATTCTTTTAAGGAACTATCCAATTTTAATTCTAGCAAGGCACAATTAGAGCAAGTTAAAGGGATAGCTTCCATGGCGGTCACATCAAGAGGAATGACATCTAAACAAGCGGATCTAGACTTGAAGGATTCTAGTTCATCGAGAGCATCTTTTAGTTGATTTGTGATGAGGAATGAGCAGATTTCAAGCTTGTCAAATCTTTAAGCAAGCTAGTGCAGAATCACAAATATCGCAGGATTGATAGATTTAAGCCTAACAACTTCAAGATTCAAATTATCAATCATAATGTCCACGCTTCCTAATCATTTTTACTTGCTTATGCAATTTCATTCAGAAGCACCAAAGCCCTTTTCATCTCAAAGAATAGAAGGGCATACCTCATCGGGATCACTAAAAGGATCCTCATCTTTGGAGGAATCATTGTCGTGGTGTTCTTGGCCATGAAACACATGCGGTGAAGTCATGCGCCTTCTTCTTGCCACGAGAATCACTCTCCGTCCTCCGCTTCCGAATCCACATCGCTCATATTAACATTCTCAAGAGCGGCAGGACCGGTACCGACAAACTTCCGATAGTTTGTCTTCTTGGGTTTGCATCCTCTCCGGGATGTCTTCTTGTCTCCTTCTCCTCCTTGCCCTTTAGCACAGGGCACTTGGAGCGAATGTGGTTTGGCTCACCACATTCAAGCACGTGATAGGTCCACTCCTCCTCCTATTTCTCACCTTGTTGTACGCTCTTGTGAATTTGGTGGAAAGGAGGGCTAAGTCATCCTCCTGCAATTTCTCAAGTTGCTCATCACTCAAAGAATGTAAAGCGGATAATGAAAAGCCGATGAGCTACAATCAAGAGAATCGGAAGAGCAACCCTTGGATTTGTCGACCACCAAAGCCATCGACTGTCTTGGGAGACGCGAGATAAAGTCAATCTCATGCGTCTTCAACCTCGAGTAGAGCTTATCCATGGTAAGCTCACTCATGTGATGTTGTCATTGATGGAAGTGATCTTCATACCCTGCACCTTCACATCAAGAGCACCTGAGTGGCGTGCATTTTCGCACTCGTAAAATATCAAGTCAACGGTGCGGAGATCATGAAGAATTTTAGAGAATCTTCCCACACTCATCCAAAGACTCACGGGCCTTTGTTCGATCTTCGAGTAAACCTTTTGAGTGGTTTACATCTCACTTCCTTGATCGCGATGGACCCTTCGTGATAATCACAAAGTGTCCGCCAGATCTCGTGAGCGGAACCGCAAGTGAGCAACACGCTCAAACTCGGATCGACTAAGGCCTTGGATCAAATAATTCCGAGCCTTCTTTGTTGGCCTCCACATCTGGAGTGATCGTATCGTCATCGGCTGGCACGACATAAGGGTTTTTCACCTTTAGCCAAATAGCGTGCCCTTGAGCCTCGATATACGCTTGCATACGAGCCTTCCAAAGATGCAAAGTCAACTCCCTCAAAAATGTGTGGCTTGGTTGAGTACTTGTCGATCGCCATGGCTCCAAAGACCGGTTAAGATCTATAGAAAAGAGCTAACCGGCTCGATACCACTTGTAGGACCGGAAAGGCGACTAGGGGGTGAATAGGCGCTTTCAAAACTTTCGCCTAAATCAAAACCAACACGTACTTTACTCCTTTAGCTATGAGAGCTAAGAAGTTCAGTGAGCACACAACGGAAGCCTTGTGTTGAATTTGATAAGCCCCTCAAGCACACGACACAAAAGGAGAAAAGAACTCAAAGTTCTTCATCGACACGGCGATCGACCGGCTACCACGGCGGTCGGACCGACGGTCAAGGAGCGGTCGACCGCAACTAACCAATGGTCGGACCGGTGGGATACGGTTCGACCCGCCAACCCATGATCGAATACAGGCGGTCGGACCGCCGTTGTAAGGCGATCGGACGGTAGAGTCCAAGATCTTGAAAAACTCCACCCAAATCCAAAACGAAATTTGATCCAACTTTTGATTCAACCAATAAAACTTGACCAAATTTCTAGCACACCTCCCTAATGATATTAGAGACCTATTTCTAGCGACGATCCGTCCGATCCACTTCGCAGAATCGATCTCTCGAGATTTTAACAAAGAGGTGCTCAAACCCTAGAAATGAGAAAACTTGATTCAAGACTTGCTTGTGGGGTTTGATGATCTAGATGACTCTAGGAGTAATCCCACACATCAAAGCAAGGTAAAGTAGGCCAAGAGACCAAGCATGAACCTTTGAATCAAGGAAGCACCAAAAACATCCAAAGAGAGAAGAACACAAAGGGAGCAATTGATCTTTCAATTAAGCATCACAAGATTGTTCATCCACAATAGATGCTTACAAAGCCTCTCCACCAAGGAGGGCAAGAGCTCAACAAGGAGCACACTCCAAACCCTAGTTTTCCTCTCCTCTCCTCCAAACCCTAGAAAAAGGAAGAAGGGGGCTAAATGAATGCTTACTAGGTTTTCCACCTCTCCCTTCCTATTTATACTAGAGAGCTAGGGTTTCCCTTTTGGGTCTCTTACACATGGGACCCACACACAAATAACACTTGAAGCAATCGCCTGCTTCACCACGTGTAGGTTGATCAGCGGTTCCCATCGACGCCAAGCCTCTCTTGTCCGAATCCCATCGGAAACTCCCAGAGACTTGCATCGATATCCGCACCGCCTGATCCAACCAGCTGTTTCGAATCACCCGTTCGATCCATCTTGTCCATTCTGCACCATGCTTGAGTCACACAACCTCACCCGGTATCCCTGATCGTTCTGGACCTCGGCTCTCCAAGCGTAGTCCCGATCCACTCACCGCTGACGTCGTTGACACGCAAGCCATCCGCGACAAAGAATAGACAAACAAACCGTTTCGGGAACAAGTTCTTCACAACTTGACCCACGCCGATTCCGCAATGCAATATACATCAATAAAGCATTGAAGTTCATAGAATAACACACTCGTAACAAACTCAATGCCACACTTGGCTCATCTCCAGGATCGCGGCCCGATCAGCCCCACAAGGCCGGTCCGACCGATTTCATGCCGGTCGGACCGCTCCCACAATGGCGGTCGGACCGGTCCAAATGACTTAGCCAAAATTCAAGCGAGAAATCCAAACCTTCCGAAATTTCAATCGAATAGAACTTTTTGACCGAGCTCCAAAATGATGGGACCACATCCAGAGACTCCCTCACTTGCCTACACAACCTATTTTTGGCCCACTCCAAAACCCAAATCTCAAATCGCGGTCGGACCGCCACCATGGCGGTCGGATCGCTTCCACGGGCGGATCGACCGCCTCAAGACGATCGAACCGCCCGGTGGCTTTGACAAACCTTGGAGGAACCCCGAAAACGCGAGATTTTGCAAACCAATAACGCCATTGCCAATTGACTCATCATCCTGAGATCGTGCACATATCCTCACGATATCCACAATCACCATGTCAGATCTCATTACCAACAGGTCAATCTCCGATCTAAGTGAGAAGAAATTGAAAAGTTTGGAGAAGGTTGGGCTACTACCCGACAGAAGTCTTATCCCATGAAGATCAGCATTTGGGGAACATTCTCCAAGCGGTGAGGATGGAGAAATTCGGTATTCCTCGTGATATATTGTAACACCCTGGCTATTCGGAAGCCAAAATGTCACGCAAACCTATCAAACTACTAAGCATAGCATTAAAACTAGATTATCCAGATTAAATCAACATAAATTCCTAAGGAAAGACAATGAACGATCACTAGAATCATGGAAAAGAATGGATAAACAGTTATAATACCACGAACAGTCAAGCAGTACCAAAGTTGGATTATTACAAATCTGGAAATTTATTTAACAAGTTGGCTTGGTGAAAGGTAATAATAATTATTCGTTGGATAAAAGTGAAGTGCAAGCAGCCGAACTACCCCACCAAATTATCTTGTCTTCTCCTCAATTACCTAATTAAAACATACAAAGCAAGGGTGAGTCGAAGACTCAGCAAGTACATACAAGAATAATCAAACATAGAGTGGACAACACAATCCAGTTGAATTACGAACAAATCTTGGAACACATATATGATTGAATGGAATGAATACATGAATGAATGGAATGAAAGAATGCATTGAAGGAATGGACTTATCGACTGCATATACCGGTATAGCGAGTGATACACCCGTCGGTGTTCACTTAAGCCCGTGCCATTTCGCAGCACGGGACCCAATCACCGTATGAAGAACGTTTCATACGGGTGTCCAAGTTGCCACATTGGAATGGTGGTCAACACTACCCACATTGGAATGGTGGGTTTTCAAATGCCCATACTGGAATTGATGGGTCTTTCAAATGCCCATACTGGAATTGATGGGACTTACCAAAAAGAATCCACTTCCGTGGTCATAATGAATTTTATGAATGAACATGATGATTTCTCATGGTATGAATGAATATCACACATTAGTGGAAAAGACACATGGCATTCAACAACATATGTAAACAAGTATAAGTATGTATTCACACACAACATAATGTACCAATAAGGCCACACTAGTCACTTGCAGAATATCAACATCATGAACAAAGCACAAGAACATTCATGTAAACAACATATCATTATGCATTCTTTTGAATTCAACACCGATTAATGAGACAAGACTTGCCTTTCGCGTTGTGACTCGTTAGTAGGCAACGGAGGTGTTCCCACACATGATGCCTCGCCGCCTACACAAGCATGTTTCCAAAATAAGAACAACGATATAACACTGCTACCGGTGTTCTACAATAACCCCTGACTATCCAATATACCGCATAGACCCAAAATGAAAAATAAACTATTCAGCCAGATTTCAGCCCTTCTGAGCAGCGGTACGAGAAAATTCACCATTAATTATCTGTAACTCTAAAAGACCTGAAACCAGTGCTCACTGAATCTTAACAGATCAGGCTACAAAACACTAGTTGGCGGAATCCCCTGATTCGGCCAAAACAGAGGGCTAATTATCAGCTAAACATAACACATCTACGTCTGTCCAGAATACAGATCAGAGATAAAGAAAACGGCGTAACTTTCAACCTATTGATCCAATGAGAATGATTCTTATCAGCTTGGAAATATAATTTTAAGGGCTAAAATAACTTATTTGGGTGAAGGTTCTGATTCGGCCCCTAATTTGAACAAAACTGAGGGACAAACCTACTGATCTCAGTTTTCAGACAGACCGGACAGTTCGTAATCAAAAATTCATATCTCCCAAACTAAAGATCGGATTTTTCTGATCTCAGTCCCAAAAGAAAGCTAACGTTCCCAGGAATAAAACTCTAGAAGGGCAAAACCCCAGATTAGTCCTCTACAGTAGTCTAAACAATAGATGAAAACACTAACAATTATCTGCCCAGAATTCAGAACAGTGGTAAAGAAAATATCATAACTTTCATTATACAGATCCAATGGAGATGATCTTTATCAGCTTGGAAAGATAATTTAAAGGGCTACAATAACGTATTTGGGTGGAGGTTCTGGAAATTCCTCTAACTAAATCAAAACCTAGGATTAATCCGACAGATCCTTCTCGTCAGACAGACAGAACAGCGCGCACTAAAAAAATCATATCTCCTAAACCGTAAGGCGGAATCACGTGATCTCGGTGGCTATGGAAAGCTAAGAACAATACCTACAACTTTCTAAGAGATGGACAGAACAGAAAACGAACAAATCTTACCCAAAAGCGATGTACAAGGCGGCGCACAGCAATGGGGAAGGGTGGCGGCGGCTCCAAAGGGGGGAGGGGGAGAGAAATGTGGAGTTTAGGGTTTGGGGGGTGGGAACCCCCCCTCTTATGGCCAGCCACCACATGGGCCCCTCCTGGGCCGTGGCCCAGGCCCAGGTTGCCGTGAAATCACAGAAAACCCCCCGGTGAAAAGATGATTCTGGTATTTCGATTAGCCCCCTCTTCCGAAACTTTTTCTAATAAGCCGAATCACCTTCGGGGTATTACATTCTACCCCCCTTAACGGAATTCGACCTCGAATTCTAACTGGCAACTAATACCAGAACGAATTTCCAAGGAGTTGAATTCAACGGATTTAACATGTACCAGAAACAAACGGTTCGATATCGCCGCGCATGCGAGACTCTATCTCCCAAGTAGCCTCTCTCTGGAATAGAGAAACCACAAAGCAAAGATGTGAAGCAACGTCGACCTAACAATCAACTTGAACTTTCTAGGTACACTCATCAAGAGGATCAAGGTAAGACCTTACTCGATGGTCAACGTGTTTAACTTAATCTCAAACTTTGAATGGTCCCGCTGCTCACTCAAGACCAAAGACGCACCTTACGCTATGCATTTCGCGTATGTACCGTGGACGGTCAAATCGATAAGCCGCTTTCCTAATTTCTTCTATCGCCGAAATGAAGAGAATCCAATCAAAAATAGAGAGTTCTCATCGCAACCACGCAATCTTAACTCTTCACCAAAAAGGTTAAATCCCAAATATGACAATTCATCAGTAAAGCAATTCCACTTCTAATGAATCAATTTGCGAAAGAACACCACGGAAACCAAAAGAGAAATTTGCTTGAATACTCAAATCAAATATTTCTTTTACTCGATCGAACTCGAAAGATTCACCATGCCAACACGGCCCCAACTCAAAGTGCAGAAAACACTTATCAACAGCACAAAACCCAAACGAGAAGCAAGGAAACGCATCATTTTCCAAGAAAACATCCTTTCTTCCGCTTCTCTCTTCGAGGAGTAAAACTTCTCTCCAATATTGGAATTCGAATTCATCGCATACCTCAAGAGATTAAACCTCTTAATTGAACATTATCAAATTATGCTCAAACTGAAATACATCATCCACACCATGGTGGAGAGACTCCATTGAATTTTTCGATTGCTCTAGACATCTCGTTCTACTATTCAACCTTAGTTTGATTAAAGGCACCCAAAGCGCCACAGGATAGATACCACACAATCACATTACCTCAAATTTTCAAGAACAACTCAGAATCGTCAGTACGCATGTTAATGTACTGCTTCAAAAGGGTCCTAGCATAAACATGTTCGGGAAACTCATTTATTCCACCCTCTATACACACAATCAGTACGTGACCAAAAGTCTAGCATAAATGAATGCAAGGCCCAGATTTAACTTCCAAAACCTCTACAACAGATTGCTCTTATAACTGATAGTGAAATCATCGAATTAAATCTCCAACATTACCACCATTCTAACATACTCACTCATTGACATCATCAGAAATCACCTACACCATCTCGCAATGCTATCCAATTGCGTTACTCTAAAAATTCAATGAAGGTTTCCATACCTCCGATAATCACCAACCTTTCAATCCTGAATTGAAGTTCTAGAATTTCACTATACCAGGTGTTAATCAGCCGTAACACTTTTTAGACTTACTTCGAAGTCAAACATCTCAGGTGAATCAATTTCCCTCCAAGGGATACAGATCAAAACCATTTCACATTCTACTACTACTCCGATAACTTGGTAGCAAAGTATCATCGCTACGATTACTCATCCACCACCAAACAGTTGCCAAACTTTCACTTTGCAAACACTTCGCAACACAAAACTGTGATCCTTTCTCAAAAGGAAGAGGCGAACAAAAACAAGTTCATTCATACAGGAAAGTGTTGGACCGTAAAGGCGACTAGAGGGGGTGAATAGGAGCACGCCACTTTTTCACAAATTATGAACTCAATACAATTTCACTCCAAAGAGCTATTAGAAAGCTATGAAGATCAATATACCAAGACAAATGAAGACTAGTATTGAATCCAATAAAACCCCTAAGCAATGCGACAATAATCAAGAAGAATCAAAGCAATACAAGCATCAAGCGGTCCGATCATTGAGTGAACCGGTCGGACCGATTGTCGGGCGGTCGGACCATTGTTATGTTTGGCGGTCGGACCGCTCCAAAATCGGTCGGACCGTGGTGACGGGCGGTCGGACGGCGATCTACGTAATCGATCCAAAACAAGAAAATCGGCCCGATGACGGTTGCAATTAGGTCTAACTTTTGATTCTCAACTCCAAACTTCACGAAACTTTGCACACACCTTCTCTATGCTATTGAGGACCTATTCCAATCGAATATTATGATAATTCTTGGAACGATCTTGAGCAATTGCCAATTGATTAACGTAAGGTCTAAAACCGGGCAAGAACGAAAACTTGATCCTAAAGCTTGTTCGTGAGAGATTGATGATCAAGATGATGCTAGATAGATTCACACATATCACAGCAAGCTAATTCACGTGAAAGAATCAATCACAAACTCGCGGATCAAAGAAAGCCCTAAAAACACGAAATTGAAAGCAAGAACGAAAAGAGACTTATCTCAAGCAAACCTTGCATAGATTGATTTCGTGATTGTTGCTGGATTACATCCACACCATCATGGATCAGTGGACAATCAAGGATCACGAAATTCACCTCAAACCATGAAAAGCCCTAGCCTCCACCTCAACTCCCCTAAAGACAATTAGGGTTTTGAAACATAAACAGGCGAGAGAGAGAGAGGTGCAGCCACCATCTCCTCCTATTTATAGTGGAGGCCTAAAACTCTTAGGGTTTGACTTAATTGGGCTCCGTTAAGGCCCACTAACAAACGGGTCACACACGCACGCTTCGCAAGCGCCGTCTTTAACCTTTGACCTAAACCGCTTCACCATGCGCCATGGATTCGCCAATAGGTCACCCTTGTCCATCTTGTGTCACGCTTGAGTCGTTGACTCACCCGCATCGCCGATCGCTCGACCTCAACTCTTCAAGTCTAGTCCCGATTCTCCTCGCCGCTGACCGTCGCTGACCACCAAGCTACCCGCACAACCACGCATAAGAAAACACGATTCGGGAACAAGTTCTTCACAACTTGACCCATGTTAGTCAAAACATGCATCATGCAAATCATATGCCATGAAACCAATGACTTTGATCTAACAAAACAACATCGCCACGGTTGGCCGACGTTCAGTAGTTAGCACGGCCCGACCGCCCAGTGAGCGGCCGATCGCTTCATGGCGGCCGGACCGCTCCTCGTGAGCCGGCCGACCGCCCCTTAGACTTAGCCAAATTCAAGCTCCCAAAATCCAAACCTTTCGAAACTTTAAACCAATAGAACTTTTCACCGAGGCTCCAAAATCATGAGACCAAGTGCATTGGGATCCCTTACTTGTCTACAACACCTATTTTTGGCCCACTGATTTGAACACTTTGGTCATCGCCGTCCGATCGCTTCAGATGGCCGGTCCGACCGATATGGGACCGGTCGGATCGCTGCAAGGACCGGTCGGACCGCCCGAGCAAGAAGCTCAGAACTTTGTCGAAAACGCGTGAAACGACAAACCGTAAACGCCATTGCCAATTGTCACATCATCCTAAGATCCGAGCATATCCCCATGAAATCCACAATCTCCCCTTGATGAACACATTGGCAATTATCCGTAAAATGTAAGTAAGAGGTTTGAAAACGAGTTTACTCGTAGTTTTCAGACAAAGGCACAACTTGGTCCATAAGCAAGAAAAAGCAATGAACATGACCAAGCCGGCATCGTAATAGTATAGGCATGTGAGACAAGGCAAAAGAAAGCATAAAACTTTGATTTTAAAAGGGTCAAAATTCTCACATGAGGTCCATATGAAAGAACAATTGTTCAATTGACCTATGATCATTGTGAGTATAAAAGAATGCAATTCAAGTTCGAATATTCAATAAGACAATAAGAATGCAATTCAAGAATATTCAATAAGACAAAAGAATGCAACTCAAGAACTCCCCTCACTATGATCATCAAATTTCAAATTTTCGCCCCTTTGTATAAACTTCTCCCCCAATCTTCTCATTAACACATCTTCTCCAAATAAGAGTAGCAAAGAAATATTACACATCTTCTCCCAAAGAAATATCTTCATTTAACACATCTTCTCCCCCTTTGACAATGGATTCATCAAGGAATCACTCTCATCCAGGATAACAAATAGAGAATAAAGAAAGAAGCGTAAACAAAAGAAGCATAAAGAGGAATATGCATGAAGTGCAATGGAGTGGCTTCAATTTTTGTATTTTTCAATTTTTTGATAAGAAGCTTTGGAGATTACCCAAAAGAACAATATAGTTTCTCTAATATTGCACAAACAACATATCAAGCCTGATAACGCTAGCAAGATCATGGTAAGACATATATATCAAAGCTAAGCACAAAGGCTCAAAAGTAAAGCAGTAGATTTTATCAATTTAAGCAACGCTTCAAATTCAAAGAAGTTCATCAACAGGATCCTAAAGTGAAATTGGCCATGTCAAATGTCAAAGTGAGATCAAAAATCTAACAAAGACCACAAGAAGAGTCAATCAAGTCCCGTATTGAATCATTTTGCTCAATATTTTGTAAACGCCCATTTGTCAACATTTTTCTCATTTGCATTGAATATTGAAGTTGACTAATGATCTAACTTAGTGACAAGATCCTGGACTAGGAGCCATCCACAAACTCATCCTAAGCTTCACCAAAAGTTGATTAAAGGTATATCTTAGTAAAGAAGATCCCGGACTAGGAGCCATCCACAAACTCTTTCTAAGCTTCTACCGTAGGCGACAAATCTTGAGGTTCATGTCATTTCGACAAGCAATCCCCATGAGATCGTTCGATCATCAAACTATCTCCAAGTTCATGTCATTTGACAAGGCCTCGTAAGAATAGTTTGGCACAATTTAAGCATAAGACAATCTTGATTTTCATTTTTCACAAGAGCAGTTTTTAGAATCTCAAGAACACAAAAGCTCAAGTAATGGTCAATTTTAGATCAAAGAGTTAACAAAGCAATTCTGACAGGGCCAATGTCACAAGAGGAGCACTAATTACGCAACTCGCTAAAACATCCACAAATTGCAATTTCTTAGTTTGAGTTGTTTAAAAGGTTCTAGCTCATATAGCAAAGACTTAACTACACATGTAAAAGCATGATAATTCTAGCAAGTCAAAGAACTAGACATGACATTGAGCAAGAATTGAAATACAAAAGCTCTAAAGGGTAATAGGCAAAGCTTCATCAATTTTAAAATATAAGGTAAAATCTTATATTACAATGCATTTTTTTGGATTTTTCATACCACTTGTTGTATTTTTCATATGAATGCAATATGACACAATGAGATGCAATTAAAAGGCCTAAAATCTAAAAAGTTCAAAAGATCACTAAGTTCGTAAAAGAACAATAAAAGATCAAAAGAACAAGGAAAGATAAGAAAAGATCAAACTCCCCTCAAACCAACCCATAAGGATAAATTACCCTAACTCACTTCTTAAGGAGGAAAATCTGGTTTGATCTAAAGGCTTGGTAAGAATATTCGCCAATTGAGCTTCTGACTCTACAAAGTGCATCACAATATCACCTTTTTCAACATGATCTTTAAGGAAGTGAAAGCGAATGTCTATGTGCTTAGTCCTAGAATGTTGCAATGGGTTTTTAGCAATATTAATAGCGTATGTTATCACGTAAAAGAGGAACACTAGCAAAGTTTAACCCATAATCTTTCAAAGTGGACGTCATCCACAAAATTTGGCTACAAAGAACTAGCAAAGAAGAACATACTCCGCTCAAAGAAGTGGATTGTGCAATGTAAGACCGCTTTCTAGAAGACCAAGATACAAGAGACGTGCCTAGAAAGTGACAGTGCTCGAGGTACTCTTCCTATCTAACCGATGACCGCAAAATCGAATCAAAACCTCTAATGGACAAAGTCAAGAGCAGAATACCAAATGCCATATAAGAGGGTAGAGTGTAAATACCGAATATGCGCTTAACGGCTTGGCGATGGGAAGTTCTCGAGACGCTCAAATCTTGCACAAAGGCATACCGTGAAGTGAATGTCCGGTCTCGAGGCCACAAATCTGAAGGAGCCGATCATGTCATGCGGATCGCGTTGATCCACGATTTCTCCTTCCTCATCCGGATCCAAAACAGTTGAAGTTGCCATGGAGTGGAAATTGGCTTGCAATCACCCATGTTGAAGCGCTTGAGAAGATCTTTAGTGTACTTCGTCGATGGATGAAAGTTCCTTCCTTGCATTGCTTGATTTGAAGTCCCAAAAGTAATTAAGCTCTCCCATCATACTCATCTCAAATTCCTAGACATAGTGTCGTAAAAGTCGGAAACAAGAGCATTAGAGGAACCACCAAAGATAATATCATCCACATAAATTTGAGCAAGCAGAAGTCATTGACACGCCTAAGAATGAATAGGGTTTTATCCACTTTACCCATCTCAAAATTATTTTTAAGCAAGAAGGTCTTAAGTCTATCATACTGTGCTCTAGGGGCTTGTTTAAGACCATACAATGCTTTAGATAGCTTGAAAACACGATTTGGATATTTAGGATCCTCAAAACCAGGGGTTGCTTAACATACACTTCCTCATCTATGAAACCATTTAAAAGGCACTTTTAACATCCATCCGATATAATTTAAAACCTTTTGATGCAGCAAATGCAAGGAGAATGCGAATGGCTTCTAGTCTAGCAACAGAGCAAATGTCTCATCAAAATCTAACCCTCAACTTGGTCAAACCCCGAGCTACCAATCTGCCTTATTTCTAACCACGTAACCATCCTCACCTTGTTTATTCTTAAACACCCAACGGGTTCCTATAACATTATGACCACTAGGAGGTTCTACTAGGTTCCAAACTTTGTTTCTTTCAAAATTCTCTAACTCCTCATGCATGGCATTTACCCACTAGAATCGATAAAGCATGTGATATATCGCGGGTTCAAAAGAAGCAACAAAAGCCGAATGAGAGTAGAGATTTGGATCATTATACCGAGCGAGTGACTCGCTCATGTAGATTACCTATTATCCGCTCCGAGGATGCCGTCTCGAATGCGGTGGAGCGCCCGGGTGAGGTGTCGTTTCTTCGACCTCCGCAGTATCGCGATGATGATGATGCAACAGAGCCTCAATCAAGGTGAAGTAGACGTAGGTGTTCTTGTATCAATATGGGCGCCAGCAGCAAAGCAGATGAGGGAATGACATTAGCTTCGTCCTCATCTTCCTCCACAAAAATACTCTCACACCAGAATCATCTCAGAGTAATTGATCTAGCTCTGTGGCTAGTCTCATCAAAAGTGACATTACAAGTCTCTGAATAATGTTAGTCTCAGATAAAAACTCGAAAACCCTCGAATGAGCGGGATAACCCAAAATACCCCATCAAAAGTTCTTGATTCAAATTTATCTAAATTGCTGTCTTAAGAATAAAACATTTTGATCCAAAAACTCAAAATGCGAAACAGAGGGTTTTCTACCAAAACGAAGCTCATAAGGAGTCTTGCCTAAAGAAGGTCTCAAAAGACACGATTGGCAATATGGCAAGCAAGAGCAATAGCTTCGCCCAAAATCTCCTAGGTGTGCTATACTCATCTAGCATCGCCCTAGCCATTTCGACTAAGGTCCTATTCTTCCTTTCCACCACGCCATTTTGTTGAGGGACGGTGGAGAGGAGAAGCGATGCTCAATACCACGCCAAAGACAAAAAGAAGCAAAAGAAGCATTTTTGAACTCCGTGCCATTATCATCGCGAATCGCTCTCAAAGCACCGTGAAGCTCGAAGCCAAACGAAGAACAAGATCATGAAAATAACCAAAAGCTTCATCCTTTGAAGTAAGAAAGAACACCCAAGTATATCTTGAAAGATCATCGACTATGACTAGAATATACCATTTTCCACCAATCGATCGGACTATAGCAGACCAACAAGATCCATATGAAGCAACCGCCCCGTCCGCTACCATAACCATAGTCACGTAAGGGTGTGAGGCAAAGAACTTGTTTGCCATGCCTACAAGGCGCACATACAAAGATCTTTGTGACTTTGAGCTTAGGCAAACCTCTCATGAGATCAAGGTTGCTAACTCGCGTCAAATGATCAAAACCAATGTGCCCCAAACGTCGATGCCAAAGCCAAAAATCGAAGAAGATGTAAGCAAACATTTAAGAGATCCAAAGAAGAGATTCTCAAAAGTCACCCAAAAATTCTACCAACTCTAGAGATTCCAAACACAAGCTCACCAGTAGAATCAAGCACACGACAAGCATTTTTCTTAAAAACAGTCTCATACCCATCATCAAGAAGCTGAGAAACAGAAAGGAGATTATACCTAAGCTTGTCCACAAGAGCGACATCCTTTAGAATGAATTTGTTGTTTACCCTAATTGATCCTGTTCCTTCAATTCGCCCTTGTGTATCATCTCCAAAGGTGATGAAGTCATCACCTGTTGCTCGCGTGAAAGAGGTGAACCATTTTGAGTTCCCGGTCATGTGGCGTGAACATCCGGAGTCAACGAACCACGTGTTCTTCCCCTTTCCGCGGTAATCCTCATTATCATCAATGTCGTCCGTGTCAGCCATGAAGCACATGCCAGTGAAATCTTTGGCCTTCCCTTTCTTTTTACCTTGAGGGATCTCCTCCTCCTTGTCCTCCTCACTCCCGGTATCCACATCGCTCAAGGATTGATCCTCAAAAGCGGCAAGGACCCGGTGAGCAGCCTTCACAAGCTTATTTGCCTCATACCTTGATTTGTTGAAAGGAGGCTTCTTCCAAGCTGGCTTTCCTTCCTTATGATTGCTCTTACCTTTCAACTTGGGGCAATTTGTCTTGATATGATTGAGCTCACCACATTCATAGCATGTTACCGACCACCTCTCTTTTGTTTCTCACATTATTGTAGGCCCGTGTGAATTTCTTAGCTAGAAGAGCTAACTCGCTTCAGAATACTTTCAAGCTCCTCTTCATGAATAGCAGATAAACAAGCAAATGAAAATCCGTAAGAAGATTCACAAGAGTCATCAAAAACCTTTTGAGAGGATCTCGCTACCAAAGCTAAATTATCTTTCTTAGGATGATCAACTCTTTTAATTTCATGAGTCTTGAGTTTACTATAAAGCAATTCTAAAGTAAGACTTGAAAGATCAACATTTTCTTCTATAGCAGTAGCTTTCATCTCCCACTCCTTGGTGTTGATTGCAGCCAAGAGATGGGTGGCATTTTCAGATTGAGAATATTCAATATCAACAGCTTTCATTTGATTAATTACTTTATTAAAGCGATCGAAAATGTCATCGATGCTCTCTCCAGACGCATCTCGAATTTATTGTACTCACGCTTGTAAACAGCTGGCGCACCTTTTGATTTGGGACGAACCTCATGATATGTTTCGAGAGTGTTCCAAATTTCATGCAGATTGAAAGATTGCAAATTCTATCATATTCTTGTCTACCAAGTGCACCATATAAAAGATTCTTAGCCTTATTGTTGTTAGCCAAAAGAATTGCGTAAGGTGTGTAGCAATTTCAGAATAACCAATGGGCTCTAACAACATCCCAAATAGCTTGTCCTCGCTCTCAAGAAAGACGCGATACGATTCTTCCAATAGGCATAGTCGTGCCCATCAAGATATGCGGTTTAGTAGAAAACTTATCCATCGCTAAAGTTCGGTGGACCTGTTAAGATCAAGATTGAACTAACCGGCTCGATACCACTTGTTGGACCGTAAAGGCGACTAGAGGGGGTGAATAGGAGCACGCCACTTTTTCACAAATTATGAACTCAATACAATTTCACTCCAAGAGCTATTAGAAAGCTATGAAGATCAATATACCAAGACAAATGGAAGACTAGTATTGAATCCAATAAAACCCCTAAGCAATGCGACAATAATCGGCAAGAATCAAAGCAATACAAGCATCTTGGCGGTCCGATCAGAGTGAACCGGTCGGACCGATTGTCGGGCGGTCGGATCATTGTTATCTTTGGCGGTCGGACCGCCCAAAATCGGTCGGACCGTGGTGACGGGCGGTCGGACCGGCAGACTACGTAATCGATCCAAACAAGAAAATCAGCCCGATGACGGTTGCAATTAGGTCTAACTTTTGATTCTCAACTCCAAACTTCACGAAACTTTGCACACACCTTCTCTATGCTATTGAGGACCTATTCCAATCGAATATTATGATAATTCTTGGAACGATCTTGAGCAATTGCCAATTGATTAATGAAGGTCTAAAACCGCAAGAACGAAAACTTGATCCTAAAGCTTGTTCGTGAGAGATTGATGATCAAGATGATGCTAGATAGATTCACACATATCACAACAAGCTAATTCACGTGAAAGAATCAATCACAAACTCGCGGATCAAAGAAAGCCCTAAAAACACGAAATTGAAAGCAAGAACGAAAAGAGACTTATCTCAAGCAAACCTTGCATAGATTGATTTCGTGATTGTTGCTGGATTACATCCACACCATCATGGATCAGTGGACAATCAAGGATCACGAAATTCACCTCAAACCATGAAAAGCCCTAGCCTCCACCTCAACTCCCCTAAAGACAATTAGGGTTTTGAAACATAAACAGGAGAGAGAGAGAGGTGCACCACCATCTCCTCCTATTTATAGTGGAGGCCTAAAACTCTTAGGGTTTGACTTAATTGGGCTCCCGTTAAGGCCCACTAACAAACGGGTCACACACGCACGCTTCGCGAAGCGCCGTCTTTAACCTTTGACCTAAACCGCTTCACCATGCGTCATGGATTCGCCAATAGGTCACCCTTGTCCATCTTGTGTCACGCTTGAGTCGTTGACTCACCCGCATCGCCGATCGCTCGACCTCAACTCTTCAAGTCTAGTCCCGATTCTCCTCGCCGCTGACCGTCGTTGACCACCAAGCTACCGCACAACCACGCATAAGAAAACACGATTCGGGAACAAGTTCTTCACAACTTGACCCATGTTAGTCAAAACATGCATCATGCAAATCATATGCCATGAAACCAATGACTTTGATCTAACAAAACAACATCGCCACGGTTGGCCGACGTTCAGTAGTTCACGGCCCGACCGCCCAGTGAGCGGCCGATCGCCCCATGGCCGGCCGGACCGCTCCTCGTGAGCCGGCCGGACCGCCCTTAGACTTAGCCAAATTCAAGCTCCCAAAATCCAAACCTTTCGAAACTTTAAACCAATAGAACTTTTCACCGAGGCTCCAAAATCATGAGACCAAGTGCATTGGGATCCCTTACTTGTCTACAACACCTATTTTTGGCCCACTCGATTTGAACACTTTTGGTCATCGCCGTCCGATCGCTTCCGGATGGCGGTCCGACCGATATGGGACCGGTCGGACCGCCGTCAAGGACCGGTCGGACCGCCTCGAGCAAGAAGCTCAGAACTTTGTCGAAAACGCGTGAAACGACAAACCGTAAACGCCATTGCCAATTGTCACATCATCCTAAGATCTGGAGCATATCCCCATGAAATCCACAGAAAGCGTTGCTCACCACAGCGGCCAAGAAACCAAAAGAAATATTCTGCTAAAGGTGATCTTGGAAAATAAAAACTAAGTTCGTGGTTGAGGGAACACATTCCTCAGAAGATAATAGCAAATAACAACCGATAAAAAAACGGCATTACGATTGAAACTCGAAATCTTTTGAGTGAAAAGGGCAGAAATTTAGGCAATGAACTCATTGAACATAGGTGGAGTCCACAATTGAAAACATGAGCCTCACAAGAAGAGAATGTCGGATCTTTACAGATAAGAACAACGAGCATTCAAGATCAAAACGCTCGTATCATCGAAGAACCATTATAACTCGCAACAAATCGCTTTACGTGGCAAACTTCGTTTATCATAATTAACTGGGACCTCCAATAGGTCATGAACACAAAACTCGAAATTGAATCATTTTGGAAACATCAAGAAAGGTGGTCAAACTTCTTTCTCTATAAAAGAATCAACCTTACTCTCACATTACTGATCGTGTCAATAAACCTTCTAAAGGGAACATGACAAATCGGGTCATAAAAATTTTCAAAGATCAAATGGAATTGTAATAACAACTTATTCTAGAAAAGAATTCGCACAAAAACCACAAAGTTGAACAAACGTCACACCCAAAGACTACAAAACTCTAGAGAGAGGGGGTTTTGACACTTTTCTTTTCAAAGGAGGTTCTAAACTCCAACACTCCAAATATTCCAAAGAAATGAACATAGTCGAAATTTTCTTCAATGAACTTTGTGAAAGGAAATTTTCATTCTCCGAACTGTCAAACGGATAACCGAGCTACCCTTATCAACAAGAGAGATAGGGCTAACATAAAGAGAACGATCTTGTCAAGAATAACGTTCACGAACAGCAATGAGAGCTCCGCAGCCAGATAGGCAAGAAACTATTTTGAAAATGTAATACCCCGGCCTGCTCGTAGTGTGGCTCATGTGGCCCATGTGGAGTTGTGTGGTGGGATTAGTCCCACATTGCTTGTCTCAAGTGAGTTGTAGTAGTATATAATGCCTGTTGGATCCAAACGTAGCACTTCCGGGTTAACCCTTTTACACGAAGCGAGGACGAAAGTGTAAGTGAGGTGCTATGTGTACGCGGGTCCGTCCCCACGGTGGGCTGGGCATTGAGCGGATTTTGGGTCAGGGTGTTACAGATGGTATCAGAGCATCAACCTTATTTGCAGGCGCGTGCGGGATGGGGCGGGCATATGGCGCATGGCACATGTGGGCCCGGAGTGGACACATGGCATGGCATATGTGCCAAAGACTTTGGACGCACGGACGTGTACCGAGGGGTGGTTCAGGTATTTGCAGCGTATGCGATATTTGCCGAGGGCGCCCCTTGAGGGGGGGTGAATGTAATACCCCGGCCTGCTCGTAGTGTGGCTCATGTGGCCCATGTGGAGTTGTGTGGTGGGATTAGTCCCACATTGCTTGTCTCAAGTGAGTTGTAGTAGTATATAATGCCTGTTGGATCCAAACGTAGCACTTCCGGGTTAACCCTTTTACACGAAGCGAGGACGAAAGTGTAAGTGAGGTGCTATGTGTACGCGGGTCCGTCCCCACGGTGGGCTGGGCATTGAGCGGATTTTGGGTCAGGGTGTTACATATATTGAATGCGGCTTCAGACTCCTAGTTCACTCCTTTCTTTCCCAAATTCTGGAGTACTATGGAGTGGAACAAATTAATCTAGCCCACAACGCTATAGCCAACCTCAACATCTTCGTTTACCTTTGTGAAGCGTACTTGGAAATTCCAGCAACTTTCGATCTCTTCAAGTACTACTATAGGCTAGCAAATGCGAAGAAAACGACCAGTACACCTGGAGAGTTTACCTTACGTCTCCATGACGGGAAGGCTTATGAGTACATTTTTATGTACTCCAAATCTTCGTGGTCATCATGGAAGAAGAGTTGGTTTTATATAAAAATTACGCAGGGTGATGGCCTTTACTACAGCGGTAAGAAGGCTGTTGAGAATCTGCGATGGTGTTCCTCCTCGAAGGAGGGGAAAATTGAGAGTTGGGTTGATGCTATCCATCTCTTGAGTGTCAGGGGTTTAACTTCCTGGCACGTGGTAAGGGACTTTTCCATGCGGAGGATCTGTCCTTTGAAGGCCAGAGCTCATTCGATGCTCTGGTACATTGGTCGTGACGATGCGACCAAAGACTCCAGGGAAGGTAATCCCAAGGGAATCCGACCAGTTTGATTAAATTGATTGATTACTTTTATAACCCTAAAATCACTCTTTTGTTTGTAGCGTCCCGCTTTTTCAGAGTTTTTGAAAATTTGAAAAGAAAACCATTTGCTTCTATTTGCCAAAAGCTTAATTGGAAATTTCAGAATCCATTTGCAGCTTAATGTGAATTAATCAAACTTCAAATAAATTAAAGTTGGTTTAATTGAGTTTTCTGGAATTTAAAGTCAAAATTATTATTTTAAGAATTTTCTTGGTTTTATTGGATTTTAGAAATTGATTTTCATTTTACCCGAAATGGAAAATTAATTTATTTGTAAAAGAAAAAGAAAATTTAAAGTTAAAAGTATTTTTATTAAGTCTAGAATAATTCAAGGAGTTTCTGTGAATTTTTCTAGAATTTTTTTGGACTCTATTTGCTATTTTCTAAATTGCCTTTTGATTTATTTGAATTTCTGAAAATCAAAAACTATTTTAAATCCCTTTACTGTTTGTGGGCCGAATCCTTTCGGTCCATCGCTGTTTTCCCGCCCGCCCGCCTCCGCGGCTGCCTCGCTCCGCGGCCCGCTCCTGCGCGCCTCGCCATTGGTCGTCCGACGCTATCGCGACGGCTCTCGCCGCCGCGCTCCCGCTCTTCTCCGCCGTCCGATTGAAATCGGACGACCCTCCTTCGCCCGCGCTCCCCTCTCTTCTCCGCCGTCCGACAAATCGGATGACGCTCCTTCGCCGCGCCGCCCTTCCTCCCCACTGTCCTATCGAAATCGGACGGCGCCTGCTCGTTTTCCTCTC
The DNA here is from genome assembly GCA_036346395.1 of Hsuehochloa calcarea. NCBI lineage: Eukaryota > Viridiplantae > Streptophyta > Magnoliopsida > Poales > Poaceae > Hsuehochloa > Hsuehochloa calcarea. The sequence continues at coordinate 44,661,784 of CM070600.1, forward strand.
GCGCGCCGCTCTCTCTCCTCTGTCGCGCGAATCTCGCCGCGCCGCGAATCCGCCGCCTCGGTCCCGCCGCCGCCCGCCCGTCCCGCCTCCGCGCGCGCCGCCGCCCGCCCCGTCCGTCCCGCCTCGCGCGCGCGCCGCTCTGTCCCGCCCGCCTGTGGTCCTCCGCCTATAAAAGCGCGCTTTTCTTCCCTCTCCTCTCTCCTTCCTCCCTCTCGGCCCGCCGCGCCGCCCTCCCCTCTTTTCTTCGCCGCCACCGTCTCCGTAGCGGCGTCGCGCCGTCTCCCTCGGCTCGCCGCCGCCGCCTCTCCTCTCTCTCTCTCTCTCTCCGCCTGAAGCCGACGTGGCCACCCACGTGGCGCCACGTCGGCGCCACGAGGCGGATTTGCTCGCGTGGCGCCACGCCGCGACGCGCGGGTCGGCGACGCCAAAATCCGGATTTCGGTTGAAAAATAAATCCAAAATCCGAAAACCCTAATCTATCATTTCATGTGATTTCCAACTTCTTTTGGCCATAACTTTCACATCCGAACTCCGATTTGGGTGATCCAAATTTCTAAATTTATATAAATTCAGCCTCTTTCATTTGGTTCTGGTTTTGCAATTTTTGGAGTTCATTTGGTGCTGTTTTATTTATTGTTGCTATTCTCGCACGTAGATTCCTGCTTTGGAAGATTTCTTCGACCGACGATCGAAGACCCGCTCCTCGTCAACGAAGGCAAGTCGTAGGCCTTTGACCATGTTGAACCCATTTTATAAATGTATATTGTATTAAATTATCATGCATGGCTAGTTTTATTAAAAATGGTTTTGGGAGTAGATAATTACCAAATTACCATTATGCCTCCTTGATGAATTGAAAATGAAATGTCTCCTTGAATGACATATATCCTTGGACACCTTAGGATGGTTAATACTAGTTGGACATGATTGTATACCAACTTGGGAGCGTAGTATTGCTTAGTCTTGCTTTAGTTACCCGCGAGGCTTTCGATCACATGTTCATGATGAATGAAATTTGACTAATGGAACTATGGAATTGTGGTGTGATGCCACTGTAATTGAAATGTGTTGAGCCATGGCAGGGATTGCCATTTGGTCGGGAATGAACAAAAATGATTTATGCTCGGGCTTGTGGTAGGGAGTAAAGGTGGGTGTGTGATACACATTGGGTTGTGGTAGTCTTGTGCCGAGACCAACTAAGGACTTAACTTTGCAAGTCATTGATCCGGGTCACCTCGTGCAACCATAAGTCCGGTATGGGACTGCCCCGCCAACTAATTGGGGAAATTTTGAGTCGGTTCATTGTGGTGGTTTAATGGCGCAAGAGGGGGCTGTGATGGCGAAACCTTAGCGGGCAGAACCGAGGCAAAATGAAACTTTGTAAAGGCCTTGTGATAATCACTTAGTCGCACACCCTCGGAAGTGTGTCAGATGGACATTACAAGTGATTTATCTCTTGTGGGTAAAGCGCACAACCTCTGCAGAGTGTTAAAATCTATTCGAATAGCCGTGTCCCTGATTACGGACATGCCCGCTGATTTCGCGCAAGGGTAGCATTTTCTAAAATGTGGTATTGGTTCGATGGAAAGGTTTGGTTGAATGGTTGGGAAGTGAACGGGTGTTCACCGCTTGATTCAAAAGAACTTGGTTATCTATGTATTATTCTTTTAAAATCTCGCTTTGCAATCTAATTAATGTAGTTATGTTAAACTTACTTTACGCAAATTAACCATAAAGCCATCCTTGCTTAAGCCTCATCATGAATACTATGTGCATACATTTCTCACGACTTTGTCGAGTACTTTATGTACTCACGGCTTTATGCCCTTTGTTGATCATCCCAAAGCAGAAGAATCAGAAATATTGAGTTCTACGAAGAAGGCTACTTTGAAGACTTCGCGAACTAGGTCACGCCCTCCACTCGATTGCTCGTGGGCATGTCGATTGGGCTCCACGATTTTGAGATTTCCACGCGGATACTCTGTTGTTGCTAAGCCCTGTGAGGCGACTTTTGTAAGAACCTTGACCATAAGGTCTTTGCTGTTTTAATTAATATTACTTTGTCTGCTTCATTAGTTCGTTGTTGAATGGTTATGATAGCATCATTGTTACAACTGTGCGAGCTAGCTACTGATCATGGGACTAGCTTGGTATGCACAGAGGGTCTCGGGGTTGTGTGAATCCCGGGGGTCCGACATTGTTGCAGCCTTATCTTCTGATGAGATCAGTAGTAGGATCAAAATGATCTGTGCTAGAGAGCCCAGCGACAAGGCTAGCTTTCCTCTGATCCCAGCGGTTGTTACGTAGAAGAAAGAGCTGAAAGACTTCGGGTAAGTATATCAATTTCGTTTCATCTTTCTAACATTTTTCGATCGGTTTTTACCTAAAATCCTCTTTGATATACAGTCGGTCGAGCTTAGAATCGATGAGGCCATCGAAACATGTAAGCCAACCGACGATCCGACCAGTCATACAATCACTACAAATAGTGACCGCATAGAGGTAGGTAACCGACCAGAAATTTTTAGTGTCAGATGGAGCACGTTCATCACCCGACTAACTTCGCTTGTTAATCCAGGCGGTAATCGTTGAGTCTCACACAGTCGCTCAAGACTTGCCAGTTGCGATTGAAACAACTATTTTGAAGACCAACAAATCTACACCTTCCGACCCAGTTATCAGGGATACTGTTCTGGACCAACTGGCCGAGAATATCACTTCTGGACCTTTGCTGGAGGGTGTAGAGGGTGTAACCAACCCTACAAGTTCAGAACTAGTAAAATCGGTTGAAAAGAAAAGGAAGGCGAGCGCTACGGACTTCAAGCCAGCGCGCTTCAAAATCAAGACCAAGAAAGCAACCAGGTATGTATAAAGGAACTAATAATATAAATGCATACCTGAGTTCCGTCTTTGGTAAACTTGAGCTCCTGAACTTCTTTTCTCTCTTTTGTGTAGATCTTCTGGAGTTCCGATCGTTTCTGACCAGTCTATTCCGGGAGATCGAGGGCACCTCCGACCAAGGATTCTCTCAGTTTAGAATCCCTGAGGAAGTGGCTAGGAAAGCCCCCGAGCAAGCTTCAGTGTCGGAACCTGAGTTGGATCCCATGGTGATCATTACCCCATCTGCGGAGGTAGGAATTCCTGCAAATATCCAACAGGTTCCGGCTTCTGCAAGCAATCCTTCCCAAACTAACAAGTTTCCTTTTTCTCATCGATTTATCGAGGATAAGGAGCTTGATGAAGTTTGGGGGAGAATACCGGATCGTCACGCCGAGACGAGTCCTTATAAATTTTTTGCCGATTATAATGACGTGGCAATTCGGGTAAGTGTCTACAACAATTTCTATAACTCCTTTTGAAGTTTTATAGGATATTTAAAGAAAAAATGCTATCTATGTAGCATATAGTCGAGAACTTTGCTGTGGTCGGAGGACTGACCCAGCGAATAAAGATCTTAGAGCAAAAACACTCTGAATTAGAAAGTAAGAACTTCCTTCTTAACTCTTTCTTCCTCATGACTCTATTTTTCCCCTTGAATTATTCTCCCTTATCATGTTTGATAGATTTAGAGAAAATAAAAGAAGAAGCTATGGCCGATAATGCCAAAATAAGCAGGCTTGAGGAAGACAACTGTTAAGAACCGGTCGATCGAATACTTGACGACCAAGAATAAAGAAATTATTGAAACTTCTGGAAAGAAAATTGAAGGTAACTAGTCGTAAACTTGACTTAGTATCTCTTCTAATTATTCTTGCATAATACTTGTTTTTGCTTATGTAGAACAAAACCAAGCATTAATCAGAGCAAAGAAAGCTCTGGAATTTGAGCAAGACAAGGAGGCAGCTATCACGCTTAATCTTGATGAAAAGATCACTGCACTCAACAAAATGATTTTTGATATGGGATCAGGATCCAGCTTACCCAACTTGAATGATCCAACGGAGAAGGTGAATTACCTGGGCCATCTCCTGGAGGATCTCAAGGGTTTGCTTAAGACTACTAGAGAGAATTATGCCCGATCCATAAAAGAATCCATTGCTAGTGGAGTTAGTCTTGCTTTGCAAAACTAAGACATCCGACCCCTCTGCTAATCTTCAAGCTATTGAAGAAGATTTCATCTGCTTGCCTGAGGAGGCGATCAAGTTTCTCAAGGAAGTAAAACCTCTTGGAGATAAGGTTGCAGAAGAAATGGAGGTCGGATCTTCATCAAGCAGTGATTAGATGGGCAATCTCTAGTAGTAAAAAACATGCAAAAAGAGAGTATGCAAAAATGTGTAAAAACTTACCTTTCTCTTGTCAATGAAATCTTTTGTTCATTCGGTCGACTTATTCATATATTACCTAGCCCCCGACTATTTTATAATAGAAGAACTTTACTATACAAGCAGTAGGCAAAGAATATGAACTTAAGTCTCAACCATTGTTTGAAAGTTTGTACCGATTGTTGAAAAAACTGATCGTGATAATACTAGAAAACCTTTTTTGGTCGGAACCAGTGCTAGGTTTCGACTAGTTATAAATCTATTTTTCGTAATCAAAGTACTTACTAAGACTATATATGGTCGGAAGAAAAAACTTTCCTTGATAAGAGAAAATTATATGCAAAAACATAAGATAGGTGGTTTTATTTCTATGTAGTACTCAACGCTGGTCGGAATGAACTGCTAAGATATGAAGATATAATGTATATCTCGCAATACGTGCTCATGCTCTAGTCAGACTGGCAGCGAGGATCGTAAGAAAAGAACTGTCGCTAGGAAGCTCCTTCCAGTGGGCGGAACCACGTGCGAAAATGGAGAGACTTCGACTAGGAGGTTTTATGTGTCCCGACCAGTAGCCAAACAAGAGTAGAACATAACTTTGAAAATAAAAATATGATCATGATAATCTTGAGCACATGAACAACGTCGACCAGATTTGGGTACCATCATATAAATAACATCACTCACTTCTTTGAATTTAATTAACATTTATTAAATTTAAAGGAAATGAAATGAAATTAAATTAAATGAAAAACTTACACAGTTGATCAATATTCCAGGAATTGGACAAAACTCTGCCGTCGGACATAGTTAATCGTACCGAGCCTAGTCGGGTGAGTTCGACCAAAGTGTAAGGACCTTCCCACTTGGGACAAAGTTTATTGCGATTTACTCGGCTTTGAATTTTTATGAGAACCAGATCACCTGCAGCTAGGCTGCGAGGCTGCACCTTACGATTGTGGTACCTTCGAATGGCTTGTTGATAGATTGCCGAATGTATCAAGGCTTGGTTTCGTCGTTCTTCAAGGAAATTGACATCGTCGAGCCGTTGTTCTTCCTGATCGTTTACATTAAAACAATCAGTACGAGTAGAGCCATTTGTTAATTCTGGAGGAAGCAAGGCTTCGGCTCTATAAACTAAAAAGAATGGTGTTTCGCTAGTCGCACGACTGGTCGTGGTTCGAACAACCCATAATACAGAAGGAAGTTCTTGAACCCAAGCTCCTGACCGCTTTATTAGCTGGTCGAATACTCGGTGTTTGACCCCCTGCATTATGATACCATTGGCACGCTCAACTGCTCCATTACTCTGTGGATGAGCAACAGAGGCGAAATGGACTTTTATTCCAGGCTCATCGCAGAATTCCTGGAAACTGCCGCTGAAAATTGAGTACCATTGTCTGTGATTATACGACTGGGTACACCAAATCGCGTAATCACATTTTTTTTTATCAAGAATCTCTTAGCAGCCTCAGTTGTAGTTTTAACAACTGGCTCGGCTTCGATCCATTTTGTAAACATGTCTGTCATGACGAAAAGGAATTCGAAGCCGTCGGGTGCTCTTGGGAATGGCCCCAGAATGTCTAGTCCCCAGGTTGCAAAAGGTCAAGAAAGAGGAATTATTTGCAAAGCTTGTGTCGGCTGATGTACTTGTCGGTTATGAAACTGACATTGTACGCACTTCGTCACAAGATCTTTTGCATCATGAAGGGCAGTTGGCCAATAGTATCCTTGCCTGAAGGCTTTACCAACCAATATTCTGTAGGAATGATGTGCTCCACAGACTCCACCATGAATTTCGGTTAGCAACTTAATGCCATCCGAGCGAGATATGCATCTCATCAACACTCCATGAGATCCTCGTTTTTACAAGGTACGTTAGATTAGAGTGTATGATTTGGCTTTTTGCGTTATACGATCGGCCTCTACATCATCTTCTGGAATTAGGTCATGCTGAAGATAATTGTAGATCGATGTCATCCAATCTCTACCCTGATCGTTACTGATCTGTGGAGCATCTATGTTATCAAAATCAATAGGCATGACCTGATGTTTATTATTGATGTTCTCGGAATGCTCGACCACTGAGGGTGAATCGAGTTGCTCGAGAAAAAATCCGGGTGGGATGATTGACCTCGTGGAGGCTATCCGTGCCAACTAGTCTGCTAGAAAGTTTTCTTTTCTAGGAATGTGTTGGATCCGGAAACCGAAGAAATGCTTTTTGAGTTTCTGTACTTCCGCCAGATAAGACGACATCTTGGTACTCGAGCATTAATACTATTTCCCTACTTGAGCTACAAGTTGAGAATCGCCTTTCACCAGTAATTTACGTATCCCGAGCGAATGAGCTACTCGAAGTACCGCCAGTAAACCTTCATATTCCCCCACATTATTTGTAGCGAGAAAGTTAAACTGGATGGTGTACATAATGTGTTCGCCAGTAGGGGATATCAAGAGGACTCTAGCCCCCTATCCTTTAAGCATCAAAGAACTGTCAAAGTACATTATGCATTCATCGTGGCGCTCATACTCTGGTTCCTACTTAGATTCAGGGTTTGTCCATTCGGCAATGAATTTTGCTATTGCCTGAGACTTTATTGTTGTTCGTGAGATGAAATGGAGATCGAATGTCCCTAGTTCAACCGCCCATTTTGCTATTCATCCTGATTATTCCCTATTTCCAAGGACTTGACCGAGGGGATACCCGGTGGGTGCGACCACTTTGTGGGTTGAAAGTAATGCCTCAGTTTCCTTGAAGCCATAAGGAGATCATAAAACAGTTTTTGTACATGTGGGTATATTTCCTTTGGACCATGTAAGACTTCGTTTATGTAATACACTGGTCGTTGGATGTTTTCACGTTCCACGACAAGCACACCGCTGACAGTTTGCGGCGTTGCAGCCACATAAACCAGCAATGTTTCTTCCGGTCTCGGAGAGACTAAGATCGGAGCACCCGTAAGGTACTCTTTGAGCTTTTCAAAGGCATCATTGGCCTCCTTTGTCCACTCGAAATTTTTGTTTTTCCGAAGAAGCTTAAAGAAAGGCAACCCTTTTTCACCTAACCTGGCTATGAAACGGCTCAGCGCTGCCATACAGCCAGTTAGCTTTTGGACTTTTTTCTTTCTGGTCGGAGGGCGCATCTGGTTGATGGCCGATATCTTCGCAGGTTTCCTTCGATACCTCTAGCCGAAACTAGGAAACTGAGAAGTTTTCCAACGAAAACTCCAAACACACATTTCTCCGGATTCAACTTGAGGTTATACCTTCTCAAATTGTTAAAAGTCTCTTGTAAGTCAAGAATGTGATCGCCTGTGTTGATACTCTTCACAACTAAATCATCAACATGGCCTTCTAGATTCCGACCTATCTGTGGGCTAAAAGTTTTCTGCATTAATCTTTGAAAAGTTGCACAAGTATTTTTGAGACCAAAAGGCATCTTAACATAACAGTAAGTGCCATATGGAGTGTTGAAGGAAGTTTTCTCTTCATCTTCTTTGCTCATGTTAATCTAGTGGTACCCTGAATATGCATCTAAAAAACTTAATAATTCACACCCTGAGGTGGAATCTACAAATTGATAAATGTAGGGAAGAGGAAAGTCATCCTTTAGACAAGCTTTATTCAAATCTGTGAAGTCTATACATATTCGCCATTTTCTATTATTTTTTCTAACCATTACAGTGTTGGCGAGCCATTAAGGGTGATGGACTTCACGAATAATCCAGCATTGAGGAGTTTTTCAACCTCCGACTGGATTGCCCCTTTCCGATCAAGCGCAAAGCGTCTTAACTTCTGTTTGACTGGTTTCTTGTCAGGCTGGAGAGCTAGCATGTGCTTAATCACCTCCCTGGGGACTCCGGGCATGTTGGACGCCAGCCAAGCGAATACGTCCTGGTTTGCTCGGAGGAAGGAGATGAGCGACTCTTCCTATTTTGGGTTGAGTCCTTCTCCAACCAGTACCTATGAGATAGACACGTCAGTGTCTCCTGACATGACGCTTCCCGAAGGAACGCCCTTGTCGAGAAATACTTCTTTTGTCTGGTCGGACGGCTTGGGTGTCACCTTGGGTCTAGAGCATTTGACTTGCATTGCATTTGGGTCAGTGTTTCTGATCGAAAGTTTATCGACTAGTTATAAAGACCTTTGATCGCATGCATAAGCCATTTTTTGATCTCCTCGAACCACGATGACACCTTTTGGTCCTGGCATCTTTAAATTTTGATAACCGTAATGCGTGGCTATCAAAAAATTTGCTAGAGCCGGACGACCAAGAATGCCGTTATATGCGGTTTCAAATTCAACCACGTCAAACGAAAATTTTTCTGTTCGGAAGTTGTCAGGGCTTTCGAACGTAACCGGTAAGGACACTTGTCCTATCGGTTTGGCGGTAGAACCGGGGACTATGCCATGGAAGGCATATTTTATCGGTTTTACCTTGGATCTAGGAATTTGCATTTCTTCCAATGCTCCCGAAAATAAAATATTTAAAGAACTACCCCCATCTATCAAGACTCGATTAACCTAACAATTATTAATAGTAGGTTCAACTACAATAGGAAACCTACCCGGTCGAGTCGACGGAACATGGCAGTCTTCTTTGGCGAAGGACATTACCGTGTCTCACCACCTTTATGGTTTGATGGCGATCGAAGACTCCGCAAGGTTGATGTCCGGAACCAAATATGCAAATATGGACCCTCTGTGTATTTTGCACTAGTCCAGGATCACGCTAGTGCACACAGTATCAACATCGATGAAATATCAATTCCATACAACGAAATATTAAATACACGAGTAATTTGAATAACAAATAACTGTTGTGACCTTAAGGCCGAGTTCTACAATTATTAAGCCATGCAAGGCTGACAATAATGAAATAAAGCTGCAGTGAAACAACGTAAACTCCAAATGACTCCCATCAATTTACCACATGCAATCGATCGATCAAGACCCTAAAGATCAACCTTCGTAGAATTCATCTTCAAAAGCTGGCGATGACTCCTCCACTTCTGTTGATTTGTTTAGCAAGAGTGAGTACACACCGTACTCGCAAGTCATACCACAGAATGCAACTATACATGATGGCTTATTGCAAAAGAATGGCTTCTGTGGTTAATTTGCAGAAATGCAACATTTGCAATTGAATACGAATAATAGTGTAACCGCCCCAATTTTAATAAACAGTAATTATATGCATTTTATATTATATTTGTTATTTCTGAAGCATTTGCATAAATTTTGCATTTGTAAATATCCTAATCAAAGTCTAATAGGTAACTCCAATCACAACTCCAAAGAGAGAACAATAAATACTTAAGAAATTCCCTGGGAAATAATTTAATTAAAAACCTTACAATGTTTATCATAAATAACAATCTTCTCAATACAAGTAACACAAGAATTTATTTACATCAGATCAGATTATGTTTTACAACTTTGAATAATTTACAAAAATATTAAAATAAAACTTGCATTGCATTTCGCCAAAAGCCTTCCTTGAAATCTTGCCCGTCCATCGTTGTCCAGACAAACCGTCTTCCTCGAACCAATCCGAAACACCATTCGCAGCTCCATAGTCCGCCAACCAATCAAAAGGCCATTAGTTGTTCAAAAAGCAGTATAATAGAGTTATAATAAAACAAATTGCCGTCAGTGTGCCATAGGAATCATCGCGGTTCCCAGGTCTACTTAGATTAGTCAGCACCCTAAGTATCGAGACTACCCACACCAACCTAGGTTAACCGGCATCTTGGTTTTTCAAGTCACCTAGGCTAACCCAGATTAGTCGGCGCCAGAATACTCAAGATACCTAGACTAACCTAAGTAAATCAAGACCGCCTTATTTCGTAGGTTCTCATCATTCGGCGTCTAGGGAAATCCAAAACCTACGTATACTGAATTGCCTCAACTATCGCAAATTCATTGCATAATGAATTGCTAACCAATGGACCAAAAATGTCCATACCAAAAATATCTTAGGAGCCATTCGGATAAACACAAAGGCCTCAGCGTCATTAGCAAATTGCAATGACAGCTCATTCACCTCACCAAGTCAAGCACCACCGCAAGCATCAGTCAGTGCACCGCCAAAGGAAACGGCCGAGTAGAGCCAGCAAAGCACAACCGGGCGACAGCACAGCCGTTTCCAGAGATTTCCCAACCCCCCTGCAAAACCAGCAGAAGCAAGCAACACAATTCCTCCCCAGCAGCCAATTCCCCTTTCCAATTCCCCTCAGCCGCACCCCATTTCCATCTCTTCTCAGGAGCAAATCACCATGCCAAGCCAAGCCAGCATCACCATCATCAATCTGATGCTGCAACCAGCCGAAGGCAAGCCAGCAGCAGCAGCCAGGAGCAAGAGGAGGAAAGAAGCCAAGGAAGCCAGGAGCCAGGAACTGATGAGTCACGGTGGCCCGATCTTTCGATAGGTTCGATTTGGTTCGTCGTGAGGACGTTGACGCTTTGAGGCTTCCGACCGACAGATCGTCACCTCGCATTCGCTACACCCAAGACGCTGTCGTTATCGACCACGCTTGCACGCGATCGACCTTACCACGAAGGTTATTGTTCCCGCAAGCAATCAAGCAACTCACAAGAACAAGGTAGATGCAATCTGATTGTATTGCGGATATGGATGAAGTTTACAAGTGGGGTTCCTCAAACCGATAATCGTAAACCGCAATTGGCGTAATAATCTAAGAAAACCCGCCTAAACTACGGTGACTCATCAGATATATATAGGGGACGGAGGAGGTCGACCTAGGGTTGTGCGGCCGTGGGATGAGGCGTATACAACCCGGACTCCGATCTCGCCACGCTTACAAAGTCTTATTAGTTTCCAAAACGGTGACGCAAAGACCTTGTGTCGCGTATTTACGGTCGAAGATCTAGTCAAGGATCGGTCCTAGGGTAGTCTTGAGGAGTCCATGCTATCTTTGGTCATAGATTGTGTCCAACGAGTATCGTGCTCGCCTCTCGGTCGTAGAGTGCTCCCAACGAGTCATCCGTCGTAGGCCTTCTTGAAGTGGTCGAGGCCTTGCGGAATCGGGTCGTGGACCTTCTTGAACCGGTCGTAGGCCTTCTTGAAGTGGTCGTAGACCTTCTTGAACTGGTCGTAGGCCTTCTTGAAGTGGTCGTAATCCTAGATTTCTGAGTACAAGTAAATCATCTCCATTAGGCAGCATCATAGAGTTCTCAAATAATACACTTAGCCCTAGAAACGATTTTACCTGATAGATTAAGTCACGTGCTCTAGCTCTTGTCATAGGACCTTGTAGTCCAACACCCAAATCTGGAAGGTCTTGTGTAGTACGTGTATCCGAAGGAGGGATGTCCTCATCATACTCCCCTTCTTGAATTGGAGTCGTCCTCGACTCAAGCTCATCTTCTTCTCCCACGTATGGTTTCAAATCTGAAATGTTAAATGTGGGGCTAACCCCAAAATCTGCATGTAATTCTAACTGATATGCATTATCATTTATCTTCTTAATTATCTTAAACGGTCCTGCAGCTCTAGGCATCAACTTTGATTTTCTTAATTCCGGAAATCTATCCTTTCTCAAATGAACCCAAACTAAATCACCGGTTCTATTTTGACAACTTTCCTACCTTTATTTCCAAAGAACCTTATACTTTTCACCATACGCCTATATTCTCTTTAGTGGTCTCATGCAACTTGAGAATAAATGCAGCACGCTTCTTAGCATCTAGATTTATTTTTTCAGAGGTTGGTAAAGGTAGTAAATCAATAGGAGCACGGGGGTTAAAACCATACACTACCTGGAACGGACTTACCTTGGTGGTGGAGTGTACTGACCTATTGTAAGCAAACTCAATATGCGGTAAACACTCTTCCCACATCTTCAAGTTCTTCTTTAAAACAGCCCGCAACATGGTGGATAATGTGCGGTTGACAACCTCCGCTTGTCCATCGCTTGGGGATGACACGTAGTAGAAAAAGCAGCTTTGTCCCCAATTTATTCCAAAGCGATCTCCAAAAGTGGCTCAAAACTTCGTGATCGCGATCCGAGACAATAGTATTGGGCACTCCATGTGTTTAACGATTTCTGAAAAACAAATCAGCTATGTTTGTAGCATCATCGCTCTTGTGACAAGATATAAAATGTGCCATTTTAGAAAATCGATCCACTACGACAAATATACTATCTCTCCCTCTTTGTCCTAGGCAATCCTAAAACAAAATCCATAGAAATATCCTCCCAAGGGGCACTAGGAATAGGAAGAGGCATATAAAGTCCATGTGGATTGAGACGGACTTAGCTTTGTTGCATGTAGTGCAATGAGCCACGAGCGCTCGACATCACGCCTCATCTTTGGCCAAAAGAAGTGGGTGGTCAGCACATCTTCTGTCTTTTTGCTCCAAAATGCGCCATCAAACCTCCTCCATGTGCCTCCAGAACAACAAAAGACGAACAGAGCTATTTGGAATGCATAGCTTGTTAGCACGATAGATCAAACCATCATTCAAAGACATAGTTATTCCATATCTTCCCTTCTTTACAATGTTCAAGCACTTCTTTAAAGTCCAAATCAGTGACATATAAACTCTTAATGGCCTTCAAACCAAAAATCTTATGGTCAAGTTGAGATAACATGGTATAACGTCTAGAGAGCGATCAAGAATCACATTGTCCTTACCTTTCTTATGCTTTATGACATATGGAAACGACTCAATAAATTCTACCCAATTAGCATGTCGTTTATTCAGGTTTAGCTTGACTTCTAATATGTTTTAACGATTCATGATCGTAATGTATAACAAATTCTTTGGGCCATAAATAATGTTGCCAAGTTTGAAGCACACGAACTAAAGCATACAATTCTTTGTCATAGGTGGAATAATTCAAACTAGGCCCATTTAGTTTCTCGCTAAAATATGCAACCGGTTTACCTTCTTGAATCAACACACCACCTATTCCAATCCGCTAGCGCCACATTCAATCTCAAAAGTCTTACCAAAATCGGGGAGTTGGAGTAGGGGTGCTTGGGTGAGCTTTCTTTCAACAAGTTGAATGCCTTCTCTTGCGCAGTCCCCATTGGAAAGGCATTCCTTTCTTTGTCAATTCATTCAATGGTGCGGCAATGGTGCTGAAATCCCGCACAAAACGCCGATAGAATCCAAAGAAGGTCGTGGAAGCTCCGCACTTTGTGACACGATGGTCGGCGTCGGCCAGCTTTGGATGGCTACAATCTTTGTCTCATCCACCTCAATTCCTGTGGTGTCACAACATATCCAAGAAACGCAACTCGATCGGTGCAAAAGGTGCACTTCTCGAGGTTACCAAACAAACGTCGCCTCTCAAAGCATTAAAAATAGCACGATATGATTCAAATGTAGCTCGTGTGACTTGCTATAAATCAAGATATCATCAAAGTAAACCACCACAAATTTTCCAATGAAAGGACGTAAAACCTCGCTCAACAAACGCATAAAAGTACTAGGTGCATTAGTTAGACCGAAAGGCATCACTAACCATTCATATAATCCGAACTTAGTTTTAAAAGCGTTTTCCATTCATCTCCTAATTTCATTCTAACGGTGGTAACCACTTCGTAAGTCAATCTTTGTGAAAATAATAGAACCACTCAATTCATCTAGCATGTCGCCTAGCCTTGGGATAGGATGACGATACCTTATAGTAATGTTATTAATGGCTCTGCAATCAACACACATACGCCAACTACCGTCTTTCTTAGGAACCAAAAGAACTGGAACAACACAAGGACTAAGGCTTTCTCTTACGTACCCACGGTCCAGAAGATCTTGGACTTGTCGCTGAATTTCCTTAGTCTCCTCTGGATTGGTCCTATATGCAGCACGGTTTGGCAAAGTCGCTCCTGGGATCAAATCAATTTGATGCTCTATCCCTCGAATAGGTGGTAATCCCGGGGGTACCTCAGCTGGGAATACATCCACATACTCCTGCAAAAGGTTAGCAACAGCAGGAGGCAAAGAGCTAGCTATATCCTCAAGCGAGTATAGGGCATTTTTGCATATCAAAGCATAGCATGGCAACTCATTATCACAAATTTCAGCAAGTTCAGATTTAGTGGCAATCATAACACATCTCTTCAATTTAATCCCCTCAGACTTAGGGCTAGACGCCACTTTCTCCCTTTTAGGTGGGAAAACACGTTTTGCTACTTGCTGATTTTCAGAATCATGCTTATCGGTGTTTCTTTCATTTTTAGCGCGCTCTTCTTCATCTTTCAAAATCTCAGTTGGTGTCAAAGGCAATAACTTAATCTTCTTGCCCTTGTGTAAGAACGAGTAGGTATTAGCTCTACCATGGTGCAAAACATCATTGTCATATATCCAAGGCCTACCAAGCAATAAAGAGCAGGCTTGCATCGGTACTATATCAAAGTCAGAACTATCTTTGTAATTACCAGCTGAAAATTGCACGTTCACAACTTTGTTTACCTTTAACTTACCACACGAATTGAACCATTGGATGTAGTAGGGACGTGGGTGGGGTTGTGTGGTCAAGCCAAGCTTCTCGACCATCTCGGAGCTTGCAAGGTTGTTGCAGCTCCCTCCATCAACGATGACTCTGCAGGCTCTGTCCTTCACAAGAAATCTGGTTTGAAACAAGTTATGTCGTTGATTTTGCTCCGCTCTCTCCACTTGTGTGCTCAGCACTCGTTGCGCAACAAGGCTAATATGATACTCGGTGTCAACAGCAGCTACTTGCTCCTCTACACCATCAGCATCACTGTCTGTCTCGTCTCCTCCACCTGCAATGTTAGCTGCAAGTACATATTCATCCTCAATATCACTAGTACTTACATATCCACCGTCTGTAGTGGCAAGGTATGCTCGCTGACTTGGGCAGTCCTTCATGACGTGTCCCATTCCCTTGCAACGGTGGCAAACAATCCCGGTGGTACGACCAGTGGAAGCAACAGAGGAAGAACTCTTGGCTGGAGCCTGTACACTAGTAGATTTGCTTACCTTGGGTGTATGTGATGTGGTCGTAGGTGCTGCTGAACGCAGCCTACTCGAGGAGGGGGCAGCAGACCGTGTAGCTGAAAGTGGAGGTGTTTTGGCTTGCCCCGGCACTGGTCGTGGTGTAGACATGCTCCCAAAATTATTCCTTGGCCTCTGTTGTCGTCCCTGCAATTCTTTTTCTGCCAAACATGCAAGTTGGAACAATCTAGGGACACTATCGTATTCTTTGTAATCCACTATGTCCTGAATTTCACGTCTTAATCCTCTATAAAAACGTGCTATTGCAGCTTCTTCATCCTCAATAATATCACAACGCAACATGCTAATTTGTAGCTCCTGATAATATTCTTCTACGGATCTATTACCTTGATTTAAGCGCTGCAATTTATTACGCAAATCACGTTTAAAAGAAGGTGGGACAAATCTGTTACGCATAACAACCTTTAAACCATCCCACGTAGTAGGCGCTAATCCTTCGGTGCAAACCCTATTCCACCAAATGATGGCAAAGTTTTTAAATTCACTTGTGGCTTGCCTAACTCTATGCACTTCAGGAACTAAGTGAGCATTCAACTTTTGTTCTACCGTCATCTCCCAATCTAGATATATTTCTGCATCATAAGCACCCGCAAAAGATGGTATAGTGAATTTGACTTTAGCATATGGATCATCATGGGCATTATGTTGCTGAAAATTGTTACCTCTCATACCTTGACGGTTGATGTTCGGCCGGTTCCGTTGTCGTGCATCAAAGGCGTCGTGGTCGTGCATCTCATTATCATTATCAAACTCATGGTCATGGGCTGCACCATGAGGTTCCACACGACCAACGTTTGGTGGTCGATTCACCATTCTTTCGAGGCGTGTAGTGAGCGCCGCAATACTATCGTTGATTGAACGTTGTAATGTGATCGTGGTAGCTTGAAGCTTCCTGTCGATGTCCTCATTAACGGTAGTACGTTGTTCATCCAATAGCGTCATGAGCTCTTCTCTCAAAATACACTCTTGCGCATCCAATCCTTCACCTGACATGGTTAGTAGGAGACAAAAGACAACACAAAGGTATTATCCCTATCACTATTAGGTGGTCGGAGGGTGGAATCACACACTCTCAAGCGTCTTACCAAGCTCTTATGAGTTTCTTACCAAATTGCAGCAGGTGGTCTGATCGGTGAAGGTGGGATGTACGATCACGGTGGAGGCGAATGCGAGGATCCAATCTGAGGGCCGAAAGTATGTGGAGCTCGGATAGGCAATGTTTAGTAGCAAGGAATGGCAATAATGAAATCAGATTAGCAAAGCTGAATAAAAGTCCACAAGACTCGTCACGCTTCTTTGGCCCAAACGCGTTCCTAGAACTAGCTCAAGCAAACGGAAGGATAGGGTAGATACAAACACAATCGGATCCAAAATCACAAAGCAACTCCTTCTTTTTTTTTTGCACTCTTTGCATTTTTTTTTGCGAATGTGACCTTAACTCAAAACTCTTCAAAACCCTTTTCTGGGTCTATGGATATATATGGGTCACAAACTTTTTCCGGAGAGCAGGGGTACAAAGGTAATTAAAAGATACTCTCTCTCTCTCTCTGAACTTTAGCTATGGGAAAAATTCGACCAGTCGATTGTTTTCGACCAGGTGGAGAAGCCGAATCCGAGTAGGTGGTCGTTTTGGGGTGGTGTTGTGGTCGTATGGGGGGGTGTCTAGATGATCGACACAGCAAAGACTCGACGCTAGAAACTAGATTACGACGACTAGACCAGCAACAAAGACACCGACGATGGACTCGAATTCAACAACGCGAAACTGAAAACACAATTGCGAAGGCACAAAGTGGTTTGGACAATGGAATAATTACGATCTAAAATTTTTGTAGGGCAATTTTCGGACTCTAGGTGATGGAACAAAACTCACAAAAGGGGATAAACGAAATTACCTAACGGCAACCTTAGCTCGATACCACTTGATGAGTCACGGTGGCCCGATCTTCCGATAGGTTCTATTTGGTTCGTCGTGAGGACGTTGACGCTTTGAGGCTTCCGACCGACGGATCGTCACCTCGCAATTCGCTACACCAAGACGCTGTCGTTATCGACCACGCTTGCACGCGATCGACCTTACCACGAAGGTTATTGTTCCGTAAGCAATCAAGCAACTCACAAGAACAAGGTAGATGCAATCTGAATTGTATTGCGGATATGGATGAAGTTTACAAGTGGGGTTCTCAAACCGATAATCGTAAACCGCAATTGGCGAGAATAATCTAAGAAAACCCGCCTAAACTACGGCTGACATCTTGATATATATAGGGGACGTGAGGAGGTCGACCTAGGGTTGTGCGGCCGTGGGATGAGGCGTACACAACCGGACTCCGATCTCGCCACGCTTACAAAGTCTTATTAGTTTCCAAAGCGGTGACGCAAAGACCTTGTGTCGCATATTTCGGTCGAAGATCTAGTCAAGGATCGGTCCTAGGGTGGTCTTGAGGAGTTCATGCTATCTTTGGTCATAGATTGTGTCCAACGAGTATTGTGCTCGCCTCTCGGGTCGTAGAGTGCTCCCAACGAGTCATCCGTCGTAGGCCTTCTTGAAGTGGTCGAGGCCTTGCGGAATCGGGTCGTGGACCTTCTTGAGCTGGTCGTAGGCCTTCTTGAAGTGGTCGAGACCTTCTTGAACCGGTCGTAAGCCTTCTTGAAGTGGTCGTAATCCTAGATTTCGAGTACAAGTAAATCATCTCCATTAGGCAAAGATCATAGAGTTCTCAAATAATACACTCAGCCCTAGAAACGATTTTACCTGATAGATTAAGTCACGTGCTCTAGCTCTTGTCATAGGACCTTGTAGTCCAACACCCAAATCTGGAAGGTCTTGTGTAGTACGTGTATCCGAAGGAGGGATGTCCTCATCAGGAACCAGAGGGGAGCACCAGCAGAAGGGCGCACCAGAGGGGAGCACCAGCACGGCCAGCACTGCCACCCTCTTCTCCCCAAACCCCCAAGTCCCAGTATGAGGTAACCCCAACCCATATCAGTTTGCACCACAAAGACTCAGCATGCACATCACTCGCATATCATCATTTCACCATATCTCAGTAGAATCAACCCCAGATCTCAGTAGAACAATCAGTATAGCTCTCAGTTCATTTTCATCATCACAGAGCAGTAGGGGTAGGAGTAGAGAGAGATCAGGAGGACGACTTATCTTAGTGGCAAACCGAGTCCATCATTCACCTCCACTTTTGTAGCCTCCACCACCTCCTCAAGTCGGTAACCATGAACATGCATACACAAATAATCAACGAACATTAATACTGAAATCAACTGGTTTTGCTAAAAATCAACATAGCTGAAATCAAATTAGAACGGGGGAAACTAAGTCGAGAGTGAGCCGAGCCGAGAACAGGCGGCCGAGCGAAGAGAGGCGGATCCGAGGAGCTGGGCGGCCCGGGCGGGAGGCCGAGCCGCCAAGCCGGGCAATCGGAGTAGGGTGATTCGGGGAATGCGAGCCAGAGTCGGCGGCGGCGCCAAGCACCAAGCCAGCCGAGGGGAGAAGTAGCGCAGAGGAACCAGAGGCGGTGCTTGGCCTCCGGCCGCGCCGGAGGAGGAGGAGGCGTAGGGGACCGAGGCGCAGGGGCGCAGAGGGGGAGAGAGCAACCGGAGCCGGGAGTGAGAGAGCCCGGGGACGGCAGCGGCGCAGGCGGAGCCGGGAGAGCGGCGTCGGCGACTGGCTGCAGCAGCGCAGAAAACCAGAGCGCAGAGGGCGAAGGAGCCGAGGGAGGCGGCGTCGAGAGAGAAATCGAGAGACCGAGAGAGACGGGGAAGCCGAGGGTGAAGGAAGAAGAGAATCGGCTGAGGACCTAACGGAGAGAAGGGAGAGTGTCGGCCGAAGAATAAGGAAGGGAGAGAGAGATGTGATTAGTGTTAAGGTTAGAAATTAGTGGTTAAGTGATTAATAAAAATTGGAATTAAAGGAATAGTGTAAATAAATTTTAGTATATAGTAATGGCTATAGATTTAGCTGTTTAAATTTATATTAATTAGTAAGGACTATTATTACCATATAAATATTACAATCGATCAAAGTTTTAGTCGCACGCGATTAAATATCTGTAAATCGACTCTTAGAAAATAAAATCAAGCGTAGTGTATATAAATTAATCGGGGACTTTAGGGATGAATTGAGCGCCATTAGAATTCACTCGATTAAATACAACGACCTGTTGTGTTATAAGTTATTCGAATTAGATTAATTAAATCAAACGCGGCGACTGCAGATAATAGATGTGCACACAATCACCATCAAAGTCTGCCGAAAGAAGAGAGCATATTAGATGATTGATTTTGACTGTAGGATCATCGTGGTTGTATACATAGAATGCCCGGAGAGAGTGTTTGTGAGTACTAGGTGTCTGTTAAGGAAAACAACATCACCTAAATCAGAGGTATCGCTACCATTATAATTCCACCCGAAATTGAATTAACTTTAACCAGTCCATAAGAAATTGAATTTTTATTAAACTACAATCTATACCTAAATACATCTAGAATCATAACCTCATTAATATGTAATTATCATGCATTTTTGAGCATTTTGGATTTTTCGATTTTATTGGTATTTATTCGCATTTGTATTTTCTCTCTAGATTACGAATTGCGCAACGGAAATAATAACGCCTCCGAGAGTGAACAAGTGGACATTCCATAAGGCAAGCATCCTCTTTGCACCATGTTGATCCCAATTTTTGAACTGTAGATTTACGAAACACAGTGATACTGTTGCATGCTAATTTTCTTAAAAATTAATTGTGATCTGTCAATAGGTAGTTGTAACCTGACAATTGTGGCTTACCTTAAATCTGATCATACACTCAACCTTAAGATAGTGTTTTTTTATACTAAGATACTTATTCCAGTAATTGCTTAGCCATGCAGTCTGTAATATGTAAATTTTATTTTGCCAAACTTGAAAATATTAAATGAATTTTATTTATTTTGATTCTTTGTTCAGTTTATTTAATTTTGAAATGAAAGCAAATTTTGTTTATTCACACTGATTTTAAATCCGGACAAGTGGATGCTAGTGATGGCGCCTTAGTGCACGAGATTGGGAAATGTGGTAGTCTTGTCTGGATTGATTAAGGACTGAACATTGACTAAATGATTCAAGCACCAACGTACTTCCACACGCAGTGTATGGGCGCTGTTTGGTTAAGTAAAGGGTTAATGCTATTGAGTTGGAAACAGGAGAGTAAGGACATGTGTATTGATTTCATATGGCATAGATGCTTAAGTCTTCGGGCCGTGTCGTATGCCATGTGGAGTTATATCAATATCAGGTGTTCTTAGGAGGGTGAGGCCGTACATGCGTTCCATCACATGTACGTACCTTAAGGGCTCCGATTGCGGTCTAATATGTGCAGTTATGCACGAGTTCGCATTTAATTGACTGGATCGGCATTCCTGGCACAACATGTGTACCCCGGTTGGCAGGTTCTAGTAGTAACTTGTACTAAGCGGGATCAGTCGCACATGGGTATTCCAGCCCAATAGTGTCAACTTGTTGAAAATACCAAATCTTAGTTTACCGTAGGCATACCAAAGGCAAGGTGCTATTATTCCGAGGCTTACGGGCTAACTAAGTCGTGTGGGTAAAGATGTACACCCCTGCAGGGATTAAAACTATTCGAATAGCCGTGTCCACGGTTACGGACAACGCTTGAATTTGAATAGCGCTTTGTATAGATTTTGAAAATAAAATTTTGTATGGAAATTGTTTCGGCATGATAGGGAATCATGCAATGTATTGCTAGTGGTTGTAGCCACTTGATTTTGATACCAGTTATGATCATGCTTTCAATTGTTTACTGTTTTAGTCCAAATTGATTTATAAAATGCTTTGTTGAAACCTAGCAAGTGTAGGTTAAGATGTATTGCTTTCTGCAAAATTTAACCATTATAACCTTCCTGTTGTTAACCTTATGCATCTACAAATTCTAATCCTTTGTATAGGACCTCTCAGACACTTTATTTTAAATAGTTTGTGTAAGTCTTGCTGAGTACCTTCCGTACTCAGTGGAATTATCCACTTGTTGTAGGTAAAGAACACCCTAGAAATATTCCAAGTTGAAACGATTACGAGGTTACTTCGGCTTTAATCCCAGTAAAGTTGCCCTTGGGTTGTGGCCCTCCACTGGAGATTTTATTTTATTATTTCTGTTTTCATTTCTGGTTTACTTAAATGTTTCCGCTGTAAATTTTTTATTAATGTATTCCAATCGTGTATGCTTGTGATATAATGTTGTAAGGATATGTCTATGTTAGCAGCTCATCCTGGGAGCTAACATGAGAGGCATATCCGGGAACCTGAATATTGGAATTGTACCTTGTTAATAATTATACTTCTAGTATTATTTTTAATTGAGACTTGATTGTTCTTGATTAAAAATTATACTACTGGTATGATTATTAATTTGGTATAAACCTCCAATATTCCGGGGTCCTCACAAATAGATTGAAAATGTAATTCAAAATAAACAAACAATAATAATTTATCATTTGATTTCACAAAGACACACAGTCTAAACATGTATTTCACACAGCTGCACAAGTTACCTCACACAGCTGACCCTTCCCAATTGTTTTATGAAAATCTACCCCTCGTGTGAAATTCTCGAGCATATCCATATCCCAGGACGCAGCTATTCGAATAGATTGGTTTAACACTCTGCAGAGGTTGTACACTTTACCCACACGATGGAATCAATCGGATCAGAGTTGATCACAACAAAACCTTTCAGATACTTCATCTCAAGCAATGACACTCCTGATGTGCTTTCCTGCCGGCCAACCGATACACACATTGTTTGGTTACGACACACATCGTTGGACAGGGATGCAGCGAACCGTCCCGCGATGTGACATATCACATCTCCAGCCCATCACACAGCTTAAATACAACTTGAGTTGTCAATGCCAAGACTCCATAAGTTACTAAGTTAGGCCCAGCCCATACTAGGCATATGGTCGTACAGTAAGGCTCAGTTCAATGGCGCACAAAGTTAAGTCCTTAATTGACCAAGGTAAGACTTCCAGTTTTACCCAAATCACAAAGTTTAAAGCACACAGCTCCACCATTCACACAGATCCACCACTTGCCTTAGTCTAAATCTTTTCCCACCCTGTTGATTAAGTGCAACACATGCCATCAACGAGTAATAACACACAGCACATACAGTTTCGTCACACAGTTCCATAATCACTTAGTCAACTTTATAATTGCAACTCACATGAAATGATGACTCGTGGCATGGCTAAGCAATCTACTCGTATCTAACCAACCCACGTTGGTGCTACGATAATACCAACTAGTACTGAACCAATCTAGAGTGACAAAAGATCATAGCATACAATAGACAAGGTGGATATAACAAATTGGACTAATAACTATCCCAACATCATTTAAATAAATAATTGAAATAGAATGCAATACATTGAAACAAAATATTTTGAAAACTGGGTTCAATATGATCAAAGGTATAACTTGCGTTGGAATAGGTCTAGGTGCTGATCTTGATCATGAGGTGCTCCTTCTTCTCCAAAATTTCCCGAAGTATCGACGTCTACTCGTAAACGCGACAAAAGAAACAAAAACAAACTCCAAAAATCAAATAAAATTCACCATTAAATAAATATTAATTTTATATAAATTTACAAATTTGAATAGGCTAAATCGGAGTTTGGATGCAAAAGTTATGTGCTTTGGAAGATTGGAAAGTAATCAAAACCATAATTGGGATTTTAATTTGACTTCCCGAATTATTTTTATAAAGGAAAATCAGATTATTACGCAATGCTTGCGTCAGCCGAGATTTTCCAGAAAAATAAATAGATTTAAGGAAATTTGACATGTGGGCCCCACATGTCAGTGACTGGGCTCACGGTGAACTAGGTTCACCGAGCCTCGAGAGAGTTGACGCGGTGGACTGGGCCACGCACGCGTGTGTTGGCGCTGATTTGGCGTCACGCGGCCGCCACACCATTACCGAGGCTGATGCCAGCGCTGAGCTGGACGACGACGGCGGCGGTGGCGCTCGGGGCCCGATGATCACCGGCGAAGGGTACCAGGGGCTTCCCCATGTTATTGCACACCTGCTGGTGCTCTTACCAGCGGCTGGCAACGACGGTGGCGACCGGCGGCAAGGAAGAAGCGGCGGTGGAGCTTCGGGTTTTGTCGGAAGTGTGCTCCGGCGACGAGGAGGGGCGCACGAGGTAGCTGGGACCTTGCTGATCACGGTGGTGCGGTCGGTGGGGCAAGGGCGACAACGACGGCGGCATAATTCGCCAGAGAAGAAGCTCGGCCGAAAACCCTAAATCTTGGATTACAGCGGTGCTAGGGCTATCAGGGAGACGAGGGTGGCGGCTCTGGGTTGTGGAGGACTGGACGATGCTAAGGGGGGTATTTATAGGCCCAGGGAATGCCGAAATTGGAAACCCCCAATTCGAGTCCGAAACGGTCGCGATTTCGAAATCCCTGATTCTCGAGGATATCTGCCGAATTCGGGTTTGATTCCAACAGAAATAGGTACGGGATAACTCGGGATTTATTTTGGTAAAGTCGGCGCGAAGAATCCACAACGGATACGCGTTTGTCGGACGAAGCTTGAAGCTTCGGCAATGGCGGGCGAAGGCACAGGTGCGAGGAAGAAGAAAGGCGCAGAGACGATGACCCTGTGGCGGTCCCACCTGGCAGTGGTAGCGAGGCGCGGGCGAGCGAGCGAGCGAGATCAGTGGGCGAGGCCACGCGGCAGAAATCGAACGGAGGAAGGCAGGGTTAGGCGCGAGCGTCCGATAGAAACGAGGGCACGCGTCGCACATCCAAGGGACGAGGGAGCGGGCGAGCGGGGAGATGGGCTGGCGTGTGGGAATAGTGTTGGGCTTCGGCCTAACACTGTTCCGAAGAATTAAATTTGAATTTTCTTTTTAGAAACTCCTGAAAATGCAAATAGCAAATAGAAAATAGCAAATGACTTTAGAAAAATTCTAGAAAATACTAGAAAATATATCCGAGCATATTGAATCCAAATAAAATAAGTTTGGCCATTGATGATGTTGGGATTAAGCACATTAAATCATTTTGTCATGAAAGTCTATATTAAGCTTTTAATTTAAATTCAAATAAAATGCAGATGGTGAGATTTTCAATTAGCAACTAGATAAAAGACTTTCAAAGGCCAAAAGTTGGGATGTTACAAACCTCCCCCCTTAAACGAATCTCGACCCCGAGATTCAGGCTAGCTAGAGAAAAGGCCAGGAAACTCGGCTTTCAACTCTTCTTCACGTTCCCACGTTGCTTCTCCTTCTGAGTGGTTGCTCCACTGGACTTTGCAAAAATGAACGGTCTTGCTTCGGGTGCGGCGCTCTGTGACATCCAAGATCTTGACAGGCTGCTCTTTATAGGTGAGGCCTTTTTTCAGCTCGATCGATTCCAACGGTGTTTGCTCTTCTGGCATACGGAGATATTTCTTCAACTGAGAGACATGAAAGACATCATGCACTCCTGCTAACGATTGCGGTAGCTCCAACTGGTAAGCAACCTTTCCACAGTGTTCCAGAATTTTGAACGGTCCCACATATCTACGGGCAAGCTTCCCTTTGTCATGGCATCTCCTGACACCTCTGAGTGGAGTAACACGAAGATACACAAAATCTTCTGGTTTAATGCTCAGGTCACGGCGACGGTTGTCAGCGTAACTCTTCTGTCTGGACTGGGCTATCTTTAACCTCTCTCTGATCATAGCAACTTGTTCTTCCGCCTCTTGGATGATATCTGGCCCGAATACCACACGTTCAGCTGTCTCTGACCAATTTAATGGAGTTCTGTAGGCACGACCATACGAAGCTTTAAATGTTGACATTTGCAAACTGGCTTGATAACTGTTGTTGTACGAGAATTCTGCATACGTCAAACTCTTATCCCAACTGGTAGCATTTGTTAGGGCACAGACTCTCAATATATCCTCCAATATATGGTTGACTCTTTCAGTCTGTCCATCTGTTTGGGGATGATATGCAGTACTGAAATTGAGGTGAGTTCCCAGGGCTTCATGCAGACTTTGCCAGAAAACGAGAGGTGAACTGAGATCCCCGATCTAATACTATCTTCTTAGGCACACCGTGCAGGCTGACAATCTTTGACATATACAACTCTGCTAGGCGATTTCCTGAGTAAGTGGTTTTAATTGGCAAGAAATGGGCAACTTTGGTTAAACGATCCACTATTACCCAAATCGAATCATAACCTGATTGAGTCTTGTGTAAACCGGTAATAAAATCCATACCGATCTCTTCCCACTTCCACTCTGGTATCTTCAGCGGTTGTAACAAACCTGCTGGTCTCTGATGCTCTGCCTTCACATTCTGACACACGTCACACAGGGCAACGAACTCTGCGACGTCTCGCTTTAAGTTTGGCCACCAAAACTTATTCCTAACATCTTGGTACTTCCAGGGTGAATCGAATGCTTGGAGTCGTGGGCTTCCTTTAGAATTAGCTGTCTCAAACCATCAATATCTGGTACACAGATACGTTCATTGACCCACAGTATGTCTTGCTCATCTATAGTGAAGTCTATAAATTTTCCTTCTACCATCTTCTTCTTGATATCTGACAACTTAGAATCCTTTGGTTGGGCTTCATGAATCTGTTTCTTTAGAGTAGACTGAACTTCTAGGTTGGCCACAAATCCCTCAGATACGACTTCCACCCGACACCGAATTCCTCCCAAGTTCAACACAACTCTTTTTGCGTCCAAAGCATTGCAGTAGCTTTTACGACTCAATGCATCTGCAACTACGTTGGCTTTATCCGGATGGTAATGGATTCCAAGATTATAATCCTTTA
Source organism: Hsuehochloa calcarea (assembly GCA_036346395.1). Classification (NCBI taxonomy): domain Eukaryota; kingdom Viridiplantae; phylum Streptophyta; class Magnoliopsida; order Poales; family Poaceae; genus Hsuehochloa; species Hsuehochloa calcarea. The sequence goes on from CM070600.1 coordinate 44,687,918, forward strand.
TTAATTCCAACCATCTTCTCTGTCTCATGTTCAAATCAGACTGAGTGAAAATGTACTTCAGACTCTTATGATCCGCATAAACTTCACAGCGATTTTCTAAAGGTAAGAAACGATTAAACATGATTCTTGACAAGTCTAAAACTCCTTATAAGAAGCAAGGTTTAGGATTCAATTCTTTTCAAGACAATTCAAACCCAAAAGTCATTCAAGTCTTGGAAAAAGGTTTAATTGAATTCAAAACCCAACCTGCAAAAACATCTTTTAAATCTGCAGGTTTTGCCCAACCTTGTATTAATTCAAATGGTGTTTCTTCTAGTGGTACCAAGTACCATTGCACTTGTTGCAAGAAAGGTGGGCATTTGATTGAATTCACATGAGGTTGAAAAATGATAGGAAAAATCTTGATAGAATTTCATTCAGCAACCTAGAGCTTTTATGAGACATGATAACACCGAAAGGAATAAACACGGATTAGGATTTTCTCACATGCTAATCATCATGCTTCTACATATCCTAATTCTCATGTTCTTCAGTCACGGTCCGATCATTTGGTGGTCACCGGTTCGACCGATATGGTCGCCGGTCCGACCACAAAGACAACGCCGGCCGATCACCGATGCTTTAATTCCATGTTAACTTAAACATTGCTCATAATGAATTTTAGATGAAATCAAGGATAACACTTCGCTTTGCATACTACTCGCAGACGTGTGTCTCGAAGATCGGGTTCCCAAGTCTTGTTTAACTAACTTGAAGATCGAGACACATCGCTCTTCCGTGCCTTGATTTTTCAGATTGCCGCGAAAGAGGAAGAGCACATGCTTTGTCGACTCGACTATTCACATCATATTACCGGAGACTCAAGATGGTTCACCTCCTTCACGCGGTCGACGGGTTTCAAGCATATCCGAGAACTTCCCATCGCCAGGCCGTTAAGCTCTTATTCAGGTACTTACACTCTACTCTCTTTGTATGGCATTTGATATTCTGTTCTTTATCCTTGTCCATTCGGGGGTTTTTCTTATCCTAATTGTGCGGGCTGTCGGCTAGATAGGAAGAGTACCTCAGGCGCTTGTCACCCACTAGATTCTTCTCTTGTATCTCGTTTTATCCTCACCAAATCTTTAGACCCAACTAGGTTTGCCACCTTGAGAAGCGAGTTAGGGTTATTTATCCTTATGGGTTGGTTTGAGGGGAGTTTGATCTTTTCCGATCTTTCCTTGTTCTTTTGATCTTTTATTGTTCTTTTCCGAACTTAGTGATCTTTTTGAACTTTTTAGGTTTTTAGGCTTTTTAATTGCATCTCATTGTGTCATATTGCATTCATATGAAAAATCCAACAAGTGGCCAACAAGTGGTTACAACAAGTGGTAACAAGTGGTATGAAAAATCCAAAAGATGCATTGTAATATAAGTCTTTCTGCTTATCTTTTAAAATTGATGAAGCTTTGCCTATTACCCTTTGGAGCTTTTGTATTTCAATTCTTGCTCAATGTCATGTCTAGTTCTTTGACTTGCTAGAATTATCATGCTTTTACATGTGTAGCTAAGTCTTTGCTATATGAGCTAGAACCTTTAAACAACTCAAATTAAGAAATTGCAATTTGTGGATGTTTTAGCGAGTTGCGCAATTAGTGCTCCTCTTGTGACATTGGCCTGCTGTAATTGCTTTGTTAGCTCTTTGATCTAAAATTGACCATTACTTGAGCTTTTGTGTTCTTGAGATTCTAAACTGCTCATGTGAAAAATGAAAATCAAGATTGTCTTATGCTTAAATTGTGCCAAACTATTCTTACGAGACCGCTTGTCAAATGACATGAACTTGGAGATAGTTTGATGAACCGCACGATCTCATGGGGACCGCTTGTCGAAATGACATGAACCTCAAGATTTGTCGCCCTGTAGAAGCTTAGAAAGAGTTTGTGGATGGCTCCTAGTCCAGATCTTCTTTACTAAGATATACCTTTAATCAACTTTTGGTCAAGCTTAGGATGAGTTTGTGGATGGCTCCTAGTCCAGATCTTGTCACTAAGTTAGATCATTAGTCAACTTCAATATTCAATGCAAATGAGAAAAATGTTGACAAATGGGCGTTTACAAAATATTGAGCAAAATGATTCAATACGGGACTTGATTGACTCTTAATGTGGTCTTTGTTAGATTTTTGATCTCACTTTGACATTTTGACTTGGCCAATTTCACTTTAGGATCCCTGTTGATGAACTTGCTGAATTTGAAGCGTTGCTTAAATTGATCAAATCTACTGCTTTACTTTTGAGCCTTTGTGCTTAGCTTTGATATATATGTCTTACCATGATCTTGCTAGCGCTGTCAGGCTTGATATGCTGTTTGTGCAATATTAGAGATACTAGCTTGTTCTTTTGGGTAATCTCCAAAGCTTCTTGTAATCAAAAATTGAAAATACAAAATTGAAGCCACTCCATTGCACTTCATGCATATTCCTCTTTATGCTTCTCTTGTTTCTGCTTCTTCCTTTCTTTTCTATTTGTTATCTCTGGATGAGAGGAAGGCGTGATTCCTTGATGAATCCATTGTCAAAGGGGGAGAAGATGTGTTAAATGAGAAGAGAAGATGTGTTAATGAGAATATATTTTTTTGTTGGGGGAGAAGTTTGTACAAAGGGGAGAAACTGAAAATTTGAAAATTGAGGATCATAGTGAGGGGGAGTTCTTGAGTTGCATTCTTATTGTCTTATTGAATATTCTGAACTTGAATTGCATTCTTTTATCCTCACAATGATCATAGGTCAATTGAACAATTGTTCTTTCATATGGACCTCATGTGAGAATTTTGACCCTTTTCTGGAAATCAAAGTTTTTAGGCTTTCTTTTGCCTTGTCTCACATGCCTATACTATTCTGATGCCAGCTTGGTCATTTTCATTGCTTTTTCTTGCTTATGGACCAAGTTGTGCCTTTGTGCGAAAACTGCGAGTAAACTCGTTTTCAAACCTCTTACTTACATTTTCTGGATAATTGCCAATGTGTTCATCAAGGGGGAGATTGTGGATTTCATGGGGATATGTTCCAGATCTTAGGATGATGTGACAATTGGCAATGGCGTTTACGGTTTGTCGTTTCACGTGTTTTCGACAAAATTACAGGCTTACTGGACAGGGGCGGTCCGACCGGTCCTTGCACGGCGGTCCGACCGGTCCCAAATCGGTCGGACCGGCCATGTGGGGCGGTCGGACCGGCGATGACCAAATTGGTCAAAACGAGCTGGGCCAAAAATAGGTGTTGTAGGCAAGTGAGGGGATCTCAATGCACTTGGTCTCATGATTTTTGGAGTCTCCAGTAAAAAGTTCTATTGGTTTAAAGTTTCGAGAGGTTTGGATTTTGGGGTTGAAATTGGCTAAGTCTCAGGCGGTCCGACCGCTCACAGGAGCGGTCCGACCGTTGAAGCGATCCGACCGCTCACGTGGAGCGGTCGGACCGGTATTGACTTGAACGCCGCCAACTTCGTGGCGATGTTGATTGGTTAGGTCAAAGTCATTGGTATCATGGCATATGGTTTTCATGATGCATGTTTTGACTAACATGGGTCAAGTTGTGAAGAACTTGTTCCCGAATTCGTGTTTGCTTGTCCGTGGTTGTGCAGTTGCTTGGTGGTCAACGACGGTCAACGGCGAGGAGGATCGGACTAGACTTGGAGAGTTGAGGTCCGTAACGATCGACGATGCGGGTGAGGTCAATGACTCAAGCGTAACACAAGATGGACAAGGGTGACCTATTGGCAAATCCATGGCGCATGGTGAAGCGGTTTAGGTCAAAGGTTAAAGACGGCGCTTATGAAGCGTGCGTGTGTGACCCGCTTGTTAGTGGGCCTTAACGGAGCCCAATGGAGTCAAACCCTAGGAGTCTAGGCCTCCACTATAAATAGGGGAGGTGGTGGTGCACCACCTAGCTCTTTTCTCTCTCGCCTCTTTGTGTTTCAAACCCTAATTGTCTTTAGGGAGTTGAGGTGGAGGCTAGGGCTCTTGATGGTTTGTGGTGAATTTCGTGATCTTTGATTGTCCATCGATCCATGATGGTGTGGATGTAATCCAAAGAACAATCACGAAATCAATCTATGCAAGGTTTGCTTGAGATAAGTCTCTTTTCGCTCTTGCTTTCAATTTCGTGTTTTTAGGGCTTTCTTTGATCCGCGAGTTTGTGATTGATTCTTTCACGTGAATTAGCTTGCTGTGATATGTGTGAATCTATCTAGCATCATCTTGATCATCAATCTCTCACGAACAAGCTTTAGGATCAAGTTTTCGTTCTTGCCCGGTTTTAGACCTTCGTTAATCAATTGGCAATTGCTCAAGATCGCTCCAAGAATTATCATAATATTCGATTGGAATAGGTCCTCAATAGCATAGAGAAGGTGTGTGCAAAGTTTCGTGAAGTTTGGAGTTGAGAATCAAAAGTTAGACCTAATTGCAACTTTGTCATCGGCCGATTTATTGCTTCAGATCGGTTTCAGATCGCCGGTCCGACCGCCCGTCACCACCGGTCCGATTGATTTGAGCGGTCCGACCGCCAAGATAACAATGGTCCGACCGCCCGCAATCGGTCCGACCGGTTCACTACTGAGGTCGACCGCCAAGATTTGTGTTGCTTTGATTCTTGCCGATTATTGTCGCATTGCTTAGGGGTTTTATTGATTCAATACTAGTCTTCCAACAGATCGTATATTGATCTTCATAGCTTTCTAATAGCTCTTGGAGTGAAATTGTATTGAGTTCATAATTTGTGAAAAAGTGAGCGTGCTCCTATTCACCCCCTCTAGTCGCCTTTTCGGTCCAACAAGTGGTATCGAGCCCTGTTAGTTCAATCTTGATCTTAACCGTCACCGAACTTTGGCGATGGATAGATTCTCTACAAAACCGCATATGTTCAATGGACAAGACTATGCATATTGGAAGAATCGATGCGAGTATTCCTTGAGAGCGAGGACAAGCTATATGGGACGTTGTTCGATCCCCGCCATTATTCCCGAGGTTGAAACTCCCGCTTCGTGGTTCTTTTGGCTAACAACAACAAGGCCAAGAATCTTCTATATGGTGCGCTTGGTAGACAAGAATATGATAGGATTTGCAATTTTGCATCGCATTACCTAGATTTGGAACACTCTCGAAACATATCATGAGGGTTCGTCTCAAATTAAGAAAGTGCGCCAAACAATCTATAAGCGTGATTATAACAAATTTGAGATGCGCCCCGAGAGAGCATCGATGACATTTTCAATGCTTTAATAAAGTAATTAATCAAATGAAAGTCGTTGATATTGAATATTCTCAATCTGAAATGCCACCCACCTCTTGGCCGCAATCAACACCAAGGAGTGGGAGATGAAGGCTACCGCTATAGAAGAGAATGTTGATCTTTCGAGTCTTACTTTAGAATTGCTTTATAGTAAACTCAAGACTCATGAAATTAAAAGAGTTGATCATCCCAAGAAAGATAATTTAGCTTTGGTAGCAGATCCTCACAAAAGGCTTTTGATGACTCTTTTGAATCTTCTTACGATTTTCATTTGCTTGCTTATCTGCGATTTCGAGGAGGAGCTTGAAAATATTCCCGAGACAGAGTTAGCCCTTTTAGCTAAAAAATTCACACGGGCTTACAACAATGTGAGAAATAAAAGAGAGGTGGTCTGTTACTTGCTATGAGTGCGGAGAGCTTTACCACATCCGGGCCAATTGCCCCAAGCTAAAAGGTAAGGGTAAGCACAGGGAGGAGAAGACAGCTTGGTAGAAGCTTCATGAGAACAACTCTGAGTATGATGCTGTCAAGCTCATAAAGGCCGCTCACCGGGTCCTTGCCGCTTTTGGAGAGCAATCCATTAGCGATGTGGACTCCGGGAGCGAAGAGGACAAGAAAGGGAAGGCCAAGGACTTCACCGGCATGTGCTTCATGGCTGATACCGACGACATTGATAATGATGAGGTATCTTTTTCTTATGATGAGCTTTCTGCTAAATATGATTCCATAGTTGAGCAAGTGCTTAGTCAAGATGAAGCGCTAGAATTTGTCATGACTAAAAATAAGAAACTAGAGTCAAAAATTGGTAAACTGAAACTAGAACTTGCAAATGTTAAGACTCTTGAACCTGATGAATGTTTATCTTGTCATGCTATGCATTCAGAAATTACCAATTTACAATCTGCTCATAATATTGCTTTACAACAACTTGAAAATGCTAGAACCGAGCTAATTGAAATTAAATCTGCTCCTTGTGAAAAATGCTTAGAGTCTAGCAAGTTGATTGCTTCTGATGTGATTGATTCTAGCCCTTGTACTTCATGCTTAGAAAAAGAACGTGAAATCAAAGATATCTTAGAAGCTGCTAGAGTCAAATATGCTAAACTTAAGGACAATATTGAAAATACTACTTGTGCTTCATGTTCCGCTCTTAAGCTTGAAATTGCTTTGTATAAGGAGAAATCAATGGATAAAACTTGTGATGCTTGTGTTAACTTGAGAAAAGAAAATGCTTACCTTCATGATACATTAGAGAAATTTTCTAAAGGTAAGAAACGATTAAACATGATTCTTGACAAGTCTAAAACTCCTTATAAGAAGCAAGGTTTAGGATTCAATTCTTTTCAAGACAATTCAAACCCAAAAATCATTCAAGTCTTGGAAAAAGGTTTAATTGAATTCAAAACCCAACCTGCAAAAACATCTTTTAAATCTGCAGTTTTGCCCAACCTTGTATTAATTCAAATGGTGTTTCTTCTAGTGGTACCAAGTACCATTGCACTTATTGCAAGAAAGGTGGGCATTTGATTGAATTCATTGGCGAGGTTGAAAAATGATAGGAAAAATCTTGATAGAATTTCATTCGGGCAACCTAGAGCTTTTATGAGACATGATAACACCGAAAGGAATAAACTCGGATTAGGATTTTCTCACATGCTAATCATCATGCTTCTACATATCCTAATTCTCATGTTCTTCAGTCACGGGTCGATCATTTGGTGGTCACCGGTCCGACCGATATGGTCGCCGGTCCGACCACAAAGACAACGCCGGCCGACCGCCGACGCTTTAATTCCATGTTAACTTAAACATTGCTCATAATGAATTTTAGATGAAATCAAGGATAACACTTCGCTTTGCATACTACTCGCAGACGTGTGTCTCAAGATCGGGTTCCCAAGTCTTGTTTAACTAACTTGAGATCGAGACACATCGCTCTTCCGTGCCTTGATTTTTCGTGATTGCCGCGAAAGAGGAAGAGCACATGCTTTGTCGACTCGACTATTCACATCATATTACCGAGACTCAAGATGGTTCACCTCCTTCACGCGGTCGACGGGTTTCAAGCATATCCGAGAACTTCCCATCGCCAGCCGTTAAGCTCTTATTCGTGTACTTACACTCTACTCTCTTTGTATGGTATTTGATATTCTGTTCTTTATCCTTGTCCATTCGGGGTTTTTCTTATCCTAATTGTGCGGTCAGTCGGCTAGATAGGAAGAGTACCTCAGCGCTTGTCACCCACTAGATTCTTCTCTTGTATCTCGTTTTATCCTCACCAAATCTTTAGACCCAACTAGGTTTGCCACCTTGAGAAGCGAGTTAGGGTTATTTATCCTTATGGGTTGGTTTGAGGGGAGTTTGATCTTTTCGATCTTTCCTTGTTCTTTTGATCTTTTATTGTTCTTTTTACGAACTTAGTGATCTTTTGAACTTTTTAGGTTTTTAGGCTTTTAATTGCATCTCATTGTGTCATATTGCATTCATATGAAAAATCCAACAAGTGGCCAACAAGTGGTTACAACAAGTGGTAACAAGTGGTATGAAAAATCCAAAAGATGCATTGTAATATAAGTCTTTCGCTTATCTTTTAAAATTGATGAAGCTTTGCCTATTACCCTTTGGAGCTTTTGTATTTCAATTCTTGCTCAATGTCATGTCTAGTTCTTTGACTTGCTAGAATTATCATGCTTTTACATGTGTAGCTAAGTCTTTGCTATATGAGCTAGAACCTTTAAACAACTCAAATTAAGAAATTGCAATTTGTGGATGTTTTAGCGAGTTCTTGCAATTAGTGCTCCTCTTGTGACATTGGCCTGCTGAATTGCTTTGTTAGCTCTTTGATCTAAAATTGACCATTACTTGAGCTTTTGTGTTCTTGAGATTCTAAAACCGCTCATGTGAAAAATGAAAATCAAGATTGTCTTATGCTTAAATTGTGCCAAACTATTCTTACGAGACCGCTTGTCAAATGACATGAACTTGGAGATAGTTTGATGAACCGACGATCTCATGGGGACCGCTTGTCGAAATGACATGAACCTCAAGATTTGTCGCCCTGTAGAAGCTTAGAAAGAGTTTGTGGATGGCTCCTAGTCCGGGATCTTCTTTACTAAGATATACCTTTAATCAACTTTTGGTCGAAGCTTAGGATGAGTTTGTGGATGGCTCCTAGTCCAGATCTTGTCACTAAGTTAGATCATTAGTCAACTTCAATATTCAATGCAAATGAGAAAAATGTTGACAAATGGGCGCTACAAAATATTGAGCAAAATGATTCAATACGGGACTTGATTGACTCTTAATGTGGTCTTTGTTAGATTTTTGATCTCACTTTGACATTTTGACTTGGCCAATTTCACTTTAGGATCCCTGTTGATGAACTTGCTGAATTTGAAGCGTTGCTTAAATTGATCAAATCTACTGCTTTACTTTTGAGCCTTTGTGCTTAGCTTTGATATATATGTCTTACCATGATCTTGCTAGCGCCACAGCTTGATATGTTTGTTTGTGCAATATTAGAGATACTAGCTTGTTCTTTTGGGTAATCTCCAAAGCTTCTTGTAATCAAAAATTGAAAAATACAAAAATTGAAGCCACTCCATTGCACTTCATGCATATTCCTCTTTATGCTTCTCTTGTTTCTGCTTCTTCCTTTCTTTTCTATTTGTTATCTCTGGATGAGAGGAAGGCGTGATTCCTTGATGAATCCATTGTCAAAGGGGGAGAAGATGTGTTAAATGAGAAGAGAAGATGTGTTAATGAGAATATATTTTTTGTTGGGGAGAAGTTTGTACAAAGGGAGAAACTGAAAATTTGAAAATTGAGGATCATAGTGAGGGGGAGTTCTTGAGTTGCATTCTTATTGTCTTATTGAATATTCTGAACTTGAATTGCATTCTTTTATCCTCACAATGATCATAGGTCAATTGAACAATTGTTCTTTCATATGGACCTCATGTGAGAATTTTGACCCTTTTCTGGAAATCAAAGTTTTTAGGCTTTCTTTTGCCTTGTCTCACATGCCTATACTATTCTGATGCCAGCTTGGTCATTTTCATTGCTTTTTCTTGCTTATGGACCAAGTTGTGCCTTTGTGCGAAAACTGCGAGTAAACTCGTTTTCAAACCTCTTACTTACATTTTTCGGATAATTGCCAATGTGTTCATCAAGGGGGAGATTGTGGATTTCATGGGGATATGTTCCAGATCTTAGGATGATGTGACAATTGGCAATGGCGTTTACGGTTTGTCGTTTCACGTGTTTTCGACAAAATTACAGGCTTACTGGACAGGGGCGGTCCGACCGGTCCTTGCACGGCGGTCCGACCGGTCCCAAATCGGTCGGACCGGCCATGTGGGGCGGTCGGACCGGCGATGACCAAATTGGTCAAAACGAGCTGGGCCAAAAATAGGTGTTGTAGGCAAGTGAGGGGATCTCAATGCACTTGGTCTCATGATTTTGGAGTCTCAAGAAAAGTTCTATTGGTTTAAAGTTTCCAGAGGTTTGGATTTTGGGGTTGAAATTCGGCTAAGTCTCATAGGCGGTCCGACCGCTCACAGGAGCGGTCCGACCGGCCAGAGGGCAGTCCGACCGGCTCACAGGGAGCGGTCGGACCGGTATTGACTTGAACGTCGGCCAACTTCGTGGCGATGTTGATTGGTTAGGTCAAAGTCATTGGTATCATGGCATATGGTTTTCATGATGCATGTTTTGACTAACATGGGTCAAGTTGTGAAGAACTTGTTCCCGAATTCGTGTTTGCTTGTCTGTGGTTGTGCAGGTTGCTTGGTGGTCAACGACGGTCAACGGCGAGGAGGATCGGGACTAGACTTGGAGAGTTGAGGTCCAGAACGATCGACGATGCCGGGTGAGGTCAATGACTCAAGCGTAACACAAGATGGACAAGGGTGACCTATTGGCAAATCCATGGCGCATGGTGAAGCGGTTTAGGTCAAAGGTTAAAGACGGCGCTTTGCGAAGCGTGCGTGTGTGACCCGTTTGTTAGTGGGCCTTAACGGGAGCCCAATGGAGTCAAACCCTAGGAGTCTAGGCCTCCACTATAAATAGGGGGACGTGGTGGCTGCACCACCTAGCTCTTTTCTCTCTCGCCTCTTTGTGTTTCAAACCCTAATTGTCTTTAGGGGAGTTGAGGTGGAGGCTAGGGCTCTTGATGGTTTGTGGTGAATTTCGTGATCTTTGATTGTCCACTGATCCATGATGGTGTGGATGTAATCCAAAGAACAATCACGAAATCAATCTATGCAAGGTTTGCTTGAGATAAGTCTCTTTTCGTTCTTGCTTTCAATTTCGTGTTTTTAGGGCTTTCTTTGATCCGCGAGTTTGTGATTGATTCTTTCACGTGAATTAGCTTGCTGTGATATGTGTGAATCTATCTAGCATCATCTTGATCATCAATCTCTCACGAACAAGCTTTAGGATCAAGTTTTCGTTCTTGCCCGGTTTTAGACCTTCTGTTAATCAATTGGCAATTGCTCAAGATCGTTCTAAGAATTATCATAATATTCGATTGGAATAGGTCCTCAATAGCATAGAGAAGGTGTGTGCAAAGTTTCGTGAAGTTTGGAGTTGAGAATAAAAAAAAAGACCTAATTGCAACTTCGTCATCGGGCTGATTTTACTATTTCAGATCGGTTCTGTAGACTGCCGGTCCGACCGCCCGTCACCACCGGTCCGACCGATTTCTGAGCGGTCCGACCGCCAGTATAACAGCGGTCCGACCGCCCGGCAATCGGTCCGACCGGTTCACTACAGAGGTCAGACCGCCAGTACTTGTGTTGCTTTGATTCTTGCTGATTATTGTCGCATTGCTTAGGGGTTTTTATTGGATTCAATACTAGTCTTCCGCTGTACTGGTATATTGATCTTCATAGCTTTCTAATAGCTACTGGAGTGAAATTGTATTGAGTTCATAATTTGTGAAAAAGTGAGCGTGCTCCTATTCACCCCCCCTCTAGTCGCCTTTTCGGTCCAACAAATACTACCACAAACTTATCCAAGTATTCCGTGAATACCTTGTTCATCATGTTCATGAAATAGGCAGGGGCATTAGTCAGTCCAAAAGACATGACTAGAAACTCATAATGTCCATACCGGGTTGAGAAAGCAGTCTTCGATATATCCTTAGGACAAATCTTCAACTGATGATATCCTGATCGCAGATCGATCTTTGAGAACACTCCAGCTCCTTTCATCTGATCGAACAAATCATCGATTCAGGGTAATGGGTACTTGTTCTTGATGGTGACTTCATTGAGATAACGATAATCAATGCACATCCTCATGCTTCCATCTTTCTTCTTGACAAACAAAACTGGTGCTCCCCATGGCGACGAACTAGATCTAACAAAACCTTTCTCCAGTAGTTCTTCTATCTGCTTCTTCATTTCCACAAGTTCATCGGCTGGCATCTGATATGGTCTCTTAGAAATTGGTGCGGTTCTTGGCACTAGATCGATGACAAACTCAATGTCACGGTCCGGCGGCATTCCTGGTAATTCTTTCGGAAACACGTTTGGATAATCTCTGACTACAGGTACATCTTCCAAAGAAACTGTCTTCAGATTGTTGACTACCAAATGTCCATCACGTACTGAGGTGGCTAGAAATTCCACTTTCTTTCCGGTGGTATCCTCAACTGTTACGGCTCTTCGGCCACAATCTAGCACAACTTTGTGCTTGGATAACCAATCCATGCCAAGGATGACGTTTATGGTCTGAGTGTCTAGAACTATTAGGTTGGCTAGAAACTCAACTCCAGCTATGAGTAACTTTGCTCCTAAACATCCCACTTTAGAACTTAGCTCTGCTCCAGGCGACTGGACTAACAGAGTATGCTTAAGATGCATAACTTCTAATTTATTCTTAGTTGCAAAAACTCCAGAAACAAATGAATGTGAAGCCCGTAATCAAAGAATCGATGCGTGTATCGAATTTACTGTAAACTTACACAGTACAACGTCGGGTGCTTCTTGGGCTCCTTCCAGAGTGACGTGGTTGACACGGCCTCTGACCACTGATTGCGGTGCTCCTCCGGGTTGACCGGTAGCCTGAGAAGTTCCTTGACGGTTGCCTTGCACTAGCGTCTTAGCTGGTGTGTTCCCAAGGTTGAAGCGTACTGGAGTGATAGTCCCATTCTGCGGACATCGGTTGGCGAAATGCCTTGGCTGACGACAGGTAAAACAAATTCTGGGTCCACCTTGTGGGTTGTTCCCTGGATTGGGGTTGATTGGTGCGGGGTTGCAGAAGTTCTGAGCAACTGGGCAAGGTGCTGAAGTTGTTGCAGGTGGCCTAATAGAATTCTGTGGTGGAAAAGGCTAAAGTGTGGTGGAATCATTCTAGCCTTCAACTGTGGTTGGTGACTTCCTTCTTCGAGCCATTCAAGCGCTATGATGATCTTCCAATTCCTTGCGCTTATCCTCGAGAATGAAAGCTTTGTTGATCATCTCTTGGAAATCAGGAAAGATGTGGGTGATCAGGTTAACTTGGAGTCCAGTGTTTAATCCTTTCAGAAAACGACTCTGGCGAGCCTTGTCGGTGGCGACATCTTCTGCAGCATACCGAGCAAGTTGAGAGAACTTGTTAAGGTAGTCGGTCACTGACATTCTTCCCTGCTTGAGAGCACGGAATTCATCCTTCTTTAGATCCATAATTCCTTCTGGCACATGATACTGGCGAAAAGCAGTTGTGAACTCTTCCCAAGTAATGTCTTGCGGCGTTCCATGCGCTGCACAGAAGTTTTCCAACCATTCGGCAAAGAATGCCTTCCATCCGTGAGTGGCGATGTAACTTTCGCATGATTGCTGCATTGGGTGATCAGCAGCTTCCTCTCAATAACACGAAGCCAATCATCAGCTTCCACTGGAGAGACATGTCCAGAGAAAGTTGGTGGACGGGTTCTCATAAACTCGGCCAACTTGGATGATCCATTGTGACCATGAGCAACTGGGGCTCCATTGTGATGCTAATTGTTGTTATTCTGGTTGCTCATAGCTTGCATCTAATTCATCATGGTATACATCAGCTGAGTCTGAGATGCCATGAATGCTCTAAAATTCTGCAGATCAACTGAAGGTGCTTGTGGTGGAACTGCTTCTGCGGGGGTCTGCTCCTGGCCTTCTGACACTAGAGTATCGGAACCACTTGCCGTAGCTTGACGAGTCTGAACCATCTGGTGAATCTCCATAGGTTAGGTAAGGTAGCAAGCACAAGATAAGTTGTAGAAACTAGGTAGGAGTAGGTAAAACCCAACAACACACTTTAAGAAAGCTCAACTGAAACCCTTATATTAATTAAGATAATAGTATGGCTTGCAACAAATGCCTAAGGGCCTCTGCAGCTCATACTTGCACACAACATAATAAGGACGAACATAAGCACACAAACTACCGCCTAAAGGGCGTCTCACAAACTAAGACTGGCTAACCCTGAAACAGACTCGAACGGACTACTCGATGAGATAGCCTCCGTAGCCCTAACGGTGCTCCCGCCTGCTATAGACTTGGAAATGAGCTGGCATCCTTGCAAATTGATCTTGATGCCCCTGGCCGGTGCAACAGAGCAGTGTCTCAGTGCAGTCATCGCTGGTTCCTCCGGCTCACGCCTGCCTCTGCATTGGCTATTCTAGTTCACCGGTTCATCGGCTTCTACTGGGTCTTCTTCTTCAGTGTCTTCCTCGTGATCATGTTGTCCATAGAGAGTCTCTTCCAGAATGGCGATCCTCTCCTCGGCTCTCTGAAGGGTCTCATAGACGCACTCTAGCTCTGTGGCGGTTAACTCCAAAGATTCCTCATGGGCAGCGGCGAACTGGGCAAGATGCACAACGGTGGCGTTGCTTTCTCCCTCCGTGGATGGGTAGCGTGCAGCAAGATCCACGTCGGAAGAGCGGGGATGGTAACGGAAGACGGTGTCTCGAAGCTCTCGAGCGTAGATGTTGGAGATCCTCAGGATGGCGAGGCGCGATGACTCTTAGATTGCTTGAATCCAAACACTCCTTCGGGCTGAGATATTCAGGGGTTTGCTCGCCTTGGTGTTCTTCCTGGCGTAGACGGTCAAATGGCAAATCACTCCACGGTCTCGACCGTTCACGATCCAAGCACTACCACGGTACATCAGATAGTCGAATCCTCCAAGTACTTGCAACAACTTCCAAAGTTCAGCGGCAAGTCCTCCCTTGCGCTCTCCATAGCTCTGAAGACGAGGCATCTGTTAAGACGGATAAGAGGTGAAAACAACTTTAAAACAGCGGGGAGAGAAAGAATTTCAGCAATAGTTGAGTCAAGAGAGACATGAGATGAGTTTAGGAATTCAATTAATCTTGCAAGTTAATTTTTGCCTTAGAAAATAATTTTGGACATACTACGACGGCCGATCTAACTAAGGTCAAGACGTATAGTCGGTATGGCTCTGATACCACATCCGTCGGGACACAAATATGAAAATCTGGACCCTTTGTGTATTCTCGTGACTAGTCCAGATCACGCTAGTGCACACAAGATCAACATCGATGAAATATCAACTCCATACAACGAAATATTAAATACACGAGTAATTTGAATAACAAATAACTGTTGTGACCATAAGGTCGAGTTCTACAATTATTAAGCCATGCAAGGCTGACAATAATGAAATAAACTGCAGCGGAAACAACGTAAACTCCAGCAGGCTCCCATCAATTTACCACATGCAACTGACTGGGATCAAGACCCTAAAGATCAACCTTCGTATAATTCATCTTCAAAAGCTGGCGATGACTCCTCCACTTCTGTGGATTTGTTTAGCAAGAGTGAGTACACACCGTACTCGCAAGTCATACCACAGAATGCAATTATACATGATGGCTTATTGCAAAAGAATGGCTTCTATGGTTAATTTGCAGAAATACAACATTTGCAATTGAATACTGAGAGACCATGTGAGAGGTCCTCCTTTGTGAGTGATGAGTATTTGACAACTTGTTGAATAGGTTGAGAGTTGTGTCTCTCGGTTTTGTACTATTTCTGTGCTGAAACAGGGTAATCGGAACTACCGCTGTGTATGGAGCGGAAGTTCCGATAATCGGAACTACCGGTTTTGAAAATAGGAACTTCCGATTAATCTGGGAATTGTGTTCGGTTGAAGTAATCGGAAGTTCCGCACCTGGGGTCGCGGTTTGTCCGATAATACTGACGTGAGTGTTCCTCTGAGACGAAAATCGGAATTGAAAATCTGGGAGTGCGGACGTTCCGATAATCGGAAGTTCCGCAATGGTAAGCGCGGAACTTCCGATAATCCTGACAAGTGCGGACGTTCCGGAAATCGGAACTTCCGCAAGGTAAAGTGCGGAACTTCCGATTGTGTCCAGAACTGTGCAGAGAAGTTTAATTTGTGATTTTGAGTTTGTATGAGTTTGAGTCTTGTACAAATGTTGATGCTATGATATTGTGCAATACTATGTGATGTGTTTTTGTCTGTGTTGACTGCAGGACATCGAGACGAAGTCGTGGCGAGACACGAGGTGATCGGACTAGGCGCAGGCGGCGTTGAGGTCAGAACGGTCGGGATGTGTCGAAGACGGCGTGAATCTCGAGGTGGTTGCGAGTCAAGGACAGCAAGGCGTACGGGAGGCTTCCAGAAGGTGTGCAAGGGGCGAAACGGTCATTTCGCAAAGCGGCACAAGTGGAGGCGGTTCCGTTCGGGTGTAGCGGGCTTAATGGGTTGGAGGCCCATTAGCCAAAGGCTATAAATAGAGGTGAACCCCTGGTGTTAGGGTTAGACTTTGAGAGAGAAAATTAGGGTTAGCTTTAGCAAAAGGGTTTGTTTTGCTTTTTGAGAGTTTGTTGAGTTGGAGAGGATGAACTGAAAATCTTTGTAATCATTCCTCTGTGTTTCCTCTGTAATCTCTTGATTTCTATCAATGAAACTCTGAGGTTTTGATTACTTGTTTATGCCTCTCTTTATTCCCTCCCTGTTCATGTTGAATATCTAGGGTTTTGGTGTATCTTTTGATTCGTCTTATGAAATAGCATGAAACTTGACATCTAGAGTCGATTTGATATTGCTAATATATCCTCAAAGTTTCATGAGCTAAGAATCTGAGAATCTTGTCTATCGTGGTTTTTGGTCTTTCTTGCCCCTTCTTCAAGAAATCCGTTTTTGCCTTGATTAATGAATCTTTGCTTGCGATTCTTCTCCATGAGGTCAAGATGTTGTTTAGGATGATGTCCTGTGAAACTTGACCTGAGAAGAGCATTCAAGATTTAGTATTTCGGATTTTTGGGAAAAACCCGAGCGCACTGTTCTTCGGTCAGGACAATCGGAACTTCCGATTGTTCACGGCGGAACTACCACAGGCGGAACTTCCTCACTGAACCCGGAACTACCGTAGTGCGGAACTACCGCCGGGTAGAATCGGAGCTTCCGATTTTCGATGTAACAATCAAGTTTGTTTTCGTTCTCTGATTTTGCTTCACTCTTCTTGAGATATCCAGAGGGCTTTGCAGGTTTGTTTTAAATACAGTAAAGGGGAGTTCTTAATTTTTAAGGCACCATTCACCCCCCTCTGTTGCCATTTCGGTCCTTCAATTGGTATCAGAGCCGGTTAGCTCTTCCTTATAGATCTTAACCGGTCAGTTGAGCCATGGCAACGGACAAGTATTCCACCAAGCCTCCAGTCTTTGATGGCTTGGATTACCCCTTCTGGAAGAGCCGAATGAAAACATACATCCAGGCTCAGGGGTATGCCATCTGGAGAAAGGTGAAGGTTAGATTCGCCGTTCCTTCCGATGAAAACATCAATGTGGGAAACATGCCTGATGTTGAGGCCAATGCTAAGGCTAGGAACATTATCATTCAGGGTTTGAGCGTAGTGAGTTCGATCGCATTTCTCATTTGCCTTCGCATTTACGACATCCGGGTGACCTCGATGCATACCATGAGGGCACCACTCAGATTAAGACGGTTCGACAAGACCAGTTCAAGCGTGAATACAGTAAATTTGAGATGCTTGCTGGTGAATCTCTTGACGAGTGTTTTTCGCGCTTCCATAAGATTTTGAGCAACCTCCGAGCGGTCGTTCTTACATACCCCGACTCGGATAACGCCGATGATGCTTTCAGACTCGATCTTCGTGTTTGGGAGATGAAAGTGACTACCATCAAGGATAGCACGGACCTCTCGACCCTGACTCTTGATGCGCTTTACTCGCGTCTCAAGACTCACGAGATTGACATTGTCTCTCGAAGGTCGAAGTCACAGTCGATGGCTTTAGTCACTGATCCCACCTCTGGATATTCTTCCGAGTCGATACACGGGTTCTCCCTTGCTGCTCTCTGTGACATAACAGATGATTAGTTAGAGCAGCTTGAGGATGAACAGCTAGCCCTCCTAGCTCGGATGTTTTCCCATGCTTACAAGAGGAGGAGGGATGGAAAAAGAGGAGGTCCCGTGATTTGTTTCGAGTGTGGTGGCCCCAACCACATCCGAGCAAACTGTCCCAAGCTGGGGAAGGGCAAAGGTGACTACGGCGGTCCGAGCAAGAACGACTACATCGACAAGAACCACAACATGAAGCCCTCAGCGCCTACTCAAGACAAGAAGAAGTTTCGCAACTTTGGGAAGGCCAAGAAGCTCTTCCATCGCGTCCTCACTGCCTTCGACGACCTCAACTTCAGCGACGTGGAGGGATGGAGCGACGACGAGGGCAAGGATGATCAAGATCCCAAGGACGGTGACAACTTCATCGGCATGTGCTTCATGGCCAACGGGACCGACGTTAGCGACAGCGAGCTCTACCGCGACTCCGATGAGGTAGGTCCCTCCTACGACCAGCTCAATGATGCATTCCTTAAGCTAGGAAAGTTTTATGCTAGATCTAGAGCTAGGGTTGGTGATCTTGAGAAGGAAGTAGATAGACAATCACGGTAGCTTACTTCACTTAGATCTGCTTCCTCCCGTGATGATTGTGATACTTGCTGTGGTTTGATTGGTGACATGGAGAAACTAAGGACCTCGCATGATAGTCTGACTTCTGAGCTTGGTAGGCTTAAGGTGAAGAATGCTAGTATGCTTGCTGAACTAGAAATGAGTAGGGTAGCGTCTAGTTCATCGACTAGTGTAGAAACTACTTCTTGCACCTCATGTGAGGATAAGGATAATGCTTTTAAAGGTCTTTATACCATGTTGCTTGATCTGCCTGAGATTTGTGAAAGCCGTAATAATCTGAAGATGAATCTAAAACAGGCAGACCACAAAATCACTGAACTACAAGCTTTCCTTCTTGAGCCTATTGCTTCATGTGTGAACTGTCCCAAACTTACTACTGAACTTGAATCTGTCTCCAAACAGTTTTAAGAATTAGTTGACAACAATAACAAGTTGGCCAAATATGCTTCTAAGGACCTTGTTAGCTCACCATGCAATCAATGTAATAAACTAAAATGTGATTTGGTTGCTTTGGATGAAAAATCTGTGAAGCTAACTAAGGATCTTCTAGAAACACAATCATCTGCTTGTATTGTGTGTGCTGGGAAGAAGTCTAAGGGTTTGGTAGAGACGCCTAGCAACGTGAACCAATCTGCTAGCAGTAGGACTGTCCCCTCAAAGTCGGCTGTGCATGCACAAGCCAATCTTTCCTCTGCTGTTGGTTCTTCTTCTGCTCCCTTACCTTCTGCTGTTCCTTCTTCCCCCTGCTCTTCTTGCACTCTCTCTTCGGGAGTGTCGGATCTTATGAACACTCTCGAGAGGTTTGTAGGAGGCAAGAAGAAGCTCAATCTCATTCTAGACCAATCTAAGATTTGCAGATTTAATCAGGGTCTAGGATATGATTTTCATGAGGATATGAGGAAGCATCCACCTGTCGTGCTCAGAACCATAGCTCCAGGTGTGATCAAAACTAAGCCGGGGATCGAGAAAGTAAATTTCAAATCGCGGGTTTTGTTCAAAGGATCTCGGCAAGAAGGTGATTCCACTGCAGCTTCCCCTCGTAAGGCGGTATCATTGCACCTTCGCCGGAAGGATGGACATTTGGTTGATCATTGCTTCAGCGCGCCAAGATCACGCGTAGAGATCGTGTTGAGTCCGTTAGGTACATTCGTGGTCGCCCTGCACCATGAGTGCACCTAAGACCAACACGAGGTCTAGGTTTGATACAACTGATGATTTAGGGCAGCATCGAGGACTTGGTTTTTCTGAGTTTTCTGATTTTCGTCCTCATGCTCCCTTCGGTCGTGACTTCCATCGCTTTGAGGGTAGATCTCGGCTTCCCTTTCGAGATGGCTACATGGCGTGATCAAGATGTTGTCGTAATTCGACTCGCTCTTCCATAGCAGTCGAATTCAGCAACAGCTTCAGGTCTGCACACAGACCTTCTGACTTGTTGAGTGACAGAGAGAGTAGGATAGATAGAGGTCAGTCTTGCTTGACTACTTCATCTGTTCGACGTGTTACTCAAGATTGGGTGCCAAAATCACCGTTGATTCACCCCAAGATCGAGACTTTACTGCTTGACTCGTGGTCACGGGCCGGGGAAGGAAAGGTCCGGATTGTAGACTCGGTGTTCTCGCCATATGACCGGAGACTCGTTGGTTTTCTTCCTAGCCCGTGCTCAAGGTGATGAGACGATCACCTTCGAGATGCTTCATTTGGCGCGCCATCGCTAAAGGTACCGTGAGCATTAATGATTCTTTTATTTTGAAAGATGTTGCCTTAGTAAGTAAGCTGCAGATAATCGCTTTGGCCTCTCACCACCGATGACGGTTACGAGGTGAGCTTTAAGAAAAACAATTGCAAAATTCTTGATTCTTCTGTAGTCTAGTTTATGGATTTCGTTATGGGAGGATCTTTCGTGCTGATTTTTCCGAGTCTTCCGTGATCCTCTCCGGTGTTTAATTGCTTCAATCCCGTGATTTGACCTTCCGCATAGGAGACTAGGTCATATAGGCTTTGATCATTTGACACGAGTTAGCGGCCACGATCTCATTCGTGGTTTGCCAAAACTCAAGATGGTCAAGGATCTAGTTTGCTCTCCATGCCAAAGACGGCAAGATGGTTGCCGCTTCTCACTCTCCAAATCCAAGGATAATGATCGATGCACGGTGACAACCGCTCTATATGGATACAGCTTGGTCCGGCTCGAGTCTTGATCGGCAGGAGGGAAGTGGTATATTCTTGTTGTGGTCGATGACTTCTCGAGGTACTCTTGGGTGTTTTTCTTAGCCTCAAGGATGAGATGTTTACTCTTTTCGTGGTCTTTTAGTAGGCTTTCGTTGAGCTCCTGTGTGCATTACGAGCAATTCGACCGATAATGGCACCGAGTTCAAGAATTCCTACTTTGAGAGTTTCGTGGTGAGACAGTGTAGAGCACCGTTCTCGTCTCCATACGCCCCCAATGGAATGGCGTTGTGGAGAGGAAGAACCGCACCTTGGTCGAGATGGCGGGACGATGCTTGATGAGTACTCTACACCTAGGAAGTTTTGGGTGAGGCCATTGCTCGCTTGTCATGTTTCTAATGAGTCTTTCTTGGGCACTCTTGCATCGCACTTCTTATGAGTTGAGATATGGGTGAAAACCCAGCGCCTCGCATTTTCGTGTGTTTGGTTGCAAGTGTTTTATTCTCAAGTCCGGGAACCTAGATAAGTTCGAGTCACGATCTTGTGATGGGATCTTTCGGGTTACTCGACTTCTTCTCGTGCCTATAGAGTGCAGGCTGCGAGTCTAGCAAAATGGTAGAAACTCAGTGAGGTGACCTTCGATGAGGCCACCGGGACTAGGCACGATATCTCGTGTTCTCTAGAGCATCCGAGTCCATCTTTGTGGACGATGAGGAAGACGGAGATGAGGGTTGTCTACCCGATCCAGCTTCTTCCTCCTCCTCTTGAGGTGCCTTCTTCCACTGCACCTCGAGGAGATCGGCCTTACCTTACGCTTCTTTCAAGCTAGTGGCTCTGCTCCTATCTCATCCGCTAATGAGGTAGAGGCCACTTCTTCATCTCACCTGGACCCCTAGACACATTCAAAAGACCATCCTTGAGCGGATCATTGGAGATCTCTTTGAGCGAGTCACTGCTCAAAAGCGGCATGTCTCTCTTCTGTCTCCATTCTCGCCTTTGTTGCCTCATTTGAGCCCAAAGACGCTTGTCATGCTCTATCTGACGAGTCTTGGATAAACGCCATGCATGAGGAGTTGGAAAACTTCGAAAGAAACAAGGTCTGGTCCCTTGTTGAGCACCCTCATGGTCACAATATCATTGGGACCAAATGGGTGTTCAAGAACAAGCAAAGTGAAGATGGGTTAGTCATTCAAACAAGGCTAGGCCGGTAGCTCGTGGGTACTCCCAAGTTGAGGGTCTAGATTTCAAGAGACCTTGCCCTGTAGCTAGACTTGAAGCCATTAGAATCTCGCTTGCCTTTGCACTTCTAAGGGTTTCAAGCTTTACCAGATGGATGTCAAGAGTGCCTTCCTCAATGGCCTTATTGAGGAAGAAGTCTATGTCGATGACCTCTAGGTTTCGAGAACCCCAAATACCCTAACCATGTCTACAGGCTTTCCAAAGCTTTGTATGGACTCAAGCAGGCTCCCAGAGCTTGGTATGAAAGGCTTAAGTCCTATCTGCTAAGTCATGGTTTTGAAATGGGTAAAATATACAAGACCTTGTTCATCCGCCGTCTTGGCACTGATCTTTTGCTCGTCCAGATCTATGTGGACGACATCATCTTTGGCGGCTCCTCACATACTCTCGTGTCTCAGTTTTCTGATGTTATGAGCTCAGAATTTGAGATGAGCATGATGGGCGAGTTGAGCTTCTTCCTTGGCTTCCAAATCAAACAGACTCGGGAAGGTACTTTTCTTCACCAAGGCAAGTACACTCGAGACCTCCTGAAGCATTTCGACATGAATGATGGAAAGCCAGTATCAACTCCGATGGCATCTACAGCAGCTCTTGATCCAGATGAAGACGGCAAACCTGTTGACCAAAAGGAGTTCAGGAGCATGATTGGCTCTCTCTTGTACCTCACAGCCTCGAGACCAGACATACACTTCTCTGTGTGTCTTTGTGCTCGTTTCGAGCTTCTCCTCGCAGATCTCATCGTCAAAGCGGTAAACGATCTTCGGTACCTTCGAGCTACCATTGACTATGGATCCGTACTCTTCCTCTTCTTGTCTATCTCTTAGAGCCTTCTCCGATGCGCACTTACGGTCAGAGGATAGATAGGAAGAGCACCTCTGGCACTTGCCAATTCATTGGCACTTCTCTTGTCTCCTGGTCGTCAAGGAAGCAGTCCGGTGTTGCATGACCCACCGCAGAGGCCGAGTACGTTGTTGCGGCCGATTGTTTGAGCCAAGTGCTTTGGATGGTCTCGACCTGCAGAGACTTTGGGTAGCAATCGATCGTGTTCCACTCTTTGTGATAACACGTCGCAATTTGCATTACCAAGAACCCAAAGGCAATATTCTCGACCAAGCATATTGATATCGATATCACTTTCTTCGAGACCATGTAGAGAAGGGTGACATTGTGCTCGGTTGTGGAGTGAGCACCGCTATCGATATCTTCACAAGCCTCCGGACAGCTCTCGGTTTTTTTCTGCATGGGAGAGCTTGGGGTGGTTTGTCCTTATGGACTGTTGTGAGGGGGAGCTTATGTTTTACTATTGTATTATATTTTTATTATGCTTACTCCTTTCTGGTTGCATTTCTTTTGAGTGTTTTGGGTCGAGTCCTTCCAGCATAGGTTAGAGCGGTTCTCTTGCCAAGTTGCTTTGACTGCTAATTCTTATCTTGTGCTTCTAGGATGCTGCTTATTAGCTATCTCTTCTCTCTCTAAGTAGAGCTTACTCACTTCTTATAGGTTCTAGCAAGGGTCGGGCCACCCTTGGGTAGACAGGGACAGTGTTTGCTCCTTAGTGTGCGAGTTGATCAACTGATAGTCCTAGAATCATATGGGGTAGATAAGAACCTGTCTGAGCGATAGTATTCTCTATATCTTTTCTATGCTCTAAGGACTGCCTTGTCTGTTTCTCTTATCAGTTCTCGTTTTTGTTCCTTTGGTTCAGGGGGAGCTTATCTTGGTTATTCCAGTTCTTAAAATTGTCATAACTCAACCTGAATTAAAAGATGCATATCATTCTGAAGGGGATCTGGATTTTCGTGCATTTCATCCTACATTGCATTATAATCATACGGAGCCTTGTTTATTATCCCTTATGATTTGTTTTCACTGTTTTACATCTTGCCATGATTTATGCTAAACTGCTAGATCTATCATGACTTTTTATGTGTAGTTTAGTCTTTGCCATGCTAAGGTGATTAAAAAATACTAAACTTGAATTAAAATATTGTCATAATAGCTCTTGAGACTAGTCTGGTTAAAGCTATCCTTTTATGATTCTCGCCATGTCAAGTAGGCTGAGTTGAGTCTTGAATCTCTTTTGAACTTGTGAGTAAGCTATGTCAGGTTGTTAAGAAACATGACTTATCTTTAATCGTTGGTCTAAAAACTTCAAAAGCAAAATGATCTCTTTGTGCGAAAAACCGATCTCACCAAATCTTTCTCATGAGACGGCTTGCCATTGCACTAGGCATGAACTCAGGGGGAGCCTTGGATGACCTAAGATCACCTCCTTAAGTCTGTTGCTTGGAGTGGTCGCATAAGGCTTGGGATCTAGCACATGGTTAAGATTTAAAAAATTGGTTGAAGCTTAGGCGGCAGTTGTGGATGGCACCTAGTCCAGAGCTTGCTTTACTGAGATAAAACCATAAAGAGCTTTCAGAAAAAGAAAAATGTGCTAAAATTGCTTATCATTAAAAAGACCAAGTTCTGGATAAAATGAGTCCTTCTTCAACTGGTAGCACTCTAAATTGTTCAAAATGAGTCTTCTTGGTTCAACTTAGATTATTTGACATGGCTTGTATCATCCTTGGATACCTTTAGCTAGACTTCAATCTTGGTTCTTTTGACTTGCTAAAGAATTGGATCATTAATCAGATTATGGATTTTCTGTCTTAGCTATTCTATACATCAATTATCATGATCTTGATAGCATTCTTATGTGTTATGGCTTGGTGTAATACTCTAATAGTCATTTTGGATAATCTTCATGGCTCCTAATGCTTAAAATGAATATCATATAGTCATTTCCTCTCTTTAATACATCTTGATGATTTTATTGCCAAAGGGGGAGAAGTTTGGAGAGAAAAGTTTTACGAGAAAAGCCTTGAGTTTTGCAAAAATTGCTCTTTCATCTAATCTCAAGTCTTTCTCTTGTGTCAACATGGTCTTGAGCTTCTGAACTACTTGTTTAGACCTTGGTTGACTTTAAAACTCAAACTCATCTTATGCTTTTTCGGTGATTGTCAATATACTCATCAAGGGGGAGATTGAGAGACCATGTGAGAGGTCCTCCTTTGTGAGTGATGAGTATTTGACAACTTATTGAATAGGTTGAGAGTTGTGTCTCTCGGTTTTGTCTTGCTTCTGGTCGAACAGGTAATCGGAACTACCGCTGTGTATGGAGCGGAAGTTCCGATAATCGGAACTACCGGTTTTGAAAATAGGAACTTCCGATTAATCTGGGAATTGTGTTCGGTTGAAGTAATCGGAAGTTCCGCACCTGGGGTCGCGGTTTGTCCGATAATACTGACGTGAGTGTTCCTCTGAGACGAAAATCGGAATTAAAAATCTGGGTGTGCGGACGTTCCGATAATCGGAAGTTCCGCAATGGTAAGCGCGGAACTTCCGATAATCCTGACAAGTGCGGACGTTCCGGAAATCGGAACTTCCGCAAGGTAAAGTGCGGAACTTCCGATTGTGTCCGTAATCGCGCGAGAAGTTTAATTTGTGATTTTGAGTTTGTATGAGTTTGAGTCTTGTACAAATGTTGATGCTATGATATTGTGCAATACTATGTGATGTGTTTTGTGCGTGTTGATCGCAGGACATCGAGACGAAGTCGTGGCGAGACACGAGGTGATCGGACTAGGCGCAGGCGGCGTTGAGGTCAGAACGGTCGGGATGTGTCGAAGACAGTGTGAATCTCGAGGTGGTTGCGAGTCAAGGACAGCAAGGCGTACGGGAGGCTTCCAGAAGGTGTGCAAGGGGCGAAACGGTCATTTCGCAAAGCGGCACAAGTGGAGGCGGTTCCGTTCGGGTGTAGCGGGCTTAATGGGTTGGAGGCCCATTAGCCAAAGGCTATAAGTAGAGGTGAACCCCTGGTGTTAGGGTTAGACTTTGAGAGAGAAAATTAGGGTTAGCTTTAGCAAAAGGGTTTGTTTTGCTTTTTGAGAGTTTGTTGAGTTGGAGAGGATGAACTGAAAATCTTTGTAATCATTCCTCTATGTTTCCTCTGTAATCTCTTGATTTCTATCAATGAAACTCTGAGGTTTTGATTACTTGTTTATGCCCCTTCTTCAAGAAATCCGTTTTTGCCTTGATTAATGAATCTTTGCTTGCGATTCTTCTCCATGAGGTCAAGATGTTGTTTAGGATGATGTCCTGTGAAACTTGACCTGGGAAGAGCATTCAAGATTTAGTATTTTGGATTTTTGGGAAAAACCCGAGCGCACTGTTCTTCGGTTAGGACAATTGGAACTTCCGATTGTTCACGGCGGAACTACCACAGGCGGAACTTCCCAGATTGAACCGGAACTACCATGATGCGAAACTATCACGGTAGAATCGAGCTTCCGATTTACGACGTAATAGTCCAAGTTTGTTTTCGTTCTCTGATTTTGCTTCACTCTTCTTGAGATATCCAGAGGGCTTTGCAGGTTTGTTTTAAATACAGTAAAGGGGAGTTCTTAATTTTTAAGGCACCATTCACCCCCCCTCTGTTGCCATTTCGGTCCTTCAAATACGAATAATAGATTGAAAATGTAATTCAAAACAAACAAACAATAATAATTTATCATTTGATTTCACAAAGACACACAGTCTAAACATGTATTTCACACAGCTGCACAAGTTACCTCACACAGCTGACCCTTCCCAATTGTTTTATGAAAATCTACCCCTCGTGTGAAATTCCCGAGCATATCCAAATCCGAGGACGCAGCTATTCGAATAGATTAGTTTAACACTCTGCAGAGGTTGTACACTTTACCCACACGATGGAATCAACCGGATTAGAGTTGATCACAACAAAACCTTTCAGATACTTCATCTCAAGCAATGACACTCCCGATGTGCTTTCCTGCCGGCCAACCGATACACACATCGTTTGGTTACGACACACATCGTTGGACAGGGATGCAGCGAACCGTCCCGCGATGTGACATATCACACCTCCAAACCCATCACACGCCTTAAATACAACCCGAGTTGTCAATGCCAAGACTCCATAACTTACTAAGTCAGCCAAATTTCATACTAGGCATATGGTCGTACAGTAAGGCCCAGTTCAATGGCGCACAAAGTTAAGTCCTTAATTGACCAAGGCAAGATTTCCAGTTTTACCCAAATCACAAAGTTTAAAGCACACAGCTCCACCATTCACAGAGATCCACCACTTACCTCAGTCTAAATCTTTTCCTACCCTGTTGATTAAGTGTAACACATGCCATCAACGAGTAATAGCACACATCACATATAGTTTCATCACACGTTCCATAATCACTTAGTTAAGTTTATAATTGCAACTCACATGAAATGATGACTCGTGGCATGGCTAAGCAATCTACTCGTATTTAACCAACCCACGCTGGTGCTACGATAATACCAACTAGTACTGAACCAATCTAGAGTGACAAAAGATCATGGCATACAATAGACAAGGTGGATATAACAAATTAGACTAATAACTATCCCAACAATATTTAATCAAAACCCTAATTTGGATTTTAATTTGATTTCCGATTTGTTTTTATAAAGGAAAATTAGATTATTGCACAATGCTTGCGTCACCGAGATTTTCCGTAAAAGAAATAGATTTAATAAATTTGACATGTGGGCCCCACATGTCGCTGATCGGGCTCACGGTGAACTGGGTTCACCTAGCCTCGGAGAGTTGACGCGGTGGGATGGCCACGACGCGTGTCGGCGCCGATTTGGCGCGACGCTGCCGCTGCATCAAAGACCGAGGTCGATGCCCACCGAGCCGACGACGACGGCGGCAAGGCTGGGACCCGATGGTCACCGGCGTTTGGCGGCGAGTCATCGACGGCAAAGGGTACCAGGAGCTACCCTATGTTATTGCGCACCTGCTGGTGCTCTTACCAGCGGCTGGCAACGATGGTGGCGACCAGCGGCAAGGAAGAAGCGGTGGAGCTTCGGGTTTTGTCAGAAGTGTGCTCCGGTGATGCTCCGGCGACGAGGAGGGGCGCACGAGGTAACTGGGACCTTGCTGATCACAGTGGTGCGGTCGGTGGGGCAAGGGCGACAACGACGGCGGCGTAATTCGCTTGAGAAGAAGCTCGGTCGAAAACCCTAAATCTTGGATTGCGGCGGCGCTAGGGCGATCAGGGAGATGAGGGTGGCGGCTCTGGGTTGCGGAGGACTGGGCGATGCTAAAGGGGGTATTTATAGGCCCAGGGAACGCCAGAATTGGAAACCCCCAATTCGAGTCCGAAACGGTCACGATTTCGAAATCGCTGATTCTCGGGGATATCTGCCGAATTCGGGTTTGATTCCAACAGAAATAGGTACGGGATAACTTGGGATTTGTTTTGGTAAAGTCGGCGCGAAGAATCCGCAACGGATACGCGTTTGTCGGACGAAGCTTGAAGCTTCGGCAATGGTTGGCGAAGGCGCGGGCACGAGGAAGAAGAAAGGCGCGAAGACGACGACCTTGTGGCGGTCCCACCTGGCAGTGGCAGCGAGGTGCGGGCGAGTGCGCGAGCGAGATCAGCGGGCGAGGCCACGCGGCAGAAATCGAACGGAGGAAGGCGGGGTTGAGCGCGAGCGTCCGATCGAAACGAGGGCACGCGTCGCACATCCAAGGGACGAGGGCGCGGGCGAGCGGGGAGATGGGCTGGTGCATAGGAATAGTGTTGGGCTTCGGCCTAACACTGTTCCAAAGAATTAAATTTGATTTTTCTTTTTAGAAACTCCTGAAAATGCAAATAGCAAATATAAAATAGCAAATAACTTTGGAAAAATTCCAGAAAATACTAGAAAATATATCCAAGCGTATTGAATCCAAATAAAATAAGTTTGGCCATTGATGATGTTGGGATTAAGCACATTAAATCATTTTATCATGAAAGTCTATATTAAGCTTTTAATTTAAATTCAAATAAAATGCAGATGGTGAGATTTTCAACTAGCAACTAGATAAAAGACTTTCAAAGGCCAAAAGTTGGTATGTTACAGTTGATCTCCCGCTCCATGGCCTTCAGATGACGCCGTGAGTCGTACGACGAAGATCCCCCAAAGATCATGTTGACCGTATGTTGAGGATCTTGGTACTCCATCTCTTCGTCGCCATCCTTGTCTTTCTTGGAGCTTGTTTCCCCTAATTCCTGTATTGAAGGAAGAGGGTTTTTACCTGCATAGTAATCATCCAACTTCTTTTGCCAAGCACGACAGGTGGGTAAATCATGCCCTACCTGTTTATAAAGTGGGCACCACTTCTTATTCTTCTTAAACCCATCGGTCGGGCTTTTCACCTTGCCCCGACCGGTATAGTCTTTCTTACCTTTGGTAAACTTATCTGGGACCGCCAGGACTTCATTATCGTCCGTTTTGCGGTGCTTCTTCTTCTTGAGAACTTTTTTAAGTTTCTTTTCCGCTTCTCCGAACTGTGTCGAGGTTTTATCTTTTTGATCTATGGCTTCACTCCATTCAACCGCTTCACTAGCGGCTGTGTACCTATCAGCCATGTCAAAAAGCTCGGTGGTTGTTCGTGGAGGGTTCATGGCAATATCCTCCGTAAATCGCCGATTCCTCAAACCTGCCTTGAAAGCTTGAATTACAGAAGATTCTACGATCTCTGGTATCGAGTTACGAACCTGGCTAAACCTCTTGATATATTGACGAAGAGTCTCTTTTGGGTTTTGTCAGATCCGATGGAGGTCATCCTCCTTTCCAGGGCGGTCGTACGTACCCTGAAAATTTACGATCAAAAGATCGCAGAGTTGTTTCCAAGTGTAGATTGACCCGACCGGTTGGTTGAGTAACCAAGACCGGGCATATCCCTCTAGTACCATAGGTAAGTAGTTGGCCATTATATTTTCATCACCACCAGCAGCTCTGATGGCGGTGGTATAAATCCGGAGAAATTCCAACGGGTTATGGGACCCATTGAACCTATCCATGTTGGCCGATCGGAATCGATTAGGCCAACGCACGGCCTAGAGCTCTGCGGAGAAAGCTCGACAGCCCGTGATTGACTCATGGTGCCTTTTTTGAAAAGGTGTCGGATTGTGATCGGTTGAAGACCGGTTTCTTAGATTAGAAAGCCGGGGCTCCAGTGTTCCGATCAGATCGTGGCCGTTAAGACGACGGCCTTGATCACCTGCTCGGCCTAGACGATGACGCAAATCATCAGGGCCGAGCGATAATCCTCTCGACGAGGGGAAGGCGTGGAGGTGTGAAATAACCTCCTTCCTTCATGACTCGTTGGTCGAAATTGTCGAGGAGCTCTTGGTACCGATCGATTCCCAACATACCTATGCTGCCCTCTGCCGAGGGTGGAACGTTGGGATGAAGTCATAGTCTGACTTTGTGCTGTCCTGTGTTCCCGGTACGCTTTCATACGTTGCACAGTTTGTTAAAGAATTTCCGATACCTGTCCCATCAATTAGACAAAGCCTGGAGCTCCTGCCAGAGTAGGGTCAATATTATTTAGAATATTCTGAATATGCTGCAGGTTTTGTACCGTCACTGAAGGTCTCGGGGGATTCATCGAGGTTGTTAGCGTTCGTAGATCTGAACCTTCTCTTGACTTCGCTCCAAGTCCCCTCCGATCCATCGTCCTTGGTGGGGCAGAAATGAACAGGTGTATTAACTGATGGACGTCCATCAGTTTTCTCGCCTCTGGTAATTGGTGCTTGATTGCCCGTGCTATTTCCATTAGTACATGGTGGCGAGGCAGTGTGTGTAGGACAGTATACGACATTGCGATCAATATTTCCGATCGCATTGACTTCGTGTTTCCAACAGCGGTCCTCTGGAGAACTTCCACTGTAACCAGCGGAGAGTTGCTCAGTGCTTCTAACAGAGACTTCCATCACGGAGACTTGTCGGAGATGAGTACCTCCTGAGGTCTTCGTGGTGAACTCAGCCTGATCCTGCGGGTTGCTGATCGTATGTTGAGCCTTATCATTCCCACTCGGCCTATAACCGGTGAGAGTTTTATCGACACTGTTACCAGATGCCGGTTGGCTCCTGGAATTTCCAGTAGCCGTTAGTGAGTACCTGTCAACCATGATTATGTCAAGAATGTATGGATTCTCGAATTTTTGGGCTGCGGATTCATCACCTTTTTCGCCGGTCGGAAGGACCGGGCTTGGAGGGATTTTCGGACACTTCGAGCTGGTCGAAGAGTCTTGTCCCTCGGGAAGTACTGCTTGTCGCAGTGGTGCATCCTCATCTATCCGCTCGACTCCGCTGTTGTCAGCGACTCGCGAACCGGTGGATGAGGAAGATGATGACGCCCAATCCTCTTACATGGCCTGAATACAGACTTCCATGTCGTGGTTGGAGTAGTCATCCAAATCGAACCAGTTCTCCTCGTTCCAAGTTCCTGCTATAGTCGCATGAACGATTATGAAGGGTGGGCGAGGATTTAATGAGCGAAGAACTTCTTCAGGAGAATTGCACATTCTTCGCCATGGACGGCGCCAGCTGTCGACGATCAAATCACCGAACTTACAAATATAAAAAGATAGAGGAAAAATAACACGTATCTCCTGGTAAGGAATGTGGCTTCTCTTTATTGAGATGAACTGGCTATTACAAAATGTGTCTACAATCTAGACCAAAGGCTAATTCTCCTAACACTGGAGCACAATGCTTGCTATGACTTTGCAACTAATCGACTGGTTATCTTCTGAGAGTGATTCCAATCGATGTTTCCTTCGGTCCCCCTCTCCTCCTTCCACGGTTCTCCTTATGTAGTTGATGAAGCGTTGGTAGTTGTCCCTGGGAGAGACGCCTGTTGAGAAGTGGCGCGTCTGGTCGGAGAGAGGCGTTAGTTGACAATGTATCAACTGCTGTGCAGTTATATGTCAGTGAGCCATTTAACCGTATTCCAGTGTCTTAGAGTCGCGTAGCGTCACGTGGTATGGAATATACAGCACATGTTCCATTCGTCACACGGTAAAGCATACACCTGGACCCAGATCCAGATACCAGTTCAAAGCCTTGTGAGCACTTGACTGGTCGGAGACTAGGTTAGGAACCTTGTCCGACTAGGTTATGTATTATGTAACCTCTGGAATCTTTACGACCAGTGAGGTCATTAGCCTTAGGGGTTACGACCATGAAGACGTATGGTCTTCTATATTGTAAATAATAAATAGAGGTTTTAATCCTCGTCACAAGGACTTCGGGTATTCAAAGCCCAGGGTCCGATAGTGCACGGGCCAAAAGAGATGATGGGCTAGGCCGAGTCTACTGTTACGGTCCAAGAAGGATTTAGGATTTTAATTAACTCCTGATTTAATTAATTCCAGAAGTCAAGTTACAATTTTTAAAACTAGCAAGCCAACTCCAAAATTTTTGAAAACTTTTAGAGAGGCCCCTTGATACCAGCTAATATTTAGCATAATTATTTCCAAGATTTTACCTGCTTTCATTCTTTTCTTGAAAATTCATTTACTGCTGTTTTTATTATAGAAATGTTTTTAATAAATAGCCAAAATGCAGAGAAAATATCAGAAAAGCATAACTTAATATTTTAGCCATAAATAACAGAGAATGAAATTTTTTGGGCTGTTACATGTGGTGCGGTGTCGGGATGCATAAAATTTGCTTCCAGCTGTGGATGATACCGAATTAATCTTTACATTATTGTTCTGGAATTGTCATGTCCTACTACATTAATTGAAAAAGTTCTTCAGACAATTTGACAGGTAATAACGTGGGATATATATAGCACTGTATTTGTTTTAGGAAATATAGCACTGTATTATATTGTCATTTTTTTAGAGATTGCATACAAATACACACTACTGGTACTGCTGCCAAATTATGGGATTTGAACTCCAAACAGTTTCATGTACATTGAACTGAATTGACTTCGAACACAATCTATTGTTGGATTTTGGTCTCCAATCACCGTTCTTCTCTTAGCCCTAGGTTTGGACTTTGAACTTGAATGAGATGCAAATTGCAATTCATTTTTGCAGATGGATCTGATGTTAGATCTTTATCCTTTAATTACCCTCTTCATATATACATCTGTTTCTGATGCACATTGTGTTTGTATCATTCATGCAGATCTGTACATTTCCCCATTAGGGAAAGAGGGAATGAACCAAGCACGTGAGAATCCTACCAATTGCATTGACCAACTTAAACAAAAACTTATTCTAAAATCAAAGACCACAGGTTCATTACGAATACCAGAGGAACGGGGATATCCACAATAAAATAACTCATATGTATCTACTACTTAATGTGACCATAATAGAATATCTATGCTTATACCATGTGGTGGTGCACCTAGAAGTAGTTGATACTTTGCCAGAACCAAAGGAGAAAACCTAATCTTGTTTCCATATCCATTAGAATCTTTGCACAAATTAGGCATCATCATCCACTTTTTATTTACCAGTAGTAGCTGACATTACTAGCTATTTATAACTATATATGCTATTGGTCGAATTTATCCAGTGGAATCAATGCTAATTTTTTTTTTCCACTATTGCATCTTTGTGAAGGGAAAAATGCGATTTTTTGAAGAAAAGAAAAAGTTGCTAATTCTTCCACTTTGTCTACAATATGTATTTTTGTAAATAAAAACAGTGGAAAAAATAAAAGTAAATAATTAAGTACATGGCATGCATGTTATCAATGCTCTTGGGCCATGAGACTACCACATGACAAATTGCCTGCCACTGCATCCTCCATCATCTCATCTGACTGAGATTCTCACTCCCATATGACTGAAATAAACTAAAGACTGTCCACAGCCGAACTGTACTAAATTTGTGTCAGACTATAGTGTACATACCATTTGAAACAAGGCCCTAAATTATAATTCAAGAATCGCAGAAGAATAGTGGTTCAAACTAATAAATAAGGGAAAACTTACCTGTACAATAATGAGGGCATATTTTAATAGATTACCACATGGTAGTTAAACCGTTACAACCGACCAAAGAAACAGTTGGAGTGAGGTCAAACTTCTCGGGGAGGAGACAATTTTCAATCAATGCTGAGGTCACCCTCACATTCATCTTAATTAAGGACTTTTTTTTATGGGTTCTAAAAATTAAGAGAAGATAACAAGCAGCCACATACGAGATTAATATTGATGATAGATAAATACTACAAGTATAACATAGTTAGGGCATCTCCAGTAGTTAGAGATAATTTTATCTCTAACATATGCCAGAGACAACATCTCCAATAGATAGTCTCCAGTACGCTCTCTAATATTTGTAATTTATAATTTTCCTTTGAAACGAGCCTACATGTCAATTAGAGTAGATTAATGTATCATATTTTGTTTCGCGTGCACGACAGTCTCTTTAGAAAGAGTCAACTTTTGCTCTCTGTCTCTTTCACATAGAATTTTGTTGATATGGCATAGCTAAGAGATAACAATAAATATACTATTAGAGATGCCCTTATATGATATCACATTGGTATGAATGGCCTGGTTTTAGTATATTTGGGGAAGGCTTTACTTACATGATGGGGATTTGAGGTTGCGACCTGCGTGAATGTGCCTCAAATGAAATGATTCTAGGGATTCCATGATGCCATGTGCGTGCTATAGATGTTGGTGTTGTGCTCGGTTATCTGTTAGTTATTATTTTTTACAACTTTTTGAAACCAACCTGTGGTCAACACATGTTTATTTTTTCCTCACAAAAATACATTTTTATATTATAATAGTAGCATGACACTCTGATGTCTATTTTTGTTGAATTTATACAATTACAAAACGCTTTTGATTTTCAGCAATGTGCAACTTACTCACTTAATAGGTAGTAGTCATTAAAAATACAACATATTGATAGGGGCGGATCCAAGAGAAGTCATTGGCACCACTACAGGAAAGGTTATACTGGACGTCTCATTACAGTCGGTTCTCCAGAATTCATCAGTATTATAATTATCACAGACGGTTTTATAAGCGCGATCGTCTATGTTACTAGCGATGGATAGAACCATCTATGATACGTAATTATCACAGACGATTTTTAATAAGAACCGTCGACTACTACAGAAAAGGTAATCATAGACGGTTCAAAATCATCACACTAGTACAAAACAGACCATCCTGGACGCTTCATCACAGACGATTCCAAAGGAACCGACGGTCTGTAAATAGAACCATCTGTGATAATTCAGAGACGATTCTTAATTATAACTGCCTGTGAAAATCGCATACACCACATATGGTTATTAAATAAAACCGTCTGTGCATTATCACAAACGGTTCTCAACAATAACCATCTGTGATTGTGGAAACTTTACAGACGGCTCTCAATAATAACCGTCTGTGATATACTATTTATCACATATGGTTATTAACAAGAACCATATGTGATGTGTATTTATCACAGACGGTTTGTAATTGGAATCGTCTGTGATGTTTATCACAGACAGATTGTAATTGGAACTCTCTATGATGTTTAAGCCTTTCAGTTCCCACGCGATGCATCTCTTTGTCTCCTGCGCTTACAATATGATGCGTCTCTTTGTCTCGCCGCACCGACGTTATGATGCATCTCTTTGTCTCACGCGCCGACGTTATGATGCGTCTCTTCATCTCGCACGTCGACCCTACGATTCATCTCAGTTTGTGATACGTTTTAAAAGAATGATCATGTCTTTTGCACCCCCCATCAACAACAAATGGAGTTAAAAAACTCGATCACTACGGTATTGAAAACTCACAAACCGTACGTCGGCACGCCATGGTGAGCATACAGAGAATGACGGCAAGGACTAACCGAAGATGTCATTGAGTTCTGCGTCGACTACATGGTTCAGTTGGAACTGATAGGTTTGCCTCTATCTCGTCTTGAGGGGGCTGGAGGGTATCTGGACCATCAGAAGGAAAGCAATCACTCCCGGTCTGGATATGTGCGCTCAAGCCCATTTCATGGTCTTGCAACACATGACCGAAGTGTTCCCACACATCAACGTGCACAAAGAAATGGTAAGCCAATAGAATCCAGGCCGGTCGGAGGTTTGGATCACAAGAGAGCACAACCACTGGTTTAACGAATGGTTAAATGTGCGATTCACTTGGAGGTCATCAAATGATGATATACTGCGATGGATGGAAAAGGTGCCAAAATTTACAACTGTGATATGGCAAGGATACGACATAAATGGGTACACATTTTATATGACAGCTCAGGATAGGAAGAGCACAGTCCAGAACAGCAGTGTTCGCATAGATGCGTTTCACGAGCAGTTCAATACCACTAGGCCAAACATAATGAAACATGGGTTGAGCTCGACTACGTACTTTTCAAGATCCCCCTATTTTGGTGCCATTGGGTCAAACTTCCACCGGGTGTAAAGGTCGACAATGAAGGAACGCGGGAAGGCTACGATAGCACAAAATAAAAATATACCGCGTAACCAAGGAACATCCGCTA
Source organism: Hsuehochloa calcarea (assembly GCA_036346395.1). NCBI lineage: Eukaryota > Viridiplantae > Streptophyta > Magnoliopsida > Poales > Poaceae > Hsuehochloa > Hsuehochloa calcarea. Next base: position 44,723,909 of record CM070600.1, read on the forward strand.
GTAATAGATCACGAGATTACCACTAGATGCGTCGACTTGTAGCGGAAGTAGAGTCGATGTAGTGAGTTGATGTGGTCCTAGTCGTACTGGCCGAGCATCTTCTCCTCCGAGTAGTCATACTCACCGCGCGTCTTCTCCTACGAGTGGTCGTACTAGCCGCGCATCCTCTCCAAGTCCTGTGATCGTCACGAGTTGCGGATCGTCCTAGTGCTGATGCTTCGCAACAACATCTCCAAGTATCCACACGTACGAGGTAGGGATACCATGCACTGGAGTGCTAACACCGGCAGCGTGGTATGAGGAAGGCGTGGCTGATAGCGTTTCGGGAGTTCTTCCAAAGATCATCGCACCCGTTGCCACCGCCCCTCTATTTATAGGCATCCATAATGGGTCTCGTACTTGAGACCCATTCGGAACTCGTTGCCTACAAGAATTCGGATCACCATCCAAATTAAATCCCAACCCTTTAATTGTGCGACACTATAGGTTCATGTGTAATCGGTTGTGACTCGGAAACTCTTTTCCGATCACTAGTCTTTAGTAGAACCTAGCAGCACATAACGATTCTCAAACACACAAAGAATATATCGGACGAACCTTAATGCAATATGATCTACGACTAGGTCCATATCACTAACGACCAGCTCGTATCTCTATATGACCAGTTCATATTTGGTCTCGACCAATTCGTAACTCCTTACGACCAGATTTCGACCACTTAGTGACCATGTTCGACCAGCCTACGACTAGCTCGTATCTCCATACGACTAGTTCGAATCTGATCAGACTGAAAAACCTTTTTGCGTATTCTTCCTTTGCCTCACGATGTCTGGTTGAACTCTAGGTGAGATGTTGTATCATCCATGGACTTTTCAATAATTTATCGATCAAGTGTCGAATAACTTGATGTGGTCGACACTTCGACCACTAGTAGTATGGCCATGCACTTTCTTTATCCGACCACAACGAGGGGCTCAGAGAAATCTCTCCTGTTATGTTAGGAGGGGAAAATCCTATATCCGACCAGTCGCATCCTCCGCATATTTCATAGCATACCCGAAAGCTACCTTTATAACTACCCAGTTACGAGTAGCGTTTGGTAACCCCTAAGAGTGCTACTACACATGTAGGAAACCATGCTGATCTCAGGTCTAAGGATTATACATCATCGTTGCTTGAGACCAACTAATGGTCAATAGAATCATAACAATCTCAATAGTGTCTCAAGGTGGGTCCTTTCCAACACCATGTTCTCTAACATGTGTCCATATTATTAGTTTGATATCTCCATATCCATGACTTGTGAAACATAGTCATCTACAATACATATGCTAGCCTATTCATATGTATTCTCATATGTTTCCAACCAGGGAACGTTTAAGAATAACCATCACAGAAATATAGAGTTTCACAATCAAGTCACATACTTGATGATAAATATTATTAATATTATTCTAGGAACAAGATAACATATTATCCAATGTTATGAACATAATGAAATATAATCATCTCTATGATTGCCTCTAGGGCATATTTCCAACAGACAAGTACGACATCACTACTGTAGACCTCGAACGTGTCGAATACAAGGACGAACCATTCGTACTCGCTAAGCAAGTTGTTCAAGTTTTTTATGTACGAAACCCTACAAATAAGAACCGCCATGTAGTTCTTCATAGAAAAATAGGAATTATTGGAGTTGAGAATGTCATGGATGAGGAAGAGTACAATCAATTTGACAAGTTGCCTCCTTTTGGAGACGACATCAGGCTCGAGGAAGAACACAGTCAAGAAGCTAGCTATATGCGCGATGATCATCGTGAAGGGCTATTTTTTAAAAGGAAATAGCCAAGTGGAATGAACCCACACGTTGAACACCTATTTGGAAATTGTTCCATTCTTACTACGAAACTCGACTGTAATTAAGAAATTATTCCATTGTAATTGATTCAGTAATTAAGAAATTATTCCATCTGTGATTGTATCTGCTTTCTTGTTTTCAGAGGGCATGGCTAGCATTTCACGAGGCTAGCCGAAAAACAGAATATTTTTAGTTGGAACTATCACAGGCAGTTTGGTGGAACAAACCATCCGTGATATGTATCACAGATGGTTCTAAAATAGAACCGTCTATGATATGGTCGTATATCACAGACTGTTTTTAAAATAGAACCATATGTGATATAGAATATCATAGACGGTTCTTTAAGAGGACCGTTAGTGATATCCCTTTATTAGTAGGGTCATGCTAAGGTTTACGCCCTTACTCCTCACTCGCCCGTCCCCCTCCCCACCTGAGCCACCGACCTCAACGTCGCCACCCCGACCCTGACGTCTGGCCCCAAGGTCGCGCCACCACCGCCCGAAGCCACCACCCCGACACCCCCAACTCACGTTGCAACCGATCGAATCCCCCTACAAGGGTACATCTCAACTGGATGCATCACATGGAGATCTATAAATTTGCTTTTGGTGTAGTGCAGTGCTAGGGTTGTTGATTGCTTTTCTATGTGGATTATTTTTATCAATGGAAGGAGTGGGGATATTGATGCTAAGTATTGAGTACAAACCACAAAAGTTTGAATTTTTAAATCCCTCACTTTGCTATGTATCATTTTCCATTGATAGTAGCTTAGGTTAGGTTAAATAGAGGTGTGATTTTCCTAACTTCATTACTAACTAAGACTTTGGATTTAGGGAGACAATAATGTGCTATTTGATTAATTCACAATCTCTTCTTGTGGTTTTGGCAAGAAAGTAAGTAGAACAACATTGTAAAATTGGAACGTTGAATAAGTGGATGGTGGTGAGGTTCAGGAATTTTCACCAGCTGATTGGTTGATGACTTGATGTGAGCTTTGGATTTAGTTTTTTGCTTGGTTGTTTATTAATTGAAAAAGTCTGTTGAAGTGTTGTTAATGTGGAATGGTTGTTTCTTAACCACTTTAGGATGTTGCACTACAAGGCAACTTATTTCTATGCAAACTAGGGTCATGGAATTAGGTCAATGCTATTATTCTGCAAAAATACTTGATGCATTTGTAACATTTTGATATGTTGGTCCAGTGATGAATGATGACTATTTCAAATTTTTCTTAAAGACATGATCACTTCAATTTTTTGTTACAAAGTTTATTGTGGGAGGGCATCTGTTGCTATCTTCCTATGTTGATTTGCATTACACTCCTAGTTTTAGTCAAGAAAAATTTAAATCAAGAAAAATTTCTTGTCCTTTGCTAAAAAGTTTCCATAGATAGCAAGTAAGCGAGATGGCGTTCGCATAGTCTTCATCGCCGTCATCGACGTCGCCGAATGCATCTGGTGCTCCGATGAAAGGGGTACCTAAGAGAGATGGCAGAGGAATATCGAAAAGTCCTGAGGGCCGAATGACCATGGAGGTCACTCCCGTTGGGGTTCCTCTACATCCCAAGAAAGCAACGACATCATTCCGGACCACCTGCAGGATAGTTGCAAGAGAACGGGTTCCCATCACCACACCAAGCTAGAAGTGTTTGACAAGAGAAGAGAAACAACAGCTGTGGGATGAAATTTCAAGGTCATTCGAGATCCCAGCAGAAGTTCAGGGACTCGTGCGACGACGGGCATTCCTCGTGATGGGAAAAGCGTGGAAGACCTTCAAGAGAATACTTGTCACGGAGTACGTGAACAAGGATTGGACATCCTTCACGAATTATCCTTTCGTGTCGCTGGATACATGGGACGCCTTTGAGCGAATGAAGATGACAGTCGAATTTCAGGAGCAAAGTGTGGCGCACAAGACTATCTAGACACAAAACACTCGCCCCCACAAACTCGGCACCGCTGGGCACATTGCAGCTTCACAAGCTGCAAAGACATCGTGTGGATTATAAAGTTCATTAATGAACTGGGTATGGTTTCGAGTGCTTCTAGTCTAATGGATCTCTATTGTGATAATAGTGGAGCCATTGCACAAGCTAAGGAGCCTAGATCGCATCAAAAGTCCAAACACATACTTCGACGATATCACATTATTCGTGAGATAGTAGAAAGAGGTGACGTGAATGATGAGTCACGGTGGCCCGATCTTCCGATAGGTTCGATTTGGTTCGTCGTGAGGACGTTGACGCTTTGAGGCTTCCCACCAACAGATCGTCACCTCGCAATTCGCTACACCCGCACGCCTGTCGTTATCGACCACGCTTGCACGCGATCGACCTTACCACGAAGGTTATTGTTCCTGCATGCAATCAAAGCAACTCACAAGAACAAGGTAGATGCAATCTGAATTATATTGCGGATATGGATGAAGTTTACAAGTGGGGTTCCTCAAACCGATAATCGGCGAAACTGCAATTGGCAGAATAATCTAAGAAAACCCGCCTCTAAACTACAGCGACTCTTGATATATATAGGGGACATGAGGAGGTCGACCTAGGGTTGTGCGGCCGTGGGATGAGGCGTACACAACACGGACTCGATCTCGTCACGTTTACAAAGTCTTATTAGTTTCCAAAACGGTGACGCAACACCTTGTGTCGCGTATTTCTGGTCGAAGATCTAGTCGTAGGACTGGTCCTAGGGTGGTCTTGAGGAGTCCATGCTATCTTTGGTCATAGATTGTGTCCAACGAGTATCGTGCTCGCCTCTGCAGTCGTAGAGTGCTCCCAACGAGTCATCCGGTCGTAGGCCTTCTTGAAGTGGTCGTAGGCCTTGGGCCAGTCGTGGACCTTCTTGAACCGGGTCGTAGGCCTTCTTGAAGTGGTCGTAGACCTTCTTGAACTGGTCGTAGGCCTTCTTGAAGTGGTCGTAATCCTAGATTTCTGAGTACAAGTAAATCATCTCCATTAGGCAGCATCATAGAGTTCTCAAATAATACACTCCGCCCTAGAAACGATTTTACCTGATAGATTAAGTCACGTGCTCTAGCTCTTGTCATAGGACCTTGTAGTCCAACACCCAAATCTGGAAGGTCTTGTGTAGTACGTGTATCCGAAGGAGGGATGTCCTCATCATACTCCCCCTCTTGAATTGGAGTCGTCCTCGACTCAAGCTCATCTTCTTCTCCCACGTATGGTTTCAAATCTGAAATATTAAATGTGGGGCTAACCCCAAAATCTACAGGTAATTCTAACTGATATGCATTATCATTTATCCTCTTAATTATCTTAAACGGTCCTGCAGCTCTAGGCATCAACTTTGATTTTCTTAATTCCGGAAATCTATCCTTTCTCAAATGAACCCAAACTAAATCACCTGGTTCTATTTTGACAACTTTCCTACCTTTATTTCCAGCAACTCTATACTTTTCAGTCATACGCTCTATATTCTCTTTAGTGGTCTCATGCAACTTGAGAATAAATGCAGCACGCTTCTTAGCATCTAGATTTATTTTTTCAGAGGTTGGTAAAGGTAGTAAATCAATAGGAGCACGGGGGTTAAAACCATACACTACCTGAAACGGACTTACCTTGGTGGTGGAGTGTCTCGACCTATTGTAAGCAAACTCAATATGCGGTAAACACTCTTCCCACATCTTCAAGTTCTTCTTTAAAACAGCCCGCAACATGGTGGATAATGTGCGGTTGACAACCTCCGCTTGTCCATCGGTTTGGGGATGACACGTAGTAGAAAACAGCAGACTTTGTCCCCAATTTATTCCAAAGCGATCTCCAAAAGTGGCTCAAAACTTCGCATCGCGATCCGAGACAATAGTATTGGGCACTCCATGTGTTTAACGATTTCCTGAAAAACAAATCAGCTATGTTTGTAGCATCATCGCTCTTGTGACAAGATATAAAATGTGTCATTTTAGAAAATCGATCCACTACGACAAATATACTATCTCTCCCCCTCTTTGTCCTAGGCAATCCTAAAACAAAATCCATAGAAATATCCTCCCAAGGGGCACTAGGAATAGGAAGAGGCATATAAAGTCCATGTGGATTGAGACGGACTTAGCTTTGTTGCATGTAGTGCAATGAGCCACGTGGCGCTCGACATCACGCCTCATCTTTGGCCAAAAGAATTGGGTGGTCAAGCACATCTTCTGTCTTTTTGCTCCAAAATGCGCCATCAAACCTCCTCCATGTGCCTCTGTAACAACAAAAGACGAACAGAGCTATTGGAATGCATAGCTTGTTAGCACGATAGATCAAACCATCATTCAAAGACATAGTTATTCCATATCTTCCCTTCTTTACAATGTTCAAGCACTTCCTTAAAGTCCAAATCGGTGACATATAAACTCTTAATGGCCTCCAAACCAAAAATCTTATGGTCAAGTTGAGATAACATGGTATAACGTCTAGAGAGCGCATCAAGCAATCACATTGTCCTTACCTTTCTTATGCTTTATGACATATGGAAACGACTCAATAAATTCTACCCAATTAGCATGTCGCTTATTCGGTTTAGCTTGACTTCTAATATGTTTTAGCGATTCATGATCGTAATGTATAACAAATTCTTTGGGCCATAAATAATGTTGCCAAGTTTGAAGCACCTGAACTAAAGCATACAATTCTTTGTCATAGGTGGAATAATTCAAACTAGGCCCATTTAGTTTCTCGCTAAAATATCGACGGTTTACCTTCTTGAATCAATACAACACCTATTCCAATCCGCTAGCGCCACATTCAATCTCAAAAGTCTTACCAAAATCGGGAGTTGGAGTAGGGGTGCTTGGGTGAGCTTCTCTTTCAACAAGTTGAATGCCCTCTCTTGCAGTCCCCATTGGAAAGGCACTCCTTTCTTTGTCAATTCATTCAATGGTGCGGCAATGGTGCTGAAATCCCGCACAAAACGTCGATAGAATCCAAAGAAGGCCGTGGAAGCTCGCACTGTGACACGATGGTCGGCGTCGGCCCGCTTTGGATGGCTACAATCTTTGTCTCATCCACCTCAATTCCTGTGGTGTCACAACATATCCAAGAAACGCAACTCGATCGGTGCAAAGGTGCACTTTCGAGGTTACCAAAGAAAGCGTCGTCTCTCAAAGCATTAAAAACAGCACGTATATGATTCAAATGTAGCTCATGTGACTTGCTATAAATCAAGATATCATCAAAGTAAACCACCACAAATTTTCCAATGAAAGGACGTAAAACCTCGCTCATCAAGCGCATAAAAGTACTAGGTGCATTAGTTAGACCGAAAGGCATCACTAACCACTCATATAATCCGAACTTAGTTTTAAAAGCGCTTCCATTCATCTCCTAATTTCATTCTAACTGGTGGTAACCACTCCGCAAGTCAATCTTCGTGAAAATAATAGAACCACTCAATTCATCTAGCATGTCGCCTAGCCTTGGGATAGGATGACGATACCTTATAGTAATGTTATTAATGGCTCGCAATCAACACACATCGCCAACTACCGTCTTTCTTAGGAACCAAAAGAAGCTGGAACAAGACAAGGACTAAGGTTTCTCTTACGCACTCCACGGTCCGGAAGATCTTGGACTTGTCATTTGAATTCCTTAGTCTCCTCTGGATTGGTCCTATATGCAGCACGGTTTGGCAAAGTCGCTCCTGGGATCAAATCAATTTGATGCTCTATCCCTCGAATAGGTGGTAATCCCGGGGGTACCTCAGCTGGGAATACATCCACATACTCCTACAAAAGGTTAGCAACAATGAGAGGCAAAGAGCTAGCTATATCCTCAAGCGAGTATAAGGCATTTTGCATATCAAAGCATAGCATGGCAACTCATTATCACAAATTTCAGCAAGTTCAGATTTAGTGGCAATCATAACACATCCCTTCAATTTAATCCCCTCAGACTTAGGACTAGACGCCACTTTCTCCCTTTTAGGTGGAAAACACGTTTTGCTACTTGCTGATTTTCGTAATCATGCTTATCGGTGTTTCTTTCATTTTTAGCGCTCTTCTTCATCTTTCAAAATCTCACCGTGTCAAAGGCAATAACTTAATCTTCTTGCCCTTGTGTAAGAACAGTAGGTATTAGCTCTACCATGGTGCAAAACATCATTGTCATATATCCAAGGCCTACCGAGCAATAAAGAGCGAGCTTGCATCGGTACTATATCAAAGTCGAACTATCTTTGTAATTACCAATTGAAAATTGCACGCTCACAACTTTTTTACCTTTAACTTACCACACGAGTTGAACCATTGGATGTAGTAGGGACGTGGGTGGGGTTGTGTGGTCAAGCCAAGCTTGTCGACCATCTCGGAGCTTGCAAGGTTGTTGCAGCTTCCTCCATCAACGATGACTCTGCAGGCTCTGTCCTTCACAAGAAATCTGGTTTGAAACAAGTTATGCCGCTGATTTTTCTCCGCTCTCTCCACTTGTGCGCCAAAGACTCGTTGCATAACAAGGCTCATATGATACTCGGTGTCAAGCAGCAGCCTACTTGCTCCTCTACACCATCAAGATCACCTTTCTGCATCTCGCCTACTCCACCTGCAATGTTAGCTGCAAGTACATATTCATCCTCAATATCACTAGTACTTACATATCCACCGTCTGTAGTGGCAAGGTATGCTCGTTGACTTGGGCAGTCCTCCATGACGTGTCCCATTCCCTTGCAACGGTGGCAAATAATCCCGGTGGTACGACCAGTGGAAGCAACCGAGGAAGAACTCTTGGCTGGAGCCTGTACACTAGTAGGTTTGCTTACCTCCGGTGCTCGTGATGTGGTCGGAGGTGTCGCTGAACGCACCCTACTCGAGGAGGGGGCGGACCGTGTAGGTGAACGTGGGGTGTTTTGGCTTGCCGGCCTTTCGTCGTGGTGTAGATATGCTCCCAAAATTGTTCCTTGGCCTCTGTTGTCGTCCCTGCAATTCTTTTTCTGCCAAACATGCAAGTTGGAACAATCTAGGGACACTATCGTATTCTTTGTAATCCACTATGTCCTGAATTTCACGTCTTAATCCTCCATAAAAACATGCTATTGCAGCTTCTTCATCCTCAATAATATCACAACGCAACATGCTAATTTGTAGCTCCTGATAATATTCTTCTACGGATCTATTACCTTGATTTAAGCGCTGCAATTTATTACGCAAATCACGCTTAAAAGAAGGTGGGACAAATCACATTACGCATAGCAACCTTTAAACCATCCCACGTAGTAGGCGCTAATCCTTGGTGCAAACCCTATTCCACCAAATGATGGCAAAGTTTTTAAATTCACTTGTGGCTTGCCTAACTCTATGCACTTCAGGAACTAAGTGAGCATTCAATTTTTGTTCTACCGTCATCTCCCAATCTAGATATATTTCTGCATCATAAGCACCCGCAAAAGATGGTATAGTGAATTTGACTTTAGCATATGGATCATCATGGGCATTATGTTCTTTGAACATTGTTACCTCTCATACCTTGACGGTTGAAGTTGGCGGTTCCTTTGTCGTGCATCAAAGGCGTCGTGGTCGTGCATCTCATTATCATTATCAAACTCATGGTCATGGGCTGCACCCTGAGGTTCCACACGACCAACGTTTGGTGGTCGATTCACCATTCTTTCGAGGCGTGTAGTGAGCGCCGCAATACTATCGTTGATTGAACGTTGTAATGTGATCGTGGTAGCTTGAAGCTTCCTGTCGATGTCCTCATTAACGGTAGTGCGTTGTTCATCCAATAGCGTCATGAGCTCTTCCCTCAAAATACACTCTTGCGCATCCAATCCTTCACCTGACATGGTTAGTAGGAGACAAAAGACAACACAAAGGTATTATCCCTATCACTATTAGGTGGTCGGAGGGTGGAATCACACACTCTCAAGCGTCTTACCAAGCTCTTATGAGTTTCTTACCGCAGGTGGTCTAATCGGTGAAGGTGGGATGTACGATCACGGCGGAGGCGAATGCGAGGATCCAATCTGAGGGCCGAAAGTATGTGGAGCTCGGATAGGCAATGTTTAGTAGCAAGGAATAGCAATAATGAAATCAGATTAGCAAAGTGAATAAAAGTCCACAAGCTAAATCACGCTTCTTCGCCCAAACGCGTTCCTAGAACTAGCTCAAGCAAACGGAAGGATAGGGTAGATACAAACACAATCGGATCCAAAATCACAAAGCAACTCCTTCTTCTTTTCTTCTTCTTTTTTTTGCACTCTTTGCTTTCTTTCTTTTCTTTTCTTTCTTTTTTTTTGGACTGCAAAAACCAGACCTAGGGTTTCCTTTTTTTTTTGCGAGTGTGACCTTGACTCAAAACTCTTCAAAACCCTTTTCTGGTTCTATGGATATATATGGGTCACAAACTTTTTCCGGAGAGCAGGGGTAAAAAGGTAATTAAAAGATACTCTCTCTCTCTCTGAACTTTAGCTATGGGAAAAAAATCCGACCGATCGATTGTTTCGATCGGGTGGTGGGTGTCCGAGAGCAACAAGATAATAAACAGGGTTATCGGACACGAGTGGTTGGTCGAATCCGACCAGGCGTTCGTTTCCGAACAGGTGGAGAAGCCGAATCCGAGTAGGTGGTCGTATGGGGGGGTGTCTAGATGATCGACACAGCAAGGACTCGACGCTAGAAACTTGATTACGACGACTAGACCAGCAACAAAGACACCGACGATGGACTCGAATTCAACAACGCGAAACGGAAAACACAATTGCGAAGGCACAAAGTGGTTTGGACGGCGGAATAATTACGATCTAAATTTTTTTGTAGGGCAATTTTCTGGACTCTAGGTGATGGAACAAAACTCACAAAAAGGGGATAAACGAAATTACCTAACGGGCAACCTTAGCTCTGATACCACTTGATGAGTCACGGTGGCCCGATCTTCCGATAGGTTCGATTTGGTTCGTCGTGAGGACGTTGATGCTTTGAGGCTTCCGACCAACAGATCGTCACCTCGCAATTCGCTACACCCTTACGCGCTGTCGTTATCGACCACGCTTGCACGCGATCGACCTTACCACGAAGGTTATTGTTCACGCAAGCAATCAAGCAACTCACAAGAACAAGGTAGATGCAATCAATTGTATTGCGGATATGGATGAAGTTTACAAGTGGGGTTCCTCAAACCGATAATCGCGAAGCGCAATTGGCGAATAATCTAAGAAAACCCGCCTCTAAACTACGGTGACATCTTTATATATAGGGGACGTGAGGAGGTCGACCTAGGGTTGTGCGGCCGTGGGATGAGGCGTACACAACACGGACTACGATCTCGCCACGTTTATAAAGTCTTATTAGTTTCCAAACGGTGACGCAAAGACCTTGTGTCGCGTATTTACGGTCGAAGATCTAGTCGTAGGGGTGGTCCTAGGGTGGTCTTGAGGAGTCCATGCTATCTTTGGTCATAGATTGTGTCCAACGAGTATCGTGCTCGCCTCTCTCGGTCGTAGAGTGCTCCCAACGAGTCATCCGGTCGTAGGCCTTCTTGAAGTGGTCGAGGCCTTGCGGGCGGGTCGTGGACCTTCTTGAACTGGTCGTGGACCTTCTTGAAGTGGTCGTAGACCTTCTTGAACTGGTCGTAGGCCTTCTTGAAGTGGTCGTAATCCTAGATTTCTGAGTACAAGTAAATCATCTCCATTAGGCAGGATCATAGAGTTCTCAAATAATACACTCATTCTAGAAACGATTTTACGATAGATTAAGTCACGTGCTCTAGCTCTTGTCATAGGACCTTGTAGTCCAACACCCAAATCTGGAAGGTCTTGTGTAGTACGTGTATCCGAAGGAGGGATGTCCTCATCAGTGAAGATATGCAAAGTGCACACAGATTTAAATATTACAGATCTGTTGACAAAGCTTCTCTCGCAACCTAAGCATGAGGTGCACACAAGAGCTATGGGTATTAGATACGTGTATGATTGACTCTAGTGCAAATGGGAGACTGTTGGTGATATAACCTAGAGGCAATCATAGAGATGATTGTATCACAACTATGTTTATGAGTTTTTGAAATAAATATTATTATGTTCCTTTAATGAATCATTAGTTATATAGATCAACAAGTATGTGACTTGTTGGTGAAGCTCTAACTTACATGATGTCATTCTAAATATATCCCTAGTCGGATGTCACTCGTCAGAACAGTAGTGGCTCTACGACCAGCATATGTATGGATTGATGACCATGTTTCACCGGTAATGGATATAGAGATATCGAATCGATAATGTGAACACATGTTAGAGAACATGGTGTTGGATAGACTCACCTTGAGACACTACTGAGATTGTTATGATTCTATGTGTCGTTAGTTGGTCTCAAGCAATGGTGAGGAATAATCCTTAGACCTAAAATCAACATGGGTCCCTACATGCGTAATAGCACTCTTAGGGGTTACCAAACGCTACTCAGAATCGGTAGTAATAAAGGTAACTTTGGGTATGCTATGAAACATGTGGAGGATGTGACTGGTCGGATTGTGAATTTGCTACTCCTAACATAACATGATAGATATCTCTGGGCCCTCAAGTGATCGGATAAAGAAAGTGCATGGTCATGCCACTAGTGGTCAAGAGTTCGACCACATAAGGTTATCCGACACTCGATCGAGAAAATATTGAATGATCCATGGATGACATAAAATCTCAACTGGAGTTCAACCAGATATCGTGAGGCAAAGGGAGAATACATGAGTAGGTCGCTTAGTTCGATCAGTTACAGACTAGTCGTATGGAGATACGAGCTAGTTGTAGACTGGTCAAACGTAATCACAAAGTAGTCGAAACCTGGTCGTAACAAGTTACAAACTGGTCGTGACCAAATACGAACTGATCGTATAGAGATAGGACTTGGTCGTAAGTGACGAGGACTTGTTCGTAGATCATATTGCATTAAGGTTCATCCGATATAATTTGTGTGCGTTCGGGAGTCGTTATGTCCTGCTAGGAACCGCTAACGACTCATGGTCAGAAAGGGTTTCCGAGTCACAACCGACTACGCATAAACCTAAAGGGTTGGAATAAAATCTGTTTAGATAGGATCCGTCATGGGCACTTTATAAGGAGATGCTTGAGGCTATTGGGAAAAGGATTATATACATGTTGAGGTGAGTTGCTCCATCAAAACCCTAACCGCCATCTTCCTGAGAGCCTCGCCGTGCGACATGCTTCTGGCACACTGGTGTTCGGTTGTTCCTTCCTTGGACGTGCGGATACCGTAGAGATGCTACTATGGTTGTTGTTGCGCTTGAGGACGATCCGCGATCTTCACGAGGAACTGCAGAGGCTGCTGGTTTGGACGATCGACTACGTCCACTTCACCAACATGCTCTTCGTTGGATAAGTCTATTCCAACTCTTCTCCGCTGCACTATGCGTCTGGTGGTAATGATCTGTGATCATCTACTTGTTTGGCTTTCTAGTTTACGTGGTAGAAATTTTGAATTATTGCTATTGTAGCCTATCAGTGTGCCTACAAAATAGACCTGTTAGATGCCTTAGCTAGTCGTGTATTGTTATGTAGGAGCCCACGTCGTGCGACCACAGAGTCAGGCTTGTTAGCTCTATTATCATTGAGGCTGGGTAGGGGATGGCATATCCATGCCCGACAGGGACGCTGGTGCACGGTGCCTAGCTTGGAGCTAGTTTCGTGAAGGTTCCGGTAGACATTGTAAATGACATTTTCAGGGACGTCCCACTGGAGAAGTCCCCAAAAGACGAGATCATGACACTAGGGGATGTCGTCCACTCATTCATCCAGTGGCCCAAGAGGGACATCGCCTTGCACCCTTCCGTGCTGGTATCTACCCAGCATGAACAACTTGCCTCTCCACATGACTATTTATACCCTACGGCCTCTCCAACTCTCCCTTCGATGTCCCCACATGCACCGAGCACATACGAACAGCGTGCCCATTCGTCTCTCATGGAGAACACATACTAGCATGTTAGAAAGACCAGATCGAAGAAAATCAAGGTGCCTCAAAAGCGCGACATTCTCAGTTGGAAAGCCATTGGTCCTAGATACACTCTTAGTCAGCCTTGGAATGGGTGCCGCTAGTTTGCATGTGTGGTACATGGGAAAGACCAACAAGACAAGGACACAACTCCCTACAGGTTTCACCGTCAAGACCCGGCGGTGCATTTTCTTTACGAGCTCAGTTTCATTGTGGTGGGCTTCAACGACTTGTTCAATCTCTTCAACCTCGACGCCCTCGACACCTCACTTTTAAGATGCTAGACACTATAAGTGTGTAAATTACGGTCTACATTCATGTAATACCGATAAATGCCATAACTCCTTGCTTATGTATAGACACATGATCCTAGAAGCCAAACAAAGAAAAGAACGAGTCGATTTTCTCGACCCACACTTGATCTCTGAGCAATGTATAAACGACAATGCATCCTACGTCGAGGATTACATAACAACGAGACTGCATGCTCACAGTGACAAGGAGTACATACTTCTACCCTACAACCAAGGGTAAGTGCTTCACTCATTGCTATATTCATTGATTTGTACTTCATATGCAACACGAACATAGTTTTAAGGACTATGGCGGCATACATGTGTAGGTGGCACTGGATTCTAATTGTCATTGTACCAAAGTGGAACAAGGTAATATACCTTGCTTCCCTAATCAACAACCTGCACGACTTAACACTTGTGCAACAATTAATCGACAGGTATACTCATTTCATCCATAAATAACTCTATGTACCCTTCGTTTGCAATGGCTGAGGCTAACTTTTTTGAATCACGTATGTCATTTGCAACGTACATTGCCAAAGAAGGGAATCATGTGGAAGGGAACACCACACTGCGACATGTGATGCAATTTTTGTTACCTGCCAGTACACAATAATCCTATATCACACTTTGTAATGATGCCTCTCAAACTGAACAAACCTATGTATGTAGTTCTATTTTTGGAGTACCACCAACAACTACAGGCAACATATGTGGATTCTATGTTTGCCACCATATGCAAGAAATCATGAGTGGTAGGCCTAAGGATCCAGAGGTTTGTCAATCTCATAATAATTATTTCCTACTTATCAACTAATATATATATATATATATATATATATATATATATATATATATATATATATATAAGTGCTTATGATTTACTCTTCCTAGCGACAAGGCATCAACATTGGTTTAAGTATAGTCCAAATAAATGAACTCTGGAATTCGAGGACGGCTCGCCACCTTCTTCATGACGGAGGTCATTGACCCAAAAGGAGAGTTTCATGCGCCCGAGACTGAATAAAATTTTTAGTGACAAACAATGTTTTCTTACTATATCTATAAACACGTTGTAAAAACATTATTATAATTCATATATAATCAATCAGAATTTGTTTATATATATATATATATATATATATATATATATATATATATATATATATATATATATGTGTGTGTGTGTGTGTGTGTGTGTGTGTGTGTGTGTGTGTGTGTGATATATCTATGTATTTGTGTATTTGCTTGTATCTATTATCTGCATATTGTTTTTAAAGGGCATGGCTAGCATTTCCTAAGGCTAGCTGAAAAACAGAAAAAATTCTATATATAGAGCAAACTATCACAGACGGTTTTGTGTTATAAACCATCTGTGAACACCTACTATCACAGACGGTTCTGTGCACCAACCATATGTGATATGTAGCTCGTCACAGATGGTTGGTAAACACAGCCGTCTGTGATGGCTGACATATCACAAATGGTTGGCGCACAGAACCGTCCGTGATGTCCGACATATCACAAACAGTTTCGTGGTCGAAGCCGTCTGTGATAGTTGGCGTTCACAGAAGGATATTTATATGAACCGTCTGTGTTGTGACTTATCACGATGGCTTAAAACCGCCTCGTAATAATTGCTGTTATCACATACGCAATAAATCAGACGGTTCAGAAACCGTCTATGATGAAGGTTTAGAACCGTCTGTGATGACCCTCTGTGTGGTAGTGTGGCATCACCATGGACACACTGACTAGGGTCACCCTATGCATGAATTAGTAATGATACTTTGTAATATCATTATAAGACTTTAACTTCTTCATATGTTAAGCTAGATGGCATTGGGGTCACTTGACCCCAATCATTACATGTTGGATCTAACCCTACATAGTTACTAAGTGTGTGCTAATTACCTCGATAGCTTCTATTCCAAATATTTAAACTTGAATAAACAAAAAAAAATCAGCCACAAGCTAGCACAATGGAAAAACAGGAGATTTTAATCAACTTTTCAAATTTAGTATTTCTATAAATACAAATTATGTTTATTAATTAAATATTTGTTTTGAAAATTGGCTAGGAGCTCTAGCATTCACTGAAGACAACTGGTATGTTCCCTAATTCCTACCCTTGAAACTCTAAAAATAAATTTCGCATATACAACATTTTGCTAGCTCCATTGCTGTTGTTCCGAAGTCTCAATGTATTTCATCCATATGTTTTAAATTAATTTAGGTATTTTGTAATTAATTTACAGTTATATATTCTTAATTTCCTTTGCATTACATAAACCTATAAAAGGGACTTGTGTATTTTCTAAGATTTTACGATACTTTATTATATTAATTTATAGTAATGTTAATAATATCATAAGGTTATAAAAGTTTATTGGTAAAACCTTATACTATTGTTCCTATATATGTAGTTGTCATAATTAATTTTTATTTTTTTTAAATATAAACATATTATATTTTTACTTTATCGGGTTCCTTTTTCCTTTATTGTTGTAATTTTCCAATTCATGACTGGCATCAATATTACTTTTTATCATGTTTCTTGCCACATTATAGCTAAAAGGGAAAGTAAAACAGAAGTTGTAAAAAGATAACTTAAAAATAAGAATTACTCTCTCCAGTTAAATGAAAAAGAGTAAATTGCATCGAAGGTGCGTAAACTTGCAGTGAAGAATCACTTAGGTCCCGGAACTTGAAATTAACTTGTTAGGTCCCTAAACATCTAGAAAAGTGTCACTTAAGTCCTCAACTTACAAATTGTATCACATAAGTCACTACACCTTTAAAATTATCCAGAATTGTTAATGTAATATTAAAATGGAGGTTTACAACTAATGGATAATTCTAATTGATGACCCATAAGGAAATTTAGAGGTATGAACACTCTTACTCTTAGTCAACTTAATAGATGTGTAAACTAATACCAATCATTTAAATGGATGATTATCTCAACAGTTTGTAAACTCTTACTCTCAGTTATGATACTCTACAATCTCATTCGAAGACCATCCATTTACACTATGAATATGCAATTAGTCATGACTCTACTTTTGAGTACATAGAATCTCAACAGTTAGGCACATTATGAAGGGTCATCTTGACAATATAAAAATAACCATCAGATACATTTCCATACTTCAACAAAAAAAGTTACATTATCACTTTAGATCTTCATAAGCGCAGGTGGAGGCAAATAATACTGCATCAACTTGAAGTGTTTTGTTGTTATGAATTGATGTTCCAGAAACCCAAACAAGAGCAATGCCATCGCCAAAATATGTTTCATCTGTCAAGCCCTTTTCTTCTACAAATTTCTTGTATCCAGAGCTGATTCCACCCTGCATGATTTGCCAAATATGCTTAGCATGAAAAACCAAAGTAACCAATGGGGAAAATGAGAGGAGGTGCAAGCGAGGCACATGTGATCACGGTGACAACACCATCACCAAAGAATGTAATATCTCGGAATCGGATCGGAGAATTTAAAAGAAGTCGGGACGAAAAGGCAATTAAAGAAATGGAATTTCCTATTGAGAGAGGGGTTTTCATCAAATTTTGACAACTTGAGACACGGCCCATGGCTCAGAGGCCCAAGAGGATGGCGGCCTAGGGGCCGCCAAGGAGGCGCCCAAACCCTAGCCGCCTCCCCCCACTCCCTCCACTTCCCCCCGGTAGCCGCCACCCTCTCCCTCCTCCCCCGGCCCCCCTTGCTGCTCCTTGGCGCCATCTCGCTGCTGTGGTGTCATCCCGGTGATCCCGGCGTTGCTCCTCAGATCTCCTCCAAGTCGCCTCCTCCGCCGCTGCCACCGGCCGTTCGTCGGCGTTCTTGTGGCCGGCCATTGGAGAGGGAAGAGAGAAGGGAGGGGGTTCTTCGGGAAGTGGATCAATGTCGTCCTTCAGGTCTACAAGGGTAACGAGGAGTCTCACCCGCTATTTGATATGGTTTGGAGGTAGATTGATCGATTAGTGGTAATCCATTATGCTGTCTCTCAGATTCCAGATTAGATCTAGTAGTTTGTGCGCCCAGTTTCGGTGTCTTAGAAGTAGAATTTGATATTTTCGTCTGCTAGAGTTTTGTAGCCCTGGTTTATATCTTTATATATCCACCGAGATCATGAGATTCCGCCTTACGGTTTAGGAGATATGAGTTATTCTTTGCGCACTGTTCTGTCTGTCTAACGAGAAGGAACTGTCTGTTTGTTCCTTAATTTTGACCTTGTTATTTTGGGATTCAGAACCTCCATACAACTAGGTTATTGTATAATTTTTAATAATATTTCCAGATTGATAAATATCACCTCCATTGGATTTGTAGAATGAAAGTTATGCCATTTTATTTACTGCTCTTTTGTGGTCTGGACAGATGTCTGTCAGACATTTTCAACCGCGGGTTAGCCAATTGTCTTGGGCGAATTGATAAACCCCGTCAACTACAGTTTCGTAGTTCTTTGCGTTAAGTTTCATTGGGAATTGGTTTCATGTCGTTTTGAATTCCAGATAATTAATTATGATTTTTATCGTACTGCTGTTCAGGAGAGCTGTAAGCTGGCTGATTAGTGTAATTGTCGGTTGGAACCCGTGGGTTGTGTTGGGTAGATAGAGGGTTATGGTAGGACACTTGTAGCTTTGTCATACCTTGTTATCCTTATTTCGAATATATGTTTGTGTAGGTGGTGAGGCGGTGAGTGGAGGGGCGCTTTCATTGCATTCTAACATGTCACAGCGCGGAAGGCAAGTACCTTGTTTGATACTGTTGAATGTTGATGATTGAACGTAGATGTAATGCTAGACTTGCTAGTGATATTCATATGCTGAGTATTATTCTTCATTTTCATGTGATAAAAGTTCATTTCATGTCATCCATTCTATTCATGCCATGTTTTCGTTGTGACCACGGGAGTGAAAATCAAAAGACCCATCAATTCTAGTATGGCCATGTAAGTCCCACCACTCCAACATGGGCAATCTTGGACACCCGTATGTAACGTTCTTCATACGGTATTTGGGTCCCCGGACATTGTTAAGTACGGGCTTAAGTGAACACCGACGGGTGTATCACTCGTTATACCGGTATAATTTGTTGAGCAGTCCATTCTTTCAATGCATCCATTCATTCCATTCATACTCATAAGTGTTCAGAGATAAGTTCATAATTCGTATTGAGATTTACTTGTTCATAACCTTGTATGTTCAATTGTTTACTGTACTTGCTGAGTTTCGACTCATTCTTGCTTTCTTAATTTATTTAGGTGATCATTGATGATGACGCTGGGCAGGACTAGTCATACACACTATTCACACTTTTCACCTTCCTTCCATTTTAATATTAATATTTGATTATACCTTTCATTCGTAGAATGTTGAACTGTAATAAATAATTTTGATATGGTTGATAACTCTCCCGTTGCCATGGTTGCTTTAGTACTGTTGGTGGTCCTTGATCACTCCCTTGTTTAATCGTTTGGATTCAAAATTTATTACTATCATTACTTTATGAAAGTTCGACTTCTTTATGTCCTCATATGAGTTATGTTTGAATTCTTCCGCTGGTTGATTACATGATAGATCCTTTAGGTAACATTTTGGCTTCCGAATAGCTAGGGTGTTACAAGCAACCCACCTCAATCAACAAGTACAGGCTTAATAAAAAGTCGACTAGCATCAGAACTGAATCAACCACCAAAATCCAAATAAAACGAAAAGGGGAACCGGGAGGGGGAGGAGCTCGGAGGCGCGGGGAGGAGCCGCACGGCCACAAGTGCTCCGCATGGGCGTTGGATCGGTCACGACGCAGACCGGGCCGAGGTCCGTCGGCGGGGAGGATCCAGGCGCAGCTGCACCCAAGACCGACAGTGGTGGCGTAGGGGAAGACCGGTGGAGGTGGCGATGCCATGATCAGGACCTCCCTTCGACCAAAGCAAAATTAAACCTCTAGAAGAAGAAACAAGAAACAGGACGAGAAGAAGAAAGAAATGGGGAGAGAAGAGAGCTGTAATATACCGGTTTTGGTTTGGTAAATTGAAGAACCATTCGGGAGGAGAAAGAGGGCTTAAAAGGAATAGCAAAGCATGGATAGAAGAGGGGGTTTTCCGTATTTGTTCGACAACTGGGCGCGGGCCATGCCCAGAGAGGCCCTCTTGTGGGCGGCCAAGGGGGTTCCCCCCCCAAAACCCTAATGCCCCACCCTTCCCCTTTTTCCCCCTAGTGGCCGCCGCCTCTCCCCACCTCTCCGTGCTGTGCGCCGTCTTGCTCGTCAGATTTGGGTACGTTTCGTTCATTTTATAACCTGATAACCTCTTAGAAAGTTGTAGGTCACGTCTTTATATTTTTTTTCGCACCAAGATCATCTGATTTGTACGTACGGTTTAGGGGTTATGGTAGTTTTACCGCGACTGTCCAGGAGGGTTGACGTGAATTGGCAGATTGTCTTGTATGGCCAATTTGATTTTTTTAGAAGCCGAATTAGAAATGCCTCCCAACATGAATGTTGTAGATAATTCTGTAAGCTTTCCAAGTTGATAAAGAACATTTTTTTAGAGTTGCCAATCAAAAGTTATGCAAGTTTTACCATCGCTGTTTTCTATCTGTCAGATTGTTAGGACAGAGATCCTCACCTAAACATTAGGACTAGTAGGAGGCCGAATCAGGGGACTTTCCCAACTAGACTATTGTAGCTGATTTTGTCGTGATTCCATAGAGCCCAAGATCACCCTGTTCCGAGTTGCGTTGCAAAAGTTATGGTAGTTTTGGTGCTGTCCAGAGAACCCGATGTAAAAATTGATATTCTGTAGATTGGCTTGGTAGGGATAGTTTATGGCAAAATCAGAAGGGCTCCCCA
The DNA here is from genome assembly GCA_036346395.1 of Hsuehochloa calcarea. NCBI lineage: Eukaryota > Viridiplantae > Streptophyta > Magnoliopsida > Poales > Poaceae > Hsuehochloa > Hsuehochloa calcarea. The sequence continues at coordinate 44,744,862 of CM070600.1, forward strand.
ACTAAGTTTATTTAGGTAATTTAATTACCTTTCTAAAAAGTCCCAGAAAACATAATTTGGATCCCGGTAGTGAAAGTTATGAATTTTATAAGTTGACTGTCCACTGAGGGGACAAATCGACGTTTAGGATTTGGGGTTAGAATCGAGTTAGACCCTTTCGCGAGTTCGAGTAGGTTGTTATATATATTTTTTGCTTGGGCCCGCTACTGTCGCCTTAGTGTGCGTTAACTATTTATTCGTGTGGTGGACGGGTCGATGGCGCGCTTTCCGCACGCCCCACGTTCTCGCGGTTAAGGCAAGTGTGATTATGGTTATATTAGATATTAACGAATGACTTGACCGATACATTCTATGGTTATTTATATTGTTCATGATTGATTTGGTCATATGTGTGAGACCCCGGTTTATCGGGCTTGTAATGCTTAACCATCCACTTGGTCCTAGCATCACAAATCAAATAACCCGACATGTATACTTCCCATAAATGCAGTATACACACCCCTTTACAAAATTCATGCATCAATTCCATTCATTCACATAGAACCGAAGCAAAGCAACAAACCAGAAGTTAAGATTAATAAAGGATAGTTATTACAAACGAGAGGCCGAATAGGCCAAAAGACATATACAAATGAAATTGAACAATGAAGCAAAAGTGCCATAAGATGGCCATAAACCAAAAGAGCCAATCGGTGTGCCTTTAACCCACAAGGCAACCGACTGCACCGCCAAGCTAGTCGTCGAATCCACAAAGACATCTCACAAAAGTGAGGCCCTTGGGGCTCACCTTCCTCCTCTGCAACAAATAGTTAAGCAAAGCAAATGAGTACAAAAATTGTACTCGTAAGACTTACGTGTAGAGTAATGACCTATACATATGCTACATGCAAGCTTATTTAAGTGGAGGTCAGATGTTTCATTTTCAAAGACAAAGCAATCTTTATTTGCAATAATGTAGTACCTTTAAAAGCAAGTTAACAAATCTGTTTTAATGTTCAAATAACCGTAAATGACAACAATATAACAAGAGATAGAAGACAACAACAATCCTGGAAGTGACTAACCCATTAGTCACCACAACAATAGCATGAATTACCCATTCATACTAACCATGTCAAATTTTAATTTAAAAGGTTGTAGTCTAGTTCTTGCACGACCTTACCAAGCATGTCCATAACTTAGGACGAGGCTATTCGAATAGTTTTGTACCTGCAGGGGTGTACCAATGTACCCACACGCCAGACCGCCTTTTTGCCACATGATTAGCATACTTCCTTTGGTATGCCGGCACAGCTAAGTCCTACGAGACATTTCCAATATTGTGTATTAACTACGAGTCGCCCGTATGGATAGAAACCCATACGTTATGTCGGAGTCATTGTAAAGCCTCGGTCAACTACCCGTCGCAGGTAAAGCCTTGGACAACTAAAATGCTCCTCGAGGTGGAGAGCCTACCCGGAATCTCCACCACCGCACACCCAACACAAGAACACATATCCTTTTTCACACAACACACACAACCTCCTCCTGCGACTCGGAGATAACACACGCCAAAGTACTTAGTCAAGAGAGATCCCATATCCCTCTCGCATGGTTAGCACGCATTAGCGCTTGGCTTAGTGACACAAGTAACTCGGTCCTTGATGACCCAGGCACCATTCCATTCACACCAACAGATCACACCAACATACCATTGTGCCCAAGTCTAAAACAATTTTATTTTCAGTTTTTGACTTTACAAAGTAACAAAGCACAAGTGCTGGACATAATGGAATAATAAATAAATGTGTGATCAAGATCATCGACTCAAATCGATGATCGCCCATTACTACCGACATCTAAGCATTTCTAAGCATGACCTCGAAAAGACAGTATAAGAGCATAATTAAATCACCGGGCTCTAATTCACCAGCGATATTAATAACTTATGTTTGTGGTAGGGGATAACAATTTGAGGGCAACAATGCAATAGGAATAACTACCTCTAATCGGGAAAATTAATTTGACACAAAAGCATGCATACATATGATTTGTAAACAAGATATTAGACTTGAAAGTAATGGGAAATTTATGATTAAACTGCTTGCCTGTTTGCTGTGGGTCAAGATGTTGCTGAGGATCAATAATATTGTCAATGTGCTCTTCGGATCCTAACGAGAAAGCGAGAAACAACCGATAAGAACGAATAAAACGCAAAGACCCAACAGTAAACTCCCTCCAAAAATTCTGAAAATTTTACGGTAGCAAGAGCATGATTTATAAAGAATTTAACAATAAGAATCAATTGATTTGGACTCTTAATGCAAAAGATATGGCCAAAACAACTTTGCTCAGCTTTTACAAATCAAAAATGCTACTATTCATTAGCAAAATTTTCTGGAGCTACACTGGGGTTGGAAATATTTTTAGATTAAAGTTCAGTTGAAAACATAACCCACAAAATTTGAATTTCCCGAAAAGGAATTAAAATGAATTAGTTATGCATTTTACAAGTTATCACATTTTTCAGTTGATAAATAAATCCTTTCGGGAAAATCAGAAATGTGAAATAACGTGGACGAACGAGGAGTGTTGATCTTGGATCTAACGGTCCGAGTCCCTGTGCTGACGCGCGCACGCGGCTCCGAACCCTAAACGCCAACCGTTGGATCTGGATCCAACGGTCCACGTGGATCAGAGCGTTCGGACGGCCCGAACGTTCACACGCACGCGAAAAGTGGATCTGGGATCCAACGATCCAAGCGGACTCGAATCGGGACCGTTGATCTTGGATGCAACGGGTCACAGACCGAAACGCGCGACGAATTCAAATTTCCACGCGAATGTGGGCCGTAGATCTAAGGATCGACGGTCCAAAACGACCCACGTTCAAATGCCCGTCCTATTTTCGTTCGGCAAAAATGACGGGGGAGAACGGCTCGCCGCCGGCGGCTCTAGCCGCGGCGGTGCGAGAAAGTTCCCAAAATGGGTCCCAAACATCATTGCGCACCTAATGGTACCAATGGATTTGGCTACGGTGGTCCAGAACGCCGGCAAGCCGGAGAGAACCGAAGTGGCCGAAAGTGACGAAAACGAAAAACGACAAAGGGCTTAGCTGCGGTTCAAGGGAGCAGGTGCCAGGCCACTTGGGACTAAAGAGGGGTTACCTGAGCGCAAATAATGCACCGAGGAGAGTCGAAGCTGCCCGGCCGAAGAAGAATGTCATTTTCGGCCGAAAAGGGGAAAATCCGAATTCAGCCGAGCCCTGAGCAAATTGAATCGAATTGAGTGAGGGTTAAGCTTCAGAGAGTAAAGGGGGAGCAGAGGGAGCAAAGACTCGAAGAAGAAAACCCCTGCTGCACCGACTCCACCGAAGCTCCAAAACCGACAATGGCGGCCGAAGGATTCTCGAGGATCTACAACTCCAGCGAACTTGTGAGTGCTAGCTAGAGTTGCGGAGGTGCTAAAGGAAGCTAAGGGAGAAACAATGGAGCTTAAATAGCCGAGGATGGCAGAGAGCAACGGCGATATCCCGCTCGGGTCAACCCGGCCATTAGAGCGCGAGAGAGCGACGGGAGCAGTTGGAGAGTGGACGCTTGAGGGAGGAGCACGACGGGCATTTAATGCGCGCAGAGCTAGGCGTTTAAAGGCGACCGAGGAGTGGACTGGACGCCGCGGCTTTCTCCTCTGCGCACGCCATGGCTGAGCTCACACGCGCGCTGACGAAGGAAGGAGACGACGTGTCGACCGTCGGATTGAAATCGAACGGTTGAGTTAGAACGGGTGGATTAAAACGATTCCATCGTTCGGTTGATCAAAGACCGTTCGATGCTGATCCAACGGCTCACAATGCGCGCGCCCGATCAACCGCGCCGGTGCGATTAGTTGACTGGACCGAGTCCAGTGGCTCGAGCCCGAGTCCGGTTCGAACCCGAGGAACAGTGCAAACCAGTTAGAATTTGAATTTTAAAAATCTGATTTTTTGAGGAATTATTTGAGGTAGCAAACAAACTCCAAAATTTATGAAATTTTAAATGGAGCTTACTGACAGCAGGAGGAACCTCCCATAAAATTTTCAGATATTTTCATGCCCTGAATTTGTCTCCAGAAATTCCAGAAGAGGAGAAATAGGGTTTGACCAAATTTGACTTGCTTCCAAAAATTATCAAATAATTTCTAAAAATCATGGGATAATTCAGAGGGGTTGCCAAGCCTCCCTAGAACTCAGGAAAAATGTTTCCTAGGGTTTGGCACAAGATCTATGCCAAGGATAGTTTTGATTAGAGTCAAATGAGGATTTAAATTTGATTTTTCCGTAATTCTTTTTAAAAGAATTAGAAAAATGACCAAGGGCTTCAAGATGCAAGAAAAGTTTTCATTTCTTCTTATTTTCTTACATTTGAAACATAAATCCATATTTGGGATGTTACAATATGTCTGGTAATGAGCATGGACTTTATTGTTACGAGTTACGTGTTTATCATGGTTGCATTGAAAGTTGGAAGGACTATGTTTGTGAGTTTTGTAGTATGAGTAGGATATTCATATGCAATGTTGTTATAGATGTATATTGTTGTCAAATGGAGAATTCATACATATGCATCATGTAGTTTATTGAAGTCTTGGTCATGTGTTGATCAAGCCAGAGTTGGGTCCCCCTCATATTGGTGACGGGCAATAGGTCCCCATGCTTGAAGAGCATGGGCAAGGGTCCTCATACTTGCAAAGTATGGGCAAAGGTCCCTGTGCCAGATGGTACAGGCATGGGTGTGCATCGACGGATGCGCACTTTGCATTACCGGTAAAATGCAAAAAGACAAAGATAAAGACAAAGAGCATAAAGAGCATATGAGCAGGTTGCATGTCATGTGTATGTGGTTTATTTGGTGAATAGATTTGTGATGTATAATTGATGGGTTTCTTTCTTATACTGTTGTTACCAATTATTATGCTTGCTGAGTCTTTGAACTCACCCCTTGTTGTTTGTTGTGTTTTAGGTACCTGTATGAGATCAGCATGCATGGGAAAAAGGAAGGGCTAGGGTAGTTGCACGCTCGCACTATATACACACAAGAGAATAAAAGGAAAATTAATTCAGTAGATGGATGAATTACCTGAAATTCTGCTTACGATCATTACTTGATTGGTTTAGACTGTAATTAAGGAGTTTAAAAATTGGATACTTATGATCTACTTTCAGATGTCTATTTGACAAAGATGAATAGCCTATGTGGGTTATGTTTGGATCATTTTTTTTAACTAGACTACCTCTTGTTTTATTTGCTTGTGGGAACCTCCAGTATAGTAACTATACAAAGGAGGTTACGCGTAATTTAGTAAAGAGTTTTAGTTAATTATGTTTATCTTGTTATTTTAGTAGCATTCCAAGCTCATGTTGGTGGGGTGTTACAAGAGTAACTGGGTTGTTGATCGGAAAGACGGGGCCGAGCCCAAAGCAGAGCTGTGCACAAGGCGCGACCGAGGCGCTTCCAGCGCGAGCACGCCAGGGGCGCATGGCCCTTCGGAGGGAGGCGGCACTAGAGGGAGCCGAGCCGCAAGAGAGCAGGGCGCGGAGACTGCAGGGGAGTTGGGCCGGTGTAACAGCCCAAAATTCCTAAGTTGAATTAGTTAAGTATTTAATGTGCATTTGTGAAATTTGGACTTTTTAAAACCTTTTGTTGCAGAAAATAAGTTCAAGTGTGGGAAATACTTTAGTTGCATTCTTCATTCTTTGATATGCTTGTTTGGATTTTCTGGAATTTATTGGAGGTTATTTGGTTTCCATTTTATTTGCATACTCAATTTGGATTTGAATTTAAAATGCAAACAAATCAAGTGAAAAGTGCTTGGAAATATTTTTTTCTAGGTTTTGGAACATATTAGAAACTTACCCTAAAAATTTCATAATTTTTGGAAATTATTTGCTAGGTTTAAACAACCAGTCAAACTAAGAAAATCAAAAGTCAAACACCGCAACATAAACTTAAAATAATTTTAGGGAATATTGTAGAAATTGTAAAACCCAAGAAAAATTAATTAATGGTCTCACAAGTGTTAGGGAACTTCTCTAAAAGTTTCATTAATTTTGGAGCTCGGCAGCTATGTCAAATAAATTCCCAAAAGACCTTAGTCTTTTTACCAAAATTAGAGTTCTTCTATTCCTCCGACCGAACCAGCTAACACTGTAGCGACTGGATCCAAACAGTATTGACCCAAGTGCACCACACCACTTTCACCATCTTTCACTGACTGGCGGGCCCCACACCGACCCGACCTCTTCTTCTTCGCGCGAGCGCCTCGCAGCTTCACCGTCGCTCCAGCGCACAGGACGCGTGCCGCACTCCTCCACGTCGTGCCATCTCTGCACGCCAGCGCAGCTCGCCACCGCCGTTCCTATGCCTTCTCCACCCTACATAAGGCCAGACCGAGCCATCCCGGCGTTCTTTCACCACCTCTTTCCCCCTTCCTTTCCTCTACCGAGAGCCGAGGCGCGCTCGCCATTTCGGCCGTCCGGCGACCTCCTCGCCCCGCCAGCAGCGTCATGGCACATTCCGCACCACCACCATCAAGACCCCTCTATCAATCGGCGGTTTACCCCACCGGAGCACCACGCTGGCCTCTCCTTTCCCGTCACCGGCCGCCACCATCGTTTTCATCGCTTCACCTCCTCCGGCGATCCTTTCGCCAATCCCTCCCTCCATGAGCATCCCCTAACATTACTTTATCTAATCGGACCACTCACTTGAGCTCCCCCTTCCACCAGGTCGCCATCAACGAGGACTACCCCGCACTGCTCTGGCTCACCGTTGCTAGCACGTTCCGACCACCCTCCGCCTTCCCGACATCTTTGGCGTGCTCTAGGTACTCTCTTTGGTACTCATGCTCCCCTGCTTTGACCCCAATTTCACCGTGCAGGCGCCGCCATGCTGTTTCTTCTCCATGGTCGGCCATCAGCTCACGACCTCGCAAGACTGACCACAAGGTCTTGCCGAGCCCCAAATTCACCACCCTAGCTTCCTTGTACTCCGGGCAACCCATTTTGGGTTCGCTTTGCCTCACCACCGCCCAACCACGACGGTGAACGCCGCTCAGCATCCGTGGCAGACCACGTTATCTCCGTTGTCTCTGTTATCTTTGTGTTGCCTTTCGTGACCGAAAATGGAACACACAGGTAAAGCTAACATTGTCTTTGCTATCAAAGATTAGGGTGTCAACTAAGCTAAATAAATAAGTAAACAATTTGATGCTTAAGCTTTGAAGGAGTTTAGTTACCTGTAATCTGTTGTAGGTGCTTGAACAGTAATCTGAGCATATAAGAATTATTAGTAGATTGATGACCATTCTAGCCTTCTTGTCCTTAGAGGATTTTCGTCCCAACTGAATTTTGATCTTAAATTAATAGAGACAAGATTAGATTGTAGGGTTCTAATAACAGTGTGTTAGCAGTTGAAAATTTGAATGGAAGACTCTCTAGCTAGTTGAAGCTTTTCTATTTAGAGAGAAGGGTGGTAGGTATATGATCAGTAATGTAAAGAATGTCAGTATTATCAAAAAGGTTAATAAGATGCTGAAACCAGTAGTTAGAAAAATTATTAATTCAAATAACCATTTAAACACTTAAGCTATCAGAAGTAGTCTAGTCTGAAAATCAAGAGTGGAGGTGAAGTTTCAGAAACCAACAGTAAGTAACTAAAGCTTTTGATGAGGTGATGAACAGAGATGGTCTCCTGATACAAAATTGTAACTGGTAGAAGACTTCCATTTAGCTTTTAGACTACATTAATTTGTTGTTAGCTAAGCCAATATTTTTTAATAGATTTGCTAAGAAGTTGGCGGATTGATTTTGACTGTATGATCATCGTGGATGTATACATAGAATGCCTGGAAAGAGTTCTTGTGAGTACTAGGTGTCCTGTTAAGGAAAAAACAACACTTTTAGCAAGCTAGAAGTTTAATTAAACATCACAAATTCCTAACTAATTGAATTGAACTCCAATTGAACTAAAATTATCACCTAAATACATCTAAAATTATTTTCTATCTTCTATATTAAGTTCATAATTTTTGGAGACTCCTGGAATTATTGGTGTTTATTCGATGCTTTTGATTTACTAGTTCTTACCGTTAGAGGACGATGATTCAGAGTGCAATTGAGAAGTTCGTGTGAATGTCCAGAGTTCCAGCAAATAAAGGCAAGCAGTTCCTCCTTTGATGCACGTTGATCCTATTATTTGTGCATGCCAATATTTCAAAGTTTCAACTGTATGTATGCATGCTATGTTGGCAAGTCATTTCTCAGACGCGATAGTTTACCTAGTAGTTACTTGAACTGTAGGTAAATATCCATCCTTTACCATTGAGCCTAGGCTTATATCCACTGTGACTTAGAGCTCGCTGGATGGGCTCTAGTCACATTACATTAAGTATACGAGTTGTGTCGCTTAGTATGCTTAGCATAGTAGACTGGAAATCATCGCATTAGCGATGGTTATTACAACACCACCTTATATAACTGAGTCATGATCCTCATGTATGTATCATATTTGAAAAAATTAAAAACAAAAATAAAAAGATTTAGACTTGGGCACAATGGTTGAATGGTGTGGTTATTGGTATGTGGTAGCGTGCCCGAGTCAACAAGGACCGAACATCTTGTTCCACTGAACCAAGCATTATTGCGTGCTAACCACATGAGGGTATATGGGACCCCTCTTGACTTAGTACTTTGGAGTGTGTTAGCACCGGGTCGCAGGAGGTGGGTTGTGTGTGTTGTGTGAAAAATGATCTGTGTTGTTGGGTGTGTGGTGGTGGAGTTCCGAGTAGGCTCTCCACCCCGAGAGGCATCGTAGTTGTCCAAGGCTTTACCCGTGAGAGGTAGTTGACCGAGGCTTTACGATGACTCCGACACAATGTATGGGTCTCTATCCATAAGGGCGACTCGTAGTTAATACATAATATTGAAAAACGTCTCGAAGGACTTAGCCTTGCCGGCATACCTAAGGAAGTGTGCTTCATCGCGTGGCAAAAGAGGCGATCTGACATATGGGCACATTGGTACACCCTTGCAGGGTTTTAAACTATTCGAATAGCCTCGTCCTAGGTTATGGACACGCTTGGGAATGTCATTCGAGAGTTAGACTATGATTTTGATAAAACTTGAGAATGGGTGGTACGAATGGGTAATTCATGCTATTGTTGTGGTGACTAAGGTTAGTCACTTCCAGGATGATATTTATGCTTATTGTTGTCACTAATATTTGAACTGTTACAAACTGGTTTAACAAATTGCCTTCAATCTACTACATTATTGCAAACAAAGTGTGGCTTTATGCTGAAAATGAACCGTATAGCCTTCTCCTTTGATTCAGCTTGCATATAGCCATGTATAGGTTTGTTATTCGTAAGTCTTGTGGAGTACATTCGTGTACTCACTGTTTTCTTTTATTTACTAATCTTGACAGCAGGTATTGAGATCAAATCAAATAAGGAAACATGCGTAGGAACATTGATTTGCTAAGGTTTCAACCCAGTCGGTTGCCCTGTGGGTTATGGCAAGCCATTGGGACTTCATTAATGGTTAATTCATGATTTTATTTCAGTTTATTTATTGATTTCCACTGCGTACTCGATATTTATCTTGTTATTTGGCGATCGGCCATTTTATGAAATCAACCTTGTAAGTTCAATATATTGTAAATTATGAAGTTTTGATATTGTAAGCACTTGTGTACGGATTGATATTGATGTTTGTGAAGGCATATGTGTACCGCTCCTGGGAGGTACATACTACAGCGAGGTGCAGGATATTTGGTTTGTGATGCTAGAGTCAAGTCGATGACTAAGCATTACAGGCTAAATGCCCCGGGTTTTCACAGTCGGGCCAGGAACCGAGCGGCAGTGGCAGCAGGAGAGCGGAGGCGACGCCATGGGGGGAACCCAGAGAGGGTGTGAGGTGGTGGATCGGCGAGGGGGAGACGGCGGATGGGCCAAGCACGCGTGAGGGGGAGGCGCTCACGGGCGCGGCATAGGAGTAGGCCGAAGGGGAGACGGTGGAGAAGAAATAGATCAGGGGATCGAGTAGGGTTAGAGCAACGAAATAAAATGCAGGGCAGCGAAAAAAAATTGGCGCCTATCTATCCCGAGTGTAAACAAAATAAAGAGCACTCGGGATTCTATTTTATCCCGTTTAGACCCATGGGTATCCCATTTTCAAGTCTTCATTTCCCGAGTGTACTATAAAACACTCGGGAAAATTATTTTCTACCGAGTGTTAGCTTCCTATCCCGAATGCCCTATGAAACACTCGGGACTGTCCCGAGTGTTTTCGTGCGAACACTCAGTAAACATGTAGGCACTCGGGAAATAAGCAATTTCTGGTAGTGTATACCTTTATTTCTACCAACATAACATATGCATTTTAGTTTAGCTAAAAATTAAAATGACTAGAGTTACTAAGTTTCACAAGTTTAGTAATTTGCCAGATCAGTTTCAAGTTTAGGGACCTAAATGGTACTTCATTACAAGTTTAGGGCCCTGTGTGGTGTAATTTACTCAATGAAAGAAAAAAAAAATTCAGTATAAAAGTGTCATTTTGGACCATTAGCTTAATTCTATAACCACATATTTAATTTATAAAATCTAAGAACATGCGAAGAATGATTGCAAATCTATTTATGATCACCCCGACGTGGTCAATCGGTTACTTACAATCTTGCATATATGGATACCGTTGGTAAAAATAGATATGATTTGATTCTGCACATTTCCGGTGGTGATACGTTTTGACTGGATAGAGTACTAATATCTCCTATGAAATTATGTTAATCACAAATAGTGAAATCGAACTGCAAGGAGAATCTGAGGTGATGTGGCATTCTCTCTCGTTCCATAATTTGCACTCGGCTTTAGTATAGAGATAAGATGTGGATCGTAACTAGTGAAACTTACCATAGATGCATTTCAACAAAAGAGACATATACACATCGATCAGAGGAAAATACAAGGCACATGTGCATATTATATAGTTGAACATAACCCCCCTTGAATTAATCGAGAATAATAATAATTGCCCAGTAGCTAGAACCTAAACTACCGATAGAACATTCCAATGATGATTAAGCATGTATTATATATACCAGCTCCTTTGCTACCAACTAAAAATCTCATAAAAAGGTGAAAGTTTATAATATGTTAAGATCCGATGGGACTTGAAGTAGATATACACGAGCCAAAATTTCAGACCAAGTTGGATGCATGATAGCCATTGGATATCTTGGTTGTGATCATTACAAAGCTCTCTGCCATGTTCATGTATGATTCAATTAGCTGGTTTACTCAATTATTTGTACATGCTAATTATCAGTATATATTCTCGCCACCCAACCACCTCCACCCTATCGCCATCAAGGCCATCAAGACCACCTCCCCTCAGCCACGCCTCCTGCTACGCGGTTCAGGGAGTAAAGCCATCAGCACATCTTCAACAGCTCATGAACACCCCCCGAAGCAGCTCTACTCCTCTTTCTTTCACAAGATAGCGTTCAACGCTAAAGCGAAAGAGGGGAAAGGTCTTCTTTCCTCCCCGTCGCCTCCCCATCCCCCCACTGCTTACCCCCCTACTGCTGTAACCATAGATCGGCGCCCATCCCATCAGCACGGCGCTGGAGGCCCTCCGCGGACTTCCTCTCCGTCAAGCAAAGCTGTTGTTTGCAAAGAGAAGAGGGGTGGCAGAGAGTAATGAAGCCATACTGGTGGCGCCATGCAGACCTTCAAAGACCTCGAGCTTTGGGTCATCGCCATTTCCCCAAGCACCTCTCCTCTGCAGGGCACCTCTCATTTCTCAATAAAACGAGAGGCAAATGCTTCATTTGCCTTGCTCCAAACCACAAAGCTTCCTCTTGCCGAGACCCAATTCGGTGCCTTTCCTGCCTCAGAAGCGCCACCGCGCAGCTGTTTGCCCACGCCGGCTTCCTCGACCTTCCTTTCCGAACAGCAGGCCACCTCCACCAGCAATCCAACCCTCATCCAAACAAGTCCATCCAGTGACCATGGCATTCCTCGGAGCTCCTAACACCAGGCCAGAGGAGGACTACTGTGTCATCAACAACACTGCTCAGTTAGGCAAGGACTGTGCAGACTGGGAAGCGACCGCGCTGGTGGCCTGGGTCCAGGAAGGAGGCTCGTCCGTCGAAGATAGCAAGGTTGCTGAAGCCTTTTGTCGGTGTTTCGACCTTCACCGCACTAACTTGGTGATCTCTCACCATCACCCGGAGGAGTTTCTTGTCAAGTTCGATGGGAAGACTCACCGGTACAGGGTGCTTGAAGCTTGGAAATTTTGACATGAAGATCTGGAGCTCCATTTTTGGCCTTGGCGCGCCGTCAGCCATGCCTTTGGTGCAGCCATGTTCTTATGGGTGCGCCTCTGTCTAGAGGACGTCCCGATACACGCATGGTGGTTGGAGCTGGTGGAGCGCATCATCGACCGGAAGTGCTCTCTTCAGTGCCTCAAAGACATCTTAGAGGGCAAGGAGGACACCAGAATGCTCGATGTGTGGGCTTGGACAGCAAACCCCAGCACCATTCCCAAAGTGGTGTGGATCACCCTCGCCAACCGAATTAGTGAGGCCACACACCCTGCGTCGAAGGTGAGCTCCATACCCCCAGACCGGTGGCGGCGCGAACTCTCTTTCCGGGTGATCATCCACCTGGACTACATTGAGGATCATACTTCTGCACCCCTCGACGACTTCATCTCTGTGGCGGATATAGTCCCCTACGAACCAATCACCAGCAAGCTTCCCTGGTGCCTCGGGGCTGTGGATGGCATGCCGGAGTCTAAGCTTGGGAAGCCAAAGGAAGGAGGTGGGAACCAGAAGGACCAAGCTTGGAGCTGGCCCCAATCTCCACGCCACTCGGGTGGCGATGAGCACCACACACGCTTCACCCCGAGGTGCAAAGAAGACGGAGACGATGACCACGATGATCACCACCAACGGGGGAGCTGCTACATGACCAGGTAGGCCAGCTCAGGTGGCGATAACCTTTGGGGAGGCCCAGGCCGCGATCGAGAACGATCTCCCCATTGCAGGCATGCAGATGGCTACTACAGAGACAATGGGCACCGCTGTAACGTCCCAAAAGTGGATCTGTGTTTCAAATGTAAGAAAATCAGGAGAAATTAAAACTTTTCTTGCATCTTGAAGCCATTGATCATTTCTGTAATTCGTGATTAAGGAATTATGGAAATCACAATCAGAATCCTCAATTGACTACTATCGAAAGCCTCCTTGGCATTGATCTCATGCCAAACCCTTGGAGATATTTCTCCTGAGTTCTAGGGAGGCTTGGCAACACCTCTGAATTATCTCATGATTTGTAGAAATTATTTGATAATTTTTGGAGGCGAGTCAAAGCTTGGTCAAACCATAGCTTTCACCTTCTGGAATTTCTGGAGGAAAATTCAGTACATTAGAATCTCTGGAAATTTCATATGAGATTCCCCCGGTTGTCAGCAAACTCCAGTTAAAATTTCATAATTTTTAGAGCTTGCTTGCTACCTTAAATAATTCCTCAAAAATTAGTTATTCAAATTCAAACCCTAACTGGTTTTCACTGTTCCTTGGGTGTGAGTTGGACTCGGGCTCGAGCCACGGGACTCGGTCCAGTCAACTAAGCGCACCGGCTCGGTCGATCGGGTGTGCTGGTCGTGAGCCGTTGGATCGGCATCGAACGGCCCCCGACCAGCCAAACGGTGGAATCGTTTAATCCACCCGGTCTAACTCGGCCATTGGATCGGCATCGAACGGTCTTCGACCAGCCGAACGCTGGGATCATTTCAATCCGTTCGATCTAGCTCAGCCGTTCGATCTCAATCCGACAACCAACGAGTCATCTCCTTCCTCTGTCCGCGCGCGCGGGAGCCCTGCCTTGGCGTGCGCAGAGGAGAAAAGCAGTGGCGTGCAGTCCACTCTATGGCCACCTTTAAACGGCTAGCTCTGCGCGCATTAAATGCCTGTCGCGCTCATCCCGCAGGAGGTCATGATTCAACTGCTCCCATCGCTCTCAAGTGCTCTCATGGCAGTGTTGACCCGACTGGGAAAACCCGGCCGTTGCTCACTGCCATTGCTCTATTTAAACTCCTTTGCTTCACCCTTAGCTTCCTTTAGCACTTTCGCAACTCCAGCTAGCACTCACCACTGCTCATTGCGGTTCCTCGCAATCCCCTCGACCGCCATTGTTGAGTGTGGAGCTTCGGTGGAGGCGGTGCAGCGGGGGTTTTCTTCTTCAAGTCCTTGCCCCCTCTGCTTCCCCTTTACTCTCTGGAGCTTAACCCTCGCTCGGTTTGGTTCTCTCTTTGCTCAGGTCGCTGTGGCCTAGTAAGGACCTTACCGCCGCCGTTTGGTTACTCGTCGCTGGAGCCACTCCATGGATCTCTGGTCGTTTTTCAGCGCAGGTAAGTTCGCATTGCTCTGTAGGAGCGTAGGTGTTTTCGTTGTTCTTTTGGGTATGGTCCGTTCGGAGAGTTCTCCCGAGCCATACCTACTCGGTCGCACTCCGTGGTCGTACCGCCGTCGCAGCCATACTCCGACTAGTACTGGCCGCCGGTATGACCATTGGACTTTTAGACACTCATCCCTACCCTTGGCTGGCGCCGCTGTGGTCGGAGAAGCCGCCGAGCCACTGGCAAAGCGTGCGGGAGGCGCTGCCTCGTGGTTGGATTTCCGACCAGTCACCTTAGCTTAGTCGTAAGTTCTACTACGACTTGTAACTAGTCAGAAATCTTACCACGACTATGGCATGGGCATAAGTCCTTCTACGGCTTGTACCTAGTCGTAAGTTCTCCTACGACCCTTGACTGGTCGTAAGTTCCTCTACAACTTGAACTTAGTCGTAAGACTTGCTACGATTATGTCATGGTCGTAAGTTTTTCTACGACCACTACCTGGTCGTAAGACCTTCTTTCGGTCGTATCTTTGGCATTAAGAATCTAGATCAATTGGTTCTTGTTGCTAAATTCTTTATAAATTATGCTCTTGCTTCTGCAAAATTTTCAGAATTTTTGGAGGAAGTTTGCTGTCGAGTCGTTGTATTTTTATTCGTTCTTATCTGTTGCTTTTCGCCTTCTCGTTAGGATCCGAAGAGCACATTGACAACATAAGTGATCCCCAGCTACATCTTGATTCGCCGCGACAAGCAAAAAGCGGTTTGACCATGTTAATCCTATTATTTTTCAAGTCTACTATATTGATTTCAACTCGTATGTATGCATTGCTATTTTGTTGTTAAATTATGGTTAGCATCCTATAGCTGCATTATCTGTAGGACTTATTTATCCTCTACTACCATGAGCTTAGGTTATTTGCTGTGGTCGGAGTTCGATGGATGGACTCTTATCACTTAGTAGCTTTCGACTTGAAATTGCTTAGAAAGGCTTAGCTTCGGTTGTTCTGGGCGATCATCGATTTTAGTCGATGATCTCGATCACACATTTATGAATTATGTCTTTACGACCAACACTTGTGCTTTGTTATTTTGTAAAGTCAAAATCTAAAAATGGAAAACTGATTTGGACTTTGGCAAGTGGTCGGAAGGTGGGTTATTGGGTTTGTGGATGTCTTGCCTAAGTCAACAAGGACCGAACATCTTGTGTCACACTCTCCAAGTATTTTTTGCGTGCTAACCACGCGAGAGGGATATGGGACCTCTCTTGACTTAGTACTTTGGCGTGGGTTATCTCCGAGTCGCAGGAGGGGGTCGTGTGTGTTGTGTGAAACATGATATGTGGTCGTGTTCTTGTGTTGGGTGTGCGGTGGTGGAGATTCTGGGTAGGCTCTCCACCTCGAGGAGCGTCGTAGTTGTCCAAGGCTTTACCCGTGAAGGGTAGTTGACCGAGGCTTTACGATGACTCCGACACAACGTATGGGTTTCTATCCATACGGGCGGCTCGTGGGGTAATACATAATATTGGAAATGTCTCGTAGGACTTAGCCGTGCCGGCATACCTTCGGAAGTGTGCTTAATAGCTTGGCAAAAGGCGATGCGGCGTGTGGAGTGCAGTGGTACACCCCTGCAGGGATAAAACTATTCGAATAGCCTCGTCCTAGGTTATGGACACGCTTGGTTAGGTTTTGCAAGATTTAGACTTCAACCTTTTAAATTAAAACTTGACATGGGTGGTATGAATGGGTAATTCATGCTATTGTTGTGGTGACTAATGGGTTAGTCACTTCCAGGTCTGTTGTTGTCTTCTATTTACTGTTATATTGTTGTTTTTTTGCGATTATTTGAACGTTAAAAACTGATTTGTTAACCTGCTTTTAAATGTACTATATTATTACAAATAAAGTTTGCTTTGTCTTTGAAAATGAAACATCTGATCTCCACTCAAAAAGCTTGCATATAGTTATGTGCAGTCATTTACTCTACACGTAAGTCTTGCAGTACATTCAAAGTACTCACCCGGCTTTCTTTGGGCTCTTTATTCTGAGGAGGAAGGTGAGCCCCAAGGGCCTCACTTTTGTGAAATGTCTTTGTGGATTCGACGACTAGCTTAGCGGCCCGGTCGGTTGCCTTGTGGGTTAAAGGCACACTGGTCGGCTCTTTTGTTTATGGCCATCTTATGGCACTTTTGCTTCCGCTGTTTATTTCTTTTGTCTATGTGTATGTATTTGGCCGGTCGGCCTCTCTTTTGTAATATCTATCTTTTATCTATGCTACCTTCTGGTTGTTGCCTTGCTTCGGTTCTATGTGAATGGATGGAATTGATGCATGAACTTTGTAAAGAGGTGTGTATACTGCATTTCTGGGAAGTATACATGTCTCGAGTCTCGGATTATCTGATTTGTGATGCTAGGACCGAATGGATGGTTAAGCATTACAAGCCCGATAAACAGGGGTCTCTGTGGTTTTGTATCGAGCCATCTTGACCGTAGTAACCCAAGTTTGGTCGTCTTTAGGATATTTTGGAAAATATTATTTTCAAAGTATCAAATGGTTTATGAAAGCTTAAGGAATTCTCAGATTTTATTCCTTACCTATCTTAGCTTTCTCTTCTCATCTTACTCTAATTTGAGTTTTGAAAATGGTTTACCTCTCTTTCCTTCAAAGATAGTTGTTATCATTTGAATTGGGTTTCGGGGACTAATGAGCTTGGCAAATTGAAGTGGTGGTCGCCCTCTACAAGGTTTTGAAGTTTCTGGAATGGATAAATTGCGACTAGAAACTTGGATGCAAAACCTGGACAACGATCCTTCAATTTCCGGACAGCAGGCTCAAAGGTTCCAAATGGGGTAGAGAATGAGGGGTTAATCAACTAAAACTTGTGGGAATAGATGGGTAAGGTGTGATACTAGTTAGCTATGTATCTAACACATTTTCGCTGACTGAACCTTGCTCTTTAGTGGTAATAGATCTTACCTATTATTCTGATTTTTATCTTCTCAATCGATTACTCGTTCACTCAATACGGGTTAGTTGCATTGGGAAGTTGAGCTTTGGTTTTATGATTACTTGCTGTTTTTGGAGTCTTTTTATAAGCATGTTTTAAGTTTATACACTTGTTGTTTTCGGCTTTCGATTAGGGGGTATTCCATTCCCCTAGTCGCTAGCGTTTCGCTTTCTTTTGGTTTTGATTTTCGAGCCTAGTTTTAACCAAAATTTCTTGTAACAGGATGGCCGGGCCTTTTCGCGTGGCCAAGGCGATCGGTGGTCGGACGAGGATCTTCCTCCTCCTCCGACCATGGCCGAGGTCCTTCTTGAGATCGAGCGCAACCGTGTAGAGGACAGGAGGATTCTTCTGGACGTTATCGCGCGCAACACTTCTGCCCTTACCGGTGCTTCAGGATCCGGGCAAGGGAGTGGACATCAGCCGCGTGGGGGACTCGCGGAGTTTCTTCGCACCCGACCCCACGTTCTCCAGTCGAGGACCGCTTGACGCCTTGAACGGCTTAGCCGTTGGTTAAAGCTTTTATAGCGCATGCGGGAGCACGAGAAGGCGCTGTTCGCCGCACCGGTGGAGGTGCGGCTTTGTCTTGGTGGGAGAGCTTTCGCCATGCGGCTGACGGTCACACCGTCACACGGGAGGAGTTCGCATCGCTTTCGTCGGAGCCACATTCCTTCCACTGATGAAATTTGAAGAAGAAGGAGTTCTTGTCGCTCGGACAAGGGCGCTCCTCGATCCACGGAGTATCTTCTGAGTTCAACCATTTGGCTCGATATGCTCCGGAAGAGGTGGCCACTGATGAGGCCAAGCAAGAGAAGTTCAAGGATGGTTTGTGCGAGGAGCTGCGGGACAAGCTATCTATCGTTGACTTTCGGTTCCGGGCCTTGGTGGACAAGGCCATCGTGGTGAAAGACGCAGGAGGCGCTTGTGGATTCCATAGCGTAAGTGGAGGCCCACAAGTCTTCTAGGGCCGGCTATCCCGCTTGATCGATCTCGGGGCCACGTCGTGAGCCGGCACCCAGGCCGTCGGCACGCCAAGACCGTGCTGTCGCGGGCCGTGCCCCAATCACGGGCACCTGCGAGTCAGCAGGGTGGCCCCCGCAACCCGACGGTAGGAGTCACTTGCTTCGCCTGCAACCAGAAGGGGCATTATGCGAACCAATGCCCTAAGAAGACAGGAGCAGCCCCTCGTCCTAATGGAGGACGCGGGCAAGGAGGTAGTTCTTCTCAAGACCTGAAGATGGTCCCTGCTACCCAAGGCTTGGGTAGTGGTCGCGTCAACCTCATCTCAGCAGAGGAGGCACAGGAGGCACCCGACGTCGTGCTGGGTACACTTTCTGTTAACTCTCATTCTGCTACTATATTGTTTGATTTAGGAGCATCTCATTCTTTTGTTTCTAAGTCTTTTGCTGCTATTAGTGAGCTCCTTTTTACTCCATTGTTGGTCCCGTTGCTCATTCGCTCTCCTGGTTCGGAGTTGAGAGCCGAATCTGAGTGTAGGGATGTTCCCATTGAAATTGAGGGAGTGAGATTCTTCGCGAATCTTATCCTACTACGTTCAGCAAGTCTAGATGTAATTCTGGGCATGGATTGGTTGTCTCGGCATAAGGGACAAATTGATTGTGCCAAGAAGCGTGTCTCTCTATCTAGTTCTTCGGGCGAGCAGGTTCGCTTTTCGCCGAAGCTGCTTGGTCCGCATCTCTTCGCGCTTAAAGCGAAGCCCGCTCTAGATATTAATGGAGTCCCAACAGTTCATGACTTCATTGATGTCTTTCCGGAAGCTCTTCCAGGGATGCCTCCAGTTCGAGACCTCGAGTTTGTCATTGAGTTGGTTCCCGGTACTGCCCCAATTTCAAAGAGGCACTATCGGATGCCACCAAACGAGTTGGTGGAGTTGAAGAAGCAACTTGGTGAGCTGCAAGCAAAAGGTTTCATCCACCCTAGCTCATCTCCGTGGGGTTGTCCTGCAATCTTCGTGAAGAAGAAGGACAATACTTTGCTTATGTGCGTTGACTACGTCAAGCAATGAGGTGTTGGTAAAGAACAAGTATCCATTACCCGCATTGATGATCTCTTTGATCAATTAAGCTTGGAGCTCGAGTATTCTCCAAGATTGATTTGAGAATGGGATATCATCAAGTTCGGATCGACCGAGGATATTCAAAGGCGGCTTTCTCTACTCGCTACGGCTTGTATGAGTACACCGTCATGTCGTTTGGCTTAACCAATGCTCCCGCCTTGTTCATGAACCTCATGAATTCGGTATTCATGGAGTATTTGGATAAGTTTGTCGTGGTCTTCATCGATGATATTCTCATCTATTCCAAGGATGATGAGGAACATGATGAGCATCTGAGGCTTGTGTTAGGCAAGCTCAGTGAGCACGGTATGTGTGAAGTTGACAAGTGCGCGTTCAGTTGAAGGAGGTGGCCTTTTTGGGTCATGTCCTTTCAGCAGGAGGCGTAGCCGTTGATCCTAACAAGGTCAGCGATGTTCTTTCATGGATCCAGCCTACTTCGGTAACCGAAGTGCGGAGTTTTCTTGGTTTAGCGGGATATTATCGCCGTTTTATCGAGAACTTCTCCAAGATCGCGGCCGATGCGGAGTTGCTCAAGAAGGACAAGAAGTTCTTGTGGTCCGATGCTTGTGAGAAAGCTTCCAAGTACTCAAGAAGCGTTTGACCACCGCTCCCGTCCTCGTTCTTCCCGATATCCATCGAGGCTTCGATATCTTTTGCGATGCTTCTCATCGAGGACTCGGTTGTGTCCTTATGCAAGAAGGCAAGGTAGTGGCCTATGCATCAAGGCAATTGAGGCCTCATGAACTCAACTATCCGACCCATGATTTAGAGTTGGCCGATGTGATTCATGCACTTAAGATTTGGCGACATTACCTAATCGGTAATCGTTGCGAAGTGCATTCGGATCACAAAAGCCTAAAGTATTTGTTCACCCAGCCGGATCTGAACCTCAGACAAAAGAGATGGTTGGAGTTGATCAAGGAGTACGACATGGGTATTCACTACCATCCGGGCAAGGCTAACGTCGTTGCCGATGCGCTCAGTCGCAAAGCGCATTGCAATATCTTGTTGCTCCAGGAGTGTCAACCCGCTCTTTTGGAGGAGTTTTAGCGTCTCAACTTAGGTTTGGTTGAGCATGGTTCCCTTGCTGCCTTGGTTGTGCAACCAACCTTGGTGGATCGGGTTAAGGTCGCTCAGCAATCAGATGCTGGGGTGAGCCGCATCAAGGAAAATGTCAAGAACGGAACAGCCAAGTGCTTTTCTGAGGATGAGCATGGTGTTGTAAGGTTCGGGCAACGCCTTGTGGTTCCAAAGGACATGGAATTGCGGGATTTGATTCTCCGCGAAGCCCATAATTCGCCTTTATCCATTCATCTCGGGGCCACAAAGATGTATCAAGATCTCCGTCAGAGATTTTGGTGGACCCGAATGAAGAGGGAGATTGCGAAGTTCGTTGCCGAGTGCGACGTGTGTCGTCGTGTCAAGGCGAGCATCGATGTCAGCGGGATCGCCGACCTTTGCCTATTCTTGAATGGAAGTGGGATTCGATCGGGATGGATTTTATCACGGTGCGCCCGAACATCAAGGGCAAGAATTCCATCAGGTTGTCATCGATCGATTGGAAAGTAGCCTATTTTACGCGGTGCGGACAAACCTTAGTGTGAGCCTACTCGCGGACCTCTACATTTCCGTATAAATGCGCTTGCATGGTGTACAGAAGGCGATCGTTTGGATCATGGTGCACTTTTCACCCGAGTTTTGGAAGTGCTTGCAAGAGGCTATGGGAACCGCCTCACATTTAGCACAAACATATCACCCCAAGCGGATGGTCGGACGAAAGGGTCAACCAAGTGTTGGAAGACATGCCGTGCTTGTGTCCTCTCCTATGGAAAGAATTGGGAGAAATACTTGCCATTTGCCGAGTTTTCCTACAACAACAGTTTTCAGGCTAGTCTCGGCATGTCACCTTTTGAGGCCTTATACGGGAGAAAGTGCAGAACCCCGTTGAATTGGTCTGAGCCCGGCGAAAGGCCTTTCTTTGGCCCGGACTCGATCAATGAGGCGAGAGTCAAGTCCGGCTTATTCGTGATCGTTCGCACAGCTCAATCCCGGCAAAAGAGCTATGCGGATCGCCGTCGTCGCGAGTTGAGCTTTGAGCCTAATGACTTTGTTTATCTCAAGGTCTCTCCTTTGAAGGGCCATCAGCGTTTCGGCGTCAAGGGCAAGTTAGCTCCTCGATATGTCGGTCCTTACCGTGTTATCGAGAAGAAAGGAGCTGTTGCCTATAAGTTGGAATTGCCACCTGCACTCGAGGGGGTACATGATGTGTTCCATGTGTCCCAATTAAAGAAGTGCCTCCGTGTTCCAACAGAGGAAGCTCCGTTGGAAACCCTCGATGTCCAGGAGGATTTGACCTATCGCGAGCACCCCGTTCGCATACTCGATGAGGCTGAACGAAGAACAAGGAATAAAACCATCAGGTTCCTTAAAATTCAGTGGTCGAACCATTCTGAGGATGAGTCTACTTGGGAAAGGGAAGATCGTCTCCGTGCAGACTATCCCTATTTCTTTACTGAGTGAGCCAAATCTCGGGACGAGATTTTTGTAAGGGGGGAGGTTTTGTAACGTCCCAAAAGTGGATCTGTGTTTCAAATGTAAGAAAATCAGGTGAAATTAAAACTTTTCTTGCATCTTGAAGCCATTGATCATTTCTGTAATTCGTGATTAAGGAATTATGGAAATCACAATCAGAATCCTCAATTGACTACTATCGAAAGCCTCCTTGGCATAGATCTCATGCCAAACCCTTGGAGATATTTCTCCTGAGTTCTAGGGAGGCTTGGCAACACCTCTGAATTATCTCATGATTTGTAGAAATTATTTGATAATTTTTGGAGGCGAGTCAAAGCTTGGTCAAACCATAGCTTTCACCTTCTGGAATTTCTGGTGGAAAATTCAGTACATTAGAATCTCTGGAAATTTCATATGAGATTCCCTCGGTTGTCAGGAAACTCCAGTTAAAATTTTGTAATTTTTGGAGCTTGCTTGCTACCTTAAATAATTCCTCAAAAATCAGTTATTCAAATTCAAACCCTAACTGGTTTTCACTGTTCCTTGGGTGTGAGTCGGACTCGGGCTCGAGCCACGGGACTCGGTCGATCAACTAAGCGCCGGCTCGATCGATCGGGTGTCTTTGGTGGTGGCCGTTGGATCGGCATCGAACGGCCCCCGACCAGCCAAACGGTGGAATCGTTTAATGCACCCGGTCTAACTCGGCCGTTGCATCGGCATCGAACGGTCTTCGACCAGCCGAACGCTGGGATCGTTTCAATCCGCTCGATCTAGCTCAGCCGTTCGATCTAAATCCGACAACCAACGAGTCGTCTCCTTCCTCTGTCCGCACGCGCGGGAGCCCTGCCTTGGCGTGCGCAGAGGAGAAAAGCAGTGGCGTGCAGTCCATTCTATGGCCACCTTTAAACGGCTAGCTCTGCGCGCATTAAATGCCTGTCGCGCTCATCCCGCAGGAGGTCATGATTCAACTGCTCCCATCGCTCTCAATTACTCTCATGGCAGTGTTGACCCGACTGGGAAAACCCGGCCGTTGCTCACTGCCATTGCTCTATTTAAACTCCTTTGCTTCACCCTTAGCTTCCTTTAGCACTTCCGCAACTCCAGCTAGCACTCACCAGCCTGCTCGAGCTGCAGTTCCTCGCAATCCCCTCGACCGCCATTGTTGAGTGTGGAGCTTCGGTGGAGGCGGTGCAGTGGGGGTTTTCTTCTTCAAGTCCTTGCCCCCTCTGCTTCCCCTTTACTCTCTGGAGCTTAACCCTCGCTCGGTTTGGTTCTCTCTTTGCTCAGGTCGCTGTGGCCTAGTAAGGACCTTACCGCCGCCGTTTGGTTACTCGTCGCTGGAGCCACTCCGTGGATCTCTGGTCGTTTTTCAGCGCAGGTAAGTTCGCATTTCTCTGTAGGAGCGTAGGTGTTTTCGCTGTTCTTTTGGGTATGGTCCGTTCGGAGAGTTCTCCCGAACCATACCTACTAGGCCGCACTCAGGTGGTCGTCTGCATTGTCGCACCATACTCCGTCTAATCTTGGCGCGGTATGACCATTGGACTTTAGACACTCATCCACGCCCTTGGTGGCGCCACCGTGGTCGGGCCGCCGAGCCAGCGGCAAACCGTGCGGGGCGCGCCTCGTGGTCGGTTCCGACCGATCTCCTTAGCTTAGTCGTAAGTTCTACTACGACTTGTAACTAGTCGGAAATCTTACCACGACTATGCCATGGGCATAAGTCCTTCTACGACTAGTACCCAGTCGTAAGTTCTACTACGACCCTTGACTGGTCGTAAGTTCCTCTACGACTTGAACTTAGTCGTAAGACTTGCTACGACTATGTCATGGTCGTAAGTTTTTCTACGACCACTACCTGGTCGTAAGACGTTCTTTTGGTCGTATCTTTGGCATTAAGAATCCAGATCAATTGGTTCTTGTTGCTAAATTCTTTATAAATTATGCTCTTGCTTCTACAAAATTTTCAGAATTTTTGGGGGAAGTTTGCTGTCGAGTCGTTGCATTTTTATTCGTTCTTATCTGTTGCTTTTCGCCTTCTCGTTAGGATCTGAAGACCACATTGACAACATAAGTGATCCCCAGCTACATCTTGACCCGCAGCAAACAGGCAAGCAGTTTGACCAGCACTTGTGCTTTGTTATTTTGTAAAGTCAAAATCTGAAAATGGAAAACAGATTTGGACTTGGGCAAGTGGTCGGAAGGTGGGTTATTGGGTTTGTGGATGTCTTGCCTAAGTCAACAAGGACCGAACATCTTGTGTCACACTCTCCAAGTATTTTTTTGCGTGCTAACCACGCGAGAGGGATATGGGACCTCTCTTGACTTAGTACTTTGGCGTGGGTTATCTCCGAGTCGCAGGAGGGGGTCGTGTGTGTTGTGTGAAACATGATATGTGGTCGTGTTCTTGTGTTGGGTGTGCGGTGGTGGAGATTCTGGGTAGGCTCTCCACCTCGAGGAGCGTCGTAGTTGTCCAAGACTTTACAGTGAAGGGTAGTTGACCGAGGCTTTACGATGACTCGACACAACGTATGGGTTTCTATCCATACAGGCGGCTCGTGGGGTAATACATAATATTGGAAATGTCTCGTAGGACTTAGCGTGTTAAGCATACCTTCGGAAGTGTGCTTAATAGCTTGGCAAAAAGGCGGCCTGGCGTGTGGGTACAGTGGTACACCCCTGCAGGGATAAAACTATTCGAATAGCCTCGTCCTAGGTTATGGACACGCTTGGTTAGGTTTTGCAAGATTTAGACTTCAACCTTTTAAATTAAAACTTGACATGGGTGGTATGAATGGGTAATTCATGCTATTGTTGTGGTGACTAATGGGTTAGTCACTTCCAGGTCTGTTGTTGTCTTCTATTTACTGTTATATTGTTGTTTTTTTGCGATTATTTGAACGTTAAAAACTGATTTGTTAACCTGCTTTTAAATGTACTACATTATTACAAATAAAGTTTGCTTTGTGCTGAAAATGAAACATACAGTCTCCACTCAAAAAGCTTGCATATAGTTATGTACAGGTCTGTTACTCTACACGTAAGTCTTGCGAGTACATTCAAAGTACTCACCGGCTTTCTTTGGGCTCTTTGTTCTGAGGGAGGAAGGTGAGCCCCAAGGGCCTCACTTTTGTGAAATGTCTTTGTGGATTCGACGACTAGCTTGGCGGCCCGGTCGGTTGCCTTGTGGGTTAAAGGCACGCTGGTCGGCTCTTTTGTTTATGGCCATCTTATGGCACTTTTGCTTCCGCTATTTATTTCTTTTGTCTATGTGTATGTATTTGGCCGGTCGGCCTCTCTTTTGTAATATCTATCTTTTATCTATGCTACCTTCTGGTTGTTGCCTTGCTTCGGTTCTATGTGAATGGATGGAATTGATGCATGAACTTTGTAAGCAGTGTGTATCTCGCATTTACGGGAAGTTGTGGATTTCATGGGGATATGTTCGAGATCTTAGGATGATGTGACAATTGGCAATGGCGTTTACGGTTTGTCGTTTCACGTGTTTTCGACAAAGTTACGAGCTTCTTCGGGCGGGCGGTCCGACCGGTCCTTGCACGGCGGTCCGGTCGGTCCAAATCGGTCGGGCCGGCCATGTGGGGCGGTCGGACCGCGGTGACCAAAGTGGTCAAAAGCGAGTGGGCCAAAAATAGGTGTTGTAAGCAAGTGAGGATCCCAATGCACTTGGTCTCATGATTTTTAGAGTCTCAATAAAAAGTTCTATTGGTTTTAATTTCCGAAGGTTTGGATTTTGGGGTTGTAATTCGGCTAAGTCCCAAGGCGGTCCGGCCAAGCTCACGAGGAGGCGGTCCGGCCGCCATAAGGCGGTCCGGCCACTCACTGGAGCGGTCGAGCCGATAATGACTTGAGCGTCGGCCAACCGTGGCGATGTTGATTTGTTAGGTCAAAGTCATTGGTATCGTGGCATATGGTTTGCATGATGCATGTTTTGACTAACATGGGTCAAGTTGTGAAGAACTTGTTCCCGAATAAATGTTTGCTTGTCTATGGTTGTGCAGGTTGCTTGGTGGTCAACGACGGTCAGCGGCGAGGAGGATCGGGACTAGACTTGGAGAGTTGAGGTCGAGCGATCAACGATGCGGGTGAGTCAACAACTCAAGCGTGACACAAGATGGACAAGGGTGACCTATTGGCAAATCCATGGTGCATGGTGAAGCGGTTTAGGTCAAAAGGTTAAAACGGCGCTTATGCGGCGTGCGTGTGTGACCCGTTTGTTAGTGGGCCTTAAGGGGCCCAATTGAGTCAAACCCTAGGAGTTCTAGGCCTCCACTATAAATAGGAGGAGGTGGTGGCTACACCCTCCCTCTCGCCTTTTATGTTTCAAAACCCTAATTGTCTTTAGGGGAGTTGAGGTGGAGGCTAGGGCTCTTGATGGTTTGTGGTGAATTTCGTGATCTTTGATTGTCCACTGATCCATGATGGTGTGGATGTAATCCAACATCAATCATGAAATCAATCTATGCAAGGTTTGCTTGAGATAAGTCTCTTTTCGCTCTTGCTTTCAATTTCGTGTTTTTAGGGCTTTCTTTGATCCGCGAGTTTGTGATTGATTCTTTCATGTGAATTAGCTTGCTGTGATATGTGTGAATCTATCTAGCATCATCTTGATCATCAATCACTCACGAACAAGCATTAGGATCAAGTTTTCGTTCTTGCCCGGTTTTTAGACCTTCTCTTGTTTGATTGGCAATTGTTCAGGATCTCTCCAAGAATTATCATTATATTCGATTGGAATAGGTCTTCAATAGCATAACGAAGGTGTGTGCAAAGTTTCGTGAAGTTTGGAGTTAAGAATCAAAAGATTCACCTTAGTGCATCTTCGTCATCGGTGATTTCTTGTTTGAGATCGGTTACGTATCGCCGGTCCGATCCGCCCGTCACCACCGGTCCGACCGATTTGGGCGGTCCGACCCATGATATAACAGCGGTCCGACCGCCCGACAATCAATCGACCCGATTCGATCTGAGATGAGGTCGGACGCCGAGATTTGTGTTGCTTTGATTCTTGCTGATTTTTGTCGCATTGCTTATGGGTTTAATTGGATTCAATACTAGTCTTCCGCTGTACTGGTATATTGATCTTCATAGCTTTCTAATAGCTACTGGAGTGAAATTGTATTGAGTTCATAATTTGTGAAAAAGTGAGCGTGCTCCTATTCACCCCCCCTCTAGTCGCCTTTACGGTCCAACAAGTGGTATCAGAGCCGGTTAGTTCAATCTTGATCTTAACCGGTCACTGAACTTTGGCGATGGATAAGTTTTCTACTAAACCGCATATCTTCGATGGGCACGACTATGCCTATTGGAAGAATCGTATGCGAGTCTTTCTTGAGCGAGGACAAGCTATTTGGGATGTTGTTAGAGGCCATTGGTTATTCCTGAAATTGCAACACCTGCTTCAGCGATTCTTGTGGCAAACAACAACAAAGCTAAAAATCTTTTATATGGTGCACTTGGTAGACAAGAATATGATCGCATTTGCAATCTTGCCACTGCGCATGAAATTTGGAATACTCTCGAAACATATCATGAGGGTTCGTCCCAAATCAAAAGGTCGCCAAGCGGTTTACAAGCGTGAATACAATAAATTCGAGATGCGTCCAGGAGAGAGCATCGATGACATTTTCAGTCGCTTTAATAAAGTAATTAATCAAATGAAAGCTGTTGATATTGAATATTCTCAATCTGAAAATGCTACCCATCTCTTGGCTGCAATCAACACCAAGGAGTGGGAGATGAAGGCTACTGCTATAGAGGAAAATGTTGATCTTTCAAGTCTTACTTTAGAATTGCTTTATAGTAAACTCAAGACTCATGAAATTAAAAGAGTTGATCATCCTAAGAAAGACAACATGGCATTGATAGCTGATCCTCTCAAAAGGTCTTGATGGTACTCTTGAATCTTTTCTCGATTTTTCATTTACTTGCTTATCTGCAATTTCGAGGAGGAGCTTGAAAGTATTCTGAGATAGAGTTAGCTCTCTAGCTAAAAATTCACACGGGCCTACAATAATGTGAGAAACAAAAAGAGGTGGTGGGTGACATGCTATGAATGTGGTGAGCTCAATCATATTGGGCAAATTGCCCCAAGTGAAAGATAAGAGCAATCATAAGGAAGGAAAGCCAGCTTGGAAGAAGCCTCCTTTCAACAAATCAAGGTATGAGGCTAATAAGCTTGTGAAGGCTGCTCACTGGGTCCTTGCCGCTTTTGAGGATCAATCCTTGAGCGATGTGGATGCCGGCAGTGAGGAGGACAAGGATGTAATATTCTGAAAAATAAATAAATAAATAAATAATAATCTCTTAAGGGCTTGTGCGTAATTAAATAAAGAGGATACGTGAAAATAGGGTATTTTAGAGTTTTTTTTAAGAGCTATATAAATTGTGGGAGTGGAGTTCTAGAAACCCTGGCAGTTTTTGTTCCTCCGTGCGCCGCCTCCAGTCGCCGCCTCCAATTTTCAATTCATCAGCCGCCGTTTTTCCTCTATCGCTTGATCGCCCGCCGTAGCTGTTCTCGGGTGGATGCCAGCGTTCCTGCCGCTAGCCAACACCTTGATGCGCGCATGATTGCCCTGCCGCTCGGCCAACCGGTGCTGTGCTCGCGTGAGGTCCCAACGGCATGGGTTGCTGCCGCATGGAAAGCATCATCAATTGTTCTTCTTGTGGTACATTAGATGGCTAGTTCTGAGTGCTATATCTCGGGCGTGGAAGCATGAAGATGGGATTACTACATGAGAGAGGATAAAGCAAATGGGTTTATTCGCTAGCAAAGAAATAGAAGGAAAAGATTAGAAGAAAAGAAGCAGAGATCCGAATTCTTGTGGGTAACGATCTGTAATTTTGACTCGTCTCTGTTTTGCTGATTTATTTAGAGATTAGAATTGAGATTAATTAGAGATGTTATAGAATTTTCTAGTCATAGGACTGATTATTAGATCTGTTTAGCCTACTGTTCTGTTGAACGATTTATTCGGGTATCTTAATGGAAAATTTTGAAAATGCCATCTACTAGTTAATTGTAGATAATTTTGATATCTTTCTATAGAATATTTAAACATGTCGATCGGACAAGTATAATTTGAGATATGAATTTTGGAAGACTGCTGTCTTTGTGGTTGTCGTCTTTCGGCGCTGTTTTGGAAGACTGCAGATTAAAAATAGTAAATAGACTAATTAGAGTTTGTGATCTACATGAAAGATGTAGATAATTGTCTAAGGGTTCTGTAGAATCTAAGAACTCGAATTTTGGTTGGGTAAAACAAAAGTTATGAATTTAGTAAGACCCGCTGCTCCGAAGCGGACAGATCGGCTTTCTGGGCTAAAAACGGAGGGTTAGATGATTTAATTAGAAGACTTTGTAATCTAAGAAAATGAGGGGAATTTTGTGTAGAATCCAGAACTGGGTGGTTTGTTGTGATCGGACTTTTGAGTCAAAAGTTACGTTCGTTTTAGTACCTAGACAGCAATGGGTAACTATTCGGTCTCGGAGTAACGTGGTATATTTGGGGATGGGTAGGAGCGATGTCTATTGATTGCTATTCTTGATGCTGTAGCTTGTATTGAAATTTGTGTATTTAATGTAGGAGAGGCGTCGTGCTTGTTGCCATCCTCTAGTCAAATCGTGCGTCGCAACTAGTAAAGGCAAGTGCATGGTAGACATCGATCAATGATTGATCACTGTTTTCTTTATCTTCCATTACTATTATTGTTGTGATTTTATTTTATTTAATTGCAAGCAATGGAATGGTATGGATTTATATTGTTAATGGACATGATGAAAAATTGGATTTGATGGAGTTTGCATTTTTCATACATAAGCATCTTTGCATATGAGCAGGTGATCATGAATGATCACAACTCCACGGGAGTGGAGGAGGTCCCCGATCCTTGAGGAGGAACGGGCTTGAGAGTGAATGTTGTCGCGAGCATTCACTAATGCTATACCGGTATACGCGAAAAAAGTGCATGTGGACATGTAGATTAGAGTTGCATTGATATATGAGATTAATGGGTTTGAAACAAAGAGAAGATAACAGCATGAGAATATTAATAGAAGTACCTGTGATGATAATGAAGTTATTGAATGATGTTTATTTATTATTGTTCGTTGTGTATTGATGTGTTTGCTGAGTCGTGGACTCACCCTTGCTCTTTCGTTGTCTTTAGGTGATCTTCGAGAACGCCGTGACTGAGAGCGAGTAGAGCATATGGATTAGATCTATACTTCAATCACATGATCATTTGCCATAAGAACCTTTTCATTCAATGCAGGTTTACTCTTGGACATGTTAGAGGCTGAATAAAGTTTAGGTCACATTTTGGACTAGATTATTTATTTCAATGATTTGGATTCAGTGGTTGATGCTATTTTGGATTATTTACCTGGTTATAATTCCCCTTGCTTATTTATTATCGCTTGATCCATAATTATGCATGTTCTTTTGTGGTCCATGGATATGTCTATTGATGTTTTCTTGCTGTAATTTTATAGCGTGTCGATAATTATTAGTTTAGATAGTAGTTTAGTGGCATTCGGGCTCGGTGTTGAAATTTGGGGTGTTACGGTTAGTATCGAGCGTGTTTTAGGTCCGTGGTGAATAGATTAACAACTTAGGCAAACTAAAATTGTTAAAATTTGTTATTGTTTTAGTAAATCAACTAAAATTTGCTAATGGTTAAACAATCTAAAATTTGACACACTAGTGCACAGTAAGTTAGAGAGAGGTACGATCATCGTTTTACGCTTTCGCTATGTTGTTTATTGAAGCATGATTTTATTTTGACCTTTGAACTCATTGTGTATTGTTGATTGTGGTTGATAGCTATGCCGAGGGGTAGAAGGCGTGGTCGTGGTGGCATGATGTCGTGGAGGTCGGGGCGCGGGCGAGGTTCCGTGGAGCCACCTCCATGTGATTGAGTCGATGAGGCGAGGGGTTCTTTGTTGACCCGCCTCGGTTGGGGTCGAGGATGAGACCCCGCTTTCTTTGAGAGAGTTGGTGGGAGAGATCCGTGCTCTTCGTCAACGGCGCCAGCAAACCCTATTCTTCGCGACATCTGTTGTTGCTCTGTCGCACCTCCACGGTTCTGGCGCGGATGACACTTCGAGAGTGGATGGGGTTGAGGTTGGATCCGTTTGTGGGTCGGGCACACCGGTCGAGCGTGGACCTGGTTGCGCTACATGGAGAGGCGGTTTGGAGCTTTGGAGATGTCTTCACATCGAGGGTCCGTTTGTAGCCTTTCATTTGAAAGGGCAGCAGATATTTGGTGGGAGAGCGTGTTGTCTTGAGGACCGCCACTCAAGGTCGATCACTTGGGAGGACTTTGTTGATCAGTTCAAGGAAAGTTCTACCCTACTCTTTTGTTGAGAAGATGGAGGTTGCCTTGGCGACCTTTGCTCGGGGAAGAGGTCTATTCTTGAGTATGAGGTGAGTTCAACAACTTAGTTCGCTTTGTCCCTTGATGTGACGATGATCTTCGTAAAGCCAAGAGGTTCGTCGGGTCTCAATTCGAGTGCGGCATGTGTTGGGAGCTACTCCACTCGTGACTCTGACTCTGTTGTGGAGCAAGCTAGGGGCATGGAGTTGGAGATGCGACTCACAAAGGCGACAAGCCTCGGTGGACTAGTTGCTACGGTGGTGACGGAAGAGGAGCTCTAGTGAGGGAAGTGGGTCTGTTCAGCGACCGCTTTCAAGAAATTCAAGGGAGGACCGCAATCCTCCAAGTCTAAGAAGTCGAGGTCATTCCCTTCTTCGGCGCCTCGTCCTTTTGCAGGTACTCCGGCTCTTCGTCCTGTCCCAGGGCAGGGCATGCTTTGCTTTAAGTGCGGTGATGGACACCGTGCTGCTGAGTGCTCTTGGACGGGAGATTGCCGTCAGTGTGGCCGACCGGGTCACAAGGAGCGGTGTGTCGCGTAAACCCGCTAAGCGTGATCAAGTGGGAGCCTGTGCCATCTTCTTCTTCAGTGGGTCCTGCTCGAGGATCTTTCCAGATGATGGCTGCTCCTCCTGCACCGCTACTTCCTTCAGCTTGGGCACCTCCAGTAGGGTACTACTGGCAGCCGCCACCTCCGGCACCACTTCAGGTTACACGACCGGCTTTACCTGCACCGCCACAATGATTGTTGGGGCTCGCCGCCTGCGTCGTCTACTTTCGCCATGGCGCCACAGAGTGTCGCCATGCCCACAATGAGTCCGCGGGTCGTCTGACGTGGTGGTGATGTACTTTGCTTGTGGATTCGTTTGATGCTTTAGTCCTTTTTTATTCAGGGGCTACCTTTTCGTTTGTCTCGACGGCGTTTGTTAGTAGAGCGAACTTGAGTATCTGATGGATTTCTCGATCGGTGTTGGTTAGTCTCACGGGGTATTATTGCGAGCTCTCTTTGTTTGTCTGGGTGTTCTATTGTCATTGATGGAGAGAAGTTCACGGCGAATCTGATAGTTATTCAAATGGAGCCGTTCGACGTTATCTTAGGCATGGATTGGTTGCACTCTTATCGAGCCGTGATATCCTGTTTCTGTAGAACAGTCTCTGTGTAGACCCCGTCTGGGAGACTTTGACCTTTCAGGGGAGTGCACCTCCGCGCTCTCTTTCGATGTTGGTCTGATTGTTCCGTCGTCGTGCGATGGCGGGCTTCTCTTAGCTCTTGATGAGAAACCAAGCGTGGCTTCGCAGATTGAGGAGATTCCAGTGGTTAGTGATTACCCAGATGTGTTCCCAGCTGAGCTTCCGGGTTTGCCACCTACGCGAGACGTGGAGTTTCACATTGATCTTGTTCCGGGTACTCGTCCCATCTCGATGTCTCCATATCGACTAGCACGTCCGTTTCAGGACGAGTTGAAGAAGCAGTTGGATGACTTGTTGGCTAAAGGTCTGATCAGGCGTAGCGTATCGCCGTGGGGAGCTCCTGTTCTATTCACTGAGAAGAAGGATGGGAGTTGGCGTATGTGTGTTGATTATCGTGCGCTTAATGCAGTAACAATCAAGAACAAATATCCATTGCCCCGCATTGAGGACTTGTTTGATCGGTTGAATGGAGCTCAAGTGTTCTCCAAGATCGATCTCGATCGGTATAATCAAATCCGTGTGCGTGGCGAGATGTAGAGAAGGCGCTTTCTCCACGGTATGGGCATTATGAGTATAAAGTTATGTCTTTTGGACTGACTAATGCACCTGCTATTTTTATGGAAACCATGAACAACATGTTACACGAGTATCTAGATGACTTCGTGGTGGTGTTCATTGATGATATTCTTATTTATTCCAAGACCAATGAGGATCATGAGCGTCATTTGAGGCTGGTTTTAGAGACTTTGAGAGAGCACAAGTTCTATGCTAAGTTGAAGAAGTGTGAGTTCTGGATTTCAGAAGTGAGTTTTCTCGGTCATGTGATAAATCCTCAAGGCATTGCTGTTGATCCTGGTAAGGTCTCCACAGTGGTGGATTGGAAGAGGCCGACTAATGTGAAGGAGGTGGGGAGTTTCTTGGGATTGGCTGGTTATTATCGGCGTTTTGTGCAGGATTTCTCTATCATCGCCAAACCGATGTCTCAACTTACTCAAAAGGTGTGAGATTCGGTGGGTGATGAGTGTGGCGCGGTTTACGCACTTTGAAAGAGAGGTTGGTGACCTCTCCTATTCTCACTCTTCCCGAGCGTAAAAGCGGTTCACGATCTTTTCGAGATCGTCTCGAGTGGGTCTTGGTGTGTGCTTATGCAAGACGGTAAGGTGATTGCTTATGCGTCGAGACAGTTAAAGAAGCACGAGCAGAATTATCCCACTCATGATTTGGAGTTGGCTGCGGTTGTCTTTGCTCTCAAGATTTAGAGGCATTATCTATACGGCGAGCCTTGTGATATTTTCACAGATCACAAGAGTCTCAAGTATATCTTCACTCGAAGGATCTGAATTTGAGGCAAAGGAGGTGGTTGGAATTGATCAAGGACTATGATCTTACTATTCAGTATCATCGAGCAAGGCCAATGTAGTTCTTGATGCTCTTAGTCGCAAGGCGACTCTCGCTACTCTAGATTGCCTCATTGCTGATTTTGATCGCATGGGAATATCTTATTGTTATGCGGGCACATCCCATGTTGAGACCAGTTGATTCTTGAGTCGGCTATTCGGGCCGTGCAGCGAAAAAGCACTGTGAGTGACCGGTTACTACGGGAGGTTAGGAAGCGTGCGGATGAGGGTAAAGAGGGTGATTTTAGCATGGGCGATTACGGTGCTTTGAGGTTTAAAGGCCGCCTTTGCGTGCCGCAAAAGGCGAGGTCAAAGATGATATCTTGAGGGAGGCACATCGCACTCGTGCAATTGTTCATCTGGTGAGACTAAGATGTATCGAGATCTGAAAGCGAAATTTTTGGTGGAAAAGAATGAAGGTGGATATTGCTAACTATGTGGCTTCTTGTGGTGTTTGTCAGCAAGTGAAAGCTGAACACAAGCGTCCTGCAGGGTTGTTGCAGCCTTTGGAGGTTCCCCAGTGGCCTTGGGATGATATCTCTATGGACTTTGTGGTGGCATTACCTCGTTCGCCGCGAGGGAAGGATGCAGTTTGGGTAGTGGTGGATCGATTCAGTAAGTCTGCGCACTTTATTCCTATCCGCACGACAAATTCAGCGAGTGATCTAGCTCCTATTTATGTGCGTGAAATAGTAAGGCGCATGGTGTGCCAAAGACCATCATTTACAGCGAGGACGCCAAGTTTGTCTCCAACTTACGGGAGAGTCTGCGAGTGCATTGGGCACACAACTCCGCCTTAGTACAGCGTTTCACCCACAGACAGATGGGCAGTCAGAGCGTACTATTCAGACTTTGGAGGACATGTTGCGGTCTTGCGTTTTGTCTTGGAAGGGTAGTTGGGAGGACCAGTTGCCACTTGCAGAGTTTGCTTACAATAATAGTTACCATTCGATATTAGAACGCGCCATTCGAGGTTCTCTATGGGCGAAGTGCGGATCGCCGCTTTGTTGGGATCAGAGGAGAGAAGGCGATTATGGGTCGGATTTGGATTGAAGACCGTTGAGCGTGCCGCCACGGTGAGGCGAGAATCATTAGCGGCTCGAGCGAGCGAGAAAAGTTATCTTGATATGAGGCGTGACTTGGAGTTTGCGGTGGGTGACCAGTGCTCTTGAGAGTGTCTCCCACTAAAGGTATTGTTGGTTCGGTACCAAAGAGAAGCTTAGCCCGAGGTACGTTGGACCGTTCCGATTATTGCAAGAATTGGGAAGTTAGCCTACCGCTTGGATCTTCACGAGTCCATGCGCGGAGTTCACAATGTGTTTCACGTCTCGATCTTTGAGAAAGTTTTGAGAGACCCGAGCATAAGATTTCATTAGAGCCACGACTATTGAGCAAGATCTCACAATTGAGTCGCGTCCGACGCGCGATACGGAGAGGTCGGAGGCGAGTCTTTGAGGCACAAGACGTTGGTATCGTCAAGGTCTTTGTGGACGATCGACCGAGAGAGGCGACTTGGGAGTTGGAGTCTCGCATGCGCGAGCAATATCCGGAGTTGTTCACATCCGGTACGTATTATTTTGTTGTTTATTTTCAGCAGTGTAGTTTTTCTTTGAGTAGAACGGCGAGTAGAATTCGGGGTCGAATTCTGTTAAGGGGGGTAGAATGTAATATTCTGAAAAATAAATAAATAAATAAATAATAATCTCTTAAGGGCTTGTGCGTAATTAAATAAAGAGGATACGTGAAAATAGGGTATTTTAGAGTTTTTTTTAAGAGCTATATAAATTGTGGGAGTGGAGTTCTAGAAACCCTGGCAGTTTTTGTTCCTCCGTGCGCCGCCTCCAGTCGCCGCCTCCAATTTTCAATTCATCAGCCGCCGTTTTTCCTCTCTCGCTTGATCGCCCGCCGTAGCTGTTCTCGGGTGGATGCCAGCGTTCCTACCGCTAGCCAACACCTTGATGCGCGCATGATTGCCCTGCCGCTCGGCCAACCGGTGCTGTGCTCGCGTGAGGTCCCAACGGCCTGGGTTGCTGCCGCATGGAAAGCATCATCAATTATTCTTCTTTGTGGTACATTAGATGGCTAGTTACGAGTGCTACATCACGGACGTGGAAGCATGAAGATGGGATTACTACATGAGAGAGGATAAAGCAAATGGGTTTATTCGCTAGCAAAGAAATAGAAGGAAAAGATTAGAAGAAAAGAAGCAGAGATCCGAATTCTTGTGGGTAACGATCTGTAATTTCGTCTCGTCTCTGTTTTCCTGATTTATTTAGAGATTAGAATTGAGATTAATTAGAGATGTTATAGAATTTTCTAGTCATAGGACTGATTATTAGATCTGTTTAGCCTGCTGTTCTGTTGAACGATTTATTCGGGTATCTTAATGGAAAATTTTGAAAAGGCCATCTACTAGTTAATTGTAGATAATTTCGATATCTTTCTATAGAATATTTAAACATGTCGATCGGACAAGTATAATTTGAGATATGAATTTTGGAAGACTGCTGTCTTTGTGGTTGTCGTCTTTCGGCGCTGTTTTGGTAGACTGCAGATTAAAAATAGTAAATAGACTAATTAGAGTTTTTGATCTACATGAAAGATGTAGATAATTGTCTAAGGGTTCTGTAGAATCTAAGAACTCGAATTTTGGTTGGGTAAAACAAAAGTTATGAATTTAGTAAGACCCGCTGTTCCGAAGCGGACAGATCAGCTTTCTGGGCTAAAAACGGAGGGTTAGATGATTTAATTAGAAGACTTTGTAATCTAAGAAAATGAGGGGAATTTTGTGTAGAATCCAGAACTGGGTGGTTTGTTGTGATCGGACTTTTGAGTCAAAAGTTACGTTCGTTTTAGTACCTAGACAGCAATGGGTAACTATTCGGTCTCGGAGTAACATGGTATATTTGGGGATGGGTAGGAGCGATGTCTATTGATTGCTATTCTTGATGCTGTAGCTTGTATTGAAATTTGTGTATTTAATGTAGGAGAGGCGTCGTGCTTGTTGCCATCCTCTAGTCAAATCGTGCGTCGCAACTAGTAAAGGCAAGTGCATGGTAGACATCGATCAATGATTGATCACTGTTTTCTTTATCTTCCATTACCATTATTGTTGTGCTTTTATTTTATTTAATTGCAAGCAATGGAATGGTAAGGATTTATATTGTTAATGGACATGATGAAGAATTGGATTTGATGGAGTTTGCATTTTTCATACATAAGCATCTTTGCATATGAGCAGGTGATCATGAATGATCACAACTCCACGGGAGTGGAGGAGGTCCCGATCCTTGAGGAGGAGCGGGCTTGAGAGTGAATGTTGTCGTGAGCATTCACTCATGCTATACTGATATCTGTGAAAGAAGTGCATGTGGACATGTAGATTAGAGTTGCATTGATATATGAGATTAATGGGTTTGAAACAAAGAGAAGATAACCGCATGAGAATATTAATAGAAGTACCTGTGATGATAATGAAGTTATTGAATGTTGTTGATTTATTATTGTTCGTTGTGTATTGATGTGTTTGCTGAGTCGTGGACTCACCCTTGCTCTTCGTTGTCTTTAGGTGATCTTGAGAACGCCGTGGATCGAGAGCGAGTAGAGCACATGGATTAGATCTATACTTCAATCACATGATCATTTGCCATAAGAACCTTTTCATTCAATGCAGGTTTACTCTTGGACATGTTAGAGGCTGAATAAAGTTTAGGTCACATTTTGGACTAGATTATTTATTTCAATGATTTGGATTCAGTGGTTGATGCTATTTTGGATTATTTACCTGGTTATAATTCCCCTTGCTTATTTATTATCGCTTGATCCATAATTATGCATGTTTTTTTGTGGTCCATGGATATGTCTATTGATGTTTTCTTGCTGTAATTTTATAGCGTGTCGATAATTATTAGTTTAGATAGTAGTTTAGTGGCATTCCAGGCTCAGTGTTGGGCTGGGTGTTACAAAGGAGGAGGAGATCTCTCAAGGCAAAAAGAAAGGGAAGGCCAAAGACTTCACTGGCATGTGCTTCATGGCTGACACGGACGACATTGATGATAATGAGGTATCTTTTTCTTATGATGAGCTTTCTGCTAAATATGATTCTATAGTTGAGCAATTGCTTAGTCAAGATGAAGCACTAGAATTTGTCATGACAAAAAATAAGAAATTAGAGTCAAAAATTAGCAAACTGAAAGTAGAGCTTAAAAATGCTAAGACTCTTGAACCTGATGAATGTTTATCTTGTCATGCTATGCATTGAAATTACCAAGTTACAATCTGCTCATAATATTTACGTACAACAACTTGAGAATGCTAGATCTGAACTAAATGAAATTAAAAGTGCTCCTTGTGAAAAATGTTTAGAATCTAGTAAATTGATTGCTTTTGATGTATTTGATTCTAGCCCTTGCACTTCATGTTTAGAAAAGAGCGTGAAATCAAAGATATCTTAGAAGTCGCTAGAGTCAAATATGCTAAGCTTAAGGACGATATTGAAAATACTACTTGTGCTTCATGTTCCACTCTTAAGCTTGAAATGGCTTTGTATAAGGAGAAATCTATGAATAATACTTGTGATGCTTGTGTTAACTTGAGAAAAGAAAATGCTTACCTTCATGATACATTAGAGAAATTTTCTAAAGGTAAGAAACAATTAAACATGATTCTTGACAAGTCTAAAACTCCTTATAAGAAGCAAGGTTTAGGATTCAATTCTTTTCAAGACAATTCAAACCCAAAAGTCATTCAAGTCTTGGAAAAAGGTTTAATTGAATTCAAAACCTAACCTGCAAAAACATCTTTTAAATCTGCAGGTTTTGCCCAACCTTGTATTAATTCAAATGGTGCGTCTTCTAGTGGTACCAAGTACCATTGCACTTATTGCAAGAAAGGTGGGCATTTGATTGAATTCTGTTGGCGTAGGTTGAAAAATGATAGGAAAAATGTTGATAGAATTTTATTCATGCAACCTAGAGCTTCTATGAGACATGGTAACACTGAAAAAAATAAACCTGGATTAGGATTTTTCTCTCATGCAAATCATTATGTTTCTAGATTTCCTAATTCTAATGTTTATCGGTGGTGGTCGGTCCGATCACCGTGGTCACCGATCGACCGTTTTGGTCGCCGGCCCGACCGCCCTTGACAACGCCGGTCCGATAGCCCATGGACGATTTAAGTCTCATGTTAATTTAAGCGTTGCTCATAACCGAATGTTAGATGAAATCAAGGATAGTACTTACGGTTTGTATACTCCTTGCAAGCGTGTGTCTCGATCTTGGATTCCTAAATCTTGTTTATCTAACTTGATGTTGAGACACATCGTTCTTTTGTTCCTTGATTTTCGGGACTACCGTGGAAAGGGGAAGAACACGTGGTTCGTCGACTCAGTGTTCACGCCACATGACCAGGAAACTCAAAATGGTTCACCTCTTTCACGCGGCACAGCGGTGATGACTTCATCACCTTTGGAGATGATACACAAGGGCGAATTGAAGGAACAAGATCAATTAGGGTGAACAACAAATTCATTCTAAAGGATGTCGCTCTTGTGGACAAGCTTAGGTATAATCTCCTTCTGCTTTCTCGACTTCTTGATGGTGGTTATGAGACTATTTTTAAGAAAAATGCTTGTCTTGTGCTTGATTCTCTTGGTGAGCTTGTGTTTGGAATCTCTAGAGTTGGTAGAATTTTTGGAGTGATTTTTCGAATCTCTTCTTGGATCTCTTAAATGTTTGCTTACATCTTCTTCTGATTTCTGGCTATGGCACCGACGTTTGGGGCACATTGGTTTTGATCATCTGACACGAGTTAGCAACCTTGATCTCATGAGAGGTTTGCCCAAACTCAAAGCTGTCAAGGATGTTGTATGTGCATACTGTAGGCATGGCAAACAAGTTGCCGCCTCACACCCATCTGTGGATGTGGTTATGGTGACGGACGGGACAGTTGCTTCATATGGATCTTGTTGGTCTGCTAGAGTCCGAGTCGATCGGTGGAAAATGGTATATTCTTCTCATAGTCGATGATCTTTCTAGATATACTTGGGTGTTCTTTCTTACTTCAAAAGATGAAGCTTTTGGTTATTTTCATGACCTTGTTCTTCGTTTGGCTTCTGAGCTTCTGGTGCTTTGAGAGCAATTCGCAGTGATAATGGCACGGAGTTCAAAATGCTTCTTTTGCTTCTTTTTGTCTTTGGCGTGGTATTGAGATCAGTTCTCCTCTCCACACGTCCCTCAACAAAATGGCGTGGTGGAAAGGAAGAATAGGACCTTAGTCGAAATGGCTAGGACGATGCTAGGCGAGTATAACACACCGAGGAGATTTTGGGCGAAGCTATTGCTCTTGCTTGCCATATTGCAAATCGTGTCTTTTGAGATCTTCTTTAGGCAAGACTCCTTATGAGCTTCGT
The DNA here is from genome assembly GCA_036346395.1 of Hsuehochloa calcarea. NCBI lineage: Eukaryota > Viridiplantae > Streptophyta > Magnoliopsida > Poales > Poaceae > Hsuehochloa > Hsuehochloa calcarea. Next base: position 44,785,262 of record CM070600.1, read on the forward strand.
TTTGGTAGAAAACCCTCTGTTTCGCATTTTGAGTTTTTGGATCAAAATGTTTTATTCTTAAGACAGCAACTTAGATAAATTTGAATCAAGAACTTTTGATGGGTTATTTCAGGTTATCCCGCTCATTCGAGGGTTTTCGGTTTTTAATCTGAGACTAACATTATTCGGGAGACTTGTAATGTCACTTTTGATGAGACTAGCCACGAGCTAGATCTATTACTCTGAGATGATTTACAGTGTGAGAGCATTTTGTGGAGGAAGATGAGGACGAAGCTAATATCATTCCTTCATCTGCGCTCTTGAAGTGCCCATCTTGATACAAGAACACGCTACGTCTACTTCACCTTGATTGAGGCTCTGCTGCATCTTCATCATCAGATACTGCGGAGGTCGAAGAAGCGATATCTCACCCGGCGCTCCACTTCAGCATTCAGAGACGGCATCCTCGGAGCAGATAATAGGTAATCTACATGAGCGAGTCACTCGCTCGGTATAATGATCCAAATCTCTACTCTCATTCGGCTTTTGTTGCTTCTTTTGAACCCGCGATATATCACATGCTTTATCGATTCTAGTTGGGTAAATGCCATGCATGAGGAGTTAGAAAATTTGAAAGAAACAAAGTTTGGAACCTAGTAGAACCCCTAGTGGTCATAATGTTATAGGAACCCGTTGGGTGTTTAAGAATAAACAAGGTGAGGATGGTTACGTGGTTAGAAACAAGGCCGATTGGTAGCTCGGGGTTTCAGTGAAGTTGAGGGTTAGATTTTGATGAGACATTTGCTCTGTTGCTAGACTAGAAGCCATTCAGATTACGCTTGCATTTGCTGCATCAAAAGGTTTTAAATTATATCGGATGAATGTTAAAAGTGCATTTTTAAATGGTTTCATAGATGAGGAAGTGTATGTTAAGCAACCCCCTGGTTTTGAGGATCCTAAATATCCAAATCGTGTTTTCAAGCTATCTAAAGCATTGTATGGTCTTAAACAAGCCCCTAGAGCACAGTATGATAGACTTAAGACCTTCTTGCTTAAAAATAATTTTGAAATGGGTAAAGTGGATAAAACTCTATTCATTCTTAGATGTGACAATGACTTCCGCTTGCTCAAATTTATGTGGATGATATTATCTTTGGTGGTTCCTCTAATGCTCTTGTTTCGGCTTTTCCGACACTATGTCCAGGAATTTGAGATGAGTATGATGGGAGAGCTTAATTACTTTTGGGACTTCAAATCAAGCAATGCAAGGAAGGAACTTTCATCCATCGACGAAGTACACTAAAGATCTACTAAAGCGTTTCAACATGGGTGACCTGCAAGCCAATTTCCACTCCCATGGCAACCTCATTTATTTTGGATCCAGATGAGGAAGGAGAAGTCGTGGATCAGCGCGAGTACCGCAAAGACATGATCGGCTCCATACGTATTTGTGGCCTCGAGACCAGGACATTCACTTCACGGTATGCCTTTGTGCAAGATTTCAGCGTCTCGAGAACTTCCCATCGCCAAGCCGTTAAGCGCATATTCGGTATTTACACTCTACCCTCTTATATGGCATTTGGTATTCTGCTCTTGACTTTGTCCATTAGAGGTTTTGATTACGATTTTAAGGGTGTCGGTTAGATAGGAAGAGTACCTCGTGCACTGTCACTTCCTAGGCACTTCTCTTGTATCTTGGTCCTCTAGGAGGCGGTCTTACATTGCACAATCCCTTCTTTGAGCGGAGTATGTAGCTCTTTGCTAGTTCTTTGAGCTTGATTTTGTGGATGGCGTCCACTTTGAAAGATTATGGGTTAAACTTTGCTAGTGTTCCTCTTTTACGTGATAACACTTACGCTATTAATATTGCTAAAAACCTAGTGCAACATTCTAGGACTAAGCACATAGACATTCGCTTTCACTTCCTTAAAGATCATGTTGAAAAGGTGATATTGTGATGCACTTCAGAGAGTCCAAGCTCAATTGGCGGATATTCTTACCAAGCCTTTAGATCAAACATTTTCCTCCTTAAGAAGCGAGTTAGGGTAATTTGTCCTTATGGGTTGGTTTGAGGGGAGTTTGATTTTTTCTTATCTTTCCTTGTTCTTTTGATCTTTTATTGTTCTTTTTGAACTTAGTGATCTTTTGAACTTTTTAGTTTTTAGGCTTTTAATTGCATCTCATTGTGTCATATTGCATTCATATGAAAACTCCAACAAGTGGTTACAACAAATGGTATGAAAAATCCAAAAGATGCATTGTAATATAAGATTTTACGCTTATTTTTAAAAATTGATGAAGCTTTGCCTATTACCCTTTAGAGCTTTTGTATTTCAATTCTTGCTCAATGTCATGTCTAGTTCTTTGACTTGCTAGAATTATCATGCTTTTACATGTGTAGCTAAGTCTTTGCTATATGAGCTAGAACCTTTTAAACAACTCAAACTAAGAAATTGCAATTTGTGGATGTTTTAGCGAGTTGCAATTAGTGCTCCTCTTGTGACATTGGCCCTGTCAGAATTGCTTTGTTAGCTCTTTGATCTAAAATTAACCATTACTTGAGCTTTTGTATTCTTGAGATTCTAAAACTGCTCATGTGAAAAATGAAAATCAAGATTGTCTTATGCTTAAATTGTGCCAAACTATTCTTACGAGGCGCTTGTCAAATGACATGAACTTGGAGATAGTTTGATGAACGAGACGATCTCATGGGGACCGCTTGTCGAAATGACATGAACCTCAAGATTTGTCGCCCGGTAGAAGCTTAGAAAGAGTTTGTGGATGGCTCCTAGTCCGGGATCTTCTTTACTAAGATATACCTTTAATCAACTTTTGGTGAAGCTTAGGATGAGTTTGTGGATGGCTCCTAGTCCGGGATCTTGTCACTAAGTTAGATCATTAGTCAACTTCAATATTCAATGCAAATGAGAAAAATGTTGACAAATGGGCGTTTACAAAATATTGAGCAAAATGATTCAATACGGGACTTGATTGACTCTTAATGTGGTCTTTGTTAGATTTTTATCTCACTTTGACATTTTGACATGGCCAATTTCACTTTAGGATCCTGTTGATGAACTTCTTTGAATTTGAGCGTTGCTTAAATTGATCAAATCTCTTGCTTTACTTTTGAGCCTTTGTGCTTAGCTTTGATATATATGTCTTACCATGATCTTGCTAGCTACTGTCAGCTTGATATCTTTGTTTGTGCAATATTAGAGATACTAGCTTGTTCTTTTGGGTAATCTCCAAAGCTTCTTGTAATCAAAAATTGAAAAATACAAAAATTGAAGCCACTCCATTGCACTTCATGCATATTCCTCTTTATGCTTCTTTTGTTTACGCTTCTTCCTTTATTCTATATTTATTATCTCGGATGAGAGGAAGGCGTGATTCCTTGATGAATCCATTGTCAAAGGGGAGAAGATGTGTTAAATGAGAAGAGAAGATGTGTTAATAAGAAGATATTTCTTTATTGGGGAGAAGTTTATACAAAGGGCGAAAATTTGAAAATTGAGGATCATAGTGAGGGGAGTTCTTGAGTTGCATTCTTATTGTCTTATTGAATATTTCGAACTTGAATTGCATTCTTTTATACTCACAATGATCATAGGTCAATTGAACAATTGTTCTTTCATATGGACCTCATGTGAGAATTTTGACCCTTTTAAAATCAAAGTTTTTATGCTTTCTTTTGCCTTGTCTCACATGCCTATACTATTACGATGCCGCTTGGTCATTTTCATTGCTTTTTCTTGCTTATGGACCAAGTTGTGCCTTTGTCTAAAGCTGCGAGTAAACTCGTTTTCAAACCTCCTACTTACATTTTACGGATAATTGCCAATGTGTTCATCAAGGGGAGATTGTGGATTTCATGGGGATATGTTCGAGATCTTAGGATGATGTGACAATTGGCAATGGCGTTTACGGTTTGTCGTTTCACGTGTTTTCGACAAAGTTCTGAGCTTCTTGGGCGAGGCGGTCCGACCGGTCCTTGCATCGATCCGTCCGAGGTCCCAAATCGTCGGGGCCCGGCCATGTGGGGCGGTCGGACGGCGGTGACCAAAGTGGTCAAAGCAGTGGGCCAAAAATAGGTGTTGTAGGCATGTGAGGGGATCCCAATGCACTTGGTCTCATGATTTTTGGAGTCTCGAGTAAAAGTTCTATTGGTTTTAATTTCCGAAGGTTTGGATTTTGGGGTTGAAATTGGCTAAGTCCCAAGGCGGTCCGGCCGCTCACGAGGAGCGGTCCGGCCGCCAAAAGCGGTCCGGCCGCTCACTGGAGCGGTCGGGCCGTGTAATGACTTGAGCGTCGGCCAACCGTGGCGATGTTGATTTGTTAGGTCAAAGTCATTGGTATCGTGGCATATGGTTTGCATGATGCATGTTTTGACTAACATGGGTCAAGTTGTGAAGAACTTGTTCCCGAATAAATGTTTGCTTGTCTATGGTTGTGCAGGTTGCTTGGTGGTCAACGACGGTCAACGGCGAGGAGGATCGGGACTAGACTTGGAGAGTTAAGGCCCAGAACGATCAACGATGCCGGGTGAGGTCAACAACTCAAGCGTGACACAAGATGGACAAGGGTGACCTATTGGCAAATCCATGGTGCATGGTGAAGCGGTTTAGGTCAAAAGGTTAAAGACGGCGCTTTGCGAAGCGTGCGTGTGTGACCCGTTTGTTAGTGGGCCCTAACGGGAGCCCAATTGAGTCAAACCCTAGGAGTTCTAGGCCTCCACTATAAATAGGAGGAGGTGGTGGCTGCACCCCTCCCTCTCGCCTTTTTATGTTTCAAAACCCTAATTGTCTTTAGGGGAGTTGAGGTGGAGGCTAGGGCTCTTGATGGTTTGTGGTGAATTTCGTGATCTTTGATTGTCCACTGATCCATGATGGTGTGGATGTAATCCAGCATCAATCACGAAATCAATCTATGCAAGGTTTGCTTGAGATAAGTCTCTTTTCGCTCTTGCTTTCAATTTCGTGTTTTTAGGGCTTTCTTTGATCCGCGAGTTTGTGATTGATTCTTTCATGTGAATTAGCTTGCTGTGATATGTGTGAATCTATCTAGCATCATCTTGATCATCAATCACTCACGAACAAGCATTAGGATCAAGTTTTCGTTCTTGCCCGGTTTTTAGACCTTCTCTTGTTCGATTGGCAATTGTTCAGGATCTCTCCAAGAATTATAATTATATTCGATTGGAATAGGTCCTCAATAGCATAACGAAGGTGTGTGCAAAGTTTCGTGAAGTTTGGAGTTAAGAATCAAAAGTTTCACCTTAGTGCATCTTCGTCATCGGTGATTTTCTTATTTGAATCGGTTCAGATCGCGCGGTCCGACCTTTGTCACCACCGATCCGACCGATTTGAGCGGTCCGACCGCTTGAGATAACAATGGTCCGACCGCTAACAATCGATCCGACCGGTTCGATCTGAGGTCGACCGCCGAGATTTGTGTTGCTTTGATTCTTCTTGATTTTTGTCGCATTGCTTAGGGTTTAATTAGATTCAATACTAGTCTTCCATTTGTCTTGGTATATTGATATTCATAGCTTTCTAATAGCTCTTTGGAGTGAAATTGTATTGAGTTCATAATTTGTGAAAAAGTGAGCGTGCTCCTATTCACCCCCCCCCTCTAGTCGCCTTTACGGTCCAACAGAAGTATACATGTCTCGAGTCTCGGATTATCTGATTTGTGATGCTAGGACCGAATGGATGGTTAAGCATTACAAGCCCGATAAACTCCTCCACCTCTAATGCAATGGCAGATCAGCGTTGCGCATGCCATTGAGATGGTGGGTAGTGTGTCAGCAGGCTCTGCCATTTTGGGCCAAGATAAGGGCCGCACCGGGCTGGACACAGAGCAAAAGCTCTTGCAGGGCACAGAGATAGCGCAAGCAAACTACGATCAAGAAACCACCACTATCGATGGGCTCACGGGTGCAGGGCCAAATATTTCAAGCAAGCGAAGTGGAGCGCACCAGGTGGAGGATCAGCTCTTCAGCACACCGGAGGAGACACTTCTTGCTGCCCTAATGGTCAAGTCCACACGGTCGGCGAGGAGGTTCGACCTCACGGTGGTTTGAGGTAGCATGTGTTTAGATAAAAAAAAAGGCAAACTGGGAACATGCTTCAAAGGGCTCAGGAGACACTAGTCCGCAAGATGGAAACCCTGGCGGAAGGAGCAAGCCTCAACGGAGACACACTGATAGACTACATGAAAGCTTTCGACGGCCCACATAACCAGCAGGCCATAGCGGCCCTTTCCTGTCTATTCAAGCTAGACTGTCACCTTACAGCACAAGTGGATGACTCTCTTGCTGACCTTGGAGGTTTTGCCATGCTGGAAACGGAAGGTCTACACGACGCTATACCTCTGGCGGGTGACATCACCGACATCCTGATGGCCGGTCCCACAGTGGCTAGACGAGCGGGCACCAGACAACGACGACGACGACCACCTCTGCCATTATCGATCACAGACCTTACCACATTTTCTTAACTGTCGTCTTCGTTTTCTTTTTATTTTCGCCCTACGGCATCTAGCTTGCGTTTGAGTAAGAACTTTGGTATCAGTAATCAAGTGTGCAATGTTTGTCGCAAGTTCTTCTGCGAGTCTCCTACTAGGCCCCTCTCTTTGGGCCTCCGTCGGTTTAACCGCCAACTCGCTTGGAAGCAAAGCGTCAAACAAACATCATCTTCGACTCGTCTTAGCTTCTTCAACCCAAGAAGGCAAGGCTCTGTGCAATTACAACACAGAGGACCCAAAGGACCGACTAAGTTCGGTGCCATATAATCATGAACGGTCCGAACCTCAACGTCATCTGCTGGAACGTGCATGGCCTCAACACACCAGCCAAACGAACGATAGTCCATGAGACTCTCTAATCCACCACATGTAACCTTGCATGTCTGCAAGAAACGAAGCTGCAAGTAGTGGACCAAGAGTTAGCATACTATATGGCGGACACGGTGCACAACCGTGAGAGGTCGACCTCGGCACTCGTGGCGGCATCCTACTTCTGTGGAATGATGACCATATTGCGGTAGAAGATATCCAACTAGAGGAATACAGTTTGTCAGCAACGACTCAAATCAAGGATTGCAGCATAGTTTTCCGCCTTTCGGTGGTCTATGGCCCATCCAGAGATAGCGAGAAGCAGGCGTTTTTGTAAGAACTAAAATCCCTTCAACGCTGTCAGCCACCAGATGGCTGGTACTCGGCGATTTCAACCTGGTATACAAGGCGAGCGACAAGAACAATGGCAACATTAACCGAGCAAGGATGGGTCAGTTTAAGAGCACCCTAGATGCCTACGAGCTCAAAGAGATACATCTGCAAAATAGAAAGTTCACATCGAGTGTCGGACCCAGGAGTAACACCACAGAATACCCTATGCATTTCTGAACTAGTCCCATGATCAGTAGCTAGTTCACACAGTAAACAAATATGGTAGCATCCATAATTCGCATAACTTTATTAATAATCAACAGAGTTTATTACAAAAGAGGCTTACAAGCCAACAATAACAAACACAGCGGAAGACGAAGAAGTAGTGGAGTCCAGCTGATCTGCCACAGGCAATCGACTGGGGAAGCGGCCTAGTCATTGAGATCAACACCGGTAGCGAAGTCTTTCTCCTCATAAATTTATTTGCATGAAGTAAGAGTGAGCACAACTACCGTGCTCGCAAGTTGCACCCAATAACAGAGTTAATGCATGCATGGATATATCAAAGGAATGCTTATTGGTTGAATTTGCATAAAGCAATGTTTTCTTTAAACATTTGTGCTAAGTTCCAAAGCAGTTATTTTATAACTAAAATTTATTTTATAAATTCTCAAGTTTTATAGTAGGATAACCTCCATATGAAATATGGTGATGGCTACCCTCCTATCACATGGCTTCCTGCCAAACTTCCCATTTGGATAGAAATCCAAAACTATTTGATAAAGTCTTTTGAAAATAAAATCAAAGTCTAACTTTGAGTGGCTTTGCTCAGCATGTCCATGACCGTGGACACGGCTATTCGAATAGTTTTACACTCTGTAGAGGTTGTACAACTTTACCCACTGGACATGAATTCTCTAGTTTGTTTGGCATCCGTCGATACCACTGCTCACTACCTTAGGTAAGCAGTCTAGAGCATGTGTTAAGGCTTTTCAATGTATCATCCCACCGTAGTCCCGTCTCGCTAAGGTTTCGCTTCCATTGGGCTAACCACCCACCGGACTCAAGCCCCCTCTTACGCCATGTGAGAATATATATAAAAAGTAGGCCATCCTGCTACCCACACATCAACATGGCACAACCACGGTGAAACATTGCAAATTAGTTAGCCAGGTCCCTCCCATTTGAGACATGTGGAAGTACGATGTGGCTTAGCAAGATGCGGCTCGAAGACCTATCCTTAACTGACTTGGGCGACTTCTAAAATAATCCCTGGGCCTCAATCCTACCCAGATTGAGCTCGTGCATAAACCTGCACCCACCAAACATCCACTTCGCCCAAGTACAAACCAACTTTATTTTCCTTTTCAAATCTTTTTCAAACATCTATGGCACATCAATGCCTATGGATACAATTTAAACACCATTTGATCTTTGGCTGAAAGTTCACAAATTGAATAATTTTGGGTCTAAGCGTCGCTAAGCATAATTTTTCTCAAAAATGTTCTAGTTCATACTATCGCATAAACTAGATTTTCATCTAAGGTATCAATGTAGGTTTAGTTAAATTTCAAGATTGGCAGTAAAAAGGATTTATGCATAACTATAATTTAAAAAGCAGGTATTTAAATTACATTGAATAGAAATATGCATGCATTAATAATTTAAAATGGAATTTGAATAATTTTAAATATTGGGATCAAATATGATCAAAGGTATAACTTGGCTTGCTTGGTTAAATGTTGTTCTCAAACAGCGTCGAAATCTAGTTGTCTGAAGTCGTTGAAATCTATACGCGTAAACAAGCCAAATTCAAATAACATTCAAATGAAATCCAAATAAAATCCAAAAATTATAAAATAAATACTATAAGGAAGATATCGACTTTATATGAATATAGGAATTTGAATCGACGGACTGGGAGTTCGTATGAAGGAGAACGGATATCCAGAAGTTTTAAAGTCACAAGGTCGGAAGAGGTTCGACTACAGGTGGTCGGAAGGACTACCTGGTTGGAATGATGGTTTCGACAACACTGGTCGGAGGAAGGGTTTCAACAGCACTGGTCGAAGGATGGTTTTGACAACACTAGTCGAAGGAAGGGTTTCAACAGCACTGGTCGAAGGAAAGGTTATGACTACCTAGTCGGCAGAAACAACGACTATCTAATCGAAGAAAGCTACGATCATCTAATGCAGCAACGATGGTGCTCGACTACGGTTTGCTGGTGTTATGCGCAACGGCGAGCTATGCGAAGGTGCGCAAAATGAAGAGGGGAGATGCTGAACCTTAAGGGGTACCTTACAACGGCAGAGCTCAACGGAGTGGCTGGCGGCGAGGGCGTTCCAGTGGTCTCCTGGCGAAGCGAAGGTGCGCACAAGGATTACAGTGAAGCTGCAATGTTGATGTTGCAGTCGGGGCGGCCGGAGCGTGGTCATTGACAACGGAATCAGCGAAGAACCGAGCTTCAGGGATCGCCAGACAAATTCCAAATGCCAACGATAGAGAGAGCTTGGGTGAAAGGAGAGACTGGAGCGAGGAGAGCTGGGGTGCTAGGTGGAGGAGATGAATGAGCACCCGCGGTTACCTTTTATAGGCCGAGGGGAGGTCGGGAGGCGGAGATCATGCGCGGAGGTCACGACGGCGAACGCCTCGCGTAAATGCGCACGAACGAGGGGGAAACGACCGGGAATGATTGCGGTGGAAACCGGGGGTTTGAATGCGCAATAATGCGAGAAGAATCCGAGAGAGAAACAGAAAATTGATGAAGCTTCATTCGGCAGTAATGGAGGACGAAGGTGCGGCCACGCGGGGAACAACAAAGAGAGGGAGACGACGCGCAGACGGACCCACCTGCCAACGATAGCAAGAAAGGAACGGAGCGGATGGTGCTTGGCTGTTTAAATCGGACGGTCCTTACTGATCGACTGATCGGACGCGCCATACTAGTCGACTGATCGGACGCGCCAAACTGATCGACTGGTCGGATGCGCCATTAAGATCGGGCCGTTCAATTTAGATCGGATGGTCCATGGTGATTGCCTACAGGAGAAGCGGGCGGGAGAAGCGTCGGAGTGGTCGGAGGACAGTGAGCATCAATGGTGGCAGCGCAGTCTACTTGGTTCTGAAGTCCAGAGAAAGTTTCAGGTGGGGAAGAAAAGATAAAGAAGCGAGGGATAAAAGAAAGGAGGGAAGATGCTAATCAATGAAACAAAATGGAGAGCTGGTAGTGGAAGCAAGACTACCAGCAAGTTAAGCGAGTTGGTTGGTGGCGAGGTGGACATGACATGGCAGTGACGAATTATTGCGAAATTAAAAATTTCATTTTAATAGAAAGGTAGATAATATTGACAGGAACATGTAGGTAAAAGGGCTCGAGCAATTACCAAACGGATGAAGAGATTGGGCTCGACGGAGTTCTCGCCGGACCTGTGGAAGAATACCGTCGGTGCTTTTGTGGCCGAGGTAAAACAATAGGTAAATCAAAATTCGGCTTGAATAGAAAAGTAGAGAATCTTGATAGGAACTCGCCGACAAAATTTGGAGCACAGTGGAGCAACGGATGAGGAGATCGGGCTCGCTGGAGTTCTCACCGAAGTTGGAGAAGAAGAGCTAGCAGAGGGAGCTCCCGGAGGCTTTTTGGCAAATCTGACCGAGTGGGATGTGGGGAATGAGAGGGAGAGGCTACGGTTCAATTTATAGGCACAAAGGAGTAACGGTTTGACGGGAATTGCTCACCGGAGTTATGACCGGATTTTTGGGCTAAATTTTTTGGCATGGTTACTGTAGCCACCGGAATATTTTGAGGAATCTTCCTTTTTCAAAATTCAGAAAGCATTAAATAATTCTAAAAAAATAGCAAATAAATTCTAAAAAATCTAAAGAAAATCACAGATATTAAACACCACATTCTGAACGGAAATAAAATAATACTAGTAAAAATAATAATTTTATTATTATTAAGTAATTATTTTTATATTGCTAAAAATTATTTTTAAACTTGAAAAATAGTAATACATGTCTAACAATTCAATAAATATTTAGAGTAGTTAAATAGGGTATTTGTAGCTTAAATAAAATATTTTCAACAAAAATTTAGCTATTACATAAGAAAAAAATTCATTTTTAATTGCTAGATATTACAAAAATCAAATAGGGACTTTTAGAAAATAACAAATAGTGTTAAATATTCTAGAAAAATTTAGAGAAACTCCTTGAATTATTTTGAACTTAATAAAAATAATTCTAACTTAAAGTTGGCTTTTATTTTTGTACAATAGTTATAATTGTTTCTGGAAAATAGGAAAAGCCTTTTTAAATACCAGAAAATTCCACAAATAAATTTAAAAAAAATTCACTTTAAATACAACAAAATCCCCGACAATTTTAATAAATTTTATTTTTGACTTTAAAACCAAGAAAATAAATAATTAATTTTTCTAACAAAGGTAACTCTTTTTAAAATTACAGAAAATCAAGAAAAAAAAATCTTTGATTGCCAGAAAATTCAATAAAATAATAACTTTATTAGTTTTTATTTTGGTAACAGAACTTTGGGATGTTACATGGAGCAACGAACGGGAGAACCCAGTGATGTTCAAGCTAGATAGAGTCTTCTGTAATCCAGCTTGGGACGTTCATTTCAAAAACCACATTCTGCACACTGTGCCTACTTCTCTTTCGGACCATTGTCCTCTTCGCCTCTCGAATGGCATTGGCCCGAGGCGGCCGGCTACCTTCCGCTTCGAGAATTTTTGGGTCAAGGTGCTTGGTTTCAAGGAAGTGGTCCAACAAGTGTGGACACTAAACACTCACCATGCGAAGCTGTGCCATAGGCTTAACCACAAATTGGGCACAACAGTGAGGAGGTTACGGGCTTGGAGTATGAAGCTCTGCTCGTAGGTAAAGCTACATCTTATCATGAACCTAGAAGTAATTCTCCGGCTCGATATAGCCCAAGAAAGCAGGAAACTTTCACAATCCGAATGAGGGCTAAGAGCAAGACTCAAGAAAAGAGTTTTGGGCCTGGCAGTGATAGAACGCTCCAGGAGAAGGAAAAACTCTTGTGTCACAAACTTAAAAGAAGGCGACGCAAAGACAAAGTTCTTCCATCTTAAAGCTAATTCAAGGAGGTGAGAAAACTACAATCAGCAGCTACGCGTGGGGCAGGGTTGGGGGTACACGCACGACGAGAAACAAGATTTCCTACAACAACACTTTCATGATGTTTTCTCCACTCCAACTATAAGAAGATATGACTTGCATTGGGAAGCGTTAGACATCACCCCCCCCCCAAAAAAAACTTGGACAGCCTCGATGGACCTTTCTCAGAGCAAGAAGTTGCATTCGCGATAGCGTAGATGCCAAGCGATAAGGCACCAGGTCCTGATGGTTTTACGGTCATGTTCTTCAAAACTTGCTGACCTATCATCAAGGCTGACATCATGGCGATTTTTCAAAGCTTGTATAACCTCAGAACGACAAGCCTCCACCTGCTAACACTACTACAAAACAAGCCATAGAAGATGCCTCATCACAGACGGTTCTTTGAAACAAATGCGCGATAAAATAATCACAAGCGGTTCCAAGGCGAACTGCAAATGCGTGACATGGACCTATCACGAGGCGGTTCTCTTAGAACCGTTTGTGATATAAACCTATCACGAGCGATTTGTAAATACAACAAATGCGTGAAGTATCCTGACAGTTCTGCGCAAGAATAAATGCGTGATACTCTAAGTCATCACAGACGGTTTTGAACAAGAACCGTCTATGATACTTTACAGACGGTTCTTATTACCAACCGTTTGTGATATGTACCTATCACAGATGGTTTGTAATAAGAACCATCTATGATATGCTGACATTATATAATACATGGTCCCGACAGAACCCTGCCCATTCCCATTTGAGCCGCCACCCTACTGCCTCCTCCCCCATTGCTCCACCCCTGCTACCCCCTCCACTGTGCCAACTTGGAGAGGAGAAGGAAGGGAAGAAAGGAGGCAGCGAGGAAAAGGAAGGGAGGAGATCTTGCAGGATATTCGTCGTGAACTCTGAGAGTAACGATCTGTACATAAGCCTTTATATTTTCTCTAGGTTAATAACTAATAAATTTTAGTATGTTTGGTTAATAGTTAAGAGTACTTGCGGTTTATTAATATAATTTAATACTAATTTGTTACATGCATGTGTAGATGGACCGAAATTGGATGTACGTTGAGAACCGTGTGAGTAAAGAGTACATTAATAGCGTATTTGCTTTTAGAAGAGCCGCCGAGTAGGATATGTTGAAGAAGGAGATAAAATTTATGTATTGTCCATGCATTGATTGTGGTAATCTGAAAATGTTTGACAACCCGACACAGATCGAAGCTCAGTTGATTCGAAGGGGTTTCAAAAAAGGGTATACATGTTGGACTAGTTGTCTCATGGGAAGACGTGCCGCAGGCAACTTAAGGCCAAATCGAAATCGAAAAACATTAAGGCGCCTCCCAAGCCTGGAAAATACTCCCTCGAAAGTCCATTGGCCACCGATACAGTGCTAGCACGCGCTAGAGTAGCTAGTTAGTCTTTGCATGTCTGGTACATGCAAAATACCCAACAGAAGGGGTGTGATACTGGAATAACCATGAGATACACGAAGGAGCATTTCTTCCATGAGCCGGACCACTTCGTTGTGTGCTTCGGCGACTTATTCGACCTATTCAACCTCGCTGCCCTCGACGCCTCACTTCTACGATGCTGGAAACTGTAAGTGTGTACAATCAAGTTCTACACTCATATAATACCGATAAATATCACAACTCATTGCTTATCTATAGATACATGATGAAACATGTCCATCGACGGAACCAACCGGTGGGTTTCCTCGACCCACACGTCATCTCTGAGCAAACAATCAACGAAGACGCACCCTACATCGTCCAATACATAACGGCGGGATTGCTTTCTCAGGACGACAAAGACTACATAATGGTGCCCTACAACCAGAAGTAAGTGCTTCACTACTTGCTATACAAATTTCATATGTACTTTATACGCAGCACGAACTTTAGTAGGTTCCACTAGATCTTATTAGTCCTTACACCAAAGAGGAACAAGATAATATACATTCATTCCCTACTAAACAAAAACCACGACTTCACCCTTCTGAAAGAAATACTCGACAGGTGTGCTCATTTCCTCCATACATAACTCCATTATAGTCTTCCTTCTTTTAAAATGGCCAAGGATAACTTTTTGGAATCATGCATGCCGTTCATCAACTATATATGTTGCAAAGGGAGGGCTATACAAAGGATCTAGCGTCACACTACAGCACAGGACGAGATTTTCGCTACGCGATACAACGCAATAATGTTATATCATACTTCGTAATAATGCGTCTCGAACTGACTGTACCTACATATGTAATTCTATTTTTGCAGTGCCGCCAGCAAAAACAAGATCACCTATGTGCATTCTACGTTTGCCATCATATGGGGCAATTGGTTAGTGCTAAGATGAAGGATCCCGAGGTTTGTCAATCTCACAATAATTATTTCCTAAATATAAATTTAAAAATATATATACTTACTACTTTACTCATGCTAGCGACAGGACATGACCATAGATTTAGATGCACTCTCTATGAAAGAGGTCTCGGAGGTTCGAAGGACGCTCTGCGCCTTCATCAAGGTGGAGATCGTTAATGCCGACAGAGAGTTTCACTCCGTCAACACCGCTGAACGACCTTAAAAATATTGATTCAATTATAATTGATCATTTTGAGTAGTTGTAATTCAATTGTATATCTAGCGACAATATATACTTGAACATAATCTTTTGTAATTGATTTTGAGTTTTAAATGATCACTTTGACTTGTGTTAACAATTGATTTATCTGTGTGATGTATCTGATTTCTGCTAGCTTGCTAGTTTTAAGAGGGCATGGCTAGCAATTTCTGAGGCTAGCCAAAAATAAATTATAATAATTAGGTATAAATGAACTATCACGGACGATTTTTGGTTTTAACCGTCTATGAAGGGGCACTATCATAGACGGTTTCAACCAAGAACCGTCTGTGATACGTAGTATATCACAGACTGTTCTATTTACAAACCGTCTGTGATATCTGTGATACACTACGTATCACAGACAGTTCTTAGTTGAAAACATCTGTGATAGTGTCCCTTCACAGACGGTTTCAACTAAAAACCGTCTGTGATGAGCCCTATCACAGACGGTTCAAAAACCGTCTGTGATAACCAACTGTTATCACATACATAAAAATTTAGATGGTTCAAAAATTGTCTATGATGACGGTTCTGAACCGTCTGTGATGTACTTTTCTGCAATAGTGTGAACACAGCAAATATCTCTCTGTTTTCGAAGAAAGATGGGGTAGAGAGTGCGGTAGACTACAGACCCATCAACCTCATCCACGGGGTAGGAAAGTGGATAGCCAAGACACTGGCATTACGTCTAGCCTCACAACTACAAACGCTGATATCCATTAATCAAAGTGCTTTTGTAAAAAGGAGAAGCATACAAGACAACTTTCTCTATGTCAAAAACCTGACAATGAGGTTACACAAATCCAAAACACCCACTCTAGTCCTCAAGTTAGAAATAGCTAAGGCTTTCGACTCGGTACGCTGGGACTACCTTCTAAATCTTATCCAAGGAAAGGGTTTCCCCTCCAAATGGAGAGACTGGATTGCAGCTTCGTTGTCGACAGCCTCCTCAAGAGTCCTCCTCAATGGCATTGCCGGTGGTAACATCATCCATGGTAGGGGCCTGCGGCAAGGAGACCCGCTATCCCCTTTTCTTTTCATTCTGGCAATTGACCTTTTACAAAAGCTGTTTAAAAGAGCAACAGATATGGGTCTTTTGGAACCCAACCGTGGACATCTACACACGCTCAAGACATCGCTATATGTTGGACCGTAAAGGCGACTAGAGGGGGGGTGAATAGGAGCACGCTCACTTTTTCACAAATTATGAACTCAATACAATTTAACTCCAGTAGCTATTAGAAAGCTATGAAGATCAATGTACCAGTACAGCGGAAGACTAGTATTGAATCCAATTAAACCCCTAAGCAATATAACAAAATCAACTAAGATTACCAAGACTCACAGCACGGGCGGTCTGACCGTTATACTCAACCGGTCGGACCGATTGCGGTGATCGGCCGGCGTTGTCTTTGGCGGTCGGACCGCTCAAAATCGATCGACCGGTGATGACGGCGGTCGGACCGCCGACTCGTAACCGATGCAGCAAATAAAATCGGCCCGATGACGAACTTGCAATTAGGTGAAACTTTTGATTCTCAACTCTAATCTTTATGAAACTTTGCACACACCTTCTATATGCTATTGAGGACCTATTCCAATTGAATATTATGATAATTCTTGGAGCGATCTTGAGCAATTGCCAATTGATTAACGAAGGTCTAAAGCGGGCAAGAACGAAAACTTGATCCTAAAGCTTGTTCGTGAGAGATTGATGATCAAGATGATGCTAGATAGATTCACACATATCACAGCAAGCTAATTCACGTGAAAGAATCAATCACAAACTCGCGGATCAAGGAAAGCCCTAAAATCACCAAATTGAAAGCAAGAACGAAAAGAGACTTATCTCAAGCAAACCTTGCATAGATTGATTTCGTGATTGAAGTGGATTACATCCACACCATCATGGATCGAGAGACAATCAAGGATCACGAAATTCACCACAAACCATCAAGAGCCCTAGCCTCCACCTCAACTCCCCTAAAGACAATTAGGGTTTTGAAACATAAAAACGCGAGGAAGGGAGAGGTGCAGCCACCATCTCCTCCTATTTATAGTGGAGGCCTAAACCTCTTAGGGTTTGACTCTCTTGGGCTCCCGTTAAGGCCCACTAACAAACGGGTCACACACGCACGCCGCGGCGCCGTCTTTAACCTTTTGACCTAAACCGCTTCACCATGCGCCATGGATTCGCCAATAGGTCACCCTTGTCCATCTTGTGTCACGCTTGAGTCGTTGACCTCACCCGGCATCGTCGATCGTTCTGGACCTCAACTCTTTAAGTCTAGTCCCGATTCTCCTCGCCGTTGACCGTCGTTGACCACCAAGCTACCTGCACAACCACAGACAAGAAAACACGTATTCGGGAACAAGTTCTTCACAACTTGACCCATGTTAGTCAAAACATGCATCATGCAAATCATATGCCATGGAACCCATGTACTTGACCTAACAAAACGACAAGATCACGAAGTTGGCGATGATCAAGTAGAAGCGGTCCGACCGCTCGGGTGAGCGGTCGGACGCCCATGGCGGTCGGACCGCTCCACAATGAGCCGATCGGACCGCCTTGGGACTTAGCCAAATTCAAGCCCGAAATTCAAACCTTCGGAAAATACAAACGAATAGAACTTCTTACTGGAGACTCCAAAAATTATGAGACCAAGTGCATTGGGATCCCCTCACTTGCCTACAACACCTATTTTTGGCCCAGCTTATTTTGACCACTTTGGTCATCGCCGGTCCGACCGCCCCATATGGCCGGTCCGACCGATTTGGGACCGGTCGGACCGCCGTGCAAGGACCGGTCGGACCGCCCCTATCCAGAATACCTGTAGCTTTGTCGAAAACACGTGAAACTACAAACCGTAAACGCCATTGCTAATTGTCACATCATCCTAAGATCTAGAGCATATCCCCATGAAATCCACACTATATGCAGATGATGCAGCTATATTCATCTATCCTACCACAAGAGACATGCAATCGACAACTAGTATTCTACAACTCTTCAAGGAATGCATCGGGCCTTGAGACTAATGTACAGAAAAGCATGGTGGTGCCAATAGGGTGTGATCACATTGATCTCGACACGCTTTTCACAGATTTTCTGGCAAACCGCTCTAACTTCCCCATCAATTACCTAGGGCTCCCACTACATTATAAAAAAACCCAGGAAGGTTGATTTCTAGCCTCTGCTGGACAAATTCGGGTAAAGGCTAGCGGGCTGGCAGGGTAGGCTGCTCTCCTCAGCTAGTCGATCTACCCTGGTAAAATCGGTGTTATACTCAATGCCGACCTACTACCTCACAACCTTCAAAGCACCACAATCCATCCTGATAAGGGCATGACCCCTATGGATACAACCACAATTGCTATGCTTGCTATTCCAATTACAAGAGTCTGTCCAATTACTCGGGAACGTGTTCGTCAACTTACTTATCGTAAATTCGTTTCTAGGGTGAGTGTATTATTTGAGAACTCTATGATCTTTGCCTAATGGAGATGATTTACTTGTACTTAGGAATCTAGGACTACGACCAATTCAAGAAGGTCACGACCAGCTCATACGCAGTTTACGACCACTTCAAGAAGGCCTACGACCGGTTGGACTCGTTGGACACAATTTACGACCGATTCAAGAAGACCTACGACCGGTTGGACTCGTTGGACACAATTTACGACCAAACATAGCACGATTCCTCAAGACCCCATAGGGCGATCCTACGACCAAGTCTTCTATCGAGATACACGACACTAGGTGTTGCGTCACCGCTTTGGAAACTAATAGGACTTTGTAAACGTGGCGAGGTCGGAGTCCGTGTTGTGTACGCCTCACCCCACTACCGACAACCCTAGGTCGACCTCCTCACGCCCCCTATATATATCGAGAGCCGTCATAGTTTAGAGCGGGTTTTTCTTAGATTATTACGCCAATTGCGGTTTGCGATTATCGGTTTGAGGAACCCCACTTGTAAACTTCATCCATATCCGCAATACAGATTGCATCTACCTCGTTCTTGTGAGTTGCTTCGATTGCTTGCAGGAACCATAACCTTCGTGGTAAGGTCGATCGCGTGCAAGCGTAGTCGATAACGACAGGCGTGCGGGTGTAGCGAATTGCGAGGTGACGATCTGTTGGTCGGAAGCCTCAAAGCGTCAACGTCCTCACGACGAACCAAATCGAACCTATCGGAAGATCGGGCCGCCGTGACTCATCAAGTGGTATCAGAGCTAAGGTTGCCCGTTAGGTAATTTCGTTTATCCCCTTTTTGTGAGTTTTGTTCCATCACCTAGAGTCCAGAAAATTTCCCTACAAAAAGTTTTAGATCGTAATTATTCCGCTGTCCAAACCACTTTGTGCCTTCGCAATTGTGGTTTCAGTTTCGCGTTGTTGAATTCGAGTCCATCGTCGGTGTCTTTGTTGCTGGTCTAGTCGTCGTAATCTAGTTTCTAGCGTCGAGTCTTTACTGTTTCGATCATCTAGACACACCCCCATACGACCACCTACTCGGTTTCGGCTTCTCCACCCTGGTCGGATTCGAACACCGAGACACCACCCCCATACGACCACAACACCACCCCCATACGACCACCTACTCGGATTCGGCTTCTCCACCCTGGTCGGATTCGATCACCGAGACACCACCCCATACGACCACCTACCGGATTGGCTTCTCCACTGAGTCGGAACGAGCGCTGGTCGGATTCGACCGCCACTCGTGTCCGACAACCCTATTTATTATCTTGTTGCTCTCGGACACCCCCACCACCTGGTCGGAAACAATCGACTGGTCGGATTTTTTCCCATAGCTAAAGTTCAGAGAGAGAGAGAGAGAGTATCTTTTAATTACCTTTTTACCCCTGCTCTCCGGAAAAAGTTTGTGACCCATATATATCCATAGACCCAGAAAAGGGTTTTGAAGAGTTTTGAGTCAAGGTCACATTCGCAAAAAAAAGGAAACCTAGGTTGGGTTTTTGCAGTCCAAAAAAAAGAGAAAGAAAGCAAAGAGTGCAAAAAAAAAGAAAGAAAGCAAAGAGTGCAAAAAAAAAGAAGAAGGAAAAAAAAGTTGCTTTGTGATTTTGGATCCGATTGTGTTTGTATCTACCATATCCTTCCGTTTGCTTGAGCTAGTTCTAGGAACGCAGCGTTTGGGCCAAACAAGCGTGACGAGTCTTGTGGACTTTTATTCACTTTGCTAATCTGATTTCATTATTGCTATTCCTTGCTACTAAACATTGCCTTCCGAGCTCCACATACTTAGGCCCTCAGATTGGATCCTCGCATTCGCCTCTGCCGTGGTCATACATCCCACCTTCTCAGATCAGACCACCTGCGGCAATTTGGTAAGAAACTCGTAAGAGCTTGGTAAGACGCGTGAGAGTGTGTGACTCCACCTTACGACCACCTAGTAGTTGATAGAGATAATACCTTTTGTGTTGTCTTTTGTCTCCTACTAACCATGTCAGGTGAAGAATTGGATGCGCAAGAGTGTGTTTTGAGGGGAGAGTTCATGACGCTCTTGGATGAACAACGCACCACCATGAATTAGTTCATCGACAGGAAGCTTCAAGCTACCACGACCACTTTACAACGCTCAATCAAGCGATAGTATTGCAAAGACTCACTACACGCCTCGAAAGAATGGTGAACCGACCACCAAACACTGGTCGTGTGGAACCTCATGGTGCAGCCCATGACCATGAGTTTGATAATGATAATGAGATGCACGACCACGACACCTTTGATGCACGACAACGGAACCGGCCGAACTTCAACCGTCAAGGTATGAGAGGTAACAACTTTCAGCAACATAATGCACGTGTTAATGATGATCCATATGCTAAAGTTAAGTTCTCTATTCCATCTTTTGCGGGTGCTTACGATGCTGAAATATATCTAGATTGGGAGATGACGGTAGAACAGAAATTTAATACTCACTTAGTTCCTGAAGTGCATAGAGTTAGGCAAGCCACCAGTAAATTTAAAGATTTTGCTATCTTTTGGTGGGATCAAGTAGTTAATTCTGGTTCAACACCTGATACATGGGATAGATTGAAGGTAGCTATGCGTGCTAGATTTGTTCCTCCTGCCTTTAAACGTGATATATGTAAGAAATTACAGCGTTTAAATCAAGGTAGTAGAACTGTAAGGGAATACTATCATGAATTGAAAGCTCATTTGTTGCGTTGTGGGTTAGAGGAACATGCTGAAGCTACCGAAAATAGATTCTTAAGTGGACTTAATCATGAAATTCAGGACATTCTTGTTCATAAAGAATATAATTCTCTCTCTCAGGTTATTTATACTTGCTTGTAACGTTGAATGTCAGATTGAGGAGAAATTAAGAATACTTGATGATAGAAAACATGAGAACAAGCCTGTGTTTGTGTCTTTTTCTGTGACTAACAACTTGCAGGGAGTTGGGAACCATGCCGAAGAGGAGAATGAGCTGATTGAACCATCGACTCCATTGGTTGAGAAGGAAGATGAGGAGATGGATGCACCTATATCATTTGAGGAGAGCCAAAAAGGTAAGGATCATGGTACTATCATCACACAAGGTGAGTATGTTTGTAAAGAACTACAATTGCCCGCTGTTCATGCTATTTTAGAGCAAAAATTAGTGGAAAACAATTCTGATATGCCCATATTCCACGTAGAGAATTCAAACTGTATTGATTTTTGTGCACCATGTGGTAAACTTGTTGAGTTACCTGTTGACTTGAGTGCACCATGTGATAACATAATTGAATTGCCTCTTGTGTTGAGTGATTCATGTGATGAGTCCATCACATATCGTGATCTTGTAGAATTGGTTAGACATAAAGAAGTTTTGACTAGAATTTATCCTCGCGATTCTTTATGTTACATTATGTTGGAGCCACCTATGAGATTGTCACATGCTATGGAGAAAGTTTCTGAAATTGCAAGTACAATCTCCTTGTCTAGTGCGTATACCCCTGGATATAAGATTAATTTGATTAGAGATTATGAAGTAAACAATCAATTTCTTGTATATCGAATATGCATAACTGGTGATCACATAGATGAATTGAAGCTTACTGTTTTGAACCACAATTCTTGTGTGCCAGATCTTGTATTTATTATGAGAGGAAAATAACCTTTAGTGATCATCCAATGGCTATGTGTTCATCTCTTATTGCACCATCTAGTATTGACAATCTGCATAATGATGTTGAAGTATGGAAAAACTTTCAAATCTTTTCACCCTTACTAGATGAATTTGCTAACGCTCAATTGAAATATGTTTATATGGATGAACTTTGTATAAACCCGAAGGTCGTAGATTTGCTCATATATACTACCACTGCAAGTTTACAACTTCAGATATTTGAATTGTATAAATGCTTCACTTACATTTGCAAAACTAGTTGCAATAATTGCTGTGTGAGAAATTTTGTTTTGCTCATTAATATATATGATTATTCTTGGCCTAATAATACAATGAGCTTTTATGAATACTACTATTTTAAAACATTAATTGTGCAACAACGAAGAACCGTTAAAACGGATGACGTATACATATACCATGCATACACCTTGTTTTCTTTGTTATCCTATTTTCAGCTTATCAAGAGCCGAGGACGGCTTTGTTTTCAAGAAGGGGAGGATGATAAGGGCATGACCCCTATGGATACAACCACAATTGCTATGCTTGCTATTCCAATTACAAGAGTCTGTCCAATTACTCGGGAACGTGTTCGTCAACTTACTTATCAGGTAAATTCGTTTCTAGGGCTGAGTGTATTATTTGAGAACTCTATGATGCTGCCTAATGGAGATGATTTACTTGTACTTAGGAATCTAGGACTACGACCAATTCAAGAAGGTCTACGACCAGCTCCGCACGGTTTACGACCACTTCAAGAAGGCCTACGACCAGTTGGACTCGTTGGACACAATTACGACGATTCAAGAAGACCTACGACCAGTTGGACTCGTTGGACACAATTTACGACCAAACATAGCACGTATTCCTCAAGACCCCCATAGGGCCAGTCCTACGACCAAGTCTTCTATCAGAGATACACGACACTAGGTGTTGCGTCACCGTTTTGGAAACTAATAGGACTTTGTAAACGTGACGAGGTCGGAGTCCAGGTTGTGTACGCCTCACCCCACGGCCGCACAACCCTAGGTCGACCGCTCACGCCCCTATATATATCTGAGAGCGCCATAGTTTAGGCGGGTTTTTCTTAGATTATTCTGCCAATTGCAGTTTCGCCGATTATCGGTTTGAGGAACCCCACTTGTAAACTTCATCCATATCCGCAATACAATTCAGATTGCATCTACCTTGTTCTTGTGAGTTGCTTCGATTGCTTGCAGGAACCATAACCTTCGTGGTAAGGTCGATCACGCAAGCGTGGTCGATAACGACAGCGTCGCGGGTGTAGCGAATTGCGAGGTGACGATCTGTTGGTCGGAAGCCTCAAAGCGTCAACGTCCTCACGACGAACCAAATCGAACCTATCGGAAGATCGGGCCGCCGTGACTCATCACATCCTCCGAACCCTGGACCGATTAAGGAGGAGGTTCCTCTTGGCGAGGTCAGAAGTGTTAACTGGTGGGAAATGCAAAGTAAATTGGAAAAGGGTGTGTCACCCAAAAGAACATGGCGGTTTGGGAATTCTCAGTCTTTCTAGGTTTGTAAGGGAACTCAGGCTTCGCTGGCTCTGGCAAGAATGGAAAGCCGAAAACAAACCTTGGGTTGGCATGGATATACCTTGCGACGAGACCGACAGATGTCTTTTTGCGACGGCCACCTCAATCACTTTAGGCAACAGGAAAAAAGCAAAGTTCTGGATGTCGGCCTGGCTCAATGGGACTTCTCCTCAGGACATCGCACCGGAGATCTACCATCTTTCCATCCAAGAAAACAGAACGGTTCACACGGCGCTGCATGAAAATTGCTGGATACAGGACATAAACCTAAAAGGCATGACCCAAGATAGAGTAGTCCATCAATTTCTTCGACTCTGGGAAAGAGTCCACCAAATCACCTTGGACCCATCGGCATCGGATGAGATCATTTGAAAACAATCTTCAAATGTCTACCTAGCTAAATTAGCTTACACTCTGCAATTCTTAGGATCAACGACAACGGAGTTTCAAAGTCTCATATGGAAAACATTGGTGCCACCTATATGCAAACAATTCGCATGGCTACCTATTCAAAATAGACTTTGGACATCTGACAGACTACAAGCGCGGGATTGACCAAATCAGGCCCTTTGCCCCTCTACAGGCAGGCCCCAGAATTGATCATGCATTTATTGGCGGAGTGCGGGTTCTCTCGTCGAGTTTGGCAATCAATGGCAGACTAGCACTACTACAGAAAATGACATCACAGACGGTTCAAAATCGTCATCACAGACGGTTTTATGAACAGTCTAACTTTATGTGTCTGTGATGACATGAGGTCACCACAGACGGTTTTTGAACCGTTTGTGATAGTTACTATCATAGACGGTTCATGAATAGAACAAATGCGTGATAGTTCTATTTTCGCAGATGGTTACGAACAAGAACCAAATGCAGTGATAATGATTATCACTGAGCGGTTCTTATTTAGAACCGTCTGTGATAGCTTTTTCTATTGCAAAAAAAACAAAAACAGGTTTTCACTTCGTCTGGAGCCTCCAAAGCCTCGCGAATGAATCTGATATGGATTTTTGGATTGAAATTTTCGTTAGCTTTCCCACAATAGCCACAACATCACCCACATTACAGTAACATCAACTCAATCCATTCACATAGCACTAAAAACAACACAGCATCACCCACATCACAATAGCATCAACTCAATCCATTCACAGAGCACTAACACATCATAGTAGTAATCCACATCACAGAGCAAAAGGGGGAGTAGAAAGAGTGAGATCGTGGGAGGCTGGGACGACGAGGTCGTGGGAGGCCGGTGATGACGAGGCCAGTGTGAGACCCCGGCTTATCGGGCTTGTAATGCTTAGCCATCCATTGGTCCTAGCATCACAAATCAGATAACCCGAGACTCGAGACATGTATACTTCCCAGAAATGCAGTATACACATCTCTTTACAAAATTCATGCATCAATTCCATTCATTCACATAGAACTGAAGCAATGCAACAAATCAGAAGATAACATAAATAAAGTATAGTTATTACAAAAGAGAGGCCGACCGGCCAAATGACATATACATAAAGAAATAGAACAGCGGAAGCAAAAGTGTCATAAGATGGCCATAAACCAAAAGAGCCAATCAGTGTGCCTTTAACCCACAAGATAACCGACCGGACCGCCAAGCTAGTCGTCGAATCCACAGCACATTTCACAAAAGTGAGGCCCTTGGGGCTCACCTTCCTCCCCTGCAACAAAGAGCCCAGCAAAGCCGGGTGAGTACTTGGAATGTACTCGCAAGACTTACGTGTAGAGTAAAAAACTTGTACATAACTATCTGCAAGCTTTTTGAGTGGAGGCGGTATGTTTTACCTTTAGCATAAAGCAAGTTTTCATTTGCAATAATGTAGTACATTTAAAAGCAAGTTAACAAATCTGTTTTTAATGTTCAAATAATCGTAAATGACAACAATATAACAGTAGATAGAAGACAACAACAGTCCTGGAAGTGACTAACCCATTAGTCACCACAACAATAGCATGAATTACCCATTCATACCACCCATGTCAAATTTTAATTTTAAAAGGTTGTAGTCTAGTTCTTGCACGACCTTACCAAGCATGTCCATAACCTAGGACGAGACTATTCGAATAGTTTTATCCCTGCAGGGGTGTACCAATGTACCCACACGCGGATCGCCTTTTGCCAAGCTATTAAGCACACTTCCTTAGGTATGCCGGCACGGCTAAGTCCTACGAGACATTTCTAATATTGTGTATTACCCACGAGCCGCCCGTATGGATAGAAACCGATACGTTGTGTCGGAGTCATTGTAAAGCCTCGGTCAACTACCCGTCGCAGGTAAAGCCTTGGACAACTACAATGCTCCTCGAGGTGGAGAGCCTACCCGGAATCTCCACCACCGCACACCCAACACAAGAACACATATCATGTTTCACACAACACACACAACCCTCTCCTGCGACTCGGACATAACCCACGCCAAAGTACTAAGTCAAGAGAGGTCACATATCCCTCTCGCGTGGTTAGCACGCATAAGCGCTTGGCTTAGTGACACAAGTAACTCGGTCCTTGATGACCTAGGCACCATTCCATTCACAGCAACAGATCACACCAATATACCATTGTGCCCAAGTCGAAACAGTTTTATTTTCAGTTTTTGACTTTACAAAATTAACAAAGCACAAAGTGCCGAATATAATGGAGTAATAATTGTATTTGTGTGATCAAGATCATCGACTAAGTCGATGACTGCCCAATACTACCGACTTCTAAGCATTTCTAAGCGTGACATCGAAAAGACAATAAAAGAGCATAATTAAATCACTGGGCTCTAATTCACCAGCGATATTAATAACTTATGGTGGTGGCAGGGGATAACAATTTGAGGGCAACAATGCAATAGGAATAACTACCTCTAATCGGGAAAAATTAATTTGACACAAAAGCATGCATACATATGATTTGTAAACAAAGTATTAGACTTGAAAGTAATGGGAAATTTATGATCAAACTGCTTGCCTGCTTGCTGTGGGTCAAGATGTTGCTGAGGATCAATTATGTTGTCAATGTGCTCTTCGGATCCTAACGAGAAAGCGAAAAAGGAACCGATAAGAACGAAGAAAACCCAAAGACTCAACAGCAAACTTGCTCCAAAAATTCTGAAAATTTTACAGTAGTAAGAGCATAATTTATAGAGAATTTAGCAATGAGAATCAATCAATTTGGATTCCTAATGCCAAAGATATGACCAAAAGAAGGACTTACGACCAGGTAGTGGTTGTAGAAGAACTTACGACCATGACATAGTCGTAGTAAGATTTACGACTAGTTACAAGTCGTAGTAGAACTTACGACTAAGCTACGGTGACTGGTCGAAAATCCGACCACGAGGCAGCGCCTCCCGCACGCTTTGCCAGTG
The DNA here is from genome assembly GCA_036346395.1 of Hsuehochloa calcarea. NCBI lineage: Eukaryota > Viridiplantae > Streptophyta > Magnoliopsida > Poales > Poaceae > Hsuehochloa > Hsuehochloa calcarea. Next base: position 44,812,262 of record CM070600.1, read on the forward strand.
GCCCGGCGGCGTCTCCAACCACAGCGGTGCCAGCCGAGGGTAGGGATGAGTGTCTAAAAGTTTAACGGTCCGACCGACGGCCGAAGATCGTGGGAGTATATTTGGCGGCTGATGCGACCGTGAGTGCGGCTGAGTAGGTATGGCTCGGGAGAACTCCCGAACGGACAATTACCAAAAGAACAACGAAAACACATCTATGCTCCTATAGGGCAATGCGAAACTACCTGAGCTGAAGAACGACCAGAGACCCACGGAGTGGCTCCGGCGACGAGTGACCGAACGGCGGCGGTAAGGTCCTCACTAGGCCACAGCGACCTGAGCAAAGAGAGAACCAAACCGAGTGAGGGTTAAGCTCCAGAGAGTAAAGGGGGAGCAGAGGGGACAAAGACTTGAAGAAGAAAAACCCCCGCTGCACCGCCTCCACCGAAGCTCCACACTCAACAATGGCGGTCGAGGAGATTGCGAGGAACTGCAGCTCAAGCAAGCTGGTGAGTGCTAGCTGGAGTTGCGGAGGTGCTAAAGGCAGTTAAGGGTGAAGCAATGGAGTTTAAATAGAGCAATGGCAGAGAGCAACGGCCGGGTTTTCCAGTCGGGTCAACACTGCCTTGAGAGCACTTGAGAGCGATGGGAGCAGTCGAATCATGGCCTTCTGAGGGAGGAGCGCGACGGGCATTAAATGTGCGCAGAGATAGCCGTTTAAAGGCGACTGTGGAGTGGACAGGACGCCGCGGTTTTTCTGCTCTGCGCACGCTATTTTGAGGAATTATTTGAGGTAGCAAACAAACTCCAAAATTTATAAAATTTTAACTGGAGCTTGCTGACAGCAGGAGGAACCTCTCATAAAATTTTTAGAGATTTTCAGGAACTAAATTTTTCTCCAGAAATTCCAGAAGAGTAGAAATATGGTTTGTCCAATTCGACTTGCCTCCAAAAATTATCAAAGAATTTCTAAAAATCATGAGATAATTCAGAGGTGTTGCCAAGCCTCCCTAGAACTCAGGGAAAAGATTTCCTAGGGTCTGACACAAGATCTATGCCACGAAGGTTTTTGATTGGAGTCAAATGAGGATTGGATTTTGATTTTCCATAATTCTTTTTGAAGGAATTACAGAAATGACCAAGGGCTTCAAGATGCAAGAGAAGTTTTTAATTTATTCGTATTTTCTTACATTTGAAACACAAATCCATATTTGGGATGTTACAGCCAGGGGAGGTGGAGGAGGCTGCGAGCGACGAGCTCAGGGGAGGATGGGGTGACAAAGTGGAGGAGGCCGGGGGCGACAAGGTCGTGGGAGGCCGGCCACGACGAGGCTGGGGCGAGGTGGAGGAGGCCGCGGGCGATGAGCTCGGTGGAGACCGGAGCGCAAGGTTAGGGCGAGATGGAGATGGAAGAGGAGAAATGACAGATAAGGAGATGGAGATGGCAAAGGAGGAGATGGAGGACTCTGTTAATATAAAGATATTTTCGGCAGCCCGCCCATTAAGTGCAAATTTTTATTTTCCAACCCAATAAAACAAAAGTATCATAGATGATTTTTATACAAAAACCGTCTATGATAAGCATATCATCACAGACGGTTCTTAATACAAACCGTCTGTGACGGAATTACGAAAATACTAGTCGGAAGGAGATTTCGACTATCTGGTTGAAGGAAAGTTTCGACTACCTGGTCGGAAGGAGTTTCGACTAACTGGTCAAAGGAGATTATGACTACCTGGTCGAAGGAAAGTTTCAACTACTTGGTCGAAGAAGATTTTGACTAGCTGGTCGAAAGAAGGTTTCGATTACCTAGTCAAAGGAGACGTCATCATAGACGGTTCTTATTACAAACTGTCTGTGATATGTAACTATCACAGACGGTTCGTGGTTAGAACCGTTTGTGATAGCTAAATATCACAGACGGTTCTCTAGAACCGTCTGTGATAGGTACACATCACAGACGGTTCATCTTGGAACCGTCTGTCATTATTTTATCACAGACGATTTCAAAGAACCGTATGTGATGAGGCGTACGTCTTCTATGGCCTGTTTTGTAGTAGTGTAGGTGGGTTGTGCGCTGCTTAGGCCACTCTACTGGCCGGTCTATCACGACATAGACGAATGGTGGAGGACAGTTTGCCACACTGGTCATCTACCGAGAAGGGCAATAGCTTCGATGGTTATCCTAATCACTTGGCAGATCTGGATAGAGCACAATGCCAGAATCTTCAAACGTCGATTCTCCTCGTCTATGGATTTGGTCTCTGAGATCAGGGAAGAAGGAAGAGTTTGGACGCTAGTATGGGAGAAATGTTGGGAGCAATTAATACCACTGTAATTAGAGTTTAAATTATTCTCGGGGTTTCGGCCCTAGAATTAATTTTGTTTCCTTGATCTAGTTTATTAATCGAAAAGGTAACTCTCCTACCGGTTTCAAAAAAAAGATCACATGGCGGCGGCGTCAAATGCTCAACGCTAGCTATCATATGTGCGAGTATTTAGCCGATTAAGGAGTAGTTGATGGATTCCTTTTTTTCTAAGAGAAAGGACTAGTTGATTAGGAATTAAATAATGACGCTATTCCATTAGCTAGGATTAGGAATGAAAAAGAAAAGAAAAAATGCTTTCTGGGAAATTGTAAGAACTCTCTCATTCGAAGGGAGCCCACATGTTGCAATTAGCTAGCAGGGCTTGCCTGCTTGTCACTGATAGTAATTCAAGTCCACTCCCGCTAGGTTCACCTAATTTGAGTACTACAATTGTGGATAGGTACATGTATCCAAGAGTCAGGATTGATATTTTACAGTTGAAATGATCAAATGGGCGAAGTAATTAAACAATTTTTATCATTTGTTTGTAATTATGACCTGGATCGACAGGGTGAAGAGCAAGCTACCTCTAAATGATATCATTAAATCTACTCCATTTCACAATTTTCTAATCTCATTAATCTACTCCATTCACTACCAGAAACCGTTAATTTTCCAAGTGCCCGAAACACTCGGGAAAATACCAAAAACACTCGGGATACTAATTCTCGAAGGTCGGCCATTGGAAAAAAAAACACTCGGGTAGTTTAGTCGGGTAAAATCTGGTTTCCCGAGTATTACACTCGGGACAAATAACTTTCCCGAGTGTTAGAATTTACACTCGGGAAACATCCAACACTAGGGAGAATAGTTCGCACAACGGTTTCAATGACATAACAAAATATTTTCCCGAGTGTATGTCAACCAAGGATACTCGCGAATCAAGTTTCATTCTCGAGTGTTTTTCAATGGACAGTCCGGAATCAAGTTTCAGTACCGAGTGTTTTTCAACGGACACTCGGGAATCAAGTTTCATTCCCGAGTGTTTTGTAACGGACACTCGGGGATCAAGTTTCAGTCCCGAGTGTTTTTCAAGGAATAACACTTGGGAAATATGTTGTCAGCCACACAGGAAACATGCTTCCCAGTGAATACATCTCAATTTTATACATACAATGTGCATTTCATATAATGCATATTCCACCACAAGGTATCACCAATGCACAACTCATTACATATATAGACTCGACAACAACATTGACATAATATTTGAGATCACAATATAACGTTCACATATATAGGTTGGACATCCAAGTAATACAACATTCACATATATAGATCTGAGATCCAAGTAGTACAATTTCACGGAGTGAATGCTTAGTACATCAATTGTCGAGGTGCATGAGTTAGCCTTCAACTTGTCGCTCCTAGTGCTGATCAACTGCGAAGATGATGACCATGGATTAGTTCTTTAACTCACCAACTATTGGCAGTACATACTGATTCTTAAACTTAATGTGTGGTTGAAGTACTTAGCCTTCACCCTTCAGTAAGACCAATGTAGGCCCTTCGGTACTTTTACCATTATAGCACCACGTTAAAAAATACAGCCAACGCATGCAAGTAATAGAAGTGAATGAGAAATGGGTAAAGTTATACCTGCGCCTTCATACCATCTTTTGAAAGCCAAAAGAAATTAGGTACCCTTGCAAGATGCTGCTTGAAATAGAAAAGGACTTCCGATCATGTGGTAACTCCGGTGGGACTTCATCTCCAATAACAATTGTTTCCCCTCTTTGAAGTACTATGGTTAATGGGTTACACAAAGCAATGTCTCCTGATGCTTAAACATTTATGTTGATGGCTTCATGGCTGCATTTAATGTTGGGCACTTACATTAGTAACAGATAGTACACTAAGCCCGCTACAAAAAAAATCGATCATGGAGTCATGACCCACACAAATAATTCAACTATCAAAAGGAGTAACACTAAGCAATTGTTAAACTCCGGAGTAAACATTGAAGTGTTAGAATCATATGTCAAGCTTGATATGTCATACAAATGTGAACAAAAGTCACCAATTATTAGATAATTAGTAGTTCTAAATCATGCTTCCCAATGATGATAGTTCATAAAACAAGAGATGCATAGTATTTTCATCAGTGGAACCTTTGCGGCAATAGTACCTTCAGGATACAAAGTTATGAATGATCATTAGAAACAAAACAACATATCACAATATTGTAGGTGATAGCATATAAGGGATAAAGAGTAGAGACCATCTACTAGCATATGAGGGCAGGAATATCACAACCGAATGAAGCAAATTAACCGAATCCTATACATGTTCCATCTACTAGCACCATTATTTGATTAGATCCGCAAAACTCACAATCCAAACCAGAAAAACTAGTACAAAGGGGACTTGTAACAGCACAGCCGGATTGCTACCAATTTACAAGAAAAAGAAACAACTAGGAAGCGGGCATCGAGTAGGGTACCTGTGGCTCAAGGTGAAGTAAGGGTTGAGCGCCTTGGAGAAATCGAAGCGCAAGCCCTCGAACAACTCGGGCTTCAGTGCCACTGCAACAAACAAGAAGAAGATCATACATAGTATCACCATCGATTCCATCGACGGTGGTAATAATATCACAGATCAAAGAAGGGGGTGGGAAGGGGACGCACCGGCGCTGGCACCTTACTGAAGGCCTCGCGCTGGATCTCCTCGTAGGGGATGGGGTAGGGGAGGTTCATGTAGTCCACCTTCTCCTCCTCAGCCGCCTTCTCCTCCTCCTTCTCAAACAATTCCGCGCCTCTCTTCTCTGCCATCCTCTTCCCCCATACTATAACCCAACAAGCGGTAACCCTAGTACACCTCAGTATGCACTACACGTTCACATAGAACATCTCATAGTAGTAGCATCACAAAAGCTTTCACAGAGCATTAGGGAGCAGGGAGTAGAGAGGGATTAAGGGGGGAGTAATTTTTTTACCTCAGTGCAGCGGCGAAAGCAGACCACAGCAGCCCACCCAATCCCTTTTCACTTGCATGAGCACAAGCCAAGACCCATATCATTGAATTGAATCAAGAACAACACTGAAATCTGAAAGTGAACCTTAAGCATCAAACATCACTAAATAATTAATCAGACTCATACAAACCAAAGGCACCAGAGGAGAGAAAATAAGGGGGGTAAAGGGGAGCCATTAGCCTGTCATGTAGGACAAGAGGGCAAGGGCCGGCGACCACAAAGTAGGGCTGCCGAGCCACCGAAGAACCGAGGGGCATGGGGCCGAGCCCAGGAGGCGCTCGGGCGTGGCGATCGGTGGCGGCAAACCACGGGCCGGTAGTTGGGGTCAAGGCGGCGTTGGCCACCAGGCTGCTCCGGGGAGACGGGTGGAGCGGAGGTGGAGCAGAGCGTTGGACCGAGGAGTCGCGGGCCGCGCCAGGCGGCGGCGGAGCTGGGCTAGGCCAAACTAGAGGGGGGCTTACCGCGGGAGGAGGAGCAAGCGAAGCCGAACCAGGGACGCGAGAGGGGGTGCACACAGGCATCGAAGCTAGGCGCCGGGGAGGAGCTACGCGCCGAGCCGAGAAGGAGGCGCTGGAGGGAGAGATTTGCCGGAGGAGGAAGAGAGCTAGGGGATTTTTCGGTGGTGAGGAGATAAGAGAGATAAGGGAGGTGGTCACCAGGGAGGAGGGAGGAGGAGGACAGCGGTGCCGGAGGAGGGAGGAGGCGGGCGGGGCTCGGGAGGAGGGAGGAGGTAGTGCAGGCGCGGGCACGGGCGCGGAAGGAGGGAAAAAGGCCTGGGCGCGGAGGAGGATTGGGGATGTAGGGTTAGCGGTGGGGAAAAAAAGGGCACGGTGGGGGAAAAAGGGTGTGGCATGCTCTCCTTTCTCTCCCTGAGTGTTTACTCCCCTTCATGAAAAGGGCCCCTCTCTAATTATATTATGGGTAGAATATGCAATTAATCATACCTTTCCCTTCATGCCCCACAGGATATTGAGCAAGGCTTAAAACAATCTCTTTACGTAAAGCCTGCGGGATTAGCTTCTCATAAACAAACAACAAACGCATATCACGAAGTCCCTAAAGAAAACATTCTAGTGATTGCACTTTTGAGCTTAGCATGAAAAGGCTCCAAAATAGAGTGTTTTTTGATAAATTTAATCAAAAGGGTTCTTTCATCGTGGATTACACTTTTGATCTAATCTCGTGGGGCAAGCACGTAGCAACAGCCATAAACGTTACGAAGGCACAAAGAAGCTCATCTCGCAATACTTGGACGGTGATGGAAGATTTGGACACATTGTAGGAGAAGTGCTTCTATAGTGCACTCCTATCGTGGCAAATATAGTTGAGCTGATCTCCATAGATTTCTATGCTAGCTAGGGTTATAAGAGATCTTATTTTGCAAACTCACGCCAAACCCCACCCACCGGCTTCACTTTTTAATAAATTAAGTTGAGATACTACTTAAGCGATTTACCTTGGTTTTGTAACTTCACAGTACACATATTGTTCTTTCATGAGGGGGCAGTACATGGTTTGGAAAATATGAAGTTAATTTAAGACAAGAACTATATATTTCTATCCGTATAGGTCGGTCAGCGATTCTCGACAGTCATGCGAGTGGCCCCACTTCCCGAGGCCTAGAGGGCCTTTTAGCACGTGCGCTATAGTTGGAACTCTCATTAACGGCGCTGGAACCCTAGCTAGGGTTTAGTATTTATATTCTCTAACACAAGCAATTTAAAGGCTGAATATACAGGACAAGTAACCAACGGCACGGTTTCCGAGGCAACGACCGACCACGAGAGCTTTCTCCTTGTGTAATGTAAGCACCTGGCTCAACGTGGACATGGCGAACCTGCCCCCATCTGGCCTAGGGCATGCAGAAACCCACAGGCTGCGAGCTGATCACTTTCCATGGTTTGGACTTGGAGATAAGAGGTTGATTAAGCAGGCAACCAATGCTAATCTTGCATCAACTTGCCAATTTGCATCATGGACGAGAGGTGTACGTCCTCCTAATTCAGGTTATAAAAAATGGCCATGCCACTGGCAAGGGGAATGGATGGCTAGCTTAGCTCTACGTGTTCTCTTCTAGGGTTTGCCGAAGGGTAAGGCCAGGGGGTGCCTCCCTAGAATGAAGAGCTAATTAAACAAACTGTACATGCATGCTAGAGTGATCACCTCTTAACTTTTGGGCCATGATCAAAAGGAGAGTGAATTCAGGCTGACAAGCTAGGTCTCTAGCACATGCCCCCCCTCGCACATAGCATATATACATTGATACCTAGATGCATGGTTAATTTGTTGTATCCACGCAAATGCATATGCATGCATATACATTTGTTCCCCCTAAAAGTCAGGTATAGAAAACGCTATCATGCAAACAGAGGCTAGGAGATCATCCTGACCTCGATCGAGTCAATTAACTGTATATTTAGGCCGAAAGCGTACATCGCAGTTGGTTATGGTTCATGATCAGCATGGGGACCGACCTCAATGAAAACTAATTAGCATGATGATGCAAGTTCATGAACCATAAGCCAGCTTGACAAGTGTTGAAATATCTTAACCTAATGATTGCACTTATGATTATAATCATTTGTGAAAATTGCGCCTGCGGTCATCAAACTTGTCCAATATACCATTTTTAATGTGGTGTGGAAGCTATGGCGGAGCCGGTATTTAGGCAAAATCGGCTATAGAACACTCAACCTTTGTGGCATTTGTTTAAAGACATTGAAAATTTGTGTCATTGCTGTATGACACTTAACTTTTGTGCATGCCAATGCCAGGACATGTATATAAATTAACTTTTACAACTGTATTTTCAAAGGAAAGAAAAAGATACCCTGTGTTGCAAGTATATATGCGCACAGCATATATGCATGCATCTCATCAGTAAAGGAAAATTTTGTACATTCATTTCTTGAACGCGTTTCCATTTTTTTCTTTTTGAGATGTTTGATTGATGCACATAGTTTTGTGATTCCCATATGGCATGTACTGCTATCTACTACGCGGAAGAATCTGTAGAAAGTTGTTGTCACTTGAAAGACTTAATGGTATTGTTTCTGTTTATTTCCTCTTTGATACATAGGATGAATGAGAATATTAGGCGCAAATAGGAGAGATGTGAACTGCAGCTTTGGCCTCATGGATGAAAACAAAATAGAAATACACAAAGTGTTAGGTTAGGTATGGGTATAGTACTTCCGAACGAAATAAAGTAATAAAACAAATGTAAACTTTATATTATTTAACTAGCTAATATTTGAACGAAGTCAATTGACCTTATAAGCTAATATTTGTGTTTGGAGATAATGATGATGACATAGTCATGGCATGGGAGGGATGTAAGTGAACTTGGTGATAAGATTTTTCAGATAGATGTGGCCAACTCAGGAAGTTGCTTGGCGCTGCAAAATTTTGGACGCTTTAATTGATGCTCCTTTTGTGTAAGAAAATATGTCCACGTCGTACCTTTTGTCTTGCTTATTTTCTTGTTTATAGCTCGGCAGAGGACATATTTTTGCAACTGCGAAGGGGACACAACGCAATGAAGCTGCTCAGCAAGTGCTGCTTCAACTTGAAACTTGTGCTTTTGCCACAACGCTAGCTAGCTTGATCAGCTCGTTGAAAAGTTAACTTGTAGCTGAGAGCAGGAGTGTAACTAAACACGTAATACAGTACTGCAAGACTAGGACGAAAATAGAGGGAGTACTGGTGAAACAAAGTTATCATGAGGTAAACTAACAAATACATATTTAAATATCATGTGTAATCTAAATTGATACATAAATTATGAGAAACAAAATTAAATGAAAAATATATTACATGCATGTAGTATCTTAATGTAGAGATAGTACGTTTCAAAAACTCAAAAATATACACAAGTACCAATCTTAAGAACAAAATTAACTAAAATTACGATGCAAGCAATGGCTGAAGTACTAAGAGATCGTATCAAGCGTGTGATGAACGGAGCTGGTACTCTAGCCCCCTCGTGCACCTGCGGTGGATCCACCCCTGACTAGGAGCCTGTTTGAAAAGCAAGAATGTACTATGAACTTTTGCAGGAAACAACACAATTTCCACAAAATTCATATAAAAGCTTAGAATATTCGGAATGAAGCCTAGATATGCGAATACAATTCCCAACTCTCCTCGGTAAACAATTTTCATTTCAAAAGTATATACCGGCGCATCGTAGACGATGAGATATTTGAATACTAGCTACTACGTACTCTAGCCAGAACATGGCCATGACAAGCGCAAGCATTGTACGCCAAGGCTTTTGGGCTGTGCCTTTCCTAGTTTATTGGAGATCGATGAACGAGATGAGAGTTGCATCAATAGCTGCAAAAAAAAGTCACAAGTTGGAGAGAATTTTTGGGTAGGTGTTAACAACGAGAGCAAAAGGTGGTGGCGATCGAGCTCAGTGAGGTGGAGAGCTCACCTCCCTGAATCGCCAAAAGGCACTGCAAGCTCGCTCTCGATCTCGCTGTACGTGTGTATGTGTGTACACTGTGAAGGATGCTTCGTGCATTGCTGGCACTGCACTGTAAAGGCAGGGACCCACTTGCAGGCTACTGCTGACAGCATGGCGCCAGTTGATCGGTGTTTCATTTTCTTTTGCTCATCTTTTAGAACCGGAAAATTAAGGTGCTTGAGCGCGTAACTAATTAAGGGCTAGTTTATGCTTGCTGTCCTGCGTTATGCTGTTCCCAACAAGATTTTGATGCCATATATGGCCCTCAAAAAATTATTTGAACTGATTTGTTGTTTTTTAAAATAGAAAAATACGATCGCTTTTCAAAAACCACACCGCAACGCCAAACATAGCCTAGTCTCTCCGAATGTACAACCACTCTAGTTAAGAAAAAAAATGTTTTTTAAATCGAAAAAAAAAATCAACTTTTGAGTCTTAGACAACGCGAAAATGCCTTTAAGATTTTGAAGAATGGTCTTTTATCAATATGCCGATCAACCATGATGGCTCAGGCGAGTCATTGGTTTTAAAGGGAACATGATACACTGTAGTGGGTTAGCACAAAAACCTTGTCATACTTATCTTATGAAGCGTTATTCTGCACTATTGCCAATAAATTTAAAGTAAACCAAAAAAATGAATATTGTAAACCTCTCATGAAATAGAAAAAAAAAACGTCAAGTTCAATATGCTATCACAAGCAAGTTAAAAGTTCAAACCGTCTTGCAGTTATACACTCTCTACAATATATATTGATTGCGCTTTTGCTGGCTTCCAATCGTCTGAAATTTTCTTAAAACTCAGTCACCTACAATGGCACAGTACAAAGCCTAAAATTATATTACCAAGTGACGTGCAATTTTAGCATATCTTTACTGTAAATTTTAGATCTATTTGTTTTTGTATTTATAGGGTTCACCTAGATTTACTTTTATCTAATTTAGAATTTTTTTGGTTTTGTTTTTGTATTTTTAAGGTTCACCTAGATTTTGTCTAGTTTAGAATTTTTACTTGTTTTGTTTTTGTATTTACAGGGTTCACCTACATTTACTTTTGCCTAGTTTAGAATTTTAAACAAAAAACTAAAATCATTGGATGGTGATCCAATGTATCAAAGAATGTGACTGGGTTTTAAGAAAATTTCAAACGATTGTAGCTTAGTAGGGAATTTTTGGAGGTATTGGCATATTTTCGCACCGTATGTACAGAAATGGTCGTCTGTTTTTTTGTGTGCAAGTTTAGCCCCTATCCACACGGCCGCTGTTCGGCGGCGCTTCTTCAGCCGCCATGTGCCCTTGTCCGCACGGCCGCCGTGAGGTAGGGCCCATGTCCCGGCACGTGTCCTGTTAAGGGTTAAGCCAGAATTAGGGTTAGGGTTTAAGCGGGCTTCGACGATTTTTGTAGGAATTTTAAAATATAGCAAATGAGTTCAAAAAAATTATAAAAATTTACGTGGGATCTCTTGACACAGTGTACTTGCTTGTGTAAATTTGCTATAATTTTATTCATTTATGATTTTTCTCGTATTTTCTTAAACGTGTACTGTTTTGGCGAGGACAAAAAAATCAACAGCAATCGTTCCATGTATTGTGCCTCCCATCACCTGAAATGAGGTCATCTGATGCGGGGTGCCCGATCTTCTCGACGTAGAACCTCTCGATAACTTGTGTATCCTGACGAACCACCAGCTGATCCCCCGCGCTAATGCACGGACTTGCAACTCTATGAAAAATTCGTCCAAACACACACTTGATTGTATCCTCGCTGACCACAAGCGAAGATCGTCGAACCCTCAATTCCCAGCGGAAAAGCAAGAACGATCCCTTGTTCTCAACGCCCAATTCCCTTTGTTTTGGCTATAAGCACAACAGGAGAATCAAGCAAAAGCTTTGAAAATATATTAAACGTGGTCTCATGTTACAATGGGGGTCTACCCCTCAATATATAGTGCCCCTACTCCTCCTCATGGCTGGCCAAGAGGCCCTACTCCTATTCTAATTCGGAATTAGAACTCCTACTCCAATTCCGACTCAATCTAAAACAAAAAGGAAACTCTAATTGTACAACTGTCATATTGTTTTAGTCATATCTTTTTATACAGAATGAATTTCGGAGTGAGAGAGGATCCGTTGGATCGGGCTTGAAGTTAGCTTTCCAACAAGACCAAAAACACTCAAATCCGACTTCGTATGAGAAAGTTATGATATTTTTACTCCGAACTGTCCAGCTGATTTCGAATCCGAATTTGAGGCTGATTCCGAATCCGAATTGAATTCTGAGTTGATTTCGAGTTTGAATTTGGTTGGGCTTGTGGAAGTTTTGAATTTGACTTGGATTCTTGGGCTTCTCTCCCTTTATTTGTCTCCCACACGAGCTTCTCCTCTATTGTGACGGCCTTTCTTCAAGAACAGCCTCATATCCTTCATCTCCGTTCATTATTGAATCTTCCAATCTGAGCACAAGCAAAACACTAGTTTTAGGTAGTATGAAATTCTCAACTAATTTAAAAGAAAATTCAGTGAACAGATTCACCTGTTGGATAAACTTCTCTTGCTTTTCAACTCTCTTAGTAAGCCCATGTTGTTCTGAGGTATTTAATAAATTGAAAACATTATATGAAACAACATAGCTAAGGATGTCCGCATCACCATCCCTCCATTATCCTTTTTTTTCCACCGAAAGCTCCACCAAAACCGAGTCGGAGAAGCGCCGCCACACGGCGGCCGTGCAGACAGGGGCTAAATTTACGCAAAAAAAAATGGATGACCATTTCTGTAGTTATAGTGTAAAAACATGCCAATACCACCAAAAATTCGCTTAGTCGGCCCTATTAATTGTTGCTAGGTATAACAAAAGTGCTCACCTTTGCCACAAAAGAAATGTCCTTGCATTTTATCACCTGCATTTCTCATCATAGGAAATTAAAGTGTACATCAGTTTTCTAGCCAAATTTGTTGGAGAATTTGCTTAGCCGTAATTTTTTCAGTAAGTACATCCATTGATAAAGGAAAATGAACTCCACCTTGCTCCTAATGTAGATGGCAGTACTAGTAACAAATTAATAACCAACGCCTCTAGTTAGTGTGCTTAGTTCGCTTAATTGACCAGATTAGACCATTCTGACATGCAGTGGCAACACAGATTCTCAATACAGAATGCAGATAAGCGCGCGGCGCATCATTAACGGCAGGTCCAACGCTCATGTTCTCCATGGGTATCTCTGCATGTGTCCTCGCTCATTAATTAGAATCTTTCTCTCTCCAAAAAAATAAAATGGAAATTCAAATCGAATTTCTCTTTCCTCCCAGAACAAAAACAAGAACTCCAATTCAGCAAAAAGGGAATTAGATCCTATCAATCTCCAAATATCATTTGTTCTATGATTATTTCTATCATCACCATTCACCACCACCCTCCTCTCTTTCTCTCTCTTCACACCCTCTTCTACTTCTAAAGGTATATCTAGTAGTTTATTATCGTCTCTTAGCTATACCACGGCAACAAAATCCTACGTAGATGAGAGAGGGGGAGGAGAGAGAGCACAGGCTGCCGTAGACGTGAAACAAGATGTGATACATTAATCTACTCTAGTTGATATGTAATCCTCTTTCATAGAAAAATTATAAAATATAAATATTGAAGAATGTGCTAGAGACTATCTATTAGAGATATTGTCTCTAGCCTATATTAAAGATAAAATCATCTTTAACTATTAGAGATACGATACCCTAACCTCCACTCTCCCTCACATGCCTCCTCCTATTTAAGCACCCCAAGTCCAACCCCCCAAACCACCAACACAAAACACTTGCGAACCCAACAAACAGCAACGACAGCAAGAACACTTGCTAGAAACACAACACAAACACCTGCAAATAGTGATCATCTCAAGAAGCAAGCAACCATGGTGCTTCTCCCCACAGATCGCATGGACAGCCTCTTCTCCCCGCGTTGCGTGTGGGTGAACGGCCCCATCATCGTCGGCGCCGGCCCGTCGGGGCTCGCCGTGGCGGCCAGCCTCCGTGAGCAGGGCATGCCGTTCGTCGTGCTGGAGCGCGCCGACTGTATCGCAGCGCTGTGGCAGAAGCGCACCTACGACCGCCTCAAGCTCCACCTCCCCAAGCAGTTCGGCGAGCTCCCACGCATGCCGTTCCCGGAGCACTACCCGGAGTACCCCACCCGCGGGCAGTTCATTGAGTACCTCGAGAAGTACGCCGCCAAGTTCGCAATCAAGCCGTTGTTCAATCACACCGTCCTCTCTGCGCGCTACGACGAGACCTCCGGCCTGTGGCGCGTGCGCGCCGCGGCGGCCGGCTCCGAGATGGAGTACATTGGCCGCTGGCTCGTCGTCGCCACGGGCGAGAATGCAGAAAGCGTCATCCCGGACATCCCAGGCCTCGCGGGCTTCGGCGGCCAGGTGACCCACGTCAGCAAGTACAAGTCCGGCGAGTCCTACCGCGGCAAGCGCGTGCTCGTGGTCGGCTGCGGCAACTCCGGCATGGAGGTGTCCCTCGACCTCTTTGAGCACGGCGCGCTCCCGTCCATGGTGGTGCGCGACGCCGTGCACGTGCTCCCCCGCGAGGTGCTCGGCAAGTCCACCTTCGAGCTCGCCGTGCTGCTCATGCGGTGGCTGCCCCTCTGGCTCGTCGACAAGATCATGATCCTCCTCGCTCGGATCGTCCTCGGCGACCTCGCCAAGTTCGGCCTCCGGCGCCCGGCTGTCGGCCCGCTTGAGCTCAAGAACACCCACGGCCGCACCCCGGTGCTGGACGTCGGCGCGCTCGCCAGGATCAGGGTCGGCGACATCAGCGTCGTCCCCGGCGTGACTCGCTTCACCAAGTACTCCGCCGAGCTCGCCGACGGCCAATCACTCTATATCGACGCCGTAGTTTTCGCCACCGGCTACCGCAGCAATGTGCCCCAATGGCTCCAGGTAAATTCACATTCCATTCCATTCCATTCCATCTCGTGGCTATACCCTGTATCCACCCGAATGCTGCTATACTGTTCCATTAGCAATGTGAAACATTGGGCTGATCAATCAATGTCTCATTCATTCAGGGCAATGACTTCTTCAACAAGGACGGGTACCCCAAGACGGCGTTCCCCCACGGCTCGAAGGGGCTCTACGCCGTCGGCTTCACCCGGCGTGGGCTCTCGGGCGCCTCCGCTGACGCGGTGCGCATCGCCAAGGACCTCGGCCAGGTGTGGAGGGAGGAGACCAAGCCCACCAAGAGGCCCGGGGCGTGCCACAGGAGGTGCATCTCCGTGGTCTTCTAATTGAGCAATCAACCCACCAATAACCAAGCTAACTAAAGCACACATACTGCTGCATCGTTGATGGTGTTTTAGTCAGCCCAATCCCCTTGGTTTGTTGTTAATTTGTTCTTTGCGTGGTTAATAATTAGGATGTGAGATCGATCAGTGTGATGATCGATGATACGTACGTTGTTAGGTTAATTAGTAGGAAGAGAGAGGATGATACTATGTAGGACACAGAGAGAGAAACAAAAGGAAAGAAGACAAGTGGAGCCCTCTCGCCAGTGGGAAGTGAGAGCCCTAGGGGATTTTTTTTACTGCGGCTAAGGGCGTACGTCTGGTGTACAGTCAGAGAGACTAGCTTACCTGGTGATGGAAGATGAGGCTCCTGTCATTGACCTTGTTTGTTTTCTTCTTCTACTACTACACTATATATTTTTCACTTATTTGTAGCTTGATCTTGTTGTAGCCTTATACAGTGTACTTGTTAGTGCCTGCAGTGACACAGTTCTTTTGTAACTCCCTCCCTTTGTATAACTCTTAATTTACTAGAGAGTGAATATATGACTAGTGTCATATTTTGCTTTATAAATTACAATGGTTCACTCTCTCTCTCTCTCTCTCTCTCTCTCGTTTGCATTTGCATTTGCATTGAGATGGGAGAAGTGGAGATATGACGTACTGTCCCTCTCAGGCATCAATTCAGGAACCAGCAAGAAACATGGTAGGGTGGTGTGGGCTGTGGAATTCCTGGTTCCTGTCCTTTGGCTGTCCCAATACTGGATCTGGGTCACCATTGTGTTCCCAATTGGCTCCTGGTGCTCTGGAAAGTTAAATCAGAATCAGATCTCACTGAAGCTCTGTACCCCCACCACTCAATAGCTACCTGGTCCTCCGGGACAAGATTCCTGAGTAACCCAAAGCGGCCTGGATAAACAGGGAAATTGATTATTTACCCTACCTTTAATTAACAATTTAGGATATACCCTCCTTCCCAATGTAATTGATTATTTACCCTCTTCTAGTTAAAATGCTTAGGAATATACCACTATGGACGATTTTACCCCTCACCTTATTCCTACTACTCCCCTCATCATGTCCTCCCCTCTACCCATCTCTTTGGTGAATGTGATCATTGGCTCCCCGCATAGGAAGAAGAGGAGAGGGCAGCAGCCATGGTGCTAACGGGACACGGCGGCCCGCAGGAGGCCATAATCAGGAAGAGGCCAGGGAACAGATAGGACACGGCGCCGCCAATCAGGGAGGCGCGGCGGCGCACGTGGAAGGAGAGGCGGCGGTGCCAGTGAGGGAAGAAGAGACCGAGGAAGAGACAGGACGTGGCGGCGTCGGTCGGGGAGGGACAGCAGCGCACGTGCAAGGAGAGGCGGCGGCGCATGTTGGGGAGGCCACTGTCGGGGAAGAAGAGAGCGGGGAAGAGACGGGACGTGGCGGTACCGATCGAGGAGGGACGGCGGCCCACGTAGAAGGAGAGGCAACAACACCAGTCGGGGAGGCCGTGGTCAGGGAAGAAGAGACCGAAGAAGAGACGGGATGCGACGGCGCCAGTCGGGGAAGAAGAGACCGAGGAAGAGACAGGATGCGGCGGCGCCAGTCGGTGAGGGGCAGCAGCGCATGTGGAAGGGGAGGCGACGGCGTGGGGAGGGAGGAGCGGAGAGAGGCAACCGATGATGGCTACCATAGCCAGTGAGGTTAGGAAGAAGAGGAGGGTTTGGGAGGAAAAAGAAGGGAAGGGGTAATATGGCCAATTTAATCCTAACAATAGCATACCCTCAAGGATGTCATCTAAAGAGGGATAAATAATCAATTATATTGGGAATGAGGGTATATCTTAGATTGCCAAGTTGGTGGAGCGTACATAATCAATTCCCTCCTGACAAAAATGTAAGGAAAAAAATAGAAGGAAAATACTATAATTGAGTACTACCGACTACAAATTTAGACCACCAGCAAATGGAAACTTAATTCGTCGTATATAAGGAAAGCCAAAGTTTTCAAAATATAAATACTTTAATTTAATTACTCCATATCTTTTCAATAAAAAGGGTGGATTTTTGTGAGGGTTAGGCACTCCAATTATTGTGGTATAATTGCTAATAAGTACACATACTACCAGATATATTTAACGATTTCCTTGAACTACTACAATTAATATATACATATATATATATACAATGATTTAAAATTTCAATTGAACAACTCCACATACTTTTAGAATGAACAACTCCCCAGTTGGGCAGCACCATGGTGAACTGTCCTACTAGTAGCTAATTTTAGGACATCCAGGACTAATTAACAGGCCCATCCTTTCTTTCATTGATTAATCCAGGGGGCAAAAGGTATCTAGGAAAGATAATCAATCAACGGTCCAAGATGGATCATTTGATGTGAACTCAATGTGATGGTAGCATCAAGTGGTCACTGGAGCAGCTAGCAGGATGAATCATTTGATTTAGGAAAAAGAAATTGTTAGCTGGATGTGGGTTGTATCCCAGGTAGCTGTAGTAGATATAAAGCCCCCACTAAGCACTAAAAAGAAAAGGGAACTAAGGAGGAAGAGCCCCAGCATGTAAGTGTGGCACCCTTGGAGAGACCCCAGCAAATCACAGGCCATTTCAGATCTCCCCATCACTATCACTGCATAAGCAGATTTGGTTCGGCATAATTAAAAGTTCAAACCCTTTGTTTTCCATCGACTTGTGCTTCCTGAGGTGCCAGGGGATTCCCATTTTGTGTGTGTGTGTGTTTTTTTTTTCAATAACTACTAATTGGTGCTGCTTGAGGAAAGAAATTCCAGGGGATTCCCATTGTGTGTGTGTGTTTTTTCAATAAGTACTAATTGGTGCTGCTTGAGGAAAGAAATTCCATGGATCGATTGAACTTATTAATATAATTGTGATACCCTGCCTATAAAATATTATTGTGATAATATTCTCAGGCAATAACTTATGGATCAGTACCAAAATGAAACATCATGTTGGATTGCGCTATATATAGGTTTTTACAAAATGGACTATATATAATTTAAATCCTTATTTTCACCTGACCCCTTGTTTTAACTAAGACTACCATTTGAACTGAGGCCAATCATTACTAGTTTTGGATTGACAGTGTTAAAATAATGGCATTTTCCTTAAAAAAAATGCATACGCAAACTGTTATTATATCCTGTTTTCTTAGCTATTTCAAGAAAGTAAAATTTTGGATTTTTTTTTGAATATCAAAGAGAAAATTTGCATGGCAAAAGAATATTGTCTCATGACTCTCACCCAATGTAACAATGGACTAATCCCTCTGGCCACAAAAGAGTGACGTTTTGGGCTTCCTAAAATTTGGCTAACAATATATTTTTGAATATTCAGGTTGGGGATATAAAAACGATGTGTAGATTCATCTTAAAAATTGCTTTTATAGTATTGCAATTTTATTACGTTTTATGAACATATTATAATAGTTGTCAAAGTTACGTTTTGAGACCGTATCGATATGCAAATCATCACTCTTTTGTGTGTGTATATATATATTGCCGTCTGGTGGTTTAGACACTTTGGGTTGAGTTAAGCTTATCGGAAAAATGAAGAGAAGCAGCAAATTAAGAGGAAAGGGACTGATCAATGATCAGATGGTCCTCCCGAAATATTCTGCATCTTGCACTTTTGCAGTGGGGCAATTAATTCCAGTGATTGCAGCAACGAATTGTACAAATAAAGGGGATCCCTACCCTAATGAACAGGTGTCCCTTTCAATTCCTGTATTCGGATGGGAACCAGCAGTGCTGTGGAGGTACTAAACGACCTGATTGGTCCACACTTCAATCCTTTCTGAATCACCGGAAGAAAAAAAAAATCCTTCACTGAGAAGATGGTATATATATACAAAATGCCACTGCGAGATCGACTCAGATTTGTGAAGTCATCTTCAAAACAATCACATCATTAGATCGCCGATCTCAGACCATATTATGGATTATATCATGTAAACCTGTTCAGCGTGCTCGATCCAGCAGGCCGTCACTTTTATCAGAGCAGATAGGCCGGATGATGTGATTTGGTAGTGGACAACAAATGGTGATCGCATGGTTAATCGGGCGTACGGCGTTCAATCCCTAGACTCGGTGGAAAAACCTTTTGAATGCCTCATCTGAAAACTTTGGGCGCCACAAAAATGCAAGTATA
The DNA here is from genome assembly GCA_036346395.1 of Hsuehochloa calcarea. NCBI lineage: Eukaryota > Viridiplantae > Streptophyta > Magnoliopsida > Poales > Poaceae > Hsuehochloa > Hsuehochloa calcarea. The sequence continues at coordinate 44,831,508 of CM070600.1, forward strand.
TATTATTATCACGCGTGGCACTACCGGACACTGTGTAGTTACCGAGTGCCCCGACAATTACCGAGTGTCAAAAGTCGGGGCACTCGGAAAACCTTATTTACCGAGTGCCAACACTCGGAAAACATAAACACCCGGTAGTAGACCGATTTACCGAGTCACCACACTCGGTAACTTAAGACACTCGTTAAAACTAGAAGTTTACCAAGGGGCACTTTCGTAAAAAAACCACTCGGTATTGAGGTGCCACGTCACCTAGGATAGCAACCGTGCGCCAAACGGCGTCACGGCATGACATGTTTACCGAGTGTTATGAGCATACACTCGGCAAACATAAATGTTTACCGAGTGTAAGTTCACAACACTCGGTAAAAACTATCGTTTACCGAGTGTATTGTCGCAACACTCGGTAAAATTCAACCAAATTTCTTGTTTTTCCCTTCATTCTTTTCCTCTATCCACATATGATATTTAGTACTCCATTCCAAAATATGGTGTTTATTTGATTTATTTACTATATTTCACAAAATTTTCATTCTTTATGAAAATTAGGTACATATCGTAAATTTAATTGTAATAATTAAAATCGAACTCGATAAATCACGAGATTGGAAGAATTAACATTGAAGCATACATCTATATTATAGAAAAAATTTCATAACGTTCGAAGTATATTTACATTCGTCATTCTTAGAACCGGTACATCTTCCAAAGAGACACTAAACATTAACAATGACGAGTAGGATTTCTATTAAGAGTGAAATTCAACATTATGATTTGAACTTGGAATTTTTAGATAGTAAATAGATGACATGAAATAGTTCATGTGAAAGTTTGGTGAATTTTATGATTAAATTGGCATTTTTCTTTTAGTTTTGCATGAAATGATGGATACTTTTACCGAGTGTGACCTTAAACACTCGGTAAAGGTTAGCCACGGCCCACTGCTCGCCACGGTGGGCGCCATGCTCTGTTCTGAAAGTGCCGTAGATCTGGGCACTCGGTAAACATGTACTGTGCCACGGTGCTTACATTTCGAGTGCAGTAGATCCGGGCACTCGGTAAACATGTACCAGCCCACATGTCATTGGGTCATGGTGCTTGAGTTTACCGAGTGCAGTATATCTAGGCACTCGAAATGAAGCATTCAACACCTACCCGCTTTCTCACCGCCTCGTCCGAGAGCACTCTTACGCCTCGGTTCTTTTCTTCTTTCTCCATTGTTCGTCTGCTGAGCGCTCTGTTGCCTCTTCTTTCTCCGTCGCCTCGTGCCGACGATCGAGCCGCCTCTTCACCTCTCGCCTCGGTTCTCGGCCGCTCGGCTCGGTTTCTCCTCTCACCACCTTAGTTCCTTCTCCTGGACACCACCTACTCCCAGCGCCCCCTCCTACAGCGCCTCCTCCTCTGCGGTCGGCTGAGCGGCAGAGCCCCGTGGCTCGTGGCCTGGCCACGACTGCGTCCGCAGAGCGCTGGCGGCGGCCCGCCCTTGCGCAGCGTGGCGTGACTGGCGGTGGGTGGCGGATCCGAGACAGGCGACGCGGCGGCTTGATCCGAGGTGAGTACCGGACTAGGGTTAGGGTTGGGTGGTGGGGAGCGGCTCGATACCATGATTGCTTTTGGAATAATTTGGTAGTAACAGAGAAATAAGTAGCTCTGCAGTGTGCGACTAGCATAGTAGTAGATAACATGGGATGGACGCCGCAAGTCATTCTTTATTTCAACGCCCATTTTGCCTTGTCAACCGCTTAGCTTAGCAACTCCAACGCCGACCTAACAAGTGAAGAAATGGACTCACTATGCTTAGCAACTCCAACGCCGCAAAGAAAATGACTTAAAGCGTTCAAGCCTCATTGCCGTTTCGCCACTTCTTTCATTGCCTTATCCACTTTGCATACCCAAGGAATACTTGGGGTCACCGATGTCTTGTTTAGCATCATCCAAATGATTAGTTCGATTGTGGCTCGCCTTATCCCCGAACTCGGTGGTTGGTGACTTGTGCGCATCTAGGATCTTTCTAAGCTTCTCGCACGAACAAATCCATTGTGAGATTGGCACTGCTGAGTGTGTCTTCAAATCCGATGCACGAATGAATGTGCAGATCTGAACGCCGAGGCCAACAAAGCTCTCTAGTAGTTTGTCCCGCTTGGTCCTTGATTCTTCTAAATTACGTACATGTACACACCAACGGAAAGATATTCAGAGAGTGTTCCTTGTCAAGAAAAACCAAAATATCAATGCATTAAGCGATACTAGATATGTATGTTTCTAGAGAGGGGTGGTGGGAAGGCTAACTTTCTTACATGAGTGTGATGATTCCCAGAGACACGGAGCCTCTAACTTCTCCACTTCTAACTTGATTGCTTTCAACACTATATATGTGACAGTAGTATATTAGAATTGTGAGTTTCAATGGTGTAAGGCTACTATGCTCCTAAATAGTAGTAGAAAGTAACCACAACCAGAAATATACGGACATACATATACATTGGCTGATATATGGCCTTAGGTTGGGAGGAAATAAATCATGTGCAATATATATAATGAACTATTGACAACAGAAGAACAAACTTGAGATTAATTGATTGAACTCACTTAATAAATCTATTATACGTTGTGGAACCATTGCCTCTTCTCTCGAGTCATTGATGCAAAAGTTCACCAATATTAAGTCAGAGGTACCAAACATCTAGATAACATCCACTTCAAAAAATAATAAAAAAACATTCTATGTTACAGAGGCGCAATAAAAAAAGTATTAGTAAGAAAATATGCACCCTTAATTATATCTATAGTAATTTTGATTGATTGGATAGATCATACCAGTTACCACGCTCTTAGTGTTTAAGAGAACAATTTTGCACTCCCCATGCTTAATCATGTTTCCATCATTACCAAAGCAATGTTTATGGCAATAGACTGAATGGTTCTATCCTGTGACTTCCGAAGTTGGAGAGTTTGACTTACTTGTGAGTACTTGCGATTGTAGCAGTTTGCTTACATTTATTGCTTAATTCACATTACTGTGTTTGAGCGAGAATCTAATGCGCTATTCTTACTTTTAAATATATATAAAATTACAGAACCTATCTTCAAACAATTTCAAAGGTCAAATTCCCTCTCGAGCTTGGTCGCATCATCAACTTGGACACTTTGTAAGGAGACCCTTCTAGCTAAATTTAGTTGCCTCGCTATGAATTATCGAGATATAGTTGTCATATTGCGCTCACTTTATTTTGATAACTTAAACCTTGTTCCTTCATTTTGGCATAGGGATCTTTCCTACAATGAATTTTCTGGACCAGTTCCTGCTACTATTGGCATGTTACAATCAATATGTTTCTCATGCCGATGTGCTTATTATAAGCTTAGGCTTTTGATGTGATCAGGGCATTAAGCTTAACATTCTTGTACCACTTAATTAGTTAGTTTGCTATCAATGTTTAGAGATTATATATTAATGATTGATGTATATATAGATGATAGAGAACTAATTAAGAGGGGTTTCAGATAAGTATATATAGTGTACACCCAACTAAACACATCATTTTCTATATGAAAACTTAATGTACTTTGCTAATCAAGCTTATAAAGCTGTCTGGTAGATATAGATGCTCCAAGTACTCACTGTGTTGCTGCATCAGTTGGTGGTTGGATATTGCCATTAATTGGAGACCACTGCATATATGTCAGATTGGTTGATATACAAATACACACAGTTTGTTGGAGAGGGACCTGAGAGGGGTCTTCTAACTACCTAAGAGAGGGTTTTCTTGTCCCTTTCATCTCATTTGATCTCAACAAACTCTGATTAGGCCACTGCCTGGTCTGAGTAGTGACTGGTGCACTCTCTCCCAGTCTTGCATGAGCTTTCTCATTCAGCATGCACAAAAATAGTTAAGGAAATCTGATCTGTTATGTCCCGCCAGTTGATAGACATTTTCTCCCATCATGGGAAACCTTTCAAAAATATCACAGTCAGTTCTTTTCTAGAGAAAAAAAAATGAAAATATTCAATTGTCATTTTTTATTCCTTTCACGTCGTGGTCGCACAAGTTCGATCTGCACCGTCACCTTGTTGTTCTTCACGCACTTGTCGCCGTGTTTCTACCTCAATCTTCGATAAATCTTGCTAGTGATGTTTGTGGCTACAAAAAAATTGGTTCCATGTATTCCTCCATCTACAAGTGACATAGCGGCCTTTCAACCTTAGGTAAAATCTCATCATCCAATCTAGCAAACATCTTCTATGTGAATCGACCAAGAACATGAATGTCTCTTTATCATCTCATATGGTTTTTCTCTAGCACTACTACTCTATTGCTCTAAACTGCAATATCGTCTATATGTTAGGATGGATGACCGTCGGTGGATGTACGGGCTATCGTAAGAGGGGTCAATACACAAATGAATGGATTGAGAAGGCCAATGATTTCATGACGAAGGCATTTGCAAATGGACGGCGACATGCCCGTGTCCTCAGTAGGAAGTGTAAGAACAAGGCAATGAAAACATATGAGGAGATGACTAAAGATCTTGTCAACAATGGATTTGTAGAGAACTATACCGGTGGACCATGCATGGTGAACGCCATCGTGCGAGAGAAGAGGTCGTGAGACAACGGATCGAGGAGTTTGATTCTGAAGCCGGGGTGGCAGAAATGTTAAATGACCATGACATGGCTTTCGATGAAGGAAGTGCGAGCGAGGCGAGCAAGCGCAAAGGCGTTTTACGCCATGTTGGATGCGGCACAACAACCCCTTCACGGCGCACCAATGTTTCTAAACCTGGATGCCATTGCACGCCTAATGGCCGTGAAGTCCCGATTTAGCCGAGTAGAGAATCCTTCGATCAACTGTTGACAGTAGTTGGCACCCTACTTCCGGATGATCACGTTCTGCCAAAGAACACGTATGAGTCAAATAAAATCCTTCGTGCACTCAAGATGTCGTACGAGCAGATACATGCTTGTCCGAACGGATGCATCTTATTCGGGGAGAACATTTCGACGATAAATCTTGTCCGAAGTGTAAGGCATCTAGGTACATTGAGTTAGAATCTAGTGATGGTCGGAAGACGCAAACAAAAGTTGGCGCAAAGATCCTGAGGTACCTTCCTTTCATACCGAGGATCCAACGGCTTTTCATGAGCGAGGAATCCGCAAAACAGATGACGTGGCACAAAATCGACGCCGATACAGCGACAAGATGATACATCCGTCCGATGGTGAATCATGGAAAAGCTTCGATCGAAGCATACCGACAAAGCCGACGAGGCTCGTAATGTACGCATTGCACCGCAACCGATGGGTTCAATCCTTATGGAATGGGTTCTTCACCATACACATGTTGGCCCGTATTCGTCATCCTCTCAACCTCCCACTGGCGCCGCCTTTCAACGGCAAAATATTTTATTGTCACTTATAATTCCAGGACACCCGGGGGCTAATATGAGTGTGTACATGGAGCCTTTGATAGACGATTTGGTCCGTGCATGGGACGAAGGGGTAGTGACATACGACCGATTCACAAAGACAAACTTGAATGCATATTTGGTACCATTATTCCATGCATGACTTCGGCTTATGGGTTATTTTGTGGTGGTGTGTTCACACGAAGATGCCATGCCCGATATGCAAGTCACCGTGGAGTTCTTTCGGTTGGAGAAGGGGGCAAGTTTTCTTCGCTTGACAAACATCGACAATTCCTCCTCTTGACCACCCATTCGGGAGAGACAAGAAGAACTTTCGAAAAGGTGTCACAGTGGAAGACTCGACCGAAATGATGACAGTGCCTGTGTTCTTGAGATGTTAGATGGTCTTGTGGTCGACAATGAAAAGGGGGCTTCGTGGGATACGGAAAAGAGCATGCTGGACACACAAGTCGTGCTTGTGGAAGCTTCCTTACTTTAAGGACCTCCTTCTTCCACATAACATTGATGTAATGCACATTGAAAAGAATTTCACGAGGTGGTCCTTCACACAATCATGGGTGGGAAAAGTCAAAGGACAATGTCAAGGCTAGATTGGATCAAGTAACGTGCGATAGACCAAAGCTAAACATGTTGCCTCCCTTACGCGGAAGTCATGGAAGAAGCCTAAGGCCGACTTCGTCCTAACGAGGGCCCAAAAGAAAGAAGTTCTTCAATGGTTCCAATCATTGATGTTCCACGGTATGCGTGAATTGGAGGAGGGTGTGAACTTAAGTACCATGCGAATCACGGGGCTCAAGAGTCATGATTACCACATATGGATTGAACGCCTTCTTAGGTGATGGTTCGTGGCTATTTTCCGATCACATCTGGCGAGTGATGACAGAGTTGAGCATGTTCTTCCGCAAGCTATGTGCTAAGGAGATATCTCGGACCGAGATTGAAGAAATGGAAAGAATAGCCCGGTGTTGCTCGCAAGTTGGAGAAGATCTTTCCCCGGCTTCTTCAATCCGATGCAACATTTGCTCTTGCACCTACCATATGAGGCAAAATGGGGGCCTGTGCATGCCCGTTGGTGCTATCCAATTGAGCGATGCCTAAAGGTTCTTAGAACAAAATGCAAAAATAAATGCAAAATTGAAGCTTTCGTGCAGAGGCATCCATTGTGGAGGAGGTGTCATACTTCACAACAAGATACTATGCCGACAACCTTCCTAACGTGCATAATCCACCCCTCGTTACAATGTCATCGACAATCACGACCCTCACCTTTTCGAGGGCAACTCGGAAGTGCAAGTGAACCTACCTTGAAGATGTTGAGCCTAGAAGAGTAGCGCTCTATCCAAATTGTATGTGTTGCGGAACCTTGAAGAGGTTGGCCCGTACATTCGTAAGTTTTACACAAACTTGTTTCTTTTCTTGTCAATATTTTGCATGCACCCATCCAACCCTCTTGTTAACGGCCGTTCTGACAAATTTGTTCTCCTCTACCATCGTCCTTCACGGAGGGAACCCACCGGCGGAAGTTGAAACCCTTCTAAGACATGGCGGGAGAACGAAATCCACTTTATTTGTTGGTTCAAGGAGGAGGTACTGTTCAATTTCATTTGTTGTTTGTACTTAACTCTCAACTCGACAAATATATAACGAATCATCCTACTTGAACTAGCAGGCCAAACTGGCGTGTCTATGAGTGCCGAGTTGAGGCAAGTTGCCAATGGATTTGAATTTAGGGTCAAGTCATTCTCGTATGCGATGTCAATGGATATCGCTTTCACAACTCGGCACGAGCGAGTCGGCGAATCGAAGAACCACAAATACCGGTGTTTTCACGCCAGCACGAGATGGGTTGGACTACTATGGAATAATTGAAGAAATATACAAACTCAAGTTTCTGGTTGTGTACCTCTTCGTCTGTCATATTCAAATGCCATTGGTTTGATCCCAAAGAAGTGATAAAGACCCCTGAGCTTGGGTTAGTCGAAGTTCTAAAGTCATCCGTCTTGCTAGGAGACGACGTGTACATTGTGGCCCAACAGGCCACGCAAGTTTATTATCTCTCATACCCGTGCCAAACCAAAGACCGTCTTAAGGCGTATGATGTGGTGTACAAGGTATCGCCGCATGGTAAAGTAGCCGTCCCAAACGATGATGATTATAACATCGATGCAAACACATATGATGGAGAGTTCTTTCAAGAAGAAGGATTAGATGGGAGTTTTGAGATTGTCTTAGATGTAGATCTCGCAATGGAAGTAGACAATGATACGGTCATTGTTGACGGGGATGATGGAGAGGAGGTTCACAACGCGAAGGACTTGTTATTACTTGAGCAACACCATTCAGGCAGTGTCGCTAGTGATGAGACTTTGAGAGACGATCATAATTACGTCGACAATAGCGATGATGAGATTTTGGCCCACCTATCAATGATCTTGATGATTATTTCTAGTACATGTAAGATCTGTAGTACTTATGGCAATTTCATACATGTATGATACATTTACTTATTTTGCATCTCTTTTATACATGTATGATACATTTACTTATTTTGCATCTCTTTTATACATGTACGATACATTTACTTATTTTGCATCTCTTTTATACATGTATGATACATTTACTTTTGTATATGCGTACTGATAGTTTATTCCTTTTGTTGCGGTGATTGATGGTGGGCGGTGGAATCGGGAAGATTAGGTCGGTTATGACCTTCTTGGTGAGTGGCGAGGGGTCCAGCCAGGGTGGAGGAGGAGGGCGTGCACAGACTGAGGGTGGAGGGCGTGCCCAGGGAGGAGGAGGAGGACGACGACGAGGGCGTGCCCAGGGAGGTGGAGCCCAGGGTGGAGGTGGAGCCCAGGGTGGAGGAGGAGCCAAGGGTGGAGGAGGAGGGGCACACGACGAGGCGTCGAGAGCGACACCTCCTCCACAGACGGCGACGACGAGTTCAGAGCGGCCACGGAGGAGGATGAGGAGGAGGAGGAGACCAGGAGGAGATAGCGGAGGCGGTGGAGGAGGCACGGAGGAGGATGAGGCCGAGCGGGCCGAGCGCGAGGAGGATGCCGACTTGTTGGCGCAGAGGAAAATGGGGTGCCTACGGTTTATCGCGAGGGTCGTCGCGCCTCCCGGACTTACCCATCTGAGAGACGGCCGGTGATTCGACCCTCGGAACTAAGTAAGTAATTTTGCATGTTAACACTACTTCACGTGTTTTTAAGTTATAACGAAACTAATATTCAATCTCAATAACTTTGTGCAGGATTGGGAAATGGTGATCCTGTGGAGTCACTCGCCGAGTAAACGGGATCCCGGTCTTCGTGCAGGCAAACTACCCGGGATGGTGAGGATCGATGGTGTTGTGCGGCCCGCCATGAAGTGGTCCCAGCAGCACGCCGCTAGCGATCAGACTGATCGAGCTGGCAGGTGTTATAACAGCAAGGCCGACCGGGTGATGAAAGAGGCGTGGTACGTGTTCATCGCACTATGCTGATAATAACATCACATTAATTGTATATTACTGACTTTATTTGCTTGTAGGATTACTACACCTTGGCGGAGGGAGTACGTAGGGAGGACGCGGATGACGTGGTGAGCAGTGCATGTTCACCGAGTGCGTGACCTCTTCTACGAGACAAAGCTCTGTGCGCGAAGAATTTACCATGCCCGCAGAGGACACAGAGTCACCAGAGCGCAGGCAGTGCACCTGCCCGACTAAGGAGCAATACTTGACGGTAAACATGAGATTACATCGTCTGCGATTAATTGCACCTGAAATTGATTTATGATTTGTCATGTGCTCGTGTCCGTGCAGGTGCCTCTGCTTGGTGTGCGGGGATGGACAACTGCTGGGAGGCCATTGTGGACAAGTGGTTGAGTGAGGAGTACGAGCAATATCACACCGTACGCTCACGTTGCCGTGCGATGATGCAGGGTTCCTCGCACAAACAAGGCCCCACTACCCTTAAGGAATATGCAGCCAGATATGTACGCAGATTTCATTTCGTTGTTGCTATGCAAACTTCTGAATGCATAATATCTTATTGTTGTGCTTCTTCCGCAGACGCGTTCCACCCGGCCAGAGTGCGCCTCGTTCAAGGCATATGCCTTGGCACACAAGGGCAAGGCAAAGGACCTCGACCTCGTCTAACGCGGAGGACCCGCCGAGGCATACAAAGAACCCGGCGTGCACACAGCGCCTCAACGAGTACACGGCGATGGCGAGAGAGATCCATGGGTCAGAATTTGATCCGAGCACCGCTGACCTCGAGGGTGACATCGTCATGAGGTTGGGACCAGGTAAGCCACACGGCGGTACTATATGGGCACAAAGACCATAGACACGGCCAACACTCGGACACTCGCCAGATTAGAGCCCGAGCACGAGTTCGAGTCCGCCATACGCCCACGCTCACACCCTGTGGTAGCACTCGAGTTAGTTACATTGCATTCGTTGTCCATTCATTTTCTACTCGTTCTTTATTTGCATTCTAACTATGTGATAAATAATTGTAGGCCCAGTTGAAGCCTGCAGAGTCACGGCAAGCCTCACAGAGCGACTTCAGCCCTCGAGTGTCGCACCAGCCGAGTTGGCACAGAGAGGCGCGAGGCAGCCCACTTGAGGCCTTCCAAAGAGCGCACAACGGCGGTAGTGCAGTACATGGCCCATTTTCTCGGAGCATGGGCGGCCTCCACCGCCTCCGCGCGCCGATGATACTGTTGGTGCCTCCACCTCCAGGACGGCACTCCGTGAGTCACTTAGATGCACTCTTCACTTTTGTGTCATATAGAGCTACCTTCGACTTATACCTTAGTTTGACCTACCATAGCTTAGACGTTAGAATTTGCTTTGATCCGGATAACTCACATGTGCAATCTCATTCTAGGGACCTTCTAATTTGGATCGAACAACGATATGCGTGGTGATCAAGACATGGACTTGACTCGTTTCTCCGCAGCCTCCGACCATGTGATGAGCCATCCGACCTTGTTTGATGGGTTTGTATGTTGAATCGTGGACTTGGTTGAACTTTGTGGACTTTGGATATATGTTGATGGTGTTTGTGGACTTTGCATGGTGCTTGTCGACATATGTTGGTTATTGTGAGTGGATGTGACATTTGTGGACATATATGTGATATATATTGCCTATCTGTCATGTTATTATAATTTCTGTGATTTTGTTGCTCATTGTATTTGGATATGCAATGAAACAAACAAAAAAATTACGTGGACATATTTTACAGAGTAGCACTTTCGGTAAAAAGTAGTTTTACGAGTGTAGCACTCGGTAAAAAATGCAATGTAACCAATTTGGTTCGATTACGTGCATTTTGCCGAGTGTGCCATTTTTACCGAGTGCGGAGTCCCCACTCGGAAATATTTGACTACTTTTTACCGAGTGGGAACACTCGGTAAACATTATTCCTGAAGTTTATTTGCGGAATTGTTTTAATCACGAAAATGGTTATTCTTTTACCGAGTGTTAGGAGCGACACTCGGTAAATATTATTCAAAAATTTATTTCGAATTGTTTTAATCACGAAATGCTAATTTATTTACCGAGTCTTTAGTGACACTCGGTAAACCTCGCCGTTAACGGTTAGTTTGGAGGCCGACGACCATCAAGTCATAATTGTTTACCGAGTGTCATTGTAGCACTCGGTAACTCTATCTCGAGTGCGCCGATATTAGACACTCGGTAAAATAACTTCACCGAGTCGTTGTTTGCCGAGTCCACTTTACCGAGTGTGGCACTCGGTAAACAGTTTGCCGAGTGTGTAGCACTATTTGCCGAGTGTTACTCACACTCGGTAAATAAACAGTATCCCGTAGTGTGGATAATAAGTGGTGCCGCAAAGCTCACTGTCTACTTGCCGGAGGAAGAATATTTCAGTATATATATATCTTAGCAAATAACGACTAAAGTTTTTCGTTAGCAATAGCTGCCGGTAGCTAGGCACCGTAAATTAAACCTTTTGTTCTTGTTTCCTTCCCTTCTTCAACGAAAGAATAGCTGAGCTTCTGCTGTTATATATATCCCAAAAAAAAATCACGTCATAAATTTATGGCGGTATATATGTAAAAGATAGACTATACATTGCCAATTCTTCTCCTTCTTGGTCACCGGCTTGAAAAAAAAACGTGCTATATAACAAGAACAATTAGTTTATTTCATGTAGCATTTCTAGTTAAGACAATTTTGGTGAGCTTTATGGTTGTCTATTTGTATACCAACTACATACACATTTTTTTTCGATGGACATACACACATTTTCAATGTGCGCCATACCCTAAAACTGATGGGCCGAAAGCGAAAAACAAAACGAACAAACTAAATGAAGCCCCGATTTTTCCGCATAGTATCGTTGGGCAGACACAGGGTTTAGGTAGCGAGCGGCTGACAGGTGTCTGCAAAAAAATCTAGAACATACTTCAAAGTACAAATCAAATAAAATAATTTTAAAATTAATTGATGTTCAGATTAATCATATTAAACTATTTTAATTTAAAAAAATCTCATTTAAGCTTTATGCAATCAACAAAATTGGTGAAATTTTTTAGAAGGCTACACACAAAAAATTGAAACTTGAAACTTGGAATGTTAGGTAACCACATACACACATTTTATTTTTGCCGTGGACATACACACATTTTCATTGTGCGCCATACCCTAAAACGGATGGTCGGAAAACGAAAAACAAAACAAACTAAGTAAAACCCCTATTTTTCCTCATAATTGTTGGGAAATTATGGGCTTGGCCCAGCAGCCGGCCCATGGGTGAGCACCCTATCCAAAACACTAGTAGGGTCTGTAGTCTATAAAATAGGGAGTGCTAGTCATTGTAAAAGGCTGATCATGATAAGAGAAATAAAGAGAAGAAAAAAATCCCCTCATATCTCTGTATTCAATCTACTATTTGTTCTTACATTGTTTTGTATGATTCTACTCTTGTCTACGAGGTGATAGATCAGACTGGACTCGCCAACGACGGTTCCTCAACACGTTATCAGCACGATCGACTCCGGCCTACCACTAGGCCTACTCTACTCGGATCGAAAGGTAATCGTCGAGGCATGCCGCTCGTAGATTGAATCGCTTTTCTAGATCGCTTTCAATTTTGCAAATTTGGCTTTCTATATTATTTTCTATGGTGCAAATCCACTCTAATTGACCGCGAGTCGACTTGAAGTCACTAGCACAATATCGATCGATAGGTTTCATGAAGGAGTAGATGTCGATTGCACTATGGATTGTGGATTGCAAATTCGCTCTAATCTACTATGAGCCGACTGGAAGTCGCCGGTCGCTACCGATCGGTAGATTCCATAAAAGAGTAGATGATGATCTGCTTGTTCATAATTGCACAAAAGGGGGTCGAGCACCCGAACGGCCGTGGTCGCCATTGGTCTACCACCGCATGTCGCTCGCACTTGGCCGCTCTGGCGCCCGCACCACTGAAGCCACGATGGCTCGCTCTTGTCGCATGCAAGCCGCCCGCATGCTGTCGCTATGCGCGCCGCCGCAGCGGCGCCCTAGCGCCCACGCCACCGGTTACGCTAGCTTTGTAGACGGCCCGCACACCGCCATAGCCGTGGAAGACGCGCCTAACGCATATCGCTACCGCGAACCGACTTGGCACAAAGCACGATGCACCGGCCTTATAGCGCGCCGTTCTTTGCGCTCGCCGTGCCTGAACGCACCGCGCTTGCCGCACCACCGGCTCACCAATGTGCGCTTGCTGCGCCCCGGCCACTTTGCACCACCACGCCGCCCGAAGTCGCGCGCTTACACCCAACCCATTGGCGGCCTCGCAGGACGTCGTGCGTCGTGTGTCGTGCCTTCATGCACCGCCTTGTCGGTAGAATGTCATTTGCCGCAAGGCGCCGATCCCGATGCGTGCACGTACCTGTTGGTGCATCGACCACGCACTCAAGCACCCACCGTGTGCCGCCGCCGGCTCTAGCACCCTCGCCGGCCGCCCGCATGCATGCCGCACACGCGCACACTGGCACCGGCCGCCATTGCCTCTGTGAACAGGGGCAAGGGGAACCCTAATGCCCTCACCCCTTTTCGCCCAGCCGATTAATGTGAGGGCGACCCAAAACCAAAGCAATGGGCCGAAATCAAAAAGGTGGCGAAAAAAGAAAAAATTGAGAAAAGAAAATCTTGAAAATTTTGCGAAAACCCCTTGAAATCGAGAAAATTGCATGAAAAATTTCTCGGAATTAAGATTTAGCGGTTGAGCCGAAATTGCGAAGTCACTAAAATTCATATTCCAAAGAAAAAGGGCCTCGGGAATCAAATTTTGAATCTTTTTGAGCATTTGAAGCATGTTTATTTTTTGTTGTTATTATTATTATGCAACTTATATATTGTATTTACTGTTTTAATTATCTGTTATTGTTTATATTGCTTTTAATCACTGAAAATATTAGTAAATCATTAAAAATTCATATAAAAATACAAAACCATTATGAAAATTTTGCAACCATTTTATGCAAATTACTAACAGTAATATTACGAATTCTTTGCATGAATATGGAGATGACTAGCATCATGAACCTAGAGTTCGAAGAGCTAGCCCAGTATTGCCAAAATTTATAGCAGTCTTCAACTTTGTGGTAAGATAATCACGGATGAGCAGAAGATTGGGAAGACTCTCTCTACCTTTCACCCGCATGCGGTGCAATCCGCATGCAACTATCGTCAAGACGGCTACAAGGAGTATACTGAATTGATTGACATCATGCAAGTTGAGGAAGTTCAAGATGATATTCTAAGTAAGAACTACATCTCACAACCATCTAGTAGCAATGTTGGCTATGAAGTCAATGCTAGCAACTACAAGGTGGGGAAGCCTCTCACAAAGGAGAGGGGCAATAAGGGTAAGGTCGTGGGTCACACGTTATTGATGCTTTCCAGTCTAAGAAGAAGAGCAAAGGATAGCATGAGACACACCTCACCATTGCAGGCACCAAAGATGCTTGCTATGCATTAGCTGAATACGTTATTTAAGAATGCTTTGATGAACTTTGGATGTTGAGATATTGATAATAGTATATGCATATGTTGGAACCTCCGGTACACTTAATTATACAAAGGAGGTTATGCCGAAAGTTAGAAAAATATCTTAGCTTATTTTATATTTATGTTAGTGTGGTAGCATTCCAGGCTCAGGTTGAGCTGGGGTGTTACATGCACTACGCGTCTGGTGGTAACGACTGTGATCTTTTGCTTGTATGGCATCCTGGTTTACGTGGTACAATTTTTTAATTGCCAGCTAGCGTAGCCTATCCGTATCCCTTAAGCCGGAGCTCAGTGTGGGAGGAGAGGAGAGCTGTTGGAAGACAAGACTAGGGTGGCTATAATATATAAGGACAATGCCCAAACATTTTGCCTCGTGCGCAAGGGTTTAAAATTTTTTAAACCCCCATGCTGCGAATCACAGACTGTTTCATACAAAAACAATATGTGAAGATATATCACAAACGCTTCTTAATACGAACTGTTTGTTATAAGTATCTCATCACAGAAGGTTGTATTAAAAACTATTTGCGATTTTACGATGGCTTGGAATTTTCCCTACTCTGCGATTTTGCCATAGCTTGGAATGTTCCCTACTCTGCGATTTTACCATGGCTTAGAATTTTCCCTACTCTGTGATTTTACCATACTTATCATAGACGGTTCGTATTAAGAACCGTCTGTGGTATGTAGTTCATATTAAGAACCGTCTGTGATATGACGACATATCACAGACGGTTCTTGATACGAACCGTCTTTAATATTAGCTCATCACAGACGGTTCTTAGCGTATCTAGTAATAGAGACTGATGAGGACATCGACCCTAAGCATACAACCAATGCCTCAACCTGCTGCACTGCATCCTCTACTTCCTTTACTTCACAAACATCTTCTCCAATTGGACTTTCGGCTATTGCAATACCATATTACCCAATTGGATCGAGCTACGTCTACATGCCATGGTGCTACGTCTACATGCCATGGTACTATATGTACATGCCATGGTGCTACTACATGTGCCAAGCAGGAGTTCAAGCTGGATACATTTTTGTCATATCAGTTCGGAATCAGCCTGACAGCACCAACTTCAAACAAACGTAACTTTTGCAAACGGAATCTGATTCGGGTGATCTTGGGCTTGTTGGAAAGCTTATTCCGAGACCTTTCCAACGGATCCATCCTCACCTTCAAACTTCTTTTGTACTGATCGCAATCATCAAAACAAGACGTTATATCACTTGTTTGGGCCAACCTGGGCTTTAGAAATACCAATTTCAATATTTATTTGTAATTTTAGATTGCTTTATCTTGTTCTTGCTTGCTTCTTTGATGTATGCAGGAATCGACCTTCGTGGTCAGGTCAACCGGGTATTCGTGCACGGTTGATAACGACTTGTCAACCAGTTCAGCGAGTGCGTGGTTTCGAGCCTTGCGTGTTCGTAGCCGAGATCGTTAGAGTTGAGCGACGCCTACTATACTTATCGTTCTCATCGAAAGATCGGGCCAACAAATCAAACCTTAGGGTTCATCAGAGACAGTCGCGCTGGTAAAACCGTCTGTGATTACTATTAACACTGATATTTTTGGAAAACCGTATGTAATGAGGCATACAATGTTAGCCTTTTTGTAGTGGTGTGTATTTGAACCCTATGACAGGAGATTTGAATATTACTCGATTCGGTGATAGTATAATTGATGATGATAGTTTTCCGTCATTAGGGGGAGGAAATCAACCCCTTGATGGAAAATATTGGAAAATAACGTGGCAAGCTATGGGAATTCATGCATATGACCTACGCACTAGTGAAGCAAATAGAGAAGTTCAGAAGATAATTGAAGTTCAGAAGATAATTGATTTGCAAGTATTAACGAATCAACTGTCTGACCACTTTAGTAATTTGAAGAGCATGACCAAGTTGCCTGTGCGTACATGCAATGCACCGGAGAGGGTTGAAATACCAAAGAAAATTGAAGGTATCCCTAATCCTGTCCAAAGGCCTCAGAAACAGACGAGTACTCCGGCCTCTCGAATCCCAAATAACATGGGACGCCTAGTGAAAAAGAATAAGAAGGACTTGACATAGCCGATCACCGAAGTTCTCTAGAACTAGAAGGGGAGTCATTTGAGACCTGGCACTAGTATGGAACCTTTAGGAAAGATATACCAGATTTGAACATTCCCACGAAGGGAGATATCAGCATAAATGTGTGCGCACACATCATAGCTGAAAAAGCTAAAGGGACTTGCCCCTGTAATTAGAAGCAACAGTGGGCAAGTAGAAGCATTAGATGAATCAACCTATGAAGAAATAGTTATAAACTATGTGATCACGAGAGAATCCATAAATAGGGCAACAACCAATGTCGATATTTATTTTGTAAAAAAAATTCCACAAGCATCGACATAATCCAGAGCCTATATTGCTCGTTGAATGTAAGAAAAGATCAGATTGGAAAGATTGGAAGAATGCAATAGTAACTGAATTATTATCTCTGAATAAAAGACAAGATGTTTGGGCCTGAAAGATGCACGCCTCCCCATGAGCACCTCATAGGGCATAAGTGGGTATTTGTTTGAAAGAGAAATGAAAATAATGAAGTTGTAAGCAAGGCTCATTGCACAAGATTTCACTCAATGTACAGCAGTTGATTATGAAGAAACCTATTCCCCGGTCATGGGCGGAACTAGCTTTAGATATTTAATCTCAATGGGAGCAAACTTGAATTTAGAAATAAAATTGATGGATGTGGTAACTGCATACCTTTATAGAAATTTGGATTTGGATATTTTTATGAAGGTACCTGAATGCATCTCTGCTCGAACTAAGACAGAGCAAATAGAAATCTGTACAGTGTGAAACTTAGAAAGTCACCGATGCTGGACTTAACAATCAAAGGGGATATGGTATATCGCTTAAATGACTTTCTATACAAAAAGGCTACACGAACAATGAGGATTGTCCCTATGTATTTATCGATGATCCTGTGATAGATTTTGTATAATCGTAGTGTATATAGATGATATGAATATCTTTGGGACCTCGAAGATATTAAGAAAGAAAGCTCTTACACCGAGTCGAGTTCAAATAAAAGATTTGGATAAAGCCAAATATTGCCTAGGCTTGCAGCTTGAGCATGTCCCTCAAGGGATATTAGTGTATCAATCAACCTACAATCAAAAGGTGTTAGAAAGGTTCGGCTTTGAAAAAACATACCCTTCAAAAGTGCCAATGATCGGGAGATCTTTGCAGCAAGGCAAAGATCTGTACAAACCCAGAGAAGAGAGGAAGTCCTGGGAACTGAATTCTCATACTTAAGTGCAGTAGGAGCACTCATGTACTTAGAAAATTGTACTAGATCGGACATTCTATTTGTCGTAAACCTATTAGCAAGGTATAGTGCAGAACCTACCAAAAGACATTGATAGGGAATAAAGGATATCTTTTGATACCTCTAAGGAAGCAAAGACCTTGGTATGTTTTACAAAAAGAACCAAGACCTAACTATGTCTGGCTATGCAGATGCTGGGTACCTGTCAGGCCCGCATACAACCAAGTCGCAAACAGGCTATGTATTCCTATGTGGTGGAACTGCATTTTCATGGAAATCGTTTAGCCAAAGTATTGTATCGACTTCGACGAACCACTTAGAAATCATCGCATTGTACGAGGCCTCACGAGAATGTGCTTGGCTTCGACGGATGATTCACCATATCCAGCAATCGTGTGGATTGAATACCGCATAAACCTCCACTCTTATCTATAAAAATAATACAGCTTGTGTTGCACAAGTGTAGATAGGTTATGTGAAAAGTCAACTCACAAAGCATATCAACCCCAAGTTTTTCTATACTCATGAATTGCAAAAGATAGACGAAATTAAAGTACTGAATACTAAGTTATATAAAAATCTTGTAGATTTATTAACCAAGTCACTTCCAGCATCTAGCTTTGAAAGATGCATACGTTGAATTGGAATGATGAGAGTTAAAGAAGTGCATAATTCAGGGAGAGAATCTTTACGAACTCATTATTGAAACTCGATCACTAAGATCTAGTACTCAAAGAATAAATCTTAGAGATTAAATGAAATTGGGTAGATTGTACTCTTTTCACTTGACGAGTTTTTCTAAATTTTCTCAGCTAAGATTTTTAATGAGGCAATTCGTGCAACGCAGCAAGAACGTGTATTATTTACTTTCTCTAATTTTTTTTCTACTAGATTTTTTGTACAGTTTTGATGGTGTATGAAAATGTGAGGATGGGTGCTCAAGGTGGAGTATTAGGAAACCATGGGATTAGCCCAGCAGCCGGCCCATAGGTGGGTACCTCATCCAAAACCCTAGCAGGGTTTATAGTCTATAAATATGTAGTACTAGTTATTGTAAAATACTAATCATGAGAAGAGAAATAAAGAGAAAAAAAATTCTTATATATCTCTGTGTTTAATGTACTATTTATTATCGTATTATTATGTATAATTCTATACTTGTCTATAGAGTAATCGATCAGACTGTACTCATCAGCGAGATTCCTCAACAATAACATTGTTGGGCAGACACTGGGTTTAGGTAGCGTACCAAACCAGATGCACATCTGTTCATAGTTGGCACCGTGCAGGTGCTCTTGTCAGAGGTAATTTAAACATAAATAGGTAGCTAGTTATATATCACGCAACAGTAGCTAGCATGGACGATGATTATGCTGCATATACATGTGTTAGGCACCTCAGGTGGGCTCCTGTCGTGCCGTGCCGTGACGTACGTACGCACAGTGATTCCCAATCAGACGGCACCGAACCTATCCGATCCAACGGCGCATAAGCTTGCTGGGCCTACGTGATAAGTACACATACGCATATGGTTTGTTTGGCTTTTTTTTCTGCATGCATGTGTTAGCCATTGTGAGGGGGCTGGGGTGGCACCCCACCTGGCCCAAGCCCTTTTTTTTTTTTCAAATTTTGAGATATTGTGTTCGCATATTTTACATGTACAGTACTATGTACGCTATGATGCTTAAACCACTGAAACTAGAGATAAGTATTGTCGTGGCAATAGAACTAACCAGACAGTAAAGAAAAGGGGACCCCGGTCGCTACAAGTGGACCAAGGGATACTCGACAGAGAGGATCGGTGTCAAGAGAACTTAGTATGTATTAATTGTTTTGAAAAAAAAAAGGCATCCTGATTACATGGGGGGAGGTGGCTAGTTATAGCCTTCCGACCAGGTATATGAGATTACAAGTCTACCTCTAAAAAGACCATATACCTATAGGGGCCGCAGAGGCTTTTTTCCCCTACGTGTAGCCTTCGATCTATGGTGGACCTTCCTGGTCATGGTCCATCCGGTTGGTACGCACGGTCTATCGGTGCTCTTCTCCCTTCGCACCATGTGCGGTGTCCCTGGGCCGAGGGGCCCCAAGTACCCTTCAGCGCTCACGAGGTGGCCCTAGGGGTCTCCATGTTGCTGCATCCGTGGTGCTCGGCAGCCTTCGGGTGACCTTCGCACCTCCTTCGAGGCATCCCCAAAGGTATGTCTAGTTCCCTACAGGGGGTCCTAGCTGTGTCTCCAGTTGTGGGCCCTCGTGAGCCTCCTAGTGGCCTTCGCGCACCCTTCGGGGCCCTTCTGAAGGCCTGCTTGGTACTGTGGGGGGACTTCTTGTGGTCTTTGACGAGTCGTTGGGGCCGGTGGGCCGCCCCTACGACAAGCCCCTCGTGGTTGAGGTCCTGCTTCGTCCTGGCTGATACCACACCTTTTTCCCGAAGTGTCTAGGCACACCATCCCCTTCGGCCTGATGAAGCGTGCTTTGTGCGGGCCCTCTAGTGGTGTGCGGGCTGCTCCTGTTGGTGTGATGGTGCGTTGGGGGGTCACCATGATGCCAGTGGTTGGCAGTAATGGCACTCCTTCGAACTGCGTAGGCCGCTGTTGGTTGGCGTGTGCCATAATGCCAGTGGGTGGCAGTGATGGTGCCCCCTCGAACCGCATGACAGTTGAGAGGGATGTTGTGCGGGTGGAACGTGTCATCGGGTAACTGCCTCGTTTCTCTTCGATTTCCACTCCTTGTCCCCTTGCGGTCCCGGCGCCTATAAAAAGGGGGTGATCCCAGTCATTTCCTTATCTCGTGCTTGAAAACCCTAGCTTCCCCTTTCGCGTTTTTTTTGTCATCTGAGGTTGTGAGTCGGACCTTATGATGAAGCACAACAAAGAGGGAGGCAACAACATGGTCTACACCAGCGACCTCGGCCGATCTACCATGACAGAGCGCATTCTCTAGGCCCTTGTGGACGAGGGGAAGTTGGAGAGCCTCAAGAAGGTACGAGTCCCAGGGCGGAGATAGTATAGGCGTCTCGATCGAACGAGGTCGTGGTCTTTGTCGCCTTCTCCGATACTGGCCTCCGGATTCCTTGCGTGCCACTGGTCGCGCAGATCCTTCAACTGTATAGGGTGGGGTTCACGCTGCTAACGCCCAACTCCCTCGTGAAGGTGGTCATCTTCGAGTGGATTATGCATTCTATCGGGTCGAGCGGGGAGGGGTGCCTGTTCGCGTATCTGCACGACAGGCACTGCTAGCCAAAGAAGAGCACCAGGGAGATGTCGAACGTCGACAGCGTCAACTTCCAATCGAAGGAACGATGCCAGATGTACGTACCTGCTCTAGTAGTGTGGAATCTGTGGGACACTGACTGGACCAGGAGGTTGTTTTACCACCCCTCTCCAGTGGGTGATGGTTTTCACTCCAGTGGATGGCTTATCCAACTGACCACCACCCCGGAGATCGCGCTCACCTCGCGTAAGGAGGCCCTCCTTTATCTGTTACTGAGTGCGACAAGGAGGCTCTCCACGTGGGACCTTATGGAGGAGTTCTACGTGTTTAGGGTCTAGCCTTTGGGGTAGGGTTGGAGCGTGAAGCTTGGCGACCCTAAGGTCAGTCTTCCCACCATCACCGTAGCTGAGCGCGAAGGTTGTGGTCTTCGCCCTAGACTTTTTTAACAGAGTCTGCTACTACTACTACTGCAGTTGCGCCTATTGACGATGCCGCCCATGCTACTGGGCAGCTCTTGGGCCCCTATACCAGCGAGGAGCATGAGAAGCGCGGGTTGGTTGTGTGCGAACCCCACCTGAACAGCGCGAATGCGGACCGAGCCCGAGGAGTGCGACATCGTGGGGCCGATCGCCGCGAGGCCCCTACCCTCTGTTGGGTCTAGGGGTGCGGGCAGCCCTTCTTGTGCGACAGTGGACTGAGCAGAGAGGCCAGTGAAGCGGGTGGCGCGCGGGACTCCGAAGCGGGTGGCGCGCGCTCAATCAAGCAGCCCATCTTTGGTAGAGAGTGGTGTGTCCCCCACGACTGGTGTCGCGCCGAGGGCTGCGGGGCATGTTGCAGCGGAGGCTAGTGAGTGGGTGGCAAACTCGTTTGGGATAGCAGGCCTGCCCCTCGAGGAGTCCTCGGACAGTAGCACCCCATCGTACATTTACGACGAGGGCTCTGGGGATTCCCGGGTTGTACCTCCCACTCCGGGTCGTGATGCGGTCGATAAGTATATTTATGTGTGTTTTGTCATTCACTCTTTTTGTGTGTGTAGTATGC
The DNA here is from genome assembly GCA_036346395.1 of Hsuehochloa calcarea. Lineage (NCBI taxonomy): Eukaryota > Viridiplantae > Streptophyta > Magnoliopsida > Poales > Poaceae > Hsuehochloa > Hsuehochloa calcarea. The sequence goes on from CM070600.1 coordinate 44,853,542, forward strand.
CTACTTGTATGTATGGCCCTAACCCATACATCTGCTGGAGGGGAAGAGAGGGCCAGTGGAGGTGGCTCCACCTCCCAGAGCTCCGAAGTGGTACCTTCAAGGGCTGCTACTCTGGCTTTGCCCTTTGGACTTTAAGGTCAATGCTGGTACGGCAGGGGTTTGCGAGGATGTCACTCGATTCGCCGCCCCATCTTACGTGGGGGACCACCTCCAGAACTTGTTCCTTAGGGGGATGTTCCGATCCGTCGAGGCGAACATCACAAAGGTGCGGGTTTTGCTTTATTGATCTAGTAAATTTTGTTGCTATTTTTTGTGTGTGACACCGTGCTTCGTGCAGACCCTGATGCTATCGTGCACACAGGAGGGCGATGTCTTGTGCGGTTTTTACAAGATCCAAAAATGGGTCGACTCGGAGCATGCGCAAGGTGAGGGCCCTAGAAGCAAGGGTGGTGGAGCTGGAGGGGGAGCTCTACAATTTGCAGAAGGATGTGAGGACACTTCGAGGCATCCGGGCCGACCATCGAGATGGAGATTCGACTGGAGCGGGTGCTCTCGCGCTCCGTGGCGTAGGCAACCTGGGAGGCAATGGAGGCGTTGGAGGGTGCGGTGGCGGACCTCGGCGCCGTGCCTCTTCTGTGGCACTACACTATAGCGAAGATGAACATTACCATTGGGCATCTCCACCGCACCAGGGAGGTGTGCTTATTGGCAGCCTGGGCGTACAGGGACCATTGCACGAAGGTAGCCTAGACGATGGTCTTTGTTACCTTGCAAAAGGCCGGGCGCGGGCACATCGACGCCCTCGCTACCCACTCCGTGCCAGTGGCAACCGCGGAGGAAGTTGCCACCAGGCACCGCCAAAGATGTAAGACGAGAAACGTATTCGTCCAAGACTTCTTGGCGCCGCGCGGATGTGATGGGACAATGGACTCCCTCTGGGCGATGCAAGCCCAATAGAAGAAGAGCAAGGCTCTGGCGTACGACCAGGAGGCCGACGAGAGGGGGGGGGCACCTCTGGAAACAAGGTGTGACCCTTCGGTCACCCCAAGTAGCCCGAACCTGTTAGATTCTTGTAACTAGGTCCGAGCGAAACCTTTTTTTACTTTAGGGATCCGCCCTCTTCGGGGCACGTGCGTCGAAGTAGCCCGAGATGGGGGTTCACCTCTTTTTGTAATGACCTCTACTTTTGAATGGAAAAGGTGTTTGGAAATCAGTTGTTTGCTAAGTTCATTGTGGTTCGCTTAGTGTGCTTTGCGGTTGTGCATTCTGAATTCGTGCTTTTGTGTAGGATGATTCGTTGTCGCTTCGATGCACTACTAGCTGGGGGATCCGGCCGTCCGAGGGGCGCATGATGAAGGTAATTGCTACCAGGGCCGCTTTGTTTGGCCGTTGCAGCTATGCACCTGGGCGTCGTGCACCATGGTACAAAGTGGCAGCGTTGGCTATCCTGTGTTGAGTAACAGTTGGGTAAGTCGTAGTTGAGACCGACTGCCTCAACAAGTTAGAGATGTGTCATAAACTATAGCTAGTCGATGTTACAAGATTAATAAGGTGATTGTTAGAATTAATCTTATAACAAAGTCGAGTCCGAGATATGTTCGAGTTGTGTCACCGTCTCCAGTCATGAGTGCATGAGCCAAGTTGAAGACGAGTCCGAGATATGTTCGAGTTGTGTCACCGTCTCCAATCACGAGTGCATGAGTAAGTTGAAGCCGAATCCAACATGATCGCTGACTCTGTCGTCGTGTGACACAGGACGAAGCCGTGTCCGCTTGCCGCACAAGTTTGTTTCTTGTTTGTGTCGCGTTGGGAAGCTATGCATGTAGGAGATGTGTTATTAATGTGCTCTTTCGTTTATCTAGTCCTACATATTTATCCAGTTTGCATGCGAGGTTGTTTTGTGTTGTTAGCAACCAGCGCACATGACGACACCTTTAGCTTGTTGTCTTCTCTGCTACACTCCTTTTAGCTAGTTAGCATGATTAGACGGCCAGGGAGCATTTGATCGATCGACCTGGGAATCCATCCAATAATGAGATACGTGCTTGCATAACCATACCATGTCGCCCTGGAAAACTCTTTGGCCAAAATTTTGCTTACCGGTGCTATCGATGTGGTCCGATAAATTTTTTTTGCATGATATAGTTTTCCCTAAATATCGCAACATAAACTGTTACTGACATAGGGGAGGAACACCAAACTAATGAGATCTTTGAAGAGTGAGCGTTATGTAGTGCAATATTGGTTGGTAAAAGCCAGGAGAAAACTCTGCTGCATATACTACAAGAATGGTGTTAGAAGGGGGAGAAAGAATGAAAGGTAATTGATCATCGATGTTTGTTCTTTATTTTCATCTAGTGTACTGACAATGCACATGTAGGCGAACATATAGCATTGCGAGAGCCATGCAGGCGGACACATAGATACATCAATTGTGTCCGCCGGTGTCGAGATGGCACTTCTCCGGAGCGAAGAAGATCCTACCAGCCGCGAGGTCGTAGACGAAGCGCGTGTTCAACTGCTGCAGCGCACTGACCACCGTGCGTGGGTCTACATCCACAGCGATGCACACTACTACAACAAGGCTAACACTGGGTGTTTTATCATAGACAGTTGACCAAATTCATCTGTATTAAATACAATTACATACGGTTTTGGTTTAGCGACCATCTGTGTTACTGACTGCGCTAAAAATTGTATGTGAAGAAGTAATATCATAGACGGTTCGTGTTAAAAAATATCTATAAAGTATCGCAGACGGTTCTGAATAAGAACTGTCTGTGATATTACTAAATATCATAGATGGTTCATATTGAAGACCGTCTGTGAAGTATCACGGATGGTTATGGACCAGAGTCATCTATGATACTACTAAATTCACAGACGGATACTTATTTGAACCATATGTAATTAGAACAACTGATTAACCGATTCCGACCACTCCTGATTGGGCAGATTGATCTTTTAAGGTGGTCGAATTGAAACTGATTTCCCCAACAGAAGAAAGCAGAAGAATGTAATCCGGTAGGCATCTTGTTCTATATCATGTATAACTTTAGTGTCTTGACGTGTAACTTCCGATCAACAGAAGAGTGCAGAAGTACTTCAAGTGATCGATCAGATGTTACACACCATAGACAGAGAAGGGCTCACCTGATCGTAGAGATATGATCTTCTACTAATTTCTTGAAGACTTCAAGTCCATAAACCAAATTGACTTCTGACACCCTAAATTGAAGTAGTCGATCGATTATCTATGGATTTTGTTCTTTCCATGCACGGTGGTCAAAAAGTTAATTTGTTCCGTGAATTTTATCTTACTAGCTAGAAGGGTAGGGAGATGAAAACTTTAAGAAGAAATGGAAGTAAAAAAGATGAAAAGTTTGTGAGTGATTTTTTCTTAGTTCTGCATGCGCACTATTCTGATGGTTATTTATAGGCTTAGCAACTTGTGGCAAGATTAATTTAATGAATAAAGATGAAAGTCCAACAGATAGAATTTATTAGAACCTGCTCCTAATAAATATCGTTAGTAACCAAAACATCACCGTCTTTTCAAGAATTATTTTTCATAAATAAGATTGACGCTCATCACAGACGATTTTTAATAAGAACTGTCTGTGATTACACATGGTTTTTAAATACAACCATCTGTGATAATTCAATCTTTCGACTCCCGCGCGATGCGTATCTTAGTCTCGCTTGCCGACGTTATGATGCATTTCTTCGATGTTTTAGAAGAATGATCATCGCGCGCTATGGTGAGCACGCATGGTATTGAAAACATACGCCACTGTGAGCACGCAGAGCATGACGGCGAGGACTAAGGCGAGTTGGTCGGCGATCGCCATTGCCTTTCCTCATGTGTCGTCCTCCACATCATCGGCCTCATGGTCACGAGCTCTCCTCAGCCCATTGTTGTCCTTTGCAGCCTACGTGCTACATACGTATTCTATTCTTTTGTTTTTGGTAGGTCTGATGGAGTCAGTATTCTGTTCGACTTTTGTTCATAGTTAGTTTCTGAAGGTGTGTGTAGTGTATCATATCCTAGTTGATTGTTGAAAAGTTTCAGGTGTTCGTTTCGGTTTCAGGTTCCGATAGAGAACCTAATTGTAATTCCTTTGAAAATCTATAAAAATGAGAAAAACTAAAAAGTCGTATCAATTGATACAACGCAAAATAATCTCGTGTTTATTTCGTTTTGTGTCCAATATCCAGTTCTGAACTTAATTTGACTTGCAACAACGATCTTAATTTGACCTTTTAATTTTCTCTTATGGAGTAATTCTTGTATTAAGATTTTGTCGTCTTGAATTTTAGTTGCAAGGCCATGTACAGGGCATCCAAGGAGTGCGCCGTGAGGAGGCGTGTGGCGCTGGAGCGGGAGGAGGCGATGAGGTGGCAGGACAACAAGCGCTACCTCACCGTCGTCAACCACCTGGCCGGCAGCGGCAACCCAGAGGCCTGCTTCATCGTCAGCCTCGCGCTTGTCTTCGCGCCCCAAGACATTCAGCAAGACCTGGTATTCCTTGAATGGGCGGCCGTTGCCGGCCACAAGGCCGCAGTCTACGTGCTCGGCCTCCTCCTTTACATGGCTGGCAAGATGCGCAAAGTTGGAAAGCACTACATTAGCTAGGTCGAGAGCGAGCTAGCCGACGGCGGGTGTGAGACATCCAAGAGGACTAACCGGAAGTGCAGGCGGTGTCGGAGGCTTGCTGAGGACAGGGTCCAGTAGGTGGTGTGGATGGAAGGGTATGATGACTATGTCATCTTCTACAGTGACGACTGCAGGATTAGGCATGAGTATGCTAAGTTCTTTGCAGAGGTGTTGAAATACTTGCCGTAAAATTATCGGTTTTAGCATAGTTTTAGCAAATATTCATATAAACTTCTTTACTGATATGTGAATGTGTCGTGTGTACTTCTGAATTTGCATTTATGTATAAATATTATGATAGACTATTCTATTATGCAGCCATTTGTGATGTGAGACAATATCACGGACAGTTCTCTTAAGAAACCATATGTGATAAGTATCACTAACGGTTACATAATAGAACTGTCTGTGATATCCCTTTATTAATAGGAGCCCACTAGGGTTTGCGCCCTAACTCGTCACTCCCTAGCGCCCTTACTCTCGCCTATTCCCCTCCCCACCAGAGTGCCCCCGACCTCAACGTCGCCGCCCAAAACCTCCTCCCCGACGGCCGCCCCCAAGTCGCGCTCTCTCCCCGACCCCATCGCCAATGCCGCCCTTCTTCCCATCACCGCTGGTTGTAACACCACAGTTCATTGCATAAGACACTCTTATTGTAAGAGTCTTGTGCAGTATCACCGTCGTGACACTGCTGCCACTGGTCCAATCAACCTTGTCTAGGCCAAATCCACCTCCCCGTCGCCAGATCTGTCTTTCTCTGCTGCTTCAGTTTTTGGGTTTGAGTTTTACTTGTTTACTAATGTGGGTTGTTGTTGGTTATGCATACATGAAGGAGATGGATGCGGTTAGCTACTGCCGGTGGTTGATTTGCCGGTTGCACTGGGGTAACTACTCCCCTTTACTCTCTACCCTGGCCTGCTCGTAGCGTGGCCCATGTGGCCCATAAGGAGTTGTGTGGTGGGATTAATCCCACATTGCTTGTCTCAAGTGAGTTGTAGTAGTATATAATACATGTTGGATCCAAACGTAGCACCTCCGGGTTAACCCTTTTACACGAAGCGAGGATGAAAGTGTAAGTGAGGTGCTATGTGTGCGCGGGTCCACCCCACGGTGGGCTGGGCACAGAGCTGATTTTGGGTCAGGGTGTTACACTACTCCCCTTTACTCTCTATCCCTTTCCCTCCCCTTGCTCTGTGATGTGGATGATGAATGATGTGGGCTATGGTGAGTATGGTCTGTGATGGTTGGATGATATGGGTGGGTTCTCTGTGTATGATGTTCGTTCATAAGATGTGGTTCGAATGGGGTAAAACATCAGTCTTTACACATACAAATTTTTGTACATGTAACTAATCTTATGGTATGTGCCTATATGGTATGCTGCTTTTGAAAGCTGCAATTAACTTTTCATATTTGTAAAGGTTAGGCTAATTTGTAAAGCTACAATTAACATGCACATTTGTGGAATTTTTACCTAGCTTGTGCATCTGATCATCAATTATTTATTAATTGGTGTGTATTCTATTATAAAACAAGACCAAATGAGTCAAAAATTACTACAACACATCTTCACCTGCCTCTCGCCATTTATTTCACATTTGTCTGTGTAATCGTGTTCATGTCGGTCAAGTTCTCCTCTCTTGCGTCCCAGGTACGTCCTACCATTCTATTCCTGATCTCTTCTCTATAAAATCTCCCAAGCAGTGGTTGCATGTGCCTTTAAAATCGGTTATACATATATATAGTTCATAGTCCCCCAGCCACTTTCGGGGGGTCGTCCACGCAGCATGAGTAGGATGAGACAGTAGTTATGGGCAACTTCATCGAGACTGCTAGTTCAAGAAGTATGGTTGTGTCCATCTTGGTTTAGGGGAGATCGGCAAGTCTCCGAACACCACGGTAAAATATAATTGTGTCCATCTTGGTTTGTCTTGTGCTTTATTTTGAGTAATTTACATTACTTGCTTTAATTGCTTATATATCTTTATATGATTGCTCTCATTCAATTGTATTCATATTGTTGGTGCACTTAGGGGAGCCCAGTTTATTTAGGTTTTAATTGTGCAAAACCATATTGTTATTAGCTTCTGCATTAAAATTGATTTTAGCCAAAGAGATTTTTTAAAAACCACCTATTCACCCCCCCCCTCTCTAGTCGGCCTCCTCAACACCCCATCACCTCCTTCATGCATGAATGAACATCAGTGAACCCACATCATCATCCTTACCAAGCATCAACCCACATCAGTAAAAGAATTCAAACTCAAACCATAAACACCAAAGCAGCAGGAAAGGAAAACAAATAGCTTAAAATAAATCAAGGCCACCACCCTTAGAGTCAAGCAAAGAAGGCACCGCCGAGCGAGCCAAAGAAGAGCTGGTCGGCAAGGCATGCAGTGCACGCGGGTGGAACAGAGGCCCAGGGGAGGCGCGGTAGCTGGACGCGGGCGAGCCGGAGGTGGCAGCGCCAGCAGCTGGCGACCGGAGGGGAGGAGCTGGGCCGGGAGCCAGAGGAGAAGGTGCCATGGAGAAGAAATGGAGGATGGGGAAATAGAGAAGAAGAAGAGGAAATAGGGGAGAAAAGAGGGGGCTATTTGGATGTTAAAAGGATAGGGAGGATAGAGAAATAGAGTATGGAGATTAGATAAAAGAGAGATTAGGGAAAATAGGGTAAAAAGGTAAAGTTTATTAAAGATTAGTAGTAGTAATAAATTTAGCAGTAGAATTAAACATCAGTAAAGTTAAATATTGGTGTAGTTTAATTGTTGAACCTAATAAGTTTGTGAACCACGCACGGATAAATAGTAGTACACAGATCGGTAGAAATTAAAAGCAGGAATATTCTAAGAATATTTTCACCTTTCCAATTTCCTATCATTTCATGTGATTTTTGAACTTCCAAACGTTCGTTCTCCTTCATACGAACTCCGATTCGGTCGATTGAAAAATCTAAATTCATCTAAAATCAAGATCTACCTATATATACTGAGATCATTTAATCTGTAGTTCATTTGAATTTTATTTGATTATTGGCTTATTTTTGCTTATAGATTTCGACGACTCCAGGGAAATTGATCTTTTTAAAGAATTAGATCCTCAAGCATATGAGCAAGGAAAGTTATATCCTTTCATCATATTTGAGCCCAATATTTAAATTATTTAAATTATATTTTAAACTATTATTGTATTCTATTTATATTCAGTTATTTAAATTAATATTTTAAATTATAGTTATTCTCAATACCTTTGTATAGCCAAATTTTGCTATTGAATTATCCATTCCTTGATACCATAGTTAAAATCTGGTTGGTACATTAGTATCTAACTATAAAAGTTGAGAATTTAGAAAATAAATTTTAGTTATAGAATAACTGCTTTGGAACTTAGTACAAATATTTAAAGGAAAACGTTCCTTTAGGCAAACTCAACCCTATAAGCCATCTCTGCTATACTTTTGCATGCATTATAATCCGTTAGTGGGTGTAACTTGTAGAGTATATTCATTTGTACTCATCTTGCTTCATAAAATATCAAACAGATGAAGAATACTACGAGGAGGATGAGAACTTGGACGACTAGGCTACGCCCCCAGACAATTGACTGTGGTGAATCGTGTGGTCTACCTTATTACTAATTTCACTGTATTTTTCTTTTTGTATTATGATCCTTTGTAATGAACTTAAGTTATTATGAATGAATTGTGTATTATGGTTATACTATCACCTTTTGTTTGACTGTGTAAACTAACTACTGATCATAAGACTAGTGTGGAATGCACAGAAGATCTGAGATCCTTGGCTCCCGGGTTCGACACGTGTGGTGCGGTGCGTACCGGTGTATCGGGGCACGGCGTGCACTGCTACATGGTCATAGCGTCGCAGTGCGTCTTGTTCGTCATCATCTAGCACATCGTGTCGTAGTCACCATCAACTGTATAGCAGGAAGGTGCGGTGGCGGCCAATGGTTGTGGGGTCTTAATCCGAGCGTAACGACAGATGATGAGAAATGCAGGTGAGTGCGGCGGCGGTCGGCAAGCAGTCGGCCAGTCAAGAGAGGCTAAAGTGGCCCATGTGGAATTGTGTGGTAGAATTAGTCCCACATTGCTTGTCTAAAGTGGGTTGCAGTTGTATATAATACATGTTGGGTTCAAATGTAGCACCTCTGGGTTAACCCTTTTACACGAAGCGATGACAAAAGTGTAAGTGAGATGCTATGTGCGCACTGATCCGTCCCACGGTGGGCTGAATATTGAGCGGATTTTAGGCCAGCGTGTTACAAATGGTCTCAGAGCATCAATCTTTGCTGCACGGGTGCGTGCGGGATAGGGGCTCAGGCATATTGTGCATGACACATGTGGGCTCGGAGTGAATATACAGTGTGGCATATGTGTCGACACTGGACGTACGGACGTGTATTGAGAGGTGGTTCTGGGCATTTACCGTCTATGTGGTATGCTGCTGATGGCGTCAACTCTTAAAGGGGTGAATATAATACTACGGCTTGCTCGTAGTACGGCCCATATGGCCCATGTTGAGTTGTGTTTGCTTGTCTAAAGTGAGTTGTAGTAGTATATAATGCATGTTGAGTCCAAATGTAGCGCCTTTGGGTTAACCATTTTGTACGAAGTGACGACGAAAGTGTAAGTGAGGTGCTATATATGTGTTGATCCGTCTCACGATGAGCTGGGCATCGAGTGGATTTTAGATGAAAGTGTTACAATTGTCGTGCAGGAAGAAGGCAGAAATGCTGTCACCGTCCTCTGGCAATGTGGACTTCACCGAAGCACAGGGTGAAGAAACCGGTCCACCCGCTGGCTTGGCAATGGGTGATTTCACCGAAGAACGGGGCGAAGCAACTTGTCCACCCCCCTGGCTGGGCAATGGGTGACGGCAATGTGGACATCACCGAAGCACGGGGGGTGGCGACTTGTACCAGCCTTGGCTTGGCAATGCGTGATGGGGTGCAGCACTCGTCAAGTGTGTTGGTTGGCAAGTGGTTGCTATGATTTTGTTGGCGAGCTGGTGGTGCTCCAGTGACAATGGTTTGCCTCAACTGGGAAAACCTTGCATCTGCATGTAGCTCTTGCTGTTTTTGCTTTCCACTGCAAAGAAGCTTGCATAAAAGGCATTACACACATTTCTCTTGAATCTTGATCTCCTCTGGAAAAAAAGGGTGTATGAGTGGACAGAATCATTAACAACGTAGTTATTAATTTTATAATTTTTTAAATTATAAGTTACTTTAGAAAGGAGTCCAACACTTTGTTAGTAGTACTTCATGTATTCAGGATGAAAAGTTACGTTGATTCAGGCTCAGGGTCACAATTTGAGTTATCCAATATTTCTCAACGGCTTTTTCAAACTATGAATGCCTTGAAACCAGTGTTACCTTGGACACGGGCACGAGAATCGAAAGCCAACACGGTTCAGGTGTCTGATTCGAAAGACTTGAAAAAATAGGATTCAAATACTATATATTAATATAATACTAAAAAATAAATGAATATCTTTATTTTCTATTGTAAATAACACTTATAAATGCTCAAATAGCCCCTTATCACTAAAGTTGGAGGGACTGATACACAAAAGATCCATATTCAACACAGAAGATCCACCTCGTGCCTTGATATGATTGTTTGTTGCCACATGTAAGGTGGAAAAGCAATAAACAAAACAAAGGCAGCGCTTTCCTCTTCCAAATTCACATGGGCATGTCCCCATCCTTAACATCTCTTCCTCCCTATTATTTCTTCCATTCAAAGCCTTCCCTTCTTTATTCCTCCTAAGGCAGTGGTGAATCTAGGCACAGTCTCAAATTCTCCAATCCAAGACCAAAAATCTCCATGTAAAGGAAACCAAGAGATAGGCCACGGTTGGGCCGGCCTAAGGCCTGGCCCTGGGCTGTTTACGCCCCTGTCCAAAGCCATGGCAGAACATTACAGCCAGGGCCATCAGCCATTCTTTCTTTATTCTAGTCTTTTCCTTTGCCTAGCCATGGTCATGGAACAGGGGATGTCGAGCTAGTGCGTTTTTTTCCCTAATTTAGTCTGCTCTATCGGCAGTAAGATTGATTATTTGAGGCCGCTCATGACAATTCTGCACCTGTCGTCCTGTATTCATGTCTGCATTTTGAACTTTTATTTTCCTGTGGATATCAACCAATTTCCGAATGATGATTTGGTACTTGGGGAACTGCCTCTTCTAGCCATCAGGAATGTTGCTTTTCTGGAGCTGTAAGAAGTTCAGCATGGCTCTGATCGTATTCTTGAACTTTACTAAATTTTTGTGGCTATCAGCTTTTTCTCTGGGTAATGAATATAAATGTTCCTGTACATTGACGGAACAAAGGATGTAAGAGATACAGATGCATTCGGAATATCTATGGATGAAGAAGACTCATTGACAGGAGTAAATAAAAGGAAAAGGGCAGAAGACCTTGTTATATTTTGAACAACTGTTTGATCGAGTTCCATAAGCTCTGAAAAGTAAGCAACCTTCAGTGACTTAAATCAATATGATTGGATGGGGGCCGTTCAAATTTAACTGAATAGGAAGAACAGCCCATCAATGTGATTCTTCTAGTAATGCTTGTGTTTATAAAAGCAAATGGGCATAACTTAGGCATAACAAGGGATAGAAACATAACCAATTAAAACATGATATGTAAATAGAGTATTCTCACCTTCTGAATCAAGAACCTTAAATTTCTACATTGTGTTTATAAAAGCAAATGGGCATAACTTAGGCATAACAAGGGATAGAAACATAACCAATTAAAGCATGATATGTAAATAGAGTATTCTCACCTTCTGAAACATTTCCTTCCTCCAATCGTCTTCTCCAGCACTTCCCATCGTTGCTGAAAATGACAAACAAGATCTGAACACTTGTGACGAATAAAGCGAAGGAAAGCATTGAGCTATTATGGCACGCATAATTTATTATTTATAAAGCAGCTGTCAGAAAGGAAAGAACCTGAAGTTTGAGGGCTCTGACAGAGCAAACTTCTTTGCTGACCGCCTGCAATCTGTCGCTGGGGCGGAGTCATAGGCTCAGGTTTTATGTTGATCTGCATCCTAAGTGCCTCATGTTCATACGCCTCCAACGGCGACTGTAACACATCAGTCCGCCCGGCATTCTGCTGATTGTGTTCCGTCCTCCAGGATGACCAATCTGCATCTCGATTACATTGGCCTGTTGTGTTCCAAGCATTAGCATCCCCGTTTTCTACTGCTTCCTTTCTCACCATTTAACCTCTGACTTGTGTCTGAATCCACATCATCAACTACCATCGTCTTTTCAACTGTGTCAAGCTTGGATTTCAAAGCAGCTGGTTCCTAAATTGTAAAGGCCTTGTCATTATTAACCTCTTCACCTGACATTTCTTCTGATATTTATTCCGGAATATCAACTTTTTCGAGGAGAGTGTCTTGGATTACTTGTTCCCCTGCATCTCTGTTCCTTCCCAACGATTGCCCACTGTTTTTCTTGTTGAAAGTATTACTTGAAGCTTTTTCAATAGCAGCCACCAGCTGCTCCCATCCTTCAGCATGGCTCCCTTGGGTATCTTCGTCCTCTTCATCATCTTCCTTAGGTGGACCTTTCTTTTTCATTTCTTTTCCTTGCTCAGGTGGGGGCTTCTGTTTAGCATGGACTCCCTCCACTTTCCACCAGATTTTGGAGAAATGCATCTCTACAAGCACATGCACCTACACCCACTATCCCCACTATTCATTTTTGCTCCGAGATTTGTGCCCACCTTCTCCCTCTTCCTTCCTTCTCTCTTCATCTCTCCCTTCCTCTCTTTCCCGACTTACTCCTCTTCCGGCGCCGCCAGCCCTGCCAGAGCGCCTCCCTGCGCGTGACCACGCCGCCTCCCTTCTCCCCGAGCCAGGCGTGATGTCGCCGAGCTACGCTACCTCCCTCCTGGTTAACCAAACTACACAACTAAGAAGCTCTCAGGTGGAGTGTCTGGGCAGCCAAATCTGGATACCGACACATACATTGCGGTGAGGTGCATGAGCTCCTGTGGTGGGGGCACTCCCAAAGGTGGGAGGAATAAACAAACAAAAGGAAAAAAAATGGTAGAGCTGACTAGAAGCGAATTCTTGGAGAAGTACGGTGACTTCAACGGATAAAAGTTAAGGTGGAGATTGTTAAGTATGAGTGACTCATATTCTAATCAACTAGGACATATGAATCCTAATAGGTTAGGATTGCTACTTCCTTTTGTAGAAAAACTAGGGACACTATATAAAGCCATGAGTGGTGGTCATGGAGAACACAAGCCATAAACTAACTCATTCAAAGCAAGAGGTGCACAAAAGAATTAGATGCTAGGTTATTCTATAACACTAGATTCTTATATAGGGTAAGGATCTGAGGCTCCTAAAAGATTTTTCAAGGGTTGTGAGAGAGCGACAATCCTATGTACCCTTTCGAGGTTGTGCTTAAGGAATTTTTGGTCGGTTTTGCCAAATCTTTCTCTTTCGTCGTGATTATTTCGTCGCCATTATTTGATTCTCTTTACGAGATTCATTTACTTCATTCATGATATCATGCACGCTCGTTTTATTTCTCACAAACTCTGATCTGGTCTAGGGCTACTATGCATAAGAGGTATCAAAGTATAATAAGTGGTATCAGAGCCAAGGCTTAAATAATCTGATTTGTGAGAAGGTCGGTGAAGCGTCGGGTGGCACAAAATCACGATCGATGTCGACGATGTGGATTCAAGTGGAGAAATTTGATAACAAAAGAAATTTCAGTGTGTGGCAATGCGTGGTGAAGGATGTTCTTATCTAGCAATAGTTAATATCCTCTTGAAGGAGGCAAACCTGAAAAGACGTCTGTTGAAGAATGGAAGGTAATGGAGCGGAAGGTTATAGTACAATCTATCAATGTCTCTCTGATGTGGTAAACTGCTCGATGATTAAGGAAAATTCACAGACGAAATTATGGAGTAACTTAGAAGAATTGTATATGGCAAAGTCGCTGACAAACCGATGGATGCTGAAGCGGCAATAGTACAGGTTGCATATGGAGGAAGGCACACAGTTCGTTGACCATCTCAATGTCCTCAACAAGGTTATCACACAACTGACTAGTGTGGATGAGAAAATTGAGGAGAACGATAAGGTTATCATATTAGCGTCGTCTCTACTACCATCATAGGAGCAATTGGTGATAAATATTCTCGTCAAGAAAAACACTCTCAACTTTAATAAGACAGTGACATATCTATTGGAGGTGGAGTCCTTGCAGAAGTCATAGGATTTTTCATCCTTGGGTGATCAAGCATTGGTTGCCGTAGGTGTTGCAAGCAAAGGCAAAAGTCACTGGAAGAAGAAGGGTAAGAGCAAGGGCACACGTGTATGCTATCTATGTGACGAGGAAGGTCATATGATAAAGGGTTATCTAAGTTTGAAGCAAATGAGGGGAGCATGCTCAGTGATGGTAGTGAAAGATAATTCTGATGTACTAATCGTTAGTCAATCAGGTCATTCTCATGGATGGATATTAGATTTAGGTTGTTACTTCTACATATGTTCAGAGAGAGAGAGAGAGAGATGTTTGACGAATGATCTCTATACCCGGCACAAGGAACTGTCCACTTAGTTGATTACAAGGAGTATGCAATTACTAAGATAGGAACAGTTATATTGGAGATGTATAATGGAGCACATCACACATTAACACGAGTTTAGTATGTTCCCGGCTTAATGAAGAATATAATATCTGTGAGGTCGCTTCAACTCGAAAGTTGTGAGGTATCACTTCGAGGTGGACTCATACGAGTTACTTGCAAAGGGCAGGTAATCATGAAAAGTATCTGTAGCAATGGAGGATATCGATTAATGGGTTCATAAGGGAAGAATAACCAAAGGGGGGTCTGATAAAAATCCTAGTCAGGAGAATGAAACTGTGTCATTAATGATAGGTAATCAGATCACATCTGTAGTTATGTGCGAAACTGCAAAGACGGTTGTAAAATTTAGCAGACGCAAAGGCGAAGGTGCGAGCTGTTGGAAGAAGGAAGACGTGGTGGGACCAACCATGATGTATCGACGAGCAAGTGGAGCTCCGAGGCAGTACAAACCTATAGCATGGAGGGTTGTAGGGACAGAAGGTGTGGTTAACCAAACCATTTAAGGAGATCTTAGGTGGAGTGTTTGGGCAGACAAACTCGGATACCAACACACACATTGCGGTGATGTGCATGAGCCCCTGTGGTGGGGGCACTCCCATATCTGGGAGGAAAAAAAAGGTGTAGCCGACTAGGAGCGAGTTATTAGAAGAGCACAATGACTTCAACCCATAAGAGCTAAGGTGAAAATTGTTAAGTATGGATAACTCATATCCTAATCAACTAGGACTTGAAGAAGTGTGCTACAAGGATTCCTATATTAATCATAATATGATTAGGATTCTGTGGATATCGTGAGGATATGTGCACGATCTCAGAATGATGAGTCAATTGGCAATGGCTTTATTGGTTTGCAATTTGTCGCGTTTTGGGTTTGCTCTGTGGTGTCAGTCACGGCGGTCCGACCGGCCAGTCGCCGGTCCGACCGCCGATGGGAAGGTCCGACCGGCAGGCTTGCCGGTCCGATCGCTAAAAGAAAAGTGGTTTTTGAGCCGAGCCAAAATAGGTTGTGTGGGCAAGTGAGGAGTCTCTGGATGTGGTCACATCATTTTGGAGCTCCTACCAAAAGTTCTATTCATTGAAATTTTCGTAAGGTTTCGAATCTCGAGCTGAAAATTTGGCTAAGTCCTTTCGGGCGGTCCGACCGCCGTTGTGGGATCGGTCCGACCGGCCTGACGTCGGTCAGACCGTTCTTGTGGGGCGGTCAGACCGTCGATGACTTGGAGGCAGCCAAGTTTGCATTGATGTGTTTTGATTGTGTTTATTGTATGAACTTCAATGCTTTATTGTTGCATATTGCATTGTGGAACTAACGTGGGTCAAGTTGTGAAGAACTTATTCTCGGAAACGGTTTGTTTGTCTATTGTCGCGTGTGGCTTGCAGGTCTACGACGTCAACAGTGAGGTGGATCGGGACTACGCTTGGAGAGCTGAGGTCCAGAACGATCGTGGATGCCGGGTGATGTCGTGTGACTCAAGCATGGTGCAGAATGGGCAAGATGGATCGAACGGGCAGTTCGGTGCAGCTGGTTGGATCAGGCGGTGCGGAAGTCGGTGCGGGTCTCTGGGAGTTTCCGGTGGGATTCGGACAGGAGAGACTTGGCGACGTGATGAGAGCCGCTGATCAACCTACACGTGGTGAAGCAGGCGATTGCTTCAACAGATGTGTGTGTGGTGGTCCCATGTGTGTGTGGGTCCCAAATGTGAAACCCTAGGCCTCTCCTATAAATAGAAAGGGGGAGATGTAAAACCCTTGAAGCATTCATTTGGTTTTCCTTAGCCATTTCTAGGGTTAGGGTTTGGAGAGGAGAGGAGAGGGAGAGATTGTGGTTGCTCCTTGGTGAGCTCTTGTCCTCCTTGAGGGAGTGGCTTTGTAAGCATCTTGTGATATCAATCAATCTTGTGATGCTTGCTTGAGAGATCAATTGTCTTCTTTGTGTTCTTCTCTCTTTTGGATGAATTTGGTGCTTCCTTGATTCAAGTGTTTAAGCTTGGTCTCTTGACCCATTTTGTCTTGCTTTGATGTGTGGGAATGCTCCTAGAATCATCTAGATCATCAACCCCCACTAGCAAGTCTTGAATCAAAGATTTTTATATCTCTAGGGTTTGTGCACTTCTTTGGTAAAACCTTAAGAGATCGATTCTACGCAGTGGATCTGAAGGATCGTCGCTAGAAATAGGTCTCTAATATTCTTAGGGAAGTGTGTTCGAAATTTGGTCAAGTTTCATTGGTTGAATCAAAAGTTGGATCAAATTTCGTTTTGGATTTGGGCATTGTTTTTCAGTACTGGACAAAATCGGTCTGACCGATTTCTATACGGCGGTCCGACCGCCAGCATTCAGACCGCCAGTTGAAGGCCGGTCGAGCCGATTTCAAACCGGTCAGACCGCCCTTGGTAGCTGGTCAGACCGCCTGTGCCCAGATCAGCCCTTTGAGATTAAGTCTCCACTTTTGTGATGTGTGGTTGTCGGGGTATCGAATTCAGCACAAGGCTTCCACTGCGGCGCCATCGATCTTCTTAGCTTTCATAGCTAAAGGCGTAAAGTTCGTGTTGAATTTGATTTAGGCGAGAAAGTTGAGAAAGCGCCTATTCACCCCCCTAGTCGCCTTTACGGTCCTACAAGTGGTATCAGAGCCGGTTAGCTCTTTTCTATAGATCTTAACCGGTCTTTAGAGCCATGGCGACTGACAAGTACTCAACTAAGCCACATATTTTTGATGGAGTTGACTTTGCATATTGGAAGGCTCGTATGCAAGCTTATATCGAGGCTCAAGGGCACGCTGCTTGGCTTAAGGTAAAACCCTTATGTCGTGCCACCGATGACGATATGATCACCCGGATGTGGAGGCCAACAAAGAAGGCTCGAACTATTTGATCCAAGGCCTTAGTAGATCCGAGTTTGAGCGTGTTGCTCACTTGCGGTCCGCTCATGAGATCCGCGACTCTTTGTGACTATCACGAAGGGTCCATCGCGATCAAGGAAGTGAGATGTAACCACCAAGAAAGTATACTCTAAGATCGAGCAAAGGCCCGTGAGTCTTTGGATGAGTGGGGAAGGTTTTCTAAGATTCTTCATGATCTCCGCGCTGTTGACTTAGTCTTTTCTGAGTCTGAAAATGCACTCCAGCTTTTGGGTGCTCTTGATGTGAAGGTCTGGGGAATGAAGATCACTTCCATCAACGACAACACTGTCATGAGTAAGCTTACCATGGATAAGCTATACTCGAGGTTGAAGACGCATGAGATTGATTTTATCTCGCGTCTCCCCAAGACAGAGTCGATGGCATTAGTGGTCGATAAATCCAAGGGTTGTTCTTCTGATTCTCTTGATTGTAGCTCATCTGGTTTTTCATTATCTGCTTTGCATTCTTTGAGCGATGAGAAACTTGAGAAACTACCCGAGGATGACTTAGCCCTCCTATCCACCAAATTCACGAGAGCGTACAACAAGGTGAGGAATAGGAGGAGAAGTGGACCTATCACGTGCTTCGAATGTGGTGAGCCAAACCACATTCGCTCCAGATGCCCCAAGCTAAAGGGCAAGGAGGAGAAGAAGATACGAAGGCATCCCCAGGAGAGGGATGCAAAACCCAAGAAGACAAACTATCGCAAGTTTGTCAGCCGGGTCCTTGTCGCTCTAGAGAATGTAAATATGAGCGATGTGGACTCGGAAACGGAGGACGACGAGAGTGACTCCCGTGGCAAGAAGAAGGCTCATGACTTCATGTGCATGTGTTTCATGGCCAAGAACGACCACGACAAATGACTCCTCCAACGATGAGGATCCTTTTAGTGATCTTGATGAGGTATGCCCTTCAATTGTCGACATGAAAAGGGCTTTGGTGCTTGTTGAATGTAAATTGCATAAGCAAGTAAAAATGATTAAGAAGCAGGACATTATGATTGATAATTTGAACCTAGAAGTTGTTAGGCTTAAATCTATTAATCCTGATGATATTTGTGATTCCTGCACTAGCTTGCTTAAAGAATTGACAAGCTTGAAATCTGCTCATTCCTCTGTTGCTAATCAACTAAAAGATGCTCTTGATGAACTAGAATCTCTCAAGTCTAGTTCTGTTTGCTTAGATGTCATTTCTCTTGATGTGACTGCCATGGAAGCTATTCATTTAACTTGCTCAAACTGTGCGTTGCTAGAATTAAAGCTGGATAGCTCCTTGAAAGAATTACAAAAATTTGATGCTAGTCGCACATGCTCTCATTGTAAGAATAATAGGATTAAGATGCAAGAGATGACTGAAATGGTTGTTTATTCTAGAGCTGCATCCTGTGAAAATTATTCCAAGCTTACAATTGAGATTGAAGCCTTAAACAAGACTCTTGAAGAGAAAGCTAAAATTGAAGAAAGAGCTAAAATTGAAAAATCCGTGTCTCTTACTGCTTCTAAGAAAGTCATTGATTCTAACTCTTGTATTTTGAATGCTGAAGTTGAAACCATGATTGGTCAGATTCAAGAGGCATTTAGAGTCAAATTTAGGGAGCAGTTGAATAGGATTAAGGAATCCTATTGTGTGTCTTGTGAGGCCTTCAAAGTGGAAGTGGCCCTTCTTAAGAGTAAACGTGATGAGGTAATCAAGTCTAGGAAGTGCACTAGATGTGAGGGTTTAATTAAAGAGAATGATTACCACAAGGAGACTCTTGAGAAGTTTTCGAGTGGGAAAAAGAAACTCAACATGATACTTGATCAATCCAAGGTGAGCGTGAAAAATAGTGGCCTAGGTTTCAATCCCCTAGAGCATTCCAAGAAAAACCCACCTAGGATTGCTAGAGTTGTGAAGAATGGTCTGTTTGAGCTAGAACCTCCTAAGCCGTCCAGGGTTGTTTTCAAATCCGCTGGTTTTGCTCAAACTCTTTCTGGCAAGAAAGGTGCTTTTACTCCTTCAGTACAGACCCCTCAAAAGGTCAAGTACCATTGCACCTTCTGCAAGAAAGAAGGCTACACTGTTGAGTTCTGCTTCAGGAGAGCAAAACTTGAGAGAAAAGAGAGGATGAGCGCCTTGAGATCCATTAGAGGAGTCCCCTCTCCAGCTACAGTCTCTAGAGCTAGGCATCCTGTTTATCGTACCACATATAGGCCTAGATTTGTAGAGAACTTTGTAGACTCTTTTGGTGGGTCTAGGCAGCATGGTGGATTAGGATATCGTAAGGAGAGATCGCGGGTAGCACCTAGACAGGGGGAGTATCGATCTTTTGGTAGATCGTTTCCGAGAGGTCTAGGTGGTTCTCATGTGCATCCTTATGATTTCATTCCCGATCATGTTTCGCTGCTTTACTCGCTGCTCCTGTGCATCGTGCTTCTCAAGATCGGATTCCTAGATCATTTATCACTAACCCCAGTACTGAGGCACGGATGTTTTCTGATTGTGCTTTTTAGGTCCGTCGTGCGAGGAAGGAGGATATATGGCTTGTTGACTCGGTGTTCTCGACATATGACCGAGATTCTAGATGGTTCTCCTTCCTCACACGCATCCAAAGAACGAATTGATTACTTTTGGGGATGCTTCTACCGGACCGTGGATCGCAAAGGGCACCGTGGCGATCAATGACAAGTTCATGCTTAAAGACGCCGCTTTGGTAAGTAAGTCGAGGTATAATCTTCTATCTGCTTTCACCGCTTGATGAGGGTCTAGAAGTGAGGTTTAAGAGTGGCGAGTGTAGAGTTCTAGATCCCTCGGGTGAGCTTGTTTTTGAGATCTCAAGATTTGAGAAGATCTTCTGTGCAAATTTCAGTATTTCTTCAGCTTCTAGTCCTAGGTGTCTCGTAGCCTCTGATTCTCATGATGTTGTTTTGTGGCATCGTAGACTTGGGCATATAGGTTTTGATCATCTGTCTAGAGTCAGTTGCAAGGACTTGATTAGAGGTTTGCCTAGGCTGAAGGCTGTTAGAGATCTTGTGTGCTCGCCTCAGAGACATGGTAAGATGGTGTCCGCTTCCCACCCACCTCTTACTTTGCTAATGACTGATGGACCAGGACAGCTTCTTCACTTAGACACAGTTGGTCCTTCTAGAGTTCAGTCAGCTAGTGGGAAATGGTATGTGCTGGTGGTTGTGGATGATTACTCCAGGTATTCATAGGTGTATTTTCTTGCTTCTAAGGACCAAGCATTTGGATTCTTTAGAGATTTGGTCCTTAGACTTGCTGTTGATATTCCTGGAGCCTTGAGAACCATTAGGAGTGACAATGGGACAGAATTCAAGAATTCTTCTTTTTCTACCTTCTCGCACCGATAGGGGATTGAGCATCGCTTTCTTCTCCTAGAGTTCCCCAGCAGAATGGTGTTGTAGAAAGGAAGAACATAACCCTTGTAGAGATGGCTCGAACCATGTTAGATGAGCATTCTACTCCTAGGAGATTTTGGGCTGAGGAGATCTCTACTGCTTGTTATATCTCCAATAGGGTTTTCTTGAGATCTGTGGTTGGAAAGACCTCTTATGAGCTTAGATTTGGTCATTCTCCCAAAGTCTCTCATTTCAAGATTTTTGGTTTCAAGTGCTTCATTCTTAAACATGGCAACCTTGATAAATTTGAGTCTAGATGTTTTGATGGCATATTTCTTGGATATCCTGCTCATTCTCGTGGCTATCGTGTTTTTAATGTTGATACTAACAAAATTGTTGAGACTTGCAAAGTCACTTTTGATGAGGCTAGTCCTGGTACTAGACTCGATGCTACTGTACATGATTCCTGAAATTCAAGGAAGCATCTTCGTCGATGATGACTCGAGGATGAGGAACCGAACCATCCTCCGCCTACCTCGAGAGGGTGGAGAGCCGCACTACTACTCCGGGGCCAATGAGCACCTCCTCCTATCCCCACCGACGATCTGATTGGCTCTGTTCCTACCTCGACAACTCATGGGGTAGAGGCCACTTCTGCACCAGGAGCACCTCTTCACATTCAGCGACAACATCCACCTGAGCAGATGATTGGGGATCTTCAAGAGCGAATCACTCGCCTGTGTTTATTTCTCCTGATTCTCATGCACATTCTGCTTTTGTCGCTTCTTTTGAACCCCGAGATATCACCCATGCTTTATCTGATGCCTCTTGGGTCAATGCCATGCATGAAGAGCTTGAAAATTTTGAAAGGAACAAAGTCTGGTCTTTAGTTGAACGTCCTTCTGATTCTCATGTTATTGGAACAAAATGGATTTTTAAAAATAAGCAAAGTGAGGATGGGTTGGTTGTTCGCAATAAGGCTAGACTGGTAGCTCAAGGTTATTCCCAGGTAGAAGGCTTAAACTTTGAAGAGACCTTTGCTCCTATAGCTAGATTAGAAGCCATTCGCATTCTTTTAGCATTTGCAACATCCAAGGGTTTCAAGCTTTTTCAAATGGATGTTAAAAGTACTTTCTTGAATGGTTTCATAGAAGAAGAGGTCTTTGTCAAGCAACCTCCTGGTTTCGAAAATCAAAAATTCCCAAACCATGTTTTTAAACTCTCTAAGGCCCTGTATGGATTGAAGCAAGCTCCTAGAGCTTGGTATGACAGGCTTAAGAGTTTCTTACTTGAAAATGATTTCAAAATGGGAATGGTTGATAAAACCTTGTTCACTCTCAGGCATAGCAGTGATTTTTTGCTGGTTCAGATTTATATGGATGATATTATATTCGGTGGTTCTTCTCATGCTTTGGTGTCCAGATTTTCAGATTCTATGAGCAGTGAGTTCGAGATGAGCATGATGGGAGAGTTGACATTCTTCCTTAGTTTACAAATCAAGCAATCGAAAGAAGGCACCTTCGCTCACGAGTAAGTATACAAAGGACCTTCTTGGCGCTTCAATATGGGAAGCGAGGCCAATGTCTACTCCCATTGCTACAACCACGTCTTTGAACCCCGATGAGGATGGAGAGCCCGTGGACCGGAAGGAGTACCGCAGATGATTGGCTCCTCCTCTATCTTACAAATACGAGGCCGACATACAATTTGCCGTATGTCCGTGCGCTCGCTTCGAGCTTCCTCGTGCTTCTCATCGTCAAGCAAGACGTCAGATCTTCGTGTATCTTCAAGGTACTCTTGACTTTGGACTCGTATTCTTCTTCTTCGCTCTTTCAATTCGAGCATTTTCGATGCTGATTTTATGGGTGTAGAGTGGATAGGAAGAGTACGTCTGCACTTGTCATTTCTTGGGCACATCTCTTGTTTCTTGGTCTTCTAGAAAACAGTCTTGATTTGCATATCCACACCGAGGCCGAGTATGTAGTCGCGCTGGTTGCTCTCGTGTTCTCTGGATTTTATCCACGCATGAGACTATGGGTTATCCTTGAGAAGTGTTCCTCTTTTCTCAGGATAACACTTCGCAATTAATATTGCCAAAACACAAAGGCAACATTCCAGACTAAACACATTGACATTCGATTTCATTTTCTTAGAGACCATGTTGAGAAGGGTGATGTTGTGCTTCACTTTGTAGAGTCAGAGCAACAGCTTGCAGATATTTTCACTAAAGCTCTTGATTCTTCTCGTTTTGCTACCTTGCGGGGAGAGTTAGGGTTATTAGTCCTATTGGGCTGTTTTGAGGGGTATTTGCTCTTTTTGCATTCATTGTATCATAATGCATGTTTCAATTCTAGTATCTTGCATTGTTTAATAAATTTTATGGAGCTTTGATCTTTATCCTTGTATGGCTAGATTTCAGATTCTATACCTTGTCATATCAAGTGATAGTCTGCTAGACTTCTTTTATGGCTCTTCTTGTTTAGCTCAGCTTTTGCCTTGCTAGCTTTATATCTGTGAGCAAATTGAATCAAATCATGTCTTGTTGGATCTTGTGACTAGTTTCGCTCTAGTGATCCTCTTATGATTCTTGCCATGTCATATAGGTTGAATTAAGTCTTTAACTTATTCTGAGATGAAAATGAGCTTTTTATCTTCTTAAGTCAAGCAAATGAAAAATGAGATTTTCTGTGCGAAAAAAGTGATCTCACCAATCCTTTCTCATGAGACGGCTTGCCATTGCACTAGACATGAACTCAGGGGGAGTTTTGGATGACCTAGACCACTCTTTTAAGCTTATCGCTTGAGATGGTCGCGGCAAGGCTTGAGATCTAGCACAGTGAAAAAAAATCCTTTGTAGGAAAATGCTCAAAATACTAAGTGCTTGAGTTTTGTTACAAAAGTGTACTCTTAATGCTCAAAATGCCTCAGTTCTTGTTTTGAGTCTCCTTTTACTTATAGACATGGCTTGACTCATTTTTGGGTGCATCTAGTGAAACTATGTCATTGAGCAACCTTTCATGATTTTAATTCTGTTAATCTCAGATGACTGCTATTTTGGTTTTAGCTTTGCAGTACATGTTTTGTCATGATTGAATATAGCGTCTACTCTTTATATGGCTTGGTATAATACTTGTACGGTCTACATGTATAATGGTCATGGCTCCTTTTTACTAAAGTTCAAAAATAAAGCCATTCCTTCATACTCTATCTTTTCCTATGCATCTTGATGAATTCATTGTCAAAGGGGGAGAAAGATTGTGAAGAAAATGTTGTTTTGGAGTGATTGGGTTCATACATAAGGTTTCATATAAAAGAACTTCATAAAAAATGAACTTTTTGAATATTTGTGATCATAGTGAGTTGAGTCCTCTGGGTTTTATTGCCTTTTTCTGATTATATTTGCAATTGAAAAAGACTCACAATGATCAAAGGTCAAATAGAATATTTGTCTTTCATTTGGACCTAAGTGAGATTTTTGGCTACTTTCTGGAATTTGAATCCTTTTGTGCTTTCATTGCCTTATCTCACTTGCTTATACTATTCTGAAGTCAGCTTGGTCGGTTCCTAGGCTTTATCTTGCTTATGGACCAAGTTGTGCCTTTATGCGAAAACGGCGATTGTTTTACTTTTCAATTCGAAAAATCATATTTTCTGGGAAATTGCCAATGTGTTCATCAAGGGGGAGATTGTGGATATCGTGAGGATATGTGCACGATCTCAGGATGATGAGTCAATTGGCAATGGCTTTGTTGGTTTGCAATTTGTCGCGTTTGGTTTGCTCCGTGGTCGTCAGTCACGGCGGTCCGACCGGCCAGTCGCCGGTCCGACCGCCGATGGGAAGGTCTCGACCAGAGTGCTTGCCGGTCCGACCGCCAAAAAGAAAAGTGGTTTTTGGAGCTGAGCCAAAAATAGGTTGTGTGGGCAAGTGAGGGGAGTCTCCTGGATGTGGTCACATCATTTTTGGAGCTCCCAGTCAAAAGTTCTATTCAGTTGAAATTTCCAGAAGGTTTCGGAATCTCGAGCTGAAAATTTTGCTAAGTCCTTTCGGGCGGTCCGACCGCCGTTGTGGGATCGATCCGACCGACCTGACATCGGTCAGACCGTTCTTGTGGGGCGGTCAGACCGTCGATGACTTGGAGATTAGCCAAGTTTGCATTGATGTGTTTTGATTGTGTTTATTGTATGAACTTCAATGCTTTATTGTTGCATATTGCATTGTGGAACTAACGTGGGTCAAGTTGTGAAGAACTTGTTCTCGGAAACGGTTTGTTTGTCTATTGCTGTGCAGGTGGCTTGCAGGTCTACGACGTCAACGGTGAGGTGGATCGGGACTACGCTTGGAGAGCTGAGGTCCAGAACGATCGTGGATGCCGGGTGATGTCGTGTGACTCAAGCATGGTGTAGAATGGGCAAGATGGATCGAACGGGCAGTTCGGTGCAGCTGGTTGGATCAGGCGGTGCGGAAGTCGGTGCGGGTCTCTGGGAGTTTCCGGTGGGATTCGGACAGGAGAGACTTGGCGACGTGATGAGAGCCGCTGATCAACCTACACGTGGTGAAGCAGGCGATTGCTTCAACAGATGTGTGTGTGGTGGTCCCATGTGTGTGTGGGTCCCAAATGTGAAACCCTAAGCCTCTCCTATAAATAGAAAGGGGGGATATGTAAAACCCTTGAAGCATTCATTTGGTTTTCCTTAGCCATTTCTAGGGTTAGGGTTTGGAGAGGAGAGGAGAGGGAGAGATTGTGGTTGCTCCTTGGTGAGCTCTTGTCCTCCTTGAGGGACTGGCTTTGTAAGCATCTTGTGAGATCAATCAATCTTGTGATGCTTGCTTGAGAGATCAATTGTCTTCTTGAAAGATCTAGACCCGCCATTATGAGTTAATGGATTGTTTTGGTGATTAATGACAAATCCAAATATGAGACTAACTCTTTGTCCAAGTATTATCTTTGTGTAGTCTCATTTGGATATAAAAGTGAAACACAACGAGGTATGCAATCGACATCTAAATCTTATATATTGTTGCATTTCTCGGATCCAAAATATAGGATTGAACTCAACCTTAAGTGAAACTTGAATATGTGCATATGATCTTATTACACATTTGTGTATGCACACTTTTAGGGGGAGTTTTATCCTATACTTTGTGGTTTCATTAGTATTGATCCATATGCCATTTTCCACATATACTAAGGATCTTTACGTTGAAACAAAACCTTTGAGTATACAAAACTTGTGTAGTTCGTATATACTCATGTTATGAGTATATAGAACTTGTGTAGTTCTTGTATACTCATGTTAGAGTATATATAACTTGTGTAGTTTATATATACTCATTTGTTCTGTCATTTATCATCATTAAATTTATGAGAATTTAAGTGATTATCATCAATTACCAAAGAGGGAAAGATTGAGATATCTTGTCCCACCATTATGAGTTAATGGTATGGTGTGGTAATTAATGATGATCACATTGTGGAACTAACATTTTCCATGAGTTGGATATATAGGTTATGTTCCAGGATGATGAAGACTTGGGATGATCATGAGTTGATCATCAAGTCAAGAGCTTGGTATAAATGATGCATCATGAGTTGATGCTTATCAAGAAGAGATGATCATGAGTTGATCATCAAGACAAAAGAAGACCCATCATGTGTTGATGGAGGTCAAGTGAAGGAATGCATCATGCGTTGATGCATGTGAAGAATCGGGATGGAGAAATCATCATGTGTTGATGATGATCAAGACAATATCTCAAGTGAAGAAATCATCATGAGTTGATGATTGTCAAAGTCAAGGACCCGGACTTGAAGTGTTGATGTGCGTCATCAAGCTTCAAGAAGATGCAAGGCAAAGGTATGACTAGCTAGGGCTAAGGATGTGTTCCTAGTCTTTTACCGGTCTCGGTGTTTGGTTGATAGACCGGATTGCTAGTATAGGTTTGCCGTACTATTAAGATGGATCTTGACTAGTAGTTTGAGTTAGTCATGTGTTGATAGCTCATTATATTTGCTCTAGCTCATCTATGCATGGAGCTATTATTTGCGAATGTGTTTTGCAAATAGCCAATGCTCATGCATTCAACCCTTGTAGCATGTGACTTAAGTTTGCAAATGCGTTTTGCAAATGGTGAAAGTCCATGTACCTTTTCCCTTGTGGTATGATTCCAAAAGTTGGCAAATGTGTTTTGCAACTTGTTGGGAATCTTGCTTGTGACTCTTGTTGGCATGGCTTGTCAATTAGCAAATGTGTTTTGCAATTGAAGTTGTTGAAAAGCCATTTCATTTTTGTCAGAAAATCGGAAGTTCCGCGCTTAACGGTGGAAGTTCCGCACCCCGGACTGTCCGATTTTCAGCGGCTTGATTTTTCCAGAGAGCGGCCGGTTTAGGGACTTAGCCGATTTTCTAAGTGCGGAAGTTCCGGCTTGTTAAGAGCGGAACTTCCGATTATCGCTGTTCAAATCCGCGGTTGGTTTTTTCCAGAGAAGCACCATTTTGGGGACTTAGCCAAAATTCAATGTGCGTAGTTCCGCTATGTGTTGAGCGGAACTTCCAAGAATCGAACTTCCGATATTTAGTTGGCGGTAGTTCCAAGACTAAAAATCAAACGGCTAGTTTCTCGTCCGACATAGCCGCTTGCGGTGCCTTTTCTTCTCTCATGCGGTAGTTCCGCCTTTGCATGGCGGAACTTCCGATTTCCCGATTTTAGGGTTTGTCTCCCAACGGCTAGTTTTTGTGTGTGGGCTATATATAGCCACCTTGGCCGGTTGGGAGAGGTTGCTGAAGTTGCTGGTGCTATTGTTAAGTGATACACTCTTTCTTTGAGCTAAGAGCAAGCCTCTATTCTCTTTTGTGCATGTGTTGCACTTGGTGAGATTAGAGAGTAAACCCTAAGTGCATGTGTTGCCTTAGGTAGTGGATTGTGTATCCACGTGAGCATTGACACTTGATTAGTTCAAGTGAAAGTTCGGATTTGTTACTCTTGGTGTTTGCCGACACCTAGACGGCGTGGAGGCGTCGTGCTCGGTGACCTTCTCAAGAAGCTTGTGAGAAGGCCCGACGGTTGTGAGTGGTTTGGTGCTCGCCATCTCCGGAGTGGAGGAAGAGCAACCATAGTTGAGCGAGGTGTTGGTTCGGTTTGGAACCGGTCCAAGTGTTGGACTTACCTCGGAGGTGTGTGCTCATTTGAGGAGCCGGTCCAACGCGGGTTGGGCTTACCTCAACGTGGATTAGGGGAGACCGGCAAGTCTCCGAACACCACGGTAAAACTTAATCGTGTCATCTAGTTTTTACTTGTGCTTTACTTTGAGCAATTTACATTCTTGCTTTAATTGCTTATATATCTTGTAAGATTGCTCATATTGTATTGTGTTCATATTGTCGGTGCACTTAGTTGAGCCTAGTTGTTTTATGTTTTAATTGTGCAAAACCAATTCGCTATTAGCTTCCGCATTTATATATTGGTTTAGCGCGATAGTTTTTTAAAAACCGCCTATTCACCCCCCTCTAGTCGGCCACCTCGATCTTACAAGTGGTATCAGAGCTTGGTCTCTCATTTATTAGACTTAACCGTCTAGAGAGTAAAGGATGGCAACTAGAGATTTAGTGCACCTAGGTGAAGCACCTATATTTGATGGCACAAATTATGCTCAATGGAAAATTCGCATGTCTTGTTATTTTAGGGCCTTGAGTCCAAAAATATGGCGGATTGTAGATGTAGGCTTTTCTCCTCCATTGGATCATTTTGCTCCAACCATTGAGGAAGAGAAATGCTTACATCTCGACGCTCAAGCTACTAACGCCTTATTTAGTGCTTTGAGCGTAGATATATTTGATAAGATATGCAATCTCAAGAGAGCTCATGAGATGTGGACGTATATTCAAGATCAATACGAATTGTCCACTTCAACTAGTGACGATTGCACGCAAGAATGGATGTCGGAAGAAGAGTGCTCAACTTCAAGCTCCGACAACGAAAATGAGGACTCCTCAACTCCATCTTCATCAACTCAATGTTTTATGGCTAAAGGTAATAATGAGGCAAACGATAACGATGAGCCTTCATATGAGGAGTTGATGGATATGCTAGAAGAGCTCAATGAATATTTAGGAAAGGAGAAATCAAAATTCAAAGTTTTGAAGAAAGAGTATGTCTCTCTTCAAAATGATTATGATGTTTTAAAGGATGAACATGAAACTCTCCTCCTAAATAATCTAAATAGCTCTAAGGTGGATATAGGCATTGAATGTCAAGTGCCATGGATGCAATGGAAAGGTCCACTTCGCCTCCGTGTGCCCAAACAAAGTGAATGACAAGAAATTGTCATCAAAGAAGAGGCGAACCGGCAAGGAGCAAGTAAAGAAGGTAAAAGATGAATACAAACTTCGAACTTGCTACAATTGCCGGGAAAAGGGACACATGAGTAAGGATTGTCCCAAAGGTATCACTCCTAAGCCCATTATTTATAATGATCAATATTTGCTTAGGAAGGATATTAATGGCAATGTGTTTGCTAGAATAGTTAGTTCACATAAAACTAATGCTAGGGCCATTTGGGTGCCCAAATCCATTGTGACTAACATTCGTGGACCCAACCTAGTTTTGGGTACCAAAATGCGCTTAAATGCTTAATAGGTACTTGGAGAGGCATTGGAGACTTGGCTTATTCATATAAAGATGGATGTCATCATATATCAAATTGGAGCCAAGTTTGAGGATAATCGTTTCACATCAAGAACCAATGCCATCTCGGTAACAAGTATTTACATTGAAATATCTAGCCCCTTATGCCTTGTGTAGGTTGCATTTCATGAAAATCATTTTAAGAGGGGTACTCTTGCTCTATGTCCATAATGTTCATTATTTAATATCTTGAGCAAGATGGAAGTGGCACATTAAGGGGGAGTGCTAAATCATAGCCATGTATATCACATCCCTAAATGTGCTCAAATAAATTAAGTGCTAGTATCGTTTTTCAAAAATAAGCCTTTTAGCCAAAAGTCAAAAATTTCATAATTATTAGTAATTCTTTGAAAAACTAGTTGCAAAAGGTATACAAATTCTTTTCAAAGATTTACCAAAGGTTTTGGCTTTAGAAAAACCTATTTTAAGTGAAAATGAGTTTATGTCCAAAATCTTACATTATGGTATCTTGTTTTTGACATAAACTAGATTTTTGTGTAAAATCTATTCTAAAAGGAATTTGAAAATCTTGACAAAAGAAAAATCCTAGAGTTGGTTATTCTAAACATTTTTGGTATTCAAAAGATTTCGAAAAGACCAACCTAGAAAAAGTTATTTGATTTTGAAATTCGTCCAAAATCCTACTTTGACCTAAGTGGTCACTTTCTAGCACTTAAGTGATTTTTTCCATATGAACCAAAATTTTTCATATGAAAGGGTTCAAAATGGTATTTATGACTCATACACAAAATTGGATGTTTTAAAATCAACAAAATGTTTTCTTTGAGTTGTTTTGATTAATTTCATGAAAATGAGGCTTCATTTGCAAAATCAAAACTAAATTCATAAAAAAATTATTTTCTTGGATAGACATTAGTCTTTTTAATGTACAATGATCCTGAATGATATTTATTTGAGTGCAAAACTAGGGATCATTTGCATAAAAATCAAATTCCAAGATCTTTCCTGAAGTGTCAGGATAATCGGAACTTCCGACCTTCTAGGCGCGGAACTTCCGCCGTTGAATTGCGGAGCTTCGCTTTCACTCTCTTCCGGCGTCGGGAAAATCGAGCTTCCAAGCACTCCAGCGCCGAACTACCGATGTCCGGAACTTCCGCTTTTGAAATGCGGAACTTCCGTTTTCCGGTAGCTGAGCGGCTTTAATGCCCTGCGGTTCCTCCGTTATTTCTCTCTCTCTTCAGCCGCAGTGTCTCCAGTCCCGAGCGCCCCTCTCCTTCTCTCCAAAACCTCCTCCAAAGCTTTGATTGATCTTCGGTTTTTTTCTTCAAATCTCAACCGACCAATTGCTTCTCCAGGGTTCAATCACCCCATTCCACAAGGTATTTCCAATTCTCCTTTGGATCTATGCCTCTCATGAACCCTAGGTCAAGATTTTGGGAAAAATGAAATATCGATGAAATCTGTGGTAGATTCTTGGGCAAACTAGTTTATTCAGTATTGTATGATGTTTATGCATCGATTCCATGGACTCAATCCATCAAAATACTGAAAAATCAAAATTTATCATTGCCCTAGAGTCGGCCCAGGAAAATCGGAACTTCCGCCGTTAAGAGCGCGGAACTTCCGCTAGCGGTAGTTCCGCATTCAACTCATGAGCTTCCGATTATCCCGATGTAACTCGAGATTTTCATTTTCTTTTGAATCATCCTTTGACACTCCATTCAATATTGTTTTTGAAGATGCCTAGGATGAAAGTTTCTGTCCCGAAGCACTATTCAGATGCCGGTGCATCTTCTTCAAGAAATGAGGAAGAATCTGAAAATTCTGAAACAGAAGAAAGTGCATCAGGTGAAGGGTCTGAATCTGAGTCTGATGAGGAGTTAGGAGAACCTAAGAACTGAAATTGATCTTAAGGCACTCACAATGACGACTACACTCTTCTTGGATTAAAGATCAATACTCACTTCGGAAATTGTGATGACCTCGATTTCATACAAAGTTTCAAAGGCAAGTTTATGATCTTTTCTATGGACCAAACAAACCCTTTGCTGATCACAAGTATGTTAATTGGTCCTACCTCAACGGGCTTGACAAATATGAGGGTACCTACAGGCTCTTTCAGCGAGCTGGGATTCACAACTTTGTGGCAATAAAATGCAATTATAGTGATGAGATCATCCGACAGTTCTATGCCACAGTGTGCATTCCTCCTGATTTTTCTCAGCTCACTTGGATGACAGGGACAGTGAGATATTCTTGCACAAAGCGTGCTTTTGAACATGCAATCGAATATCCAAAGCTTAATATGAGCAAATCTATGATGGAACAGTTCTCCTCTTTCACTTGGATCAATTCTATGACACTACACGTAGATTTATCCTCGTAAGATAACATGACTTCTTCCTATTCCCAGCTTGGTAAATAGGATCATTAATCATACCATGTTACCAAAGAGCGGGAATTATGATGCAATTAGAGGACATGTTTGGAATATTTTGGAATGCATCATGCATGGAAGAAAGTTTGATGTAGTGGATATCATCATAAGGGAGATAGCAGGAACAAAGAATGATCGAGTCAAACGGATAAACTTTGCACCTTATATTATGGCTTTGATCATTCAACAGACTGGTTATAATGGAGCTACACCTTCAGCGCATAAAGCCTATAAACCAAGAGAAGGTCCTCCAATTCCTGCCAATCTTAGGCGCGCTCCAGCAGAAGAACCTAAG
The DNA here is from genome assembly GCA_036346395.1 of Hsuehochloa calcarea. NCBI lineage: Eukaryota > Viridiplantae > Streptophyta > Magnoliopsida > Poales > Poaceae > Hsuehochloa > Hsuehochloa calcarea. Next base: position 44,885,458 of record CM070600.1, read on the forward strand.
TCGGCCTCCGACCGCCGCCGCCGCTCCTCCACAAGGTCAAGCCACTATGGATCAGATTTATGCTACCTTGTTGGAGTTGAGGGCATCCCAGGATACCTTCCAGGCAGCGACCACCTCTAGACTGGATGCATTTGAGGCAGCCACTTTTTCCAGACTGGATGCTTTCCAGGAGGCGACCACCTCCAGGCTTGACGCCCACACTGCCAGTCTTGATGCGCTATCAGCCAGATTCGCAGAGCAGTTTCCTCCACCTGTTCGGTATGGACGGCGTCGCCTTCGCTCTCCTCCTGGTGGTCCTCCTGCTGGTCCCCGCCGTCCTACAGCTTGATCCTCCCGCCGCTCCTCCATCGATCATCCTCAAGACCCTCTCACGAGCAAGAGCCGTTTGTTTTATTTAGGTCATTAGACCTTGTATGCACAAAAATTGTAATATCTTTTATGACTACTTGGTTGTATGACTCTCATTTTGGCTATGCTATCTTTTGCTACTCTGTGTGAGAACGTGTTTTTTATGTCATGATTTATGTTTGCATGAGATGTGGATGAGATGTGATTATGAATGAATATATTTGTGGTTGATTATATCTTCTTGTCTCCTGTCGTGGATGTCCTTCTTTTCAAGAGAAATTTCACAAATTTTTATGAAAATCTCACACAAGCATAGGTCTTAATGCTCATTTCAACATAGTTTGTGAAAATTGTTAAAATGAGAGATTATCTAAAATTCTTTTCAAAAAGGGGAGATTAGTTGAATATGTTTCAACTATCATTTCAAGTGGTTCTCAATGTTTTGATTTACAATGGGAGAATGTTATGATCAATAGGTTTGTAACCTATCCTTGTTTCTCCTCTCATATCTTGAGAACAAAATTCCCTTCCTTGGTCATATAAGTTCAAATCATACTTTTTGTGACCAATCTCAATTTTTTACAAGTGGTATCGTTTTGCAAATACTCCTTTTGGCTAAGCTTTATCTTGTGTTTTTGGGTGATTTATGCCAAAAGGGGGAGAATGTTTTTATCAATATTCTTCATTTGGATGTTTGATCTGTTTAGTCATGCCAAAAGAGGGAAAATGCATGCATTAGCTGTGTAAGGGGGAGAATGTTTTCATATGCATTTTGTTTAATGCTTTATGTTTCACCTCATATGATGCATAGACATAGTTCATTAGTTTAAATTCTTATCTTATGTCTATGAATATCCAAATGTTGTTATTGATAATGGATTTGTCATCAATCACCAAAAAAGGGGAGATTGAAAGATCTAGACCCGCCATTATGAGTTAATGGATTGTTTTGGTGATTAATGACAAATCCAAATATGATACTAACTCTTTGTCCAAGTATTATCTTTGTGTAGTCTCATTTGGATATAAAAGTGAAACACAACGAGGTATGCAATCGACATCTAAATCTTATATATTGTTGCATTTCTCGGATCCAAAATATAGGATTGAACTCAACCTTAAGTGAAACTTGAATATGTGCATATGATCTTATTACACATTTGTGTATGCACACTTTTAGGGGGAGTTTTATCCTATACTTTGTGGTTTCATTAGTATTGATCCATATGCCATTTTCCACATATACTAAGGATCTTTACGTTGAAACAAAACCTTTGAGTATACAAAACTTGTGTAGTTCGTATATACTCATGTTATGAGTATATAGAACTTGTGTAGTTCTTGTATATTTCATGTTAGAGTATATATAACTTGTGTAGTTTATATATACTCATTTGTTCTGTCATTTATCATCATTAAATTTATGAGAATTTATGATTATCATCAATTACCAAAGAGGAAAGATTGAGATATCTTGTCCCACCATTATGAGTTAATGGTATGGTGTGGTAATTAATGATGATCACATTGTGGAACTAACATTTTCCATGAGTTGGATATATAGGTTATGTTCCAGGATGATGAAGACTTGGGATGATCATGAGTTGATCATCAAGTCAAGAGCTTGGTATAAATGATGCATCATGAGTTGATGCTTATCAAGAAGAGATGATCATGAGTTGATCATCAAGACAAAAGAAGACCCATCATGTGTTGATGGAGGTCAAGTGAAGGAATGCATCATGCGTTGATGCATGTGAAGAATCGGGATGGAGAAATCATCATGTGTTGATGATGATCAAGACAATATCTCGAAGTGAAGAAATCATCATGAGTTGATGATTGTCAAAGTCAAGGACCCGGACTTGAAGTGTTGATGTGCGTCATCAAGCTTCAAGAAGATGCAAGGCAAAGGTATGACTAGCTAGGGCTAAGGATGTGTTCCTAGTCTTTACCGGTCTCGGTGTTTGGTTGATAGACCGGATTGCTAGTATAGGTTTGCCGTACTATTAAGAGGATCTTGACTAGTAGTTTGAGTTAGTCATGTGTTGATAGCTCATTATATTTGCTCTAGCTCATCTATGCATGGAGCTATTATTTGCGAATGTGTTTTGCAAATAGCCAATGCTCATGCATTCAACCCTTGTAGCATGTGACTTAAGTTTGCAAATGCGTTTTGCAAATGGTGAAAGTCCATGTACCTTTTCCTTGTGGTATGATTCCAAAAGTTGGCAAATGTGTTTTGCAACTTGTTGGGAATCTTGCTTGTGACCCTTGTTGGCATGGCTTGTCAATTAGCAAATGTGTTTTGCAATTGAAGTTGTTGAAAAGCCATTTCTTTTGTCAGAAAATCGGAAGTTCCGCGGCTTAACGCGGAAGTTCCGCACTTTGACCGTCCGATTTTCAGCGCTTGATTTTTCCAGAGCGGCGGTTTATGGACTTAGCCGATTTTTATGCGGAAGTTCCGCTTGTTAAGAGCGGAACTTCCGATTATCTGCTGTTCAAATCCAATGGTTGGTTTTTCCAGAGAAGCACCATTTTGGGGACTTAGCCAAAATTCAATGTGCGTAGTTCCGCTTATGTGTTGAGCGGAACTTCCAAGAATCGAACTTCCGATATTTAGTTGGCGTAGTTCCGACTAAAAATCAAACGGCTAGTTTCTCGTCGACATAGCCGCTATGCGGTGCCTTTTCTTCTTATGCGGTAGTTCCGCCTTTGCATGGCGGAACTTCCGATTTCCCTGATTTTTCAGGGGTTTGTCTCCCAACGGCTAGTTTTTGTGTGTGGGCTATATATAGCCACCTTGGCCGGTTGGGAGAGGTTGCTGAAGTTGCTGGTGCTATTGTTAAGTGATACACTCTTTCTTTGAGCTAAGAGCAAGCCTCTATTCTCTTTTGTGCATGTGTTGCACTTGGTGAGATTAGAGAGTAAACCCTAAGTGCATGTGTTGCCTTAGGTAGTGGATTGTGTATCCACGTGAGCATTGACACTTGATTAGTTCAAGTGAAAGTTCAGATTTGTTACTCTTGGTGTTTGCCGACACCTAGACGGCGTGGAGGCGTCGTGCTCGGTGACCTTCTCAAGAAGCTTGTGAGAAGGCCCGACGGTTGTGAGTGGTTTGGTGCTCGCCATCTCCGGAGTGGAGGAAGAGCAACCATAGTTGAGCGAGGTGTTGGTTCGGTTTGGAACCGGTCCAAGTGTTGGACTTACCTCGGAGGTGTGTGCTCATTTGAGGAGCCGGTCCAACGCGGGTTGGGCTTACCTCAACGTGGATTAGGGGAGACCGGCAAGTCTCCGAACACCACGGTAAAACATAATCGTGTCATCTAGTTTTTACTTGTACTTTACTTTGAGTAATTTACATTCTTGCTTTAATTGCTTATATATCTTGTAAGATTGCTCATATTGTATTGTGTTCATATTGTCGGTGCACTTAGTTGAGCCTAGTTGTTTTAGGTTTTAATTGTGCAAAACCAATTCGCTATTAGCTTCCGCATTTATATATTGGTTTAGCGCGATAGTTTTTTAAAAACCGCCTATTCACCCCCCTCTAGTCGGCCACCTCGATCTTACACTTCTTTGTGTTCTTCTCTCTTTTGGATGAATTTGGTGCTTCCTTGATTCAAGTGTTTAAGCTTGGTCTCTTGACTGGGAATACTCCTAGAATCATCTAGATCATCAACCCCCACTAGCAAGTCTTGAATCAAAGATTTTCATATTTCTAGGGTTTATGCACTTCTTTGGTAAAACCTTAAGAGATCGATTATACGCAGTGGATCTGAAGGATTGTCGCTAGAAATAGGTCTCTAATATCCTTAGGGAAGTGTGTTCGAAATTTGGTCAAGTTTCATTGGTTGAATCAAAAGTTGGATCGAATTTCGTTTTGGATTTGGGCATTGTTTTTCAGTACTAGACAAAATCGGTCTGACCGATTTCTATACGGCGGTCCGACCGCCAGCATTCAGACCGCCAGTTGAAGGCCGGTCGAACCGATTTCAAACCAGTCAGACCGCCCTTGGTAGCCTGGCCGACCGCTGTGCTCGTGATCACCCTTTGAGATTAAGTTTCCACTTTTGTGTTGTGTGGTTGTCGGGGTATCGAATTCAGCACAAGGCTCCCACTGTGCGCTTACTGATCTTCTTAGTTTTCATAGCTAAAGGAGTAAAGTTCGTGTTGAATTTGATTTAGGCGAGAAAGTTGAGAAAGCGCCTATTCACCCCCCCCCCCTAGTCGCCTTTACGGTCCTACAGATTCGTACTTTCTTTTGGAGAACTAAGGAGCACTATATAAATCCATAAGGGATGACCATAGAGAACACAAGGCACAAACCAACTCATCCAAAGCAAGAGGTGCACAAGAGGATTAGAGACTGGGTTATTCTTTAGCACTGATTCTTGTATAAGGCAAAGACCCGAGGGTCTTAAAAGGTTTGAGAGGGTTGTGAGAGAGCGACAATTCCTTGTACTCTTTTAAGGTTGTGCTTAAGTAATTTATGGTTGGTTTCACCAAATCTTTCTCTCACGTCGTGATTATTTTATCACCGTTATTTAGTTCTCTCTACAAGATTCATCTACTCCGTTCTTGATACCATGCATACTCGTGTTGTTTCTCACAAAGTCTGATCCGATCTAAGACTGCTGCACATAAGAAGAGGTATCAGAGTATAACAAACCATTCAAAAGCTTCCAGTGTCATGTTGGAGTTTATCACCTTGGCTTCTGTGTTTTTTCTTCAAATTTGAAACTCTTAAAGCGTGTCAACTCTCTTCGTGATTCTTTCGAAGAAAATTCAATGAGAAATTGATCTTCCTCAATCCGTTTTACTTTCCAATCCCACGGGACATCAAATAATTGTTTCATCTCAACTATGACATTTGCTTCAGTGCATTTCCCCTCAACATTCAACATTCACCAATCACCATAACTCCTGTCACTGATTTCATATAACTCTCTATATGCATGATATAGAAACCTTGCCCAGGTATACCATATCCACATAGCTGAACTCCTTTTCTCCACACCACCAGAGGGGTCTTCTTTTATTTAGAAATGTCTTTCCGAGTTTCGCAATCTGCTGGGCATGATGTAACATCATATTCATCATCTGTTATATGATGAAGCTGTAGTTGCTTTTTTTCTGCTTCAGTAGCATTGTTGGCTCATGTACTTCGTCAAATTATCTAATTCATTTCATTTTATCAGTGATACTAGATTTAATTCCACCAGGGATGGAAATCCCGGCCGGTTACCGCGGGTAACTGTAACCGGCCTTACCAGTGGGCGACAGGATTTGAAATCCCGGCTGGTTTTTCCAGAATTTGTAATTTCAAATTTTAAATTTCAAATTTTGGTTGATTTTTAAGCAAATTTAAACGAATTTCGATCGAGTTTTTTTTCCGAGAAAACCGGTAACCGGCCGGTTACCGGTACTGGCCGCCGGCCGAGAATTGCTCCGGGAACGGTTTTTTAATCCATGAATTCCACAGAGAAAATGCAACAATGATGCAATTACAAACCTTTCCCAAAAAAAAAGGAGTAATTCTTTATATACCACTGTAATTTTGCGAAATCCTTGATTGTGTCGCTGACATGTGGGGTCAGGAGTTTAGGACTCACATGTCAGTGACACAATGAGTAACATATAATGGATGACACAAACTTCCAGTAACACATAAGGAATTTACAAAAAAAAAAAGAAAAAAAAAAAAGCACCGCACCCCGACACAATTGACTACTCATAGTTCAAGCACAAGATGACCAAAGTTCAAATATGTAATACATCACAAGTTTGATACATGGAACATGAGTATCTCAATCTTTCTTTTGCTTAGGATATCTCTGCATAGAAGTCCTCTATAATAGTTCGAACCGCAATCGGGATCCTTACCCAGTGAGTGCCGCCATCATGCCATGCCAAGCTCCCAAACATGTAACTTCCTTGAAGCCTGCGGGTGGCCTTCAAAGTAACCTTGAAACTCCTTATCTTGTTCTCATTATTGAAGAAGAGAAGCGACGGCTCCACTGACATCTCTACTCCGGGAGGTGACTTGAAAAAAGCTTTGTAAACTGCATCAGCTTTCCCTAAATTTGTCACTGTTCTCCACACACTTACAAATGTTTTCAGATTTGGAATCGCGATTGAGGGAAGATTCAGATTATACGGTGGTTCGCATCCAATATCTGAAATTTCAAAATTACAGCTGAAACCTTTCATATAATCTTTTGGATCAACATCGTATGCAAGACCTGGATCAATTGCTTTATTTGGATCAATGAAGCCACCTCCGTAATCAAAAGGATCTGCAATCTTCTGAGGCTTCCCATCAGCTAGTATTGGTAAGCCATAACTGTGAGTTGATGCTGATCCATGTTAAAAGGTTCAAATATCAGTGATGTGTATTGTAAGAAACTTGTTTAGTTGTCGCCTTATTGGAAATGCATAGTACCTGTAGTAACCAATGTTGACTTGATAATAGCCGGTGACCAATCGGGATGCAATGCTTTGAGTAGTGCTGACACACCTGACACATGTGGGCATGACATTGAAGTTCCTGACCCGATCAGATATGAATTTCTCAGTGCCGCCAGAATGTTAGATCCAGGTGCCGCAACGTCAGGCTGTTAGGATGTTTAACACAGTTAACGTTACAATTTAGGATGCACGAATTTAATCATTTCTTGACAAGGCTTCTAGTCCACCATCAGAGAGTATATGGATTTGAATTTGAGAAGACATGTTTTTACAGAAAGAATAAAAGGGTGCGTAAAAAGGTCGGAAGTGAAACAGAAGATAAAAGAGACATCAACAAGTTGAAATACAACCAGAAGCCTCAACAATCAAGGAATTTTCAGTTACATCTGATGTTTATTGTTAAAGCATGGTAGTCTATCAGTTAACAGGATCCTCTTCAATCACATGTGGGCTTGATGGTGAAATTTGTAGACTAAAAATACCTGGTAGTGATCACTCTTAAAATACGAGAATGAGAACGCCGAACACCAATATTGGCTGTCAGAGCGAATTTGGATAGTATAGATCAAAGCAGATTTCCTAAGTCATCAGGAGGTGGAAGGGTGGGAGAGTAAATATGAGCAAGCAAGATGCTATAAGCTTTCAGGAAATGATTTCAGCCAGCAAGATCTGATTAAATGGTCGATAAATCTACTTCTTATTCTCCATTTATAGGACGACACTTATATAATACGTTGGTCAGCTGATGGATATGCTAAAGTTCGGGTAGAACGATTGCAGGTTCAGGTGTAATACTTGCACTGTACGTCTGTCCTCTAGCAACAAATAAAATATAACAGACTCTTTTTCTTTATGGGGAATATAACAGACTCATTTGTACCTGTTGTGGTCGTTGGTTGGATACGGATCTGATGATCGAGGGTAGGGTACTCGCCCTCATCTAACTGTCAGCAGGACTCTTTTCTGTCGAGGTAACGAGGCTTTGAGGCCTGATTAGCTAGGGAGGCGAGGGATCGCCCTCCAAACTCGGACGGAACTCTTCCCGACGAACAAGGAGGCTCTGGTCTTTAGCTGACTGGTTAGGGACTAACTTTTTTTATTTCTTGCTTGATTGATAATGGATACATGTTATTCTTTTTATAGAGACGAATCGACTTGACCCCTAAGAAATAATCTACAAGAAAACTTATCTCTAACAATTCAATCTAATAATAACTTGCCTAACTAATAGATAATACCAAACACATAATAGATAGATTCCTAAACAACAAACCTACCTAATATGCGTGCTGCTACAGTATGCGGATTGCTACAGTGCACACGCACTACATTACTCGACTGGATATTTGCCCGTAACATTACTCCCCTCGCGATGAGGCAACTTGTCCTCGAGCTGCGGTGGTGGCCGCGGTTGAAGTCCTTGGTGGCCTCATGTTGCTAAGAGGGTACGAAGTAAGACTTTCTGCTCTTCATTGTTAGCCTTCAACTTCTCCAAGAGAGTTGGTGCGGCACCGGAAGTCATGGTGAGTGGCTCTGATACCAAATATTGTTGTCGTAGATTGGGTACGGGTCCGAAGACCAATGGTAGGGCACTCGCCCTCATCTAACCACCAGCAGAGCTCTTCCCTGTTGAGGTAGCGAGATTCTGAGGCCTGGTTATCTAGGGAGGCGAGGGATCACCCTCCAAACTCGGACGGGACTCTTCCCGACGAACAAAGAGGCTCCGATCTTTAGCCAACCGATTAAGGACTAACTTTGTTTATTTCTTGCTTGATTGATAATAAATACATATTATCCCTTTTATAGGGATGACCCGACTTGACCCATAAGAAATAGTCTATAAGAAAATTTATCTCTAACAATCCAATCTAATAATAACATACCTAACTAATAGATAATACCAAACACATAATAGATAAATTTTTAAACAACAAATCCTGCCTAATATGCGCACCGCTACACTATGCATGGTGCTACAGTTCACACATGCTACAGTACTCAGCCGGATATTTGCCCATAACAGTACCACTCATAACTATATATGCTTTAGCACGGTGCAAAGTTGGATAATAACCTGTGAAATTTATGGAGTCTGACATGTTTACAACAGTAATCCTAATAATTTTGACAGTGGTAAATTTGATTTTAATATGTGGAGGTTTATTAATTAATAGTGTGAGACAATCATAACTTGACCTGATATAGAAATATAAAAAATAAACAGGACATTTTATTTCATTCAACGCATATATAGTTAATAATGGCTTTGAGCATGTAAATACGGGTCAAATTGCCTAACTCAAATGTCAAATACCAATAACAAAGAACAATAAAAGATGAATTTGGGCTTAGAAAGCTTTGCATGCATGTACCTTGAGGAATTCGGGAAAAAGTGGACTAGGTCCACTGGAGGAAAATGCTGAGATTCTGGGAGCATGGACTTCACTGCCAATCCATGTATTAGCTGGAGCAACCTTAGCTACTGATGTGCTGTTTTCAGCCCTGTTAAACATTAGGATCACATATTGTGTATAAAATACCATTTTAATATATTATAACTAACTAGCAACAGGTAGATTAGCAAGAAGAATAATCTGCAGGTTGTTGTGTTTGTCACTCAATTTGGATAGGAAAAAAATAAACTATCGATCAAATTTGCTTTATATGCAATGTCTTCAACAAAATAAACAATTTATTCGAATAAGATGATTCAATTTAGCTTTTAAAATAAGATGTTGCATTTGGGAATGTCACAACTCAAATGAACAATTTCAAGGAGTATAGGGTCCTGAGCAAGGATCAAAATATCGAACAGAGAAAAACCGCCCGGCGGCCGGTAACGGTAACCGGAAAACCGAAAGAAACTGGTCAAAATTTGAAAATGGAAAATTGAATTAGCAAAGTTTTAAAACCGGTAACTGGACCAATTACCACCCAAAACCGGAAAAACCACTACCAAAGCCAGAGAAAAACAGAGAATATCGGTTATGGGTAATAAGCAATTGAAATAATGCAAATATTAATTAGAAAATGTTTAATGAAGTAACAATCCTGATACATAAGGAGCTTAACATCAAAGGAATTTTTAACTAGACAGGATTTCTTGTAGTCAAGCTCATACAATAATTCAAGCTCAAGCTCAAGCTCCTTATGTATGCTAGACTACATTGTCAGTCAATCAAAGGAATTCTAGCTCAAGCTTGACATCAAAGGTCTATTCTAAAAAATGTTGAGACTTACTCATAAAATAATTCAAGCATATTTAGCTCATACAATAAGGAATGTAGCACAAAAAAGGCTTAAACCAACCTAGGAAGTGCATTATGCAGTCATAATTTTATATTTAAATTTGAAAAACTTCGAGCGGTTTTTTCCCTCCCGATTCCCACCGGTTTTTCCGGTTACTGCCGGTTACCGGCATTTTTTTCTTGGTCCAGAGTAGATAAATTAAAAGTATATCAAATGAAGTTAACAATTTTTACAAGCTAAGGATGTGTGTTAATTTTTTTGCCAAACATGTATAGTAAAGTGTCTGGAGCAAAATTAGATTAGTTTATCTATGGTATAACAACTTGTAACTTTTACTGGTAAACTCATAGTTGCAGAAAGCATGGTAAATTGATGGAATGGAAAGTACAAGATAAACCTCACCTTGCTGTGTCAATATAATTATTTATTCTATCAGCCACTTCGAAGTCTACCAGAACACATGCCATAGTATCGCAGCCTTTGACTGAGCCCAAAGCATCTAAAGTATACATTGCAAAAATGAGTCCTCTTGCTGCTGCTTTCTTTGCTGCACTTACAGCCAGTGGCAGATCATTGAATGGCAGATTTGTCTTCACAAGATTAGGACCATAGCAGAACACAATCCTCCCCACAACATGGGTGGATGTCAAAGAACTCATCACATCTAGATGTTCACATGTGCATGTTATTGAACATTCAACCCAAACTAGCAATGTATGGGACAAAGTAATGCGACAGGTACAATTAAGGAATGCAAAAGTTTACCTGACATGGACAACTGGCTATAACTCAAACCAGCTATCCTTATCCTTACTTTTGTAGAACAAAGATTGACCCTACAAGATCAAGAATAAATATTCATTAGGCTGGTACAAGTCAACAGTGTATTGATGAGAAATGTACTAAACAAATAACAGAAGAAATTAACAACTAAAAGACGAATTAACATACCACTAATTTCTCGTTGTTACCAAGGGTGACAACAGTTGGGAAAGCACGATCTATTGTGGTTGATGCTACTGTTATAAGCCAGGGAAATGGATTTCTGACTGTCTTTGGAGCAGGGCCAGAGTTTCCCGCTGAAGTAACAAAAGTTATGCCATTTGCCACAGCATGCAAAGTTTCGAAGTATTCAAAGCTTGGGATACTAAGTGACATAGATATTATATCAACTCCATCGTATGGCGTCATCAACTGCCTGCATGACAGCTGCAGAATCACAACCTGTAGACCCCAGCATACCTTGTATATAGCAAGCCGGGCATGAGGGGCACCGCCCCTGGCATAACCAGATGCAAGTCCGTGAAAGTTGACATTTGGCACCAAGACACCAGCTGCAATGGAAGCAACATGCGTTCCATGGCCAACATAGTCCCTGGCAGACTTGTATTCATTCTTCAAAACCTTTGGGTCAAGATGTCTTGCATACCAACGAGCTCCTATAATCTTCCGACTGCAGTTGTGTGTGTTGAATGCTTCGCCTAATTGACAAACACCTTTCCACTTGGAAGGTACAGGGCCCAAACCATCATCTTTAAAGCTTTCAGATTCTGGCCAGATACCTAGAACAACACAAAGATTTAATATGGTTGACTGATCCTCTGTTTCTCTAGCTAATAATTAAATTGATGTCCTTCTGAGATTACAGTTGTTTGCTCAAAAATCAAATTAATTTGTAATGTATAGAGGCGATCATGTTCCTTCAAAGAACACTAAATCAATAATATGTGTTCATTTGTCATATTACAGTCAGCGGTAAAAATAAATCATTGGCGTAAACTTCATGATTTCCTGTACAGTAAATTTAAAGAGAGATCGGCAAACTTGTTACATTTTACCACTTAGGTCTTTACACTCACATATAAGTTTGAAAGTTCGCTGGACTAGCCTAATAGTTGCACGTAGATTCCAACAATCAATTAAATGATCTCCAGATGACATGTCAAGACACATGGTGGGCCGTGGGCCACATAATCGTCCGTCTGACGTGATATCTTGAAAGCTCTCACCACTTCATCGACAAATGGATATGGCACAACTAAATAAGTTTATACACTTACAAACTAATATTTAAGGATCTAAGTGGCACAGCCAAGCAAATTTAAATATTTCAAGGGCCACTAGTGCCATTTACACATCGATAGACCTAGAAGGTTGAAAATCACCACAGCTGTGTTGTACGAGTCAAGGGCTACCAACAAGTAAACTAAAAACCTAATTGAAGTGGATGGACATATTTTTGGTCAAGAAAATCACAATGGACCCACATGTCATTCACAATAATTACAAATTCCTACCAGTAATTTTAAATTTGAAACCTATAGATTTCTCAGCTATACTTTTAACACATAAAAAAGAATTGTGATGAGCCGCCTGACTTTATTTTTTGGGTAAGTCACAGTTATTTCATTTTGAAAAAAGAAGTCGAGTTTCTTCAGATTTGTATCAAATGGGTCCCACCAATCAACTAATGAAACACTAATTTGACACTGTAACTCAGAGGGGTCCCACCAATCAACTAATGAAACACTAATTTGACACTGTAACTCAGAGCTAATGTGGCACAATTGCATAAATATGTGGACCTATTCCATCTAGAAAAACAAGAGAGCATACACCTTGACTATGTCTGATATTCTATTTCTGTATCCTAGCTACTAAATTTAGAAATCCCACATAAATTTCAATAAGCTGGGGAGAGGAATTTGAATGTACTAGCTTACAGGCCCCAAAAAAGAGCTGATTCAATTATCGGGGAATATGCAAACAAGAATCAATTACCTACTAATGTCTAAATTGAACCCTGACCATACCTGAGTCAATTACTCCGATGATGACTGCCTCTCCATATTTAGCATCATGCAGCAAACCAGCCGGTTGGTTGTAGTCTAGGCCAAGAAAGTTCCAGCTTCGAGTTGTATCTGTCGGGAATACCGTGTTCGGCTTTACGCTGCGTACCTCGGGCAACTCTGTAAAACAAAAGGGGGTAAAAAATCAGCACCATGAATGTTTGCAAGCGTCAGGGCATTCATTTCGCAAACCTTGCCAATTAGGAAGAACAGGCCGAGATTAATTTCTTTCTAAATATGTAATCTGCTTATCTAGTGCAAAAGATATGATCAATCTGGCTCCCATCAACTGGCCAAGATTGATTTGTAAAATTTGGCTAAATTTGGGAGTAGGCATGGGAATCGATCGACTTCCCTCCAATTATTCCAAATCCCGCCTCCAGCCTACTAAATGGATTCCCTAGGAAAATTGGTGGGCGCATAAACGCAGTTAGAAACGATGATTCGATTTGGAAGAAGAAGGAGCACCTTAGATATAAAGTGGTAAAATGAAAAGGAGAAGTTTGGGCCATCTGTAGTGCTAAGTGCTGACCTCCAAGATGGCCGGTGAGAAGAGGTAAAAGGAAAGGAAGAGGTCGCCGGTGAAAAGGATACGTGCGAGCAGGAGCGGGAGAGGGATCGCCGACCACCGGAGAGAGGCGGCGCGGCGGCAGTGGATAGCAACCCGAAGCCTGAATGGAAGATTCCAAAAGGGGGGGAAAAAAAACGTTACTGAAGATAGAGGGAGACTAGTGAAGGTCCCACTTATCAGTGAGACAGAGATGAAACCAGTCCACAACAGGAGCCGAGCAGTCTTCACTGTTTAACTTTTGTAAAATTATTTCACGAAACGAGTGTTAGTGTGGATAAAATGATCAGATTTAAAAATAAGTTAGACGAGAAATCATTAGTAAAAAATAATTATAAAAAGGTTAAATAAAAAAAATCCAACGAGCCCTACTGTATCTAGCGAGTGATTTTGGACATCTCGCATAAAAAAATGCATATCATTCTAGACATGGACAAAATCTACGCAAAATAATTTCACCTTCTAACTTTTATCGTAATGCGGTGCCAATAAACTACGAAAATACCGCATACGACTATTCGAGAACAAGTTTTGGTAATGGAGGCAAGAATATGCATGAGATTTGTCAACAAGCATGAATTATGGTTGAACATGAATTATTGCTCACCTCCGAGGAGGATTGCAAGTTGTAGTTAATATTATATGAGCTTCATTCAGTTGCATACTTACTGCCTTGTTATTTATTTAACCGCTCTTTCAAATTCTGTTGCAAAGTACTACGTATGAATATTGCAAATAAAATCTGTTTAATGCAACATAACTTGTAGAGTAGAGCCTCATCTTTTGATAGCCTTGCATATATATAAACTTTGCGATGCACTACAAGTCTTGTTGAGTACGCAATGTACTCAATCTTGTTTATATTGTTGGTATAGAGTATGAGGAGGAGCCAACGCCAGACGATGTTTTCTTCGCACCCGGAACCGGAGGGTTCGGTGATGGGTCTATCTAGGATTTGCTCCTTGTCGGTTGCCTTTGGGTATTGGATGTGCACACCGCTAGAATCTGGTTTACTTTCGCCACTTATACTTCCGCTGCTATTTCGGTTACTCTGTTATTTCTGGTACATAAGTTTTATTTGGTCGGTCCGTCCTTGTAATGCAAATATTGTAATCCTTGAAGTTAAGTGCCATATTTGCTTTACTTATGTATGCGAATGTATGGATATGAATATCAAATGTTGTGAATGTGTGTACTAGCCACTGATCATGGGAGTAGTACGGTACACACGTAAGGTCTTCGGGTATTTCACGCCCTGAGGTTTGACACCCATACTAGCACAAGTGGTTTTTCGCTTAGACTTAGATTGGCGGCACCGACATTTGGTCCTTAATCGACCTAGGCGAGAATCTCCCCGTATCTACATCCAAGATCACATTCTCACATTCCACAGTTCATAATATAACTTGTATTGGACCGAAAAGGCGACTAGAGGGGGGTGAATAGGAGCACGCTCACTTTTTCATTAATAATTGATTCAATAAGATTTTACTCCAGTAGCTATGGAAGCTATGAAGATCAGTATATCAGTACAGCGGAAGACTAATATTGAATCCAATTTAAACGCCTAAGCAATACGACAAAATAAAAAAAGACTAAAACAATTCAATGCACTGGCGGTTGGACCATTGGTCAATGGCGGTTCGACCACGACCAAGCGGTTCGACCGGTGGCCTTTAAGGCCTCGACCGCCAACCAAAACAGATCAAAACAGTCTGATGACGAAGTTGCAAATAGATGAAACTTTTGATCTACAACTCCAAACTTGATGAAACTTGGAACACACCTTCTCTATGATGTCAGAAACCTATTCCAATCGAAGATTGTGATAATTCTTGGAAGAATTACGATCATTTTCCGTTTGATTGAAGAAGGGTTCAAAACCGAGTCAAAACGAAAACTAGATCCAAAATCTTGCTCGTAGGTGATTGATGATCAAGATGATCCTAGATATGTTCCCACATGTCACAGCAAGCTAGATCATGTGGAGAATTCAAGCAAAAACTTGCGGATCAAAGAAAGACTCAAAATCATCAAATAAAGAGAAAGAACGCAAAGAGACAAGAAATTGATCAAACTTTCCTTTGATTGATTTGATATGATATGGGCTTACAGCCACTCCATCAATGGAGGACAATGCTCAATCCAAGAGCACGAAAATCACATCAAACTCTCAAGAACCCTAGCCTCCATAAAAACTCTCCCTAAGCAAATTAGGGTTTCCAACTAAAAAGAGACGAAGTGGAGGTGCAGCCACCTCCCTCCCCTATTTATAGTGGAGGCTAAGACCTTCCAGAAGTTTGACTCAATTGGGCTCCCGTTAAGGCCCAAAACAAACGGGTTATACACGCACGTATTTTAATGTGACGTCTTTAACTCCTCTTGACCTAATTAGTTTCACTATGCGCCATCTCGCGCAGCAGATTAGCCAATAGGTCACCCTTGTCTATTTTGCACCACGCTTGAGTTCATTGACCTCACCTGACATCGTCGATCGTTCTGGACCACAGCTCTCCAAGCCTAGTCCCGATCATCCTCGCCGTTGACCGTCGTTGACCACTAAGCAACCTGCACAACAATAGACAACTAAACCAAATCAGGGAACAAGTTCTTCACAACTTGACCCATATTAGTCAAAACATGCATCATGCAACACATATGCACTGAAATTGTGGATTTCATGGGGATATGTTCCAGATCTTAGGATGATGTGACAATTGGCAATGGCGTTTACGGTTTGTCGTTTCACGTGTTTTCGACAAAGTTACAGGCTTACTGGACAGGGGCGGTCCGACCGGTCCTTGCACGGCGGTCCGACCGGTCCCAAATCGGTCGGACCGGCCATGTGGGGCGGTCGGACCGGCGGTGACCAAAGTGGTCAAAACGAGCTGGGCCAAAAATAGGTGTTGTAGGCAAGTGAGGGGATCCCAATGCACTTGGTCTCATGATTTTTGGAGTCTCCAAGAAAAGTTCTATTGGTTTAAAGTTTCCGAAGGTTTCGGTTTTCAGGTTGAAATTGGCTAAGTCCCAGGCGGTCCGACCGGCTCACAGGGAGCGGTCCGACCGCCAAGGAGCGGTCCGACCGGCTCACCTGGAGCGGTCGGACCGGTATCCACTTGATCATCGGCCAACTTTGTGGCGATGCTGTTTTGTTAGGTCAAGTACATGGGTTCCATGGCATATGTTTTGCATGATGCATGTTTTGACTAACATGGGTCAAGTTTTGAAGAACTTGTTCCCGAATTCGTGTTTTCTTGTCTGTGGTTGTGCAGGTTGCTTGGTGGTCAACGACGGTCAACGGCGAGGATGATCGGGACTAGACTTGGAGAGTTGAGGTCCGTAACGATCGACGATGCCGTGTGAGGTCAACGACTCAAGCGTGACACAAGATGGACAAGGGTGACCTATTGGCACATCCATGACACATGGTGAAGCGGTTTAGGTCAAAAGGTTAAAGACGGCGCTTTGCGCAGCGTGCGTGTATGACCCGTTTGTTAGTGGGCCTTAACGGGAGCCCAAGAGAGTCAAACCCTAAGAGTTTTAGGCCTCCACTATAAATAGGAGGAGATGGTGGCTGCACCTCTCCTTCTCTCTCTTGCCTTTTTATGTTTCAAAACCCTAATTGTCTTTAGGGGAGTTGAGGTGGAGGCTAGGGCTCTTGATGGTTTGTGGTGAATTTCGTGATCTTTGATTGTCCATCGATCCATGATGGTGTGGATGTAATCCAAAGATCAATCACGAAATCAATCTATGCAAGGTTTGCTTGAGATAAGTCTCTTTTCGTTCTTGCTTTCATTTTCGTGTTTTTAGGGCTTTCTTTGATCTGCGAGTTTGTGATTGATTCTTTCACGTGAATTAGCTTGCTGTGATATGTGTGAATCTATCTAGCATCATCTTGATCATCAATCACTCACGAACAAGCATTAGGATCAAGTTTTCGTTCTTGCCCTGCTTTAGACCTTCGTTAATCAATTGACAATTGCTCAAGATCGCTCCAAGAATTATCATAATATTCGATTGGAATAGGTCCTCAATAGCATAGAGAAGGTGTGTGCAAAGTTTCGTGAAGTTTGGAGTTGAGAATCAAAAGTTAGACCTAATTGCAACTTCGCCATCGGCCGATTTCTTGTTTCAGATCGGTTTCAGATCGCCGGTCCGACCGCCCGTCACCACCGGTCCGACCGATTTTGAGCGGTCCGACCGCCCGCAATCGGTCCAACCGGTTCAAGATGAGGTCGACCGCTGCATTTGTGTTGCTTTGATTCTTGCTGATTTTTATCGCATTGCTTAGGGGTTTAATTGGATTCAGTACTAGTCTTCCGCTGTACTGGTATATTGATCTTCATAGCTTTCTAATAGCTACTGGAGTGAAATTGTATTGAGTTCATAATTTGTGAAAAAGTGAGCGTGCTCCTATTCACCCCCCTCTAGTCGCCTTTTACGGTCCAACAAGTGGTATCGAGCCCTGCTAGTTCAATCTTGATCTTAACAGGCCACCGAACTTTGGCGATGGATAAGTTTTCTACTAAACCGCATATCTTCGATGGGCACGACTATGCCTATTGGAAGAATCGTATGCGTGTCTTTCTTGAGAGCGAGGGACAAGCTATTTGGGATGTTGTTAGAGCCCCGCTGGTTATTCCTGAAATTGCTACACCTGCTTCTGTAATTCTTTTGGCTAACAACAATAAGGCTAAGAATCTTTTATATGGTGCACTTGGTAGACAAGAATATGATAGAATTTGCAATCTTTCAACTGTGCATAAAATTTGGAACACTCTCGAAACATATCATGAGGGTTCGTCCCAAATCAAAAAGGTGCGCCAAACAGTTTACAAGCGTGAATACAATAAATTCGAGATGCGTCCTGGAGAGAGCATCGATGACATTTTCAGTCGCTTTAATAAAGTAATTAATCAAATGAAAGCTGTTGATATTGAATATTCTCAATCTGAAAATGCCACCCATCTCTTGGCTGCAATCAACACCAAGGAGTGGGAGATGAAGGCTCTCGCTATAGAGGAAAATGTTGATCTTTCAAGTCTTACTTTAGAATTGCTTTATAGTAAACTCAAGACTTATGAAATTAAAAGAGTTGATCATCCCAAGAAAGATAATTTAGCTTTGGTAGCGCATCCTCTCAAAAGGCTTTTGATGACTCTTTTGAATCTTCTTCGGATTTTCATTTGCTTGTTTATCGCTATTCATGAAGAGGAGCTTGAAAGTATTCTCAAACAGAGTTAGCTCTTCTAGCTAAAAATTCACACGGGCCTACAATAATGTGAGAAACAAAAGAGAGGTGGTCCGGTGACATGCTATGAATGTGGTGAGCTCAATCATATCCGCAAATTGCCCCAAGTGAAAGGTAAGAGCAATCATAAGGAAGGAAAGCTACTTGGAAGAAGCCTCCTTTCAACAAATCAAGGTATGAGGCTAATAAGCTTGTGAAGGTGCTCACCGGGTCCTGCCGCTTTTGAGGATCAATCCTTGCGATGTGGATACCGGGAGTGAGGAGGACAAGGAGGAGGAGATCCTCAAGGCAAAAAGAAAGGGAAGGCCAAAGACTTCACCGGCATGTGCTTCATGGTCGACACCGACGACATTGATAATGATGAGGTATCTTTTTCTTATGATGAGCTTTCTGCTAAATATGATTCTATAGTTGAGCAATTGCTTAGTCAAGATGAAGCGCTAGAATTTATCATGACAAAGAATAAGAAATTAGAGTTAAAGATTAACAAACTAAAAGTAGAGCTTAAAAATGCTAAGACTCTTGAACCTGATGAATGTTTATCTTGTCATGCTATGCATTCAGAAATTACCAAGTTACAATATGCTCATAATATTTCTGTACAACAACTTGAGAATGCTAGATCTGAACTAAATGAAATAAAAAATGCTCCTTGTGAAAAATGTTTAGAATCTAGTAAATTGATTGCTTTTGATGTATTTGATTCTAGCCCTTGCACTTCATGTTTAGAAAAGAACGTGAAATCAAAGATATCTTAGAAGTCGCTAGAGTCAAATATGCTAAGCTTAAGGACAATATTGAAAATACTACTTGTGCTTCATGTTCCGCTCTTAAGCTTGAAATTGCTTTGTATAAGGAGAAATCTATGGATAAAACTTGTGATGCTTGTGTTAACTTGAGAAAAGAAAATGCTTACCTTCATGATACATTAGAGAAATTTTCTAAAGGTAAGAAACAATTAAACATGATTCTTGACAAGTCTAAAACTCCTTATAAGAAGCAAGGTTTAGGATTCAATTCTTTTCAAGACAATTCAAAGCCAAAAGTCATTCAAGTCTTGGAAAAAGGTTTAATTGAATTCAAAACTCAACCTGCAAAAACATCTTTTAAATCTGCAGGTTTTGCCCAACCTTCTATTAATTCAAATGGTGCTTCTTCTAGTGGTACCAAGTACCATTGCACTTATTGCAAAAAAGGTGGACATTTGATTGAATTTTGTTGGCGTAGGTTGAAAAATGATAGGAAAAATTTTGATAGAATTTCATTCATGCAACCTAGAGCTTCTATGAGACATGGTAACACTGAAAAGAATAAACCTGGATTAGGATTTTTCTCTCATGCAAATCATTATGTTTCTAAATATCCTAATTATAATATTTATCGATGGCGGGTCGATCACCGGTGGTCACCGGTCCGACTGTTTTGGTCGCGGTCCGACCACAAAGACAACGCCGGCCGACCGCCATGGACGCTTTAAGTCTCATTTTAATTTAAACATTGCTCATAACCGAATGTTAGATGAAATCAAGGATAGTACTTCGGTTTGTATACTCCTTGCAGACGTGTGTCTCAAGATCGATTCCTAAATCATGTTTATCTAACCCAGATTGAGACACATCGCTCTTTTGTTCCTTGATTTTCGTGATTACCGCGAAAGGGAAGAACACGTGGTTCGTTGACTCGGATGTTCACGCCACATGACCGGAACTCAAAATGGTTCACCTCTTTCACGCGGCAACAGTGATGACTTCATCACCTTTGGAGATGATACACAAGGGCGAATTGAAGGAACAGGATCAATTAGGGTGAACAATAAATTCATTCTAAAGGATGTCGCTCTTGTGGACAAGCTTAGGTATAATCTCCTTCTGCTTCTCGACTTCTTGATGATGGCTATGAGACTGCTTTTAAGAAAATGCTTGTCGTGTGCTTGATTCTCTTGGTGATCTTGTGTTTGGAATCTCTAGAGTTGGTAGAATCTTTTGAGCCGATTTTTCGGAATCTCTTGCTGGATCTCTTAAATGTTTGCTTACATCTTCTTCTGATTTCTGGCTTTGGCATCGACGTTTGGGCACATTGGTTTTGATCATCCGACGCGAGTTAGCAACCTTGATCTCATGAGAGGTTTGCCCAAACTCAAAGTCGCCAAAGATGTCAGATGTGCACCGTAGGCATGGCAAAAAGTTGCCGCCTCACACCCTTCTCAGGACTATGGTTATGACCGACGGACCGTGACGGTTGCTTCATATGGATACTTTGTTGGTCCCGCTAGAGTCCGGTCGATCGGTGGAAAATGGTATATTCTTGTCATAGTCGATGATCTTTCTAGATATACTTGGGTGTTCTTTCTTACTTCAAAAGATGAAGCTTTTGGTTATTTTCATGACCTTGTTCTTCGTTTGGCTTCTGAGCTTCCCGGTGCTTTGAGAGCGATTCGTAGTGATAATGGCACGGAGTTCAAAAATGCTTCTTTTGCTTCTTTTGTGCCGAGCGTGGTATTGAGCATCGCTTCTCCTCTCCACACGCCCTCAACAAAATGGCGTGGTGGAAAGGAAGAATAGGACCTTGGTCGAAATGGCTAGGACGATGCTAGACGAGTATAACACACCGAGGAGATTTTGGGCGAAGCTATTGCTACCGCTGCCATATTGCAAATCGTGTCTTTTGAAACTTCTTTAGGCAAGACTCCTTATGAGCTTCGTTTTGGTAGAAAACCCTCTGCTTCGCATTTTGAGTTTTTGGATCAAAATGTTTTATTCTTAAGACAGCAACTTAGATAAATTTGAATCAAGAACTTTTGATGGGTTATTTCGGTTATCCTGCTCATTCGAGGGTTTTCGGTTTTTAATATCGAGACTAACATTATTCAGAGACTTGTAATGTCACTTTTGATGAGACTAGCCCCGAGCTAGATCTATTGCTGAGATGATTTACAGTGTGAGAGCATTTTGTGGAGGAAAATGAGGACGGCTAATATCATTCCTTCATCTGCACGCATTGGCGCCCATATTGATACAAGAACTTGCTACGCCTACTTCACCTTCGATTGAGGCTCACTGATCTTCATCATCGCAGTGATACTGCGGAGGTCGAAGAAAGCAGATCTCACCCGGCGCCCACTTCGCATTCGAGACAAAGATCCTCCTCAAAGCAGATAATAGGTAATCTACATGAGCGAGTCACTCGCTCCTGTATAATGATCCAAATCTCTACTCTCATTCGGCTTTTGTTGCTTCTTTTGAACCCCGCGATATATCACATGCTTTATCCGATTCTAGTGGGTAAATGCCATGCATGAGGAGTTAGAAAATTTTGAAAGAAACAAAGTTTGGAACCTAGTAGAACCCCTAGTGGTCATAATGTTATAGCAACCCGTTGGGTGTTTAAGAATAAACAAGGTGAGGATGGTTCGTGGTTAGAAACAAGGCCGATTGGTAGCTCGTGGTTTCCAAGTTGAGGGGTTAGATTTTGATGAGACTTTTGCTCCTGTTGCTAGACTAGAAGCCATTCGCATTCGCTTGCATTTGTGCATCAAAAGGTTTTAAATTATATCGATGGATGTTAAAAGTGCCTTTTAAATGGTTTCATAGATGAGGAAGTGTATGTTAAGCAACCCCTGGTTTTGAGGATCCTAAATATCCAAATCGTGTTTTCAAGCTATCTAAAGCATTGTATGGTCTTAAACAAGCCCCTAGAGCCTGGTATGATAGACTTAAGACCTTCTTGCTTAAAAATAATTTTGAAATGGGTAAAGTGGATAAAACTCTATTCATTCTTAGACATGACAATGACTTCCTGCTTGCTCAAATTTATGTGGATGATATTATCTTTGGTGGTTCCTCTAATGCTCTTGTTTCAGCTTTTCCGACACCATGTCCAGGAATTTGAGATGAGTATGATGGGAGAGCTTAATTACTTTTGGGACTTCAAATCAAGCAATGCAAGGAAGGAACTTTCATCCATCAGACGAAGTACACTAAAGATCTACTAAAACGCTTCAACATGGGTGACTGCAAGCCAATTTCCACTCCCATGGCAACCTCGACTGTTTTGGATCCAGATGAGGAAGGAGAAGTCGTGGATCAACGCGAGTACCGCAGCATGATCGGCTCCCTTCAGATTTGACCTCGAGACCGGACATTCACTTCACAAGATGCTTTTGTGCAAGATTTCAGCGCCTCCGAGAACTTCCCATCGCCAAGCCGTTAAGCGCATATTCGTATTTACACTCTACCCTCTTATATGACATTTGGTATTCTGTTCTTGACTTTGTCCATTAGGGTTTTTTGATTCGATTTTATGGTCGTCGGTTAGATAGGAAGAGTAACTCGTGCACTGTCACTTCCTAGGCACTTCTCTTGTATCTTGGTCTTCTAGGAAGCGGTCTTACATTGCACAATCCATCTTTGAAGCGGAGTATGTAGTCACGCTAGTTGTCAGAGCTGATTTTGTGGATGACGTCCACTTTGAAAGATTATGGGTTAAACTTTGCTAGTGTTCCTCTTTTCTGTGATAACACTTCTGCTATTAATATTGCTAAAAACCGAAGGCAACATTCTAGGACTAAGCACATAGACATTCGCTTTCACTTCCTTAAAGATCATGTTGAAAAAGGTGATATTGATATGCACTTCGTAGAGTCCGAAGCTCAATTGGCAGATATTCTTACCAAGCCTTTAGATCAAACCAGATTTTCCTCCTTAAGAAGCGAGTTAGGGGTAATTTATCCTTATGGGTTGGTTTGAGGGGGAGTTTGATCTTTTTTCTTATCTTTCCTTATTCTTTTGATCTTTTATTGTTCTTTTTCTGAACTTAGTGATCTTTTTGAACTTTTTAGGTTTTTAGGCTTTTTAATTGCATCTCATTGTGTCATATTGCATTCATATGAAAACTCCAACAAGTGGTTACAACAAATGATATGAAAAATCCAAAAAGATGCATTGTAATATAAGATTTTCTGGCTTATTTTAAAAATTGATGAAGCTTTGCCTATTACCCTTTAGAGCTTTTGTATTTCAATTCTTGCTCAATGTCATGTCTAGTTCTTTGACTTGCTAGAATTATCATGCTTTTACATGTGTAGCTAAGTCTTTGCTATATGAGCTAGAACCTTTTAAACAACTCAAACTAAGAAATTGCAATTTGTGGATGTTTTAGCGAGTTGCGCAATTAGTGCTTCTCTTGTGACATTGGCCCTGTCAGAATTGCTTTGTTAGCTCTTTGATCTAAAATTGACCATTACTTGAGCTTTTGTGTTCTTGAGATTCTAAAACTGCTCATGTGAAACATGAAAATCAAGATTGTCTTATGCTTAAATTGTGACAAACTATTCTTACGAGACTGCTTATCAAATGACATGAACTTGGAGATAGTTTGATGAACCAGACGATCTCATGGGGACTGCTTGTCAGAAATGACATGAACCTCAAGATTTGTCGCCCCGGTAGAAGCTTAGAAAGAGTTTGTGGATGGCTCTTAGTCCAGGATCTTCTTTACTAAGTTATACCATTAATCAACTTTTGATCGAAGCTTAGGATGAGTTTGTGGATGGCTCCTAGTCCAGGATCTTGTCACTAAGTTAGATCATTAGTCAACTTCAATATTCAATGCAAATGAGAAAAATGTTGACAAATGGGCGTTTACAAAATATTGAGCAAAATGATTCAATACGGGACTTGATTGACTCTTAATGTGGTCTTTGTTAGATTTTTGATCTCACTTTGACATTTTGACATGGCCAATTTCACTTTAGGATCCCTGTTGATGAACTTGCTGAATTTGAAGCGTTGCTTAAATTGATCACATCTACTGCTTTACTTTTGAGCCTTTGTGCTTAGCTTTGATATATATGTCTTACCATGATCTTGCTAGCGCTGTAAGGCTTGATATGCTGTTTGTGCAATATTAGAGATACTAGCTTGTTCTTTTGGGTAATCTCCAAAGCTTCTTGTAATCAAAACTTGAAAAATACAAAAATTGAAGCCACTCCATTGCATTTCATGCATATTCCTCTTTATGCTTCTTTTGTTTCTGCTTCTTCCTTTATTCTATATTTATTATCTCTGGATGAGAGGAAGGTGTGATTCCTTGATGAATCCATTGTCAAAGGGGGAGAAGATGTGTTCAATGAGAAGAGAAGATGTGTTAAATGAGAAGAGAAGATGTGTTAATGAGAATATATTTCTTTGCTGGGGGAGAAGTTGTTGGGGGAGAAACTGAAAATTTGAAATTTGAGGATCATAGTGAGGGGGAGTTCTTGAGTTGCATTCTTATTGTCTTATTGAATATTCTGAACTTGAATTGTATTCTTTTATCCTCACAATGATCATAGGTCAATTGAAAAATTGTTCTTTCATATGGACCTCATGTGAGAATTTTGACCCTTTTCTGGAAATCAAAGTTTTTATGCTTTCTTTTGCCTTGTCTCACATGCCTATACTATTACGATGCCACTTGGTCATGTTCATTGCTTTTTCTTGCTTATGGACCAAGTTGTGCCTTTGTGCGAAAACTGCGAGTAAACTCGTTTTCAAACCTCTTACTTATATTTTCTGGATAATTGCCAATGTGTTCATCAAGGGGGAGATTGTGGATTTCATGGGGATATATTCCAGATCTTAAGATGATGTGACAATTGGCAATGGCGTTTACGGTTTGTCGTTTCACGTGTTTTCGACAAAGTTACTGAGCTTATCGATAGGGCGGTCCGACCGGTCCTTACAGTGGTCCGACCGGTCCCAAATCGGTCGGACCGGCCATGTGGGGCGGTCGGACGGCGGTGACCAAAGTAGTCAAAACGAGTGGGCCAAAAATAGGTGTTGTAGGCAAGTGAGGGGATCCCAATGCACTTGGTCTCATGATTTTGGAGTCTCCAAGAAAAGTTCTATTGGTTTAAAATTTCCGAAGGTTTGGTTTTTGGGGTTGAAATTCGGCTAAGTCCCAAGGGGCGGTCCGACCGGCTCACAGGGAGCGGTCCGACCGGCCAAGGGGCGGTCCGACCGGCTCACCTGGAGCGGTCGGACCGGTATCCACTTGATCATCGGCCAACTTTGTGGCGATGCTGTTTTGTTAGGTCAAGTACATGGGTTCCATGGCATATGTTTTGCGTGATGCATGTTTTGACTAACATGGGTCAAGTTTTGAAGAACTTGTTCCCGAATTCGTGTTTTCTTGTCTGTGGTTGTGCAGGTTGCTTGGTGGTCAACGACGGTCAACGGCGAGGATGATCGGGACTAGACTTGGAGAGTTGAGGTCCAGAACGATCGACGATGCCGTGTGAGGTCAACGACTCAAGCGTGACACAAGATGGACAAGGGTGACCTATTGGCACATCCATGACACATGGTGAAGCGGTTTAGATCAAAAGGTTAAAGACGGCACTTTGCGAAGCGTGCGTGTGTGACCCGTTTGTTAGTGGGCCTTAACGGGAGCCCAAGAGAGTCAAACCCTAAGAGTTTTAGGCCTCCACTATAAATAGGAGGAGATGGTGGCTGCACCTCTCCCTCTCTCTCTTGCCTTTTTATGTTTCAAAACCCTAATTGTCTTTAGGGGAGTTGAGGTGGAGGCTAGGGCTCTTGATGGTTTGTGGTGAATTTCGTGATCTTTGATTGTCCACTGATCCATGATGGTGTGGATGTAATCCAGCATCAATCACGAAATCAATCTATGCAAGGTTTGCTTGAGATAAGTCTCTTTTCGTTCTTGCTTTCAATTTCGTGTTTTTAGGGCTTTCTTTGATCTGCGAGTTTGTGATTGATTCTTTCATGTGAATTAGCTTGCTGTGATATGTGTGAATCTATCTAGCATCATCTTGATCATCAATCACTCACGAACAAGCATTAGGATCAAGTTTTCGTTCTTGCCCGGTTTTAGACCTTCTGTTAATCAATTGACAATTGCTCAAGATCGTTCCAAGAATTATCATAATATTCGATTGGAATAGGTCCTCAATAGCATAGAGAAGGTGTGTGCAAAGTTTCGTGAAGTTTGGAGTTGAGAATCAAAAGTTAGACCTAATTGCAACTTCGTCATCGGCTGATTTTATCTGCTTTGATCGGTTACGTCAGATCGCCGGTCCGACCGCCCGTCACCACCGGTCCGACCGATTTCGGAGCGGTCCGACCGCCAGTATAACAGCGGTCCAACCGCCCGGCAATCGGCCCAACCGGTTCAGTACAGAGGTCAGACCGCCAGTACTTGTGTTGCTTTGATTCTTGCTGATTTTTGTCGCATTGCTTAGGGGTTTAATTGGATTCAATACTAGTCTTCCATTCAGATGGTATATTGATCTTCATAGCTTTCTAATAGCTACTGGAGTGAAATTGTATTGAGTTCATAATTTATGAAAAAGTGAGCGTGCTCCTATTCACCCCCTCTAGTCGCCTTTACGGTCCAACAGAAACTGATGACTTTGACCTAACAACCGAACATCGCCGCCACGAAGGCCGGTGATCAAAGTGAAAACCGGTCGGACTGCCCTCAGGGCCTGTCTGACCGCCCACCTATTGGCCGGTCAGACCGCTAGTTGGGACTTAGCCAATTTCAACATCTGAAATTCCAAAACCTACTGAAATTTTTAAACCAATAGAACTTTTGACTGTAGACTCCAAAAATTATGGGACCAAGTGCAATAGAACCCCCTCTCTTGCCTACACCCTCTATTTTTGGCCCAGCTCAAAAAACCACCTTTGGTATCTGGCCGGTCCAACTGCCGCCAAGGCTGGTCAAACTGCCGCATGTACCGGTCATTGCCGCCTACTGGCGGCCGGACTAGGTTATGTCTCGACAAAGACTTGTTTCTTGCAGAAAACACGCAAAACGACAAACCGTTAACGCCATTGCCAATTATCACATCATCCTAAGATCTGGAGCATATCCCCATGATATCCACAATCTCCCCCTTGATGAACACATTGGCAATAATTCAGAAAATGTAATTTGAAAGTTTGAAAAGTAAAATACTTTTGTTTTTTTTTCATAAAAGCACAACTTGGTCCATAAGCAATAGAAAGCAATGGAAATGACCAAGCTGGCATCAGAATAGCATAGGCAAGTGAGATAAGGCAAAAAAAGCATAAAAACTTTAAATTCCAGAAAAGAGTCAAAAACCTCACTTAAGGTCAATATGAAAAAACAATTGTTCAATTGACCTTTGAGCATCGTGAGGATTAGGAAATACAATTCAAGTTCATAAAAGCAATAAGATGATAAGAATGCAATTCAAAATCCCCCCCTCACTATGATCCTCAGATTTTCTGAAAATATCAAATTCTCCTATTTTCTCCCCCTTTATAACATTTTTATATCTTCTCCCCTTTATACAACAATGAGATATCTTCTCCCCCAACATTGAAATAGCTTCTCCCCCTTTGACAATGGAGTCATCAAGTAATCACACCTTCCTCTCGTCCAGAGATAACAAATACAGAATGAAGAAAGAAGCAAAAGAAGGAGTATGCATGAAGTGCAATGGAGTGGCTTCATTTTTGTATTTTTTTTTAATTTTTGATTACAAGAAGCTTTGGAGATTACCCAAAAGAACAAGCTAGCATTTCTAATATTGTACAAACAACATATCAAGCCTAACAGCGCTAGCAAGATCATGATAAGACATATATATCAAAGCTAAGCACGAAGGCTCAATATAAAGCAATAAATTTGATCAATTTAAGCAAAACTTCAAATTTAGCAAGTTCATCAACAAGGATCCTAAAATGAAACTGGCCATGTCAAAATATCAAAGTGAGATAAAAAAAAAGCTAACAAAGACCACATTAAGAGACAATCAGGTCCTGTATTGAATCATTTTGCTCAAATTTCTCAAGCGCCCATTTTTCAATAATTTTTCATTTGCACTGAATATTGAAATTCACTAATGGTCTAACTTAGTGACAAGATCCTGGACTAGGAGCCATCCACAAACTCATCCTAAGATTCGACCAGAAGTTGATTAAAAGTATATCTTAGTGAAGAAGATCCTGGACTAGGAGCCATCCACAAACTCTTCCTAAGCTTCTACCAGGACGACAAATCTTGAGGTTCATGTCAATTCTGATAAGCAGTCCCCATGAGATCGTCTGGATCATCAAACTATCTCCAAGTTCATGTCTTTGATATGCAGTCTCGTAAGAGTAGTTTGGCACAGTTTAAGCATAAGACAATCTTGAAATTTGATTTCTCATGTTTCAGAAGAGCTATTTTAGAATATCAAGAACACAAGAAGCTCAAGTAATGGTCAATTTTAGATTCAAGAGCTAACAAAGCAATTCTGACAGGGCCAAGGTCACAAAAGGAGCACTAATTGCGCAACTAGCTAAAACATCTACAAATTACAGTTTTTAGTTCGAGTAGTTTAGAGTTCTAGCTCATACAGCAAAGACTTATCTGTATATGTGAAAGCATGATAATTCTAACAAGTCAAAGAACTAGACATGGCATTGAGCAAGAATTGAAATATGAGAGCTCCAAAGGGTAATAGGCAAAGCTTCATCACTTTTAAAAGATAAGCAGAAAATGTTATATTACAATGCATCTTTTTGAATTTTTCATATGAATGCAATATGATACAATGAGGTGCAAGAAAAGCCTAAAAACCTAAGAAGTTCAAATAGATCAATAAGTTCAGAAAAGAACAAGGTAAGATCAGAAAAGATCGAACTCCCCTCAATCCAACCCAAAGGAATAAATTACCACTAACTCGCTCCTCAAGGTGGCAAACCAGTTGGGTTGTGGTTACCATCCACAAAATCTGACTACAACAACTAGCAGCAGCTACAGATTCAGCTTCAGCAGTGGATTGTGCAACAGAAGACCGCTTCCTAGAAGACCAAGAAACAAGAGAAGTGCCTAGGAAGTGACAAGTGCCTGAGGTGCTCTTCCTATCTAGCCGACAGCCCATAAAATCAGAATAAGGAAACCCCCGAATGGACAAAGCTAAAGAGTAGGAATAACAAATGCCATACAAGAGGGTAGAGTGTATGTTGGACCGAAAAGGCGACTAGAGGGGGGGTGAATAGGAGCACGCTCACTTTTTCACAAAATATGAATTCAACACAATTTCACTCCAATAGCTATGATGAAGCTATGAAGATCAATATACCAGTACAGCGGAAGACTAGTATTGAATCCAATTAAATCCCTTAAGAAAAATAACACAATCAACTAAGATTACAGAATTACAAAGCAGGCGGATGACTCGACGGACCCGGTAGGTTGAACTGACACGGCGGTCGACCATCGTTATCGACGGTCGGACCGCTCCAAAATCGGTCTGACCGGTGATGACGGGCGGTCTGACCGGCCGGCTCCAGAACCGATCTGAAACAGTAAAATCAGCCCGATGATAAAGTTGCAATTAGGTCAAACTTTTGATTCTCAACTCCAAACTTTATGAAACTTTGCACACACCTTCTCTATGCTATTGAGGACCTATTCCAATCGAATATTATGATAATTCTTGGATAGATCCTGAACAGTTTTCAATTGAATAACAGAAGGTCTAAAACCGGGCAAGAACGAAAACTTGATCCTAATGCTTGTTCGTGAGTGATTGATGATCAAGATGATGCTAGATAGATTCACACATATCACAGCAAGCTAATTCACATGAAAGAATCAATCACAAACTCGCGGATCAAAGAAAGTCCTAAAATCACGAAATTGAAAGCAAGAACGAAAAGAGACTTATCTCAAGCAAACCTTGCATAGATTAAGAACGTGATCGTTGCTGGATTACACCCACACCATCATGGATCAGTGGTCAATCCAAGATCACGAAATTCACCTCAAACCATGAAAAGCCCTAGCCTCCACCTCAACTCCCCCTAAGCCAATTAGGGTTTTGAAAACACAAAAGAAGTGAAAAACAGCGAGTATAGGGTGCAGCCACCACCACCTCCTATTTATAGTGGAGGCCTAGAACTCTCTAGGGTTTGACTCAATTGGGCTCCCGTTTAGGCCCACTAACAAACGGGTCACACACGCACGCTTCGCGAAGCGCCGTCTTTAACCTTTTGACCTAAACCACTTCACCATGCGCCATGGATTTGCCAATAGGTCACTCTTGTCCATCTTGTGTCACGCTTGAGTCATCGACCTCACCCGACATCGTCGATCGTTCTGGACCTCAACTCTCCAAGTCTAGTCCCGATCCTCCTCGCCGTTGACCGTCGTTGACCACCAAGCAACCTGCACAAACATAGACAAGCAAACATGATTTAGGAACAAGTTCTTCACAACTTGACCCATGTTAGTCAAAACATGCATCATGCAAACCATATGCCACGATACCAATGACTTTGACCTAACAAAACAACATCGCCACGAAGTTGGCGGACGTTCAAGTAGAAACCGGTCCGACCGCTCCATGTGAGCGGTCGGACCGCCTCACGGCCGGTCGGACCTCTCTGTGAGCGGTCGGATCGCTTCGTGACTTAGCCAAATTCATGCCCAAATTCAAACCTTCTAGAAACTTAAATTGAATAGAACTTCATCGAGACTCCAAAAATCATGAGACCAAGTGCATTGGGATCCTCACTTGCCTACAACACCTATTTTTGGCCCCGATGGGCTCAACACTTTTAGGTCACGGTAGGTCCGACCGCCGACAAGGCCGGTCCGACCGATTAGGACCGGATCGGACCGCCATGCTATGGCGGTCGGACCGCCCCTATCGAATGCACAAGCTTTGTCAAAACTCGTGAAACGACAAAGCGTAAACACCGATCCGACCGCCATGGCATGGCGGTCCGGCCGATCCCAAATCGGTCGGACCGGCCATATGCGGAGGTCGAACCACCGTGACTAAAATGGTCGAGCAGTGGGCCAAAATAGAGGTGTAGGCAAGTGAGGGATCTCATTGCTCTTGGTCCTATAATTTTGGAGTCTCCATCAAAAGTTCTATTGGTTTAAAGTTTCCGTGAGGTTTCGGATTTTCAGGGTTGAAAATTGGCTAAGTCCTTCGGTGTCGGACCGGCCTATGGTGGCGGTCCGACCAAGCAAGAGATCGGGATCGACCGCCCGAGGGGCGGTCGACCGCCAGTTACTTGAACGTCGCCCGTCGTGGCGCCGTTGTTCGTTGGTTAGGTCAAAGTCATGAGTTTCAGTGCATACGTGTTGCATGATGCATGTTTTGACTAACGTGGGTCAAGTTGTGAAGAACTTGTTCCCGGTTTGGATTTGCTTGTCTATTGTTGTGAGGTTGTTGGTGGTCAACGACGATCAACGGCGAGGATGATCGGACTAAGCTTGAGAGCCGAGGTCCAGAACGATCGGGTATGACGGGTGAAGTCAATGGAGTCAAGCATGGCACAGAATGGACAATGATGACCGAACGGAAAGTTCGGTGCGACTGGTTGGATCAAGCGGCGCGGGGGTCGGTGCAAGTGCCACGGTGGTTCTGGTGGGAGCTGGATGGGAGAGACTTGCCGACATGTTGAGAGCCTTTGATCAACCTACACGTGGCGAAGCATGGGAGGTGCTTCACAAAGATGAGACTCGGTCTTTGCAAAGATCGAGAAGGGGTATTTTGGTAATTATACCAAATACCGCCTTGGTGACCTTTTGACGAGCCGCGGCGCAAGATGGCGTGGAGAAGCGGAGTAGGTCAAGAGGAGATGAAGACGACGCTTCGAGAAGCGTGCGTGTGTGACCCGTTTGTTTTGGGCCTTAACGGGAGCCCATTTGGGTTACTCTTCTAGAAGGTCTAAGTCTCCACTATAAATAGAGGAGGGAGGTGGCTGTACCCCTTCAACCCTTTTTGCCTTGAAACCCTAGTTTTGGCTTAAGTGCTTAGGGAAGGTTAAGTGGAGATTAGGGTTCTAGAGAGAGAGAATTGTTTTGATCTTGTGTCCATGCGTATCTGTATGAGTGGCTGTAATCGATACGTTATCAAATCAATCCAAAGAAGAGTTCTCTCCAAGATGAGTTCAGTTGTCTTCTTTCTCTCTATTTGAGTATTTGAGGTGTTTCTTTGATTTCTGAGCTTTTGATTGCCTTACTGTCTTGATCCACTCGATCGTCACTTGGAATAGTTCCCAGATATCCTTAGGGAGGTGTGTTCCAAGTTTGGTCGAGTTTGATTGGATATATCAAAAGTTAGATCGTGTTTCGTTTTGGTTTCAGATCTGGAAAGTTGCCTCTGGAGAGAATCGGTCAGACCGCCCCTCAATGCCGGTCAGACCGGTCACCTTTTCCGGTCAGACCGCTAGCAATACGCCGGTCTGACCGCCCGTTTGGTTTTGGTTCTGTTTTGCTCTTTTGCTTTGGGGATATAAGTTTGGATTCAATACTAGCTTTCCGCTGTACTGGTATATAGATCTTCGTAGCTTTCATAGCTATTGGAGTGAAATTGGATTGAATCCATTCTTTGTGAAAAAGTGAGCGTGCTCCTATTCACCCCCCCCCTCTAGTCGCCTTTTCGGTCCAACAAGTGGTATCAGAGCACGGTTAGTTCAAACTTGATCTTAACCGGTCACTGAACTTGGCGATGGATAAGTACTCGACAAAGCCGCATGTCTTCAATGGGCTCGACTATGCCTATTGGAAGAATCGCATGCGAGTCTTCCTTGAGAGCGAAGGACAAGCTATATGGGAGGTTGTTCGAGCTCCGCTCATTTTGCCTGAGATTGCCACGCAAGCTTCGGCAATACTTTTTGTGAGACCCCGGCTTATCGGCTTGTAATGCTTAACCATCCATTCGGTCCTAGCATCACAACGCAGATAATCCGAGACTCGAGACATGTTTACTTCCCAGAAATGCAGTATACACACCTCTTTACAAAGTTCATGCATCAATTCCATTCATTCACATAGAACCGAAACACAGAACATAATAGAAGTATTAAAAATATTAAACAGAGTCATTACAAAAGAGAGGCCAACCGGCCAACAATAAAAGAGACAACAATAATTAAACAGCGGAAGCAAAAGTGCCATAAGATGGATATAAACAAAAGAGCCGACCCGTGTGCCTATAACCCACAAGGCAACCAACCGGACCGCCAAGCTAGTCGCCAAACCCGAAGCACATCTCACAAAAGTGAGGCCCTTGGGGCTCACCTTCTTCCCACAAACAAAAGCGGTAAAAAAGCCGGTGAGTACTTTGAATGTACTCACAAGACTTACAGATGGTGTAACAAACCTGTACATATGCTACATGCAAGCTCATAGAAGTGGAGGCTGTATGTTTTGGTTTTAGCATAAAGCAATTTTACATTTGCAATAATGTAATAGATTGAAGGCAATGTTATTCAAATCGGTTTTTAACGATCAAATAATCGCAAAAGACAACAATATAACAAGAGATAGGAACAAAGACAATCACTCGAAGTGACCACGACCGCTGGTCACCACAACAATAGCATGAATTACCCATTCATACCACCCATGTCAAATTTTAGTTTAAAAGGTTGAAGTCTAACTCTTGCAAAACCTAACCAAGCGTGTCCATAACCTAGGACGAGGCTATTCGAATAGTTTTATCCCTGCAGGGTGTACCAATTTCCCACACGCCAGACCGCCTTTTTGCCAAGCTATTAAGCACACTTAGAAGGTATCAAGACGGCTAAGTCTTCTGAGACGTTTCCAATATTGTGAATTATTCACGAGCCGCCCGTATGGATAGAAACCCATACGTTGTGTCGGAGTCATCGTAAAGCCTCGGTCAACTACCCTTCCCGGGTAAAGCCTTGGACAACTACGACGCTCCTCGAGGTGGAGAGCCTACCCGGAATCTCCACCACCGCACACCCACACAAGAACACGACCACATATCATGTTTCACACAACACACACAACCCTCCCCGCGACTCGGAGATAACCCACGCCAAAGTACTAAGTCAAGAGAGGTCCCATATCCCTCTCGCGTGGTTAGTACGCAAAAAAAATGCTTGGAGAGTGTGACACAAGATGTTCGGTCCTTGTTGACTTAGGCAAGACATCCACAAACCCAATAACCCACCATCCGACCACTTGCCCAAGTCCAAATCAGTTTTTCATTTTCAGATTTTGACTTTACAAAATAACAAAGCATAAGTGCTGGTCACACTGACATAATACTTAAATGTGTGATCAAGATCATCGACTAAAATCGATGATCGCCAAAGATCTCTACGGAACTAAGCATTTCTAAGCAATTTCCAATCGAAAACTACTAAGTGACCAGAGTCCATCCATCGAACTCCGACCACAGCCAATAACCTAAGCTCAAGGTAGTAGAGGATAAACAAGTCCTACAGATTGTGCAACTATAGGACACTAACCGTATTTTAACAACAAAATAGCAATGCATACATACGAGTTGAAAGCAATATAGTAGACTTGAAAAATAATGGGATGAACATGATCAAACTGCTTGCCTGTTTGCTGCGGGTCAAGATGTAGCTGGGGATCACTTATGTTGTCAATGTGCTCTTCGGATCCTAACGAGAAAGTGAAAAGCAATCGATAAGAACGAATAAAATGCAAGGACTCAACAGCAAACTTTTTCCAAAAATTCTGAAAATCTTACCGAAGCAAGACACTGATTTATAAAGAATTTAGCAACAAGAACCAATTGATTTGGATTCTTAATGCCAAAACTACGACCGAAAGAAGGTCTTACGACCAGGTAGTGGTCGTAAAAGAAACCTACGACTATGACGTAGTCGTAGCAAGTCTTACGACTAAGTTCCAGTCGTGGAAGAACTTACGACCAGTTAAGGGTCGTAGAAGAACTTACGACTAGGTACAAGTCGTAATGGAACTTATGACTAGGTACTAGTCGTAGAAGGACTCATGCCCCTGGCATAGTCGTAATAAGACCTACGACCATTTATACATCGTAGTAGAGCTTACGACTAAGCTAGGGTAA
Source organism: Hsuehochloa calcarea (assembly GCA_036346395.1). NCBI lineage: Eukaryota > Viridiplantae > Streptophyta > Magnoliopsida > Poales > Poaceae > Hsuehochloa > Hsuehochloa calcarea. The sequence goes on from CM070600.1 coordinate 44,921,043, forward strand.
CTGGTCGGAAATCCGACCACTACGTAACGCCTCCTGCACGCTTTGCCAGTGGCTCGGCGGCGGTCTCCGACCACAGCGGCGCCAGCCAAGGGCAGGGATGAGTGTCCCAAAAGTTGAAGGGTTCGACCGTGGCCGATCTTGGTGGAGTATAGTCACTACGGTGGTGCGACCACGAGTGCGGCCGAGAAGGTATGGCTCGGGAGGACTCCGAACGAACAATACCAAAAGAAAACGAAAACACGCCGAGCTCCTACAGGCAATACGGACTTACTTGAGTAGAAGAACGACCAGAGACCCACGGAGTGCTCCGGCGACGAGTATCCGAATGGCGGTGGTAAGGTTCTCGCTAGGCCACAGCGACCTGGGCACAGAGAGAACCAAACCGCGTGAGAGTTAAGCTTCAAAGAGTAAAGGGGGAGCAGGGGGGGCGAAGACTTGAAGAAGAAAACCCCCCGCACCGCCTCCACCAAGCTCCACACTCAACAATGTCGGTCGAAGAGAGTGCGAGGGCGCATCTCAAGCAAGAGGGTGAGTGCTAATGGAGTTGCGAAGTGCTAAAGGAAGCTAAGGGTGAAGCAATGGGGTTTAAATAGAGCAATGGCAGATAGCAACGGCCGGGTTTTTCCAGTCGGGTCAACACTGCCATGAGAGCACTTGAGAGCGATGGGAGCAGTTGAGTCATGGCCCTCGAGAGATGAGCGTGACAGCATTTAATGCGCCGAGCTAGCCGTTTAAAGGTGGACATAGTGTGGATCGCACGCCATCGCTTTCCTCCTGCGACGCCATGGCGAGCGCACGCGCAGCGACGGGGAAGGAAGCGACTTCGTTGGTCGTCGGATTGAAATCGAGCTACGGGTTTGGATCGAGCGGATTGAAACGACCCGGCGCTTGACCGGTCGAAGGCGTTCGATACCGATCCAACGGCTTAGTTAGATCGGGTGGTTTACACGCGACTCGGCGTTGGTGGTCGAAGACCGCTCGACACCGATCCAACGGCCACGACCCTAGCGCTCGAGCGACCGAGTTGGCACGGCTAGTGGATGGACCGAGTCGGTGGCTCGAGCCCGAGTCCGATTCGAACCTACGAACAAAGTGCAAACCGCTTAGGGTTTGGATTTGAATAAGCGATTTTTGAGGAATTATTTAAGGTAGCAAGCAAGCTCCAAAAATTATGAAATTTTAATCTGGAGTTTCTTGACGACCGGAGGAACCTCATATGAAATTTCTAGAGATTCTAATGTACTGAATTTTCCTCCGTAAATGCGGAAGAGGGAAGCTAGGGTTTGACCAAGCTTTGACTCGCCTCTAAGAATCATCAAATAATTTCTAAAAGTCATGAGATAATTCAGAGGTGTTGCCAAGCCTCCCTAGAACTCAGGAGAAATATCTCCAAGGGTTTGGCACAAGGTCTATGACAAGGAGGTTTTTGATTAGCGTCGAATGAGGATTTGAATTTGATTTTCCACAATTCTTTTAAAAGAATTACAAAAATGACCAGGGGTTTCAAGATGCAAGAAAAGTTTTAATGCCTCCTGATTTTCTTACACTTGATACTCAATTCCAGATTTGGGATGTTACACTTTTGGCTAACAACAACAAGGCAAAGAACCTCCTATATGTTGGGCTTGGTAGACAAGAGTATGACAGGATTTGCAATCTTACGACCGCACATGAAATTTAGCACACCCTCAAAACTTACTATGAGGGATCGTCCCAGATTAAACAAGTGCGCCAGACGGTCTATAAGCGAGAGTACAACAAATTCGAGATGCGTCCTGGCGAGAGCATCGATGACGTTTTTACTCGTTTCAACAAGGTTATCAATCAGATGAAAGCTGTTGACATTGAGTACTCTCAATCTGAGAATGCCACTCACCTCTTGGCTGTAATCAACACCAAGGAGTGAGAGATGAAGGCTACTGCCATAGAGGAGAACGTCGATCTGTCTACTCTCACCTTGGAGCTGCTTTATAGTAAGCTCAAGACTCATGAGATCAAGAGAGGTAGTCTTCCTAAGAAGGACAAAGATGGCTTTGTAGGTGATCCTCTTTCAAGAGCTTCTAATGTTTCTTTTGAGTCCTCTTCGGGTTTTTCTCTTGCTTGTTTATCTACAATTCGTGAAGAGGATTTTGAGAGTCTTCCTGAGCCCGAGCTAGCCCTCATAGTCAAGAAAGCCACACGAGCTTACAACAATATGAGAAACAAAAAGAGAGGTGGTCCTGTGACTTGCTACGAGTGTGGTGAGCTTTACCATATTCGCTAATCGCCCTAAGTGAAGGGTAAGGGTAACCATAAGGAGGGAAAGCCAGCTTGGAAGAAGCCTCAAGGGAACAAATCAAAGTTTGATGCTGCCAAGCTAATGAAGGCTGCTCACCGGGTCCTTGCCGCTTTTGGAGATCAATCCTTGAGTGATGTGGACTCTGGAAGCGAGGAGGACAAGGTGGAGGAGGAGCCACCTCAAGACAAGAAAGGGAAGACCAAGGATTTCACCGGCATGTGCTTCATGGCTGACTCCGTCGACGTCGATGATGATGATGAGGTATCTCTATCTTATGATGTCCTTTCTGCTAGATGCGAGAACATGTATGAGCAATTGCTTAGCCAGGATAAGGCTTTAAAGTTCATCATGGTTAAGAATAAGGATCTAGAGTCACAAGTTGAAAATTTGACATTAGAACTTGTGAATGCTAAGAGTCTAGACGTTGATGAATGTTCATCTTGCCATGCTTTGCACTCCGAACTGTCTAAACTGCAACCTGCTCTTGATACTGCTTTGCATCAACTTGAAAATACTAGAACTGAGCTAGTTGAGGTCAAATCTGCTCCATGTCTAAAATGCTTAGAGTCTAACAAGTTGGATGTTTCTGAACCAGTAGAGTCTCGCTCTTGCTCTCTCTGCTTAGAACGTGAACGTGAAATTAAAGACATTTTAAAGGCAGCTAGAGAGAAATATGCCAAGCTTAAGGACAGTATTAATTATGCTACTTGTACTTTATGTCCTGCTCTTAAGCTTGAAATTTCTAATTATAAGGAGAGGCTTGCAAAGGTTAATAAACCTAAAATTTGTCAATCATGTGTTGATCTTAGGAAAGATAATGTTTATCTAGAGAACACACTGCAAAAATTCTCTAGTGGAGAAAAACAATTAAACATGATTCTTGACAAGTCTAGAACTCCTTCTAAGAAGCAAGGCTTAGGATACAACTCTGCCCAGAACAAATCCAAGACTAAGGTCATTCAGATCTTGGAAAATGGCTTAGTTGAATTCAAAACCCAACCTGCGAAAATTGCTTTCAAACTGCGCAGTTTAGTCCAACCTTCTTTTGAGTCAAAGGTGCTTCTCCCAAAGTGGTACAAAATACCATTGCACCTATTAAGTAGAAGAGTGGACATTTAGTTGAGTTCATTGGCGAGGTTGAAAAATGCTAATCATGCTAGAACTTTATTTTATCAACCAAGAGCTTATGTGAAACATGGTTATGTTCCTAGACAGAATGCATCTCATGTGTTTGTAACCATTGCTCATGATAGGACTTCAACTAGGATCAAGGACACTCACTCGCTTTGCATACTACTCATGAGACGTGTGTCTCGAAGATTGGGTTCCCAAGTCTATTTTAACTAACTTGATGATTGAGACACATCGATCTTTGTGCCTTGATTTTCGAGGATCGCCGCGGAAGGAGGAAGAACACGTGGCTCGCCGACTCTACTATTCACGTCACATGACCGGAGACTCAAGATGGTTCACTTCCTTCACGCGGGCGACGGGTGATGACTTCATCACCTTCGGAGATGATTCACAAGGGCGGATCGAAGGAACTGGATCGATTAGGGTGAACGACAGGTTCATTCTCAAGGATGTCGCTCTTGTGGCCAAGCTAAGGTACAATCTCCTTTCTGTCTCACAGCTTCTCGATGATGGCTATGAGACTAGATTTAAGAAGAACGCTTGTCGGGTGCTTGATTCTTTTGGTGAGCTCATTTTTGGAATTTCTAGAGTTGGTAGAATATTTGGAGCTGATTTTTCTGAATCTCTTGCCGGATCTCTCAAGTGTTTAGTTGCATCTTCTTCTGATATCTGGCTTTGGCACCGACGCTTGGGGCACATTGGTTTTGATCATCTGACACGAGTTAGCGGCCTTGATCTCATGAGAGGTTTGCCTAAACTCAAAGCTGTCAAAGATGCTGTATGTGCTCCCTGTAGGCATGGCAAGCAAGTTGCCGCCTCGCTCCCTCATTGACTATGGTCATGACTGATGGACCGGGACAGTTGCTTCATATGGATACTGTTGGTCCTGCTAGGGTTCGGTCAGTCGGTGGCAATTGGTACATTCTTGTCATAGTCGATGATTTTTCGAGATATTCTTGGGTGTTCTTTCTTGCTTCGAAGGATGAGGTCTTTGATCATTATCATGATCTTGTTCTTCGTTTGGCTTCTGAACTTCCTGGTGCTTTGAGAGCAATCCGCAGTGACAATGGCATGGAGTTCAAGAATGCCTCTTTTGCCTCTTTTTGTGCTGAGCGCGGCATTGAGCATCAGTTCTCTTCTCCACACGTCCCTCAACAAAATGGCGTTGTGAAAAGGAAGAACAGGACCTTAGTCTCTATGGCTAGGACGATGCTAGATGAGTATAGCACACCGAGGAGGTTTTGGGCCGAAGCTATTGCTACAGCTTACCATATTTCAAATCGTGTCTTTCTGAGATCGTCTTTGGGCAAGACTTCTTATGAGCTTCGTTTTGGCAGAAAACCCTCAGTTTCGCACTTTCGAGTCTTTGGATCGAAGTGTTTTATTCTCAAGACAGGGAACCTAGATAAATTTGAATCAAGAACTTGTGATGGTTTATTTCTAGGTTATCCTGCTCATTCGAGGGGTTTTCGGGTTTTTAATGTTGAAACTAACATTGTCCAGAGACATACAATGTCACTTTTGATGAGACTAGCCTGCAGCCTAGATCCGATGTTTGAGGTGACTTACGGTGTGAGAGAGCATATTTGTTGAGGAAGATGAGGATGAAATTGATGATGCTCCTCCACTGCTGCTAATGCTCGATTCCGGCTCGGAACACACGATCGCTTCACCTCCAATTGAGGCTCCTGCTGCATCTTCTTCATCAGCAGTACCTGCGGAGGTTGAGGAGATACTTTCTCCCCCAGGCGCTCCTTTGCACATCCAGAAGCAACACCCATCGGATCAGATGATTGGTAGTCTCCATGAGCGAGTCACTCGCTCCAGGTATCATGATCCGAGTCTTTTCTCTCACTCTGCATTTATAGCGTCTTTTGAACCCAAAGATATATCACATGCTTTATCTGATGCTATTTGGGTCAATGCCATGCATGAGGAGTTAGAAAATTTTGAAAGAAATAAAGTCTGGAATCTTGTAGAACCTCCTAGTGGCCATAATGTAATTGGCACTCGTTGGGTGTTTAAAAATAAACAAAATGAGGATGGTTCTGTGGTTAGAAACAAGGCTAGGTTGGTAGCTCAGGGTTTTAGCCAGGTTGAGGGGTTAGATTTTGATGAGACCTTCGCTCCTGTTGCTAGATTAGAAGCCATTCGCATCCTGCTTGCTTTTGCTGCATCTAAAGGTTTTATGTTGCATCAAATGGATGTTAAGAGTGCTTTTCTGAATGGTTTTATAGAGGAGGAAGTGTATGTTATGCAACCCCCTGGCTTTGAGGATTCCAAGCACCCTGATCGTGTCTTTAAGCTATCTAAAGCCTTGTATGGTCTTAAGCAAGCCCCTAGAGCCTGGTATGATAGACTTAAGACCTTTCTGCTTAAGAATGATTTTAAAATGGGAAAAGTTGATAAGACTCTATTCATTCTTAGGCATGGCAATGACTTCCTGCTTGTTCAGATTTACGCTGATGATATTATCTTTGGTGGTTCCTCTCATGCTCTTGTTTCCAGTTTTTCTGAGACCATGTCCAGGGAATTTGAGATGAGTATGATGGGCGAGCTCAACTACTTTTTGGGGCTGCAAATCAAGCAATGCAAGGAAGGGATCTTCATCCATCAAACGAAGTACACCAAGGATCTGCTCAAGCGTTTTGATATGGGTGACTGCAAGGCGATCGCCACTCCCATGGCGACTTCTATCGCTTGGATCGGATGAGGAAGGAGAAGCCGTGGATCAACGCGAGTCCGCAAAGATGATCGGCTCCTACAGCTTGACGGCCTCAAGATCGGACATCCACTTCGCGGTCTGCCTCTGCGTGAGGTTTCAGGTGTCACCGAGGACTTCACATCGCCAAGCCGTTAAGCGCATCTTCAGGTATTTACATTCTACCCTCCAGTATGGCATTTGGTATTCTTGCTCTTCTTCACTGTCCATTCGGGGGTTTTCTGATTCTGATTTTGCGGGCTGTAGGCTAGATAGGAAGAGCACTTCTGGTACATGTCATTTCTTAGGCACGTCACTTGTCTCTTGGTCTTCTAGGAAGCAGTCTTTTGTTGCACAATCCACTGCTGAAGCTGAATATGTAGCTGCTGCTAGCTGTTGTAGTCAGATTTTGTGGATGGTATCCACTCTTAAGGACTATGGGTTAAATTTCGCTAGTGTTCCTCTTTTCTGCGATAACACTTCTGCTATTAACATTGCTAAGAACCCTGTGCAACACTCTAGGACCAAGCACATAGACATTCGCTATCACTTCCTTAGAGACCATGTCGAGAAGGGTGATATTGTGCTGCACTTCGTGGAGTCCGAGGCTCAACTGGCTGATATCCTCACTAAGCCTTTAGACCCAACTAGGTTTGCCACCTTGAGAAGCGAGTTAGGGGTAATTTATCCCTATGGGTTGGTTTGAGGGGAGTTCGATCTTTTCCGATCTTACCTTGTTCTTTTGATCTCTTTTGTTCTTTTCCGAACTTATTGATCTTTACGAACTTTTTAGGTTTTTAGGCTTTTTATTGCATCTCATTGTATCATATTGCATTCATATGAAAAATACAACAAGTGGTATGAAAAATTCAAAAAGATGTATTGTAATATAAGTTTTTCTGCTTATCTTTTAAAACTGATGAAGCTTTGCCTATTACCCTTTGGAGCTTTAGTATTTCAATTCTTGCTCAATGCCATGTCTAGTTCTTTGACTTGCTAGAATTATCATGCTTTTACATGTGTAGTTAAGTCTTTGCTATATGAGCTAGAACTTTAAAACAACTCGAACTAAGAAATTGCAATTTGCGGATGTTTTAGCGAGTTGCGCATTAGTGCTCCTTTTGTGACATTGGCCCTATCAGAATTGCTTTGTGAGCTCTTGAATCTAAAATTGACCATTACTTGAGCTTTTGTGTTCTTGAGATTCTAAAACTGCTCTTGTGAAAAATGAAAAATCAAGATTGTCTTATGCTTAAAATGTGCCAAACTACTCTTACGAGACTGCTTGTCAAATGACATGAACTTGGAGATAGTTTGATGATCCAGACGATCTCATGGGGATTACTTGTCAGAAATGACATTAACCTCAAGATTTGTCGCCCTGGTAGAAGCTTAGAAAGAGTTTGTGGATGGCTCCTAGTCCAGGATCTTCTTTACTAAGATATACCTTTAATCAACTTCTGGTCGAAGCTTAGCATGAGTTTGTGGATGGCTCCTAGTCCAGGATCTTGTCACTAAGTTAGATCATTAGTCAACTTCAATATTCAATGCATATGTGAAAATTGTTGACAAATGGGCTTTTGAGAAATACTGAGCAAAATGATTCAATACAAGACCTGATTGACTCTTAATGTGGTCTTTGTTAGATTTTTGATCTCATTTTGACATTTTGACATGGCCAATTTCATTTTAGGATCCCTGTTGATGAACTTGCTGAATTTGAAGCTTTGCTTAAATTGATCAAATCTATTATTTTACTTTTGAGCCTTTGTGCTTAGCTTTGATATATATGTCTTACCATGATCTTGCTAGCACTGTTAGGCTTGATATGTTATTTGTGCAATATTAGAAATGCTGGCTAGTTCTTTTGGGTAATCTCCAAAGCTTCTTGTAATCAAAAATTGAAAAATACAAAAATGAAACCACTCCATTGCACTTCATGCATACTTCTTCTTTTTGCTTCTTTCTTCATTCTGCAATTGTTATCTCTGGATGAGAGAAAGACGTGATTCCTTGATGACTCCATTGTCAAAGGGGGAGAAGGTATTTCATTGTTGGGGAGAAGTTTATAGAAAGGGGAGAAAGTAATGGTCAATTTTAGATTCAAGAGCTAACAAAGCAATTCTGACAGGGCCAAGGTCACAAAAGGAGCACTAATTGCGCAACTAGCTAAAACATCTACAAATTACAGTTTTTAGTTCGAGTAGTTTAGAGTTCTAGCTCATACAGCAAAGACTTATCTGTATATGTGAAAGCATGATAATTCTAACAAGTCAAAGAACTAGACATGGCATTGAGCAAGAATTGAAATATGAGAGCTCCAAAGGGTAATAGGCAAAGCTTCATCACTTTTAAAAGATAAGCAGAAAATGTTATATTACAATGCATCTTTTTGAATTTTTCATATGAATGCAATATGATACAATGAGGTGCAAGAAAAGCCTAAAAACCTAAGAAGTTCAAATAGATCAATAAGTTCGAGAAAAGAACAAGGTAAGATCGTAAAAGATCGAACTCCCTCAATCCAACCCAAAGGAATAAATTACCACTAACTCGCTCCTCAAGGTGGCAAACCAGGTTGGGTTGTGGTTACCATCCACAAAATCGACTACAACAACTAGCAAAGAAGACTCTGATTCAGCCTTCAAAGATGGATTGTGCAATGTAAGACCGATTCCTAGAAGACCAAGAAACAAGAGAAGTGCCTAGGAAGTGACAAGTGCTCGAGGTGCTCTTCCTATCTAGCCGATGACCCATAAAATCGTAATAAAGAAACCCCGAATGGACAAAGCTAAAGAGTAGGAATAACAAATGCCATACAAGAGGGTAGAGTGTATGTTGGACCGAAAAGGCGACTAGAGGGGGGTGAATAGGAGCACGCTCACTTTTTCACAAAATATGAATTCAACACAATTTCACTCCAATAGCTATGATGAAGCTATGAAGATCAATATACCAGTACAGCGGAAGACTAGTATTGAATCCAATTAAATCCCTTAAGCAAAATAACACAATCAACTAAGATTACAGAATCACAAAGCACGCAAGCGTCTCGACCTCTGACCCGGTAGGTTGAACTGACACAGGCGGTCGACCATCGTTGTTATCGACGGTCGGACCGCTCCAAAATCGGTCTGACCGGTGATGACGGACGGTCTGACCGGCCGGCTCCAGAACCGATCTGAAACAGTAAAATCAGCCCGATGACAAAGTTGCAATTAGGTCAAACTTTTGATTCTCAACTCCAAACTTTATGAAACTTTGCACACACCTTCTCTATGCTATTGAGGACCTATTCCAATCGAATATTATGATAATTCTTGGATAGATCCTGAACAGTTTTCAATTGAATAACAGAAGGTCTAAAACCGGGTAAGAACGAAAACTTGATCCTAATGCTTGTTCGTGAGTGATTGATGATCAAGATGATGCTAGATAGATTCACACATATCACAGCAAGCTAATTCACATGAAAGAATCAATCACAAACTCGCGGATCAAAGAAAGTCCTAAAATCACGAAATTGAAAGCAAGAACGAAAAGAGACTTATCTCAAGCAAACCTTGCATAGATTAAGAACGTGATCGTTGCTGGATTACACCCACACCATCATGGATCAGTGGTCAATCCAAGATCACGAAATTCACCTCAAACCATGAAAAGCCCTAGCCTCCACCTCAACTCCCCCTAAGCCAATTAGGGTTTTGAAAACACAAAAGAGGTGAAAAACAGCGAGTATAGGGTGCAGCCACCACCACCTCCTATTTATAGTGGAGGCCTAGAACTCTCTAGGGTTTGACTCAATTGGGCTCCCGTTTAGACCCACTAACAAGCGGGTCACACACGCGCGCAACCATGGTTACCGTCTTTAACCTTTTGACCTAAACCACTTCACCATGCGCCATGGATTTGCCAATAGGTCACTCTTGTCCATCTTGTGTCACGCTTGAGTCATCGACCTCACGAACATCGTCGATCGTTCGGACCTCAACTCTCAAGTCTAGTCCGATCCTCCTCGCCGTTGACCGTCGTTGACCACCAAGCAACCTGCACAAACATAGACAAGCAAACACGAATTCGGGAACAAGTTCTTCACAACTTGACCCATGTTAGTCAAAACATGCATCATGCAAACCATATGCCACGATACCAATGACTTTGACCTAACAAAACAACATCGCCACGGTTGGCGGACGTTCAAGCAGAAACCGTCCGACCGCTCCATGTGAGCGGTCGGACCGCCTCCGCCGGTCGGACCGCTCTCAGGAGCGGTCGGATCGCTTCTGAGACTTAGCGAAATTCATGCCCTGAAATTCCGAAACCTTCTAGAAACTTAAATTGAATAGAACTTCTTACTGGAGACTCCAAAAATCATGAGACCAAGTGCATTGGGATCCCCTCACTTGCCTACAACACCTATTTTGGCCCACCGATTCGAACACTTTAGGTCACACCGGTCCGATCACGCCGCACAAGGCGGTCAAGCCGATTTAGGACCGATCGGACACCATGCTATGGCGGTCGGACCGCCCCATCGCCCGTAATGCTCAAGCTTTGTCGAAAACTCGTGAAACGACAAAACGTAAACACCAGTCCGACCGGCCATGGCATGGCGGTCCGACCGGTCCCAAATCGGTCGGACCGGCCATATCGTGAGGTCGACCGGCCGTGACTAAAATGGTCGAAGCAGTGGGCCAAAATAGAGGGTGTAGGCAAGTGAGGGGATCTCATTGCTCTTGGTCCTATAATTTTTGGAGTCTCCAGTCAAAAGTTCTATTGGTTTAAAGTTTCCAGTAGGTTTCGGATTTTCAGGGGTTGAAAATTGGCTAAGTCCTTTCGGGCGGTCGGACCGGCCTATGGCTGGCGGTCCGACCAAGAGATCGGCGGCCGACCGCCGAGGGGCTGGTCGACCGGTTGTTACTTGAACGTCGCCCGTCGTGGCGCCGTTGTTCGTTGGTTAGGTCAAAGTCATGAGTTTCAGTGCATACGTGTTGCATGATGCATGTTTTGACTAACGTGGGTCAAGTTGTGAAGAACTTGTTCCCGGTTTGGATTTACTTGTCTATTGTTGTGCAGGTTGCTTGGTGGTCAACGACGGTCAACGGCGAGGATGATCGGACTAAGCTTGGAGAGCCGAGGTCCGTAACGATCGGTATGACGCAGTGAAGTCAATGGAGTCAAGCATGGCATGAATGGATAATGATGACCGAACGGAAGTTCGGTGCGATCGGGTTGGATCAAGCGGCGGGGGTGGTGCAAGTGCCACGGTGGTTCAGTGGGAGCCGGATGGGAGAGACTTGCCGACATGTTGAGAGCCTTTGATCAACCTACACGTGGCGAAGCATGGGAGGTGCTTCACAAAGATGAGACTCGGTCTTTGCAAAGATCGAGAAGGGGTATTTTGGTAATTATACCAAATACCGCCTTGGTGACCTTTTGACGAGCCGCGGCGCAAGATGGCGTGGAGAAGCGGAGTAGGTCAAGAGGAGATGAAGACGACGCTTCGAGAAGCGTGCGTGTGTGACCCGTTTGTTTTGGGCCTTAACGGGAGCCCATTTGGGTTACTCTTCTAGAAGGTCTAAGTCTCCACTATAAATAGAGGAGGGAGGTAGTTGTACCCCTTCAACCCTTTTTGCCTTGAAACCCTTGTTTTGGCTTAAGTGCTTAGGGAAGGTTAAGTGGAGATTAGGGTTCTAGAGAGAGAGAATTGTTTTGATCTTGTGTCCATGCGTATCTGTATGAGTGGCTGTAATCGATACGTTATCAAATCAATCCAAAGAAGAGTTCTCTCCAAGATGAGTTCATTTGTCTTCTTTCTCTCTATTTAAGTATTTGAGGTGTTTCTTTGATTTTCGAGATTTTGATTGCCTTACTGTCTTGATCCACTCGATCGTCACTTGGAATAGTTCCCAAATATCCTTAGGGAGGTGTGTTCCAAGTTTGGTCGAGTTTGATTGGATATATCAAAAGTTAGATCGTGTTTCGTTTTGGTTTCAGATCTGGAACAGTGCCTCTGGAGAGAATCGGTCAGACCGCCCCTCAATGCCGGTCAGACCGGTCACCTTGCTTGGCCGATCGCTATAATACGCACGGTCGACCACTCGCTTGGTTTTGGTTCTATTTTGCTCTTTTGCTTTGGGGATATAAGTTTGGATTCAATACTAGCTTTCTGCTGTACTGGTATATAGATCTTCATAGCTTTCATAGCTATTGGAGTGAAATTGGATTGAATCCATTCTTTATGAAAAAGTGAGCGTGCTCCTATTCACCCCCTCTAGTCGCCTTTTCGGTCCAACACCATGATATCCACAATCTCCCCCTTGATAAACACATTGGCAATTATCCAGAAAATGTAAGTAAGAGGTTTGAAAACGAGTTTACTCGCAGTTTTCGCACAAAGGCACAACTTGGTCCATAAGCAAGAAAAAGCAATGTAAATGACCAAGCTGGCATCAGAATAGTATAGGCGTGTGAGATAAGACAAAAGAAAGCATAAAAACTTTGATTTCCAGAAAAGACACAAAATTCTCACATGAGGTCCATATGAAAGAACAATTGTTCAATTGACCTATGATCATTGTGAGGATAAAAGAATGCAATTCAAGTTCAGAATATACAATAAGACAATAAGAATGCAACTCAAGAACTCCCCCTCACTATGATCCTCAAGTTTCAAAAACTTTCAAATTTTTAACTTTCTCCCCAACATTGAAATATCTTCTCCCCCAACAATACGATATAACATTGAAATATCTTCTCCCCCTTTGACAATGGAGTCATCAAGGAATCACGCCTTCCTCTCATCCAGAGATAACAAGTGCAGAATAGAGAAAGAAGCAAAAAGAAGAAGTATGCATGAAGTGCAATGACGTAGCTTTATTTTTGTATTGTTCAATTTTTTATTACAAGAAGCTTTGGAGATTACCCAAAAGAGCTAGCTAGCATTTATAATATTGCACAAATAACATATCAAGCCTGACAACGCTAGCAAGATCATGATAAGACATGTATATCAAAGCTAAGCACAAAAGCTCAAAAGTAAAGCAGTAGATTTGATCAAATTAAGCAACGCTTCAAATTCAGCAAGTTCATCAACAGGGATCCTAAAATGAAATTGGACATGTCAAGATGTCAAAGTGAGATCAAAAATCTAACAAAGACCACATTAAGAGTCAATCAGGTCCTGTATTGAATAATTTTGCTCAATATTTTGTAAAAGCCCATTTGTCAACATTTTTCTCAAATGCATTGAATATTGAAGTTGACTAATGATCTAACTTAGTGACAAGATCCTGGACTAGGAACCATCCACAAACTCATCCTAAGCTTCGACCAAAAGTTGATTAAAGGTATATCTTAGTAAAGAAGATCCTGGGCTAGGAGCCATCCACAAACTCTTTCTAAGCTTCTACCAGGTTGACAAATCTTGATGTTCATGTCATTTCTGACAAGCTGTGAGGACCCCGGAATATTGGAGGTTTATACCAAATTAATAATCATACCAAAAGCAAAAATTTTAATCAAGAACAATCAAGTCTCAATTAAAAATAATACTAGAAGTATAATCATTAACAAGGTACAATTCCAATATTCAGGTTCCCGGATATGCCTCTCATGTTAGCTCCCAGGATGAGCTGCTAACATAGACATATCCTTGCAACATGATATCACAAGCATACACGATTGAAATACATTAATAAAAATTTACAGCGGAAACATTAAGTAAATCATAATTGAAAAAGGAAGTAATAAAATAAACTTCCCAGTGGAGCGCCACAACCCAAGGGCAACTTGACTGGGATTAAAGCCGAAGTTTCCCCGTAATCGCTTCAACTTGAAATATTTCTAGGCGTTCTTTACCCAAGAACAAGTGGATAATTCCACTGAGTACGGAAGGTACTCAGCAAGACTTACACAAACTATTTAAAATAAAGTGTTTGAGAGGTCCTATACAAAGGATTAGAATTTTATATGCATAAGGTTATCAACAGAAGGCTTAATTGGTTCAATTTGCATAAAGCGATACATATTAACCTACAATTGCTAAATTTTGACAAAGCAGTTTTAATAATTCAATTTGGACTAAAAATAGTAAGTAATCGAACATAAGCAAAAACAGTATTGTGGATTTCATGGGGATATGCTCCAGATCTTAGGATGATGTGACAATTGGCAATGGCGTTTACGGTTTGTCGTTTCACGCGTTTTCGACAAAGCTACAGTATTACGGACGGGGCGGTCCGACCGGTCTTTGCACGGCGGTCCGGCCGGTCCCAAATCGGTCGGACCGGCCATGTGGGGCGATCGGACGGCGATGACCAAAGTGGTCAAAATAATTTGGGCCAAAAATAGGTGTTGTAGGCAAGTGGGGATCCCAATGCACTTGGTCTCATGATTTTTGGAGTCTCGGTGAAAAGTTCTATTGGTTTAAAGTTTCGAAGGTTTGGTTTTGGGAGCTTGAATTTGGCTAAGTCTAAGGCGGTCCGGCCGCTCACGGGAGCGGTCCGACCGCCATGGGCGATCCGACCGGCCACCGAGCGGTCGGACCGTAATTACTTGAACGTCGGCCAACCGTGGCGATGTTGTTTTGTTAGGTCAAAGTCATTGGTTTCATGGCATATGTTTTGCATGATGCATGTTTTGACTAACATGGGTCAAGTTGTGAAGAACTTGTTCCGAATCGTGTTTTCTTATGCGTGGTTGTGCGGGTTGCTTGGTGGTCAACGACGGTCAGCGGCGAGGAGGATCGGGACTAGACTTGAAGAGTTGAGGTCGAGCGATTGGCGATGCGGGTGAGTCAACGACTCAAGCGTGACACAAGATGGACAAGGGTGACCTATTGGCGAATCCATGGCACATGGTGAAGCGGTTTAGGTCAAAAGTTAAAGACGGCGCTTGCAAGCGTGCGTGTGTGACCCGTTTGTTAGTGGGCCTTAACGGAGCCCAATTAAGTCAAACCCTAAGAGTTTTAGGCCTCCACTATAAATAGGAGGAGATGGTGGCTGCACCTCTCCCCTCTCGCCTTTTATGTTTCAAAACCCTAATTGTCTTTAGGGAGTTGAGGTGGAGGCTAGGGCTCTTGATGGTTTGTGGTGAATTTCGTGATCCTTGATTGTCCACTGATCCATGATGGTGTGGATGTAATCCGGCAACAATCACGAAATCAATCTATGCAAGGTTTGCTTGAGATAAGTCTCTTTTCGTTCTTGCTTTCAATTTCGTGTTTTAGGGCTTTCTTTGATCCGCGAGTTTGTGATTGATTCTTTCCGTGAATTAGCTTGCTGTGATATGTGTGAATCTATCTAGCATCATCTTGATCATCAATCTCTCACGAACAAGCATTAGGATCAAGTTTTCGTTCTTGCGGTTTTAGACCTTACGTTAATCAATTGGCAATTGCTCAAGATCGTTCCAAGAATTATCATAATATTCGATTGGAATAGGTCCTCAATAGCATAGAGAAGGTGTGTGCAAAGTTTCGTGAAGTTTGGAGTTGAGAATCAAAAGTTAGACCTAATTGCAACCGTCATCGGTGATTTCTTGTTTGGATCGGTTACGATTGCCGGTCCGACCGCCCGTCACCACCGGTCCGACCGATTTTGGAGCGGTCCGACCGCTTGAGATAATAATGGTCCGACCGCCCGCAATCGGTCCGACAGGTTCACTCTGTGGTCGACCGCCAAGATGCTTGTATTGCTTTGATTCTTGTTGATTATTGTCGCATTGCTTAGGGGTTTTATTGGATTCAATACTAGTCTTCCATTGTCTTGGTATATTGATCTTCATAGCTTTCTAATAGCTCTGGAGTGAAATTGTATTGAGTTCATAATTTGTGAAAAAGTGGCGTGCTCCTATTCACCCCCTCTAGTCGCCTTTACGGTCCAACAAGTGGTATCGAGCGCGGTTAGTTCAATCTTGATCTTAACCGTTCACTTTGAACTTTGGCGATGGATAAGTTTTCTACTAAACCGCATATCTTGATGGGCACGACTATGCCTATTGGAAGAATCGTATGCGCGTCTTTCTTGAGAGCGAGGACAAGCTATTTGGGATGTTGTTAGAGCCCATTGGTTATTCTGAAATTGCTACACACGCTACGCAATTCTTTTGGCTAACAACAATAAGGCTAAGAATCTTTTATATGGTGCACTTGGTAGACAAGAATATGATAGAATTTGCAATCTTTCAAGCTGCGCATGAAATTTGGAACACTCTCGAAACATATCATGAGGTTCGTCCCAAATCAAAAAGGTGCGCCAAAGCTGTTTACAAGCGTGAGTACAATAAATTCGAGATCGTCTGGAGAGAGCATCGATGACATTTTCGATCGCTTTAATAAAGTAATTAATCAAATGAAAATCGTTGATATTGAATATTCTCAATCTGAAAATGCCACCCATCTCTTGGTGCAATCAACACCAAGGAGTGGGAGATGAAAGCTCTTGCTATAGAAGAAAATGTTGATCTTTCAAGTCTTACTTTAGAATTGCTTTATAGTAAACTCAAGACTCATGAAATTAAAAGAGTTGATCATCCTAAGAAAGATAATTTAGCTTTGGTAGCAGATCCTCTCAAAAGGCTTTTGATGACTCTTGTGAATCTTCTTACGGATTTTCATTTGCTTGTTTATCCGCTATTCATGAAGAGGAGCTTGAAAGTATTCACAAGCGAGTTAGCTCTTCTAGCTAAGAAATTCACAGGCCTACAATAATGTGAGAAACAAAAGAGAGGTGGTCGGTAACATGCTATGAATGTGGTGAGCTCAATCATATCAAGACAAATTGCCCCAAATTTGGAAGGTAAGAGCAATCATAAGGAAGGAAAGCCGACTTGGAAGAAGCCTCCTTTCAACAAATCAAGGTATGAGGCAAATAAGCTTGTGAAGGCTGCTCAAGGGTCCTTGCAGCTTTTGAGGATCAATCCTTGAGCGATGTGGATACCGGGAGTGAGGAGGACAAGGAGGAGGAGATCCCTCAAGGTAAAAAGAAAGGAAGGCCAAAGACTTCACCGGCATGTGCTTCATGGTCGACACGGACGACATTGATGATAATGAGGTATCTTTTTCTTATGATGAGCTTTACGCTAAATATGATTCTATAGTTGAGCAATTGCTTAGTCAAGATGAAGCGCTTGAATTTGTTATGACAAAAATAAGAAATTAGAGTAAAAATTAGCAAACCGAAAGTAGAGCTTAAAGCTGCTAAGACTCTTGAACACGATGAATGTTTATCTTGTCATGCTATGCATTAAAAATTACCAAGTTACAATCTGCTCATAATATTTGTGTACAACAACTTGAGAATGCTAAATCTGAACTAAATGAAATTAAAAGTGCTCCTTGTGAAAAATGTTTAGAATCTAGTAAATTGATTGCTTTTGATGTTTTGATTCTAGCCCTTGCACTTCATGCTTAGAAAAGAGCGTGAAATCAAAGATATCTTAGAAGTTGCTAGAGTCAAATATGCAAAGCTTAAGGACAATATTGAAAATACTACTTGTGCTTCATGTTCCACTCTTAAACTTGAAATTGCTTTGTATAAGGAAAAATCTATGGATAAAACTTGTGATTCTTGTGTTAACTTGAGAAAAGAAAATGCTTACCTTCATGATACATTAGAAAAATTTTCTAAAGGTAAGAAACAATTAAACATGATTCTTGACAAGTCTAAAACTCCTTATAAGAAGCAAGGTTTAGGATTCAATTCTTTTCAAGACAATTCAAACCCAAAAGTCATTCAAGTCTTGGAAAAGGTTTAATTGAATTCAAAACTCAACTGCAAAAACATCTTTTAAATCTGCAGGTTTTGCCCAACCTTGTATTAATTCAAATGGTGTGTCTTCTAGTGGTACCAAGTACCATTGCACTTATTGCAAAAAGGTGGACATTTGATTGAATATTGTTGGCGAGGTTGAAAAATGATAGGAAAAATTTTGATAGAATTTCATTCATGCAACCTAGAGCTTCTATGAGACATGGTAACACCGAAAAGAATAAACACGGATTAGGATTTTTATCTCATGCAAATCATTATGTTTCTAGACATCCTAATTCTAATGTGTATCGATGGCGGTCCGACCATTGTGTGTCACCGGTCCGACGGTTTGGTCACCGGATCGACCGGCCTTGACAAAGCCGGTCAGACCGCCCATGGACGATTCAAGTCTCATTTTAATTTAAACATTGCTCATAACCGAATGTTAAATGAAATCAAGGATAGTACTTCGGTTTGTATACTCCTTGCGGGCGTGTGTCTCGATCTTTGGATTCCTAAATCTTGTTTATCTAATCCCGATATTGAGACACATCGTTCTTTTGCTCCTTGATTTTCGGATTACCGCGGAAAGGGAAGAACACGTGGTTCGTTGACTCGGATGTTCACGCCACATGACCAGGAAACTCAAAATGGTTCACCTCTTTCACGCGGCAACGGTGATGACTTCATCACCTTTGGAGATGATACACAAGGGCGAATTGAAGGAGCAGGATCAATTAGGGTAAACAACAAATTCATTCTAAAAGATGTCGCTCTTGTGGACAAGCTTAGGTATAATCTCCTTTCCGTATCTCGACTTCTTGATGATGGCTATGAGACTGCTTTTAAGAAAAATGCTTGTCGTGTGCTTGATTCTCTTGGTGAGCTTGTGTTTGGAATCTCTAGAGTTGGTAGAATTTTTGGAGTGATTTTTGAGAATCTCTTCTTTGGATCTCTTAAATGTTTGCTTACATGTTCTTGATTTACGGCTTTGGCATCGACGTTTGGGGCACATTGGTTTTGATCATCGACACGAGTTAGCAACCTTGATCTCATGAGAGGCTTGCCCAAACTCAAAGTATCAAGGATGTTTGTATGCGCCACAGTAGGCATGGCAAACAAGTTGCCGCCTCACACCCTTCTCGTGACTATGGTTATGGTGACGGACCGGGGCGGTTGCTTCATATGGATCTTGTTGGTCTGCTAGAGTCCGATCGATCGGTGGAAAATGGTATATTCTTGTCATAGTCGATGATCTTTCTAGATATACTTGGGTGTTCTTTCTTACTTCAAAAGATGAAGCTTTTGGTTATTTTCATGACCTTGTTCTTCGTTTGGCTTCGAGCTTCTCGGTGCCTTTGAGAGCGATTCGCGTGATAATGGCACGGAGTTCAAAATGCTTCTTTACTTCTTTTTGTCTTTGGCGTGGTATTGAGCATCGTTCTCCTCTCCACACGTCCCTCAACAAAATGGCGTGGTGGAAAGGAAGAATAGGACCTTGGTCGAAATGGCTAGGACGATGCTAGATGAGTATAGCACACCGAGGAGATTTTGGGCGAAGCTATTGCTCTTGCTTGCCATATTGCAAATCGTGTCTTTTGAGACCTTCTTTAGGCAAGACTCCTTATGAGCTTCGTTTTGGTAGAAAACCCTCATTTTAGCATTTTCGAGTTTTTGGATCAAAATGTTTTATTCTTAAGACAGCAATTTAGATAAATTTGAATCAAGAACTTTTGATGGGGTATTTTGGGTTATCCTGCTCATTCGAGGGTTTTCGAGTTTTTAATCTTGAGACTAACATTATTGGGAGACTTGTAATGTCACTTTTGATGAGACTAGCCCAGAGCTAGATCAATTGCTCTGAGATGATTTGGTGTGAGAGTATTTTGTGGAGGAAGATGAGGACGAAGCTAATGTCATTCCCTCATCTGCTTCTTCAAGCGCCCATATTGATACAAGAACACCACGTCTACTTCACCTTGATTGAGGCTCTGTTGCATCATCATCATCAGTGATACTGCGGAGGTCGAAGAAAGCGACATCTCACCCGGCGCTCCACTTCGCATTCAGAGACAAAGCATCCTCGGAGCAGATAATAGGTAATCTACATGAGCGAGTCACTCGCTCGGGTATAATGATCCAAATCTCTACTCTCATTCGGCTTTTGTTGCTTCTTTTGAACCCGCGATATATCACATGCTTTATCGATTCTAGTGGGTAAATGCCATGCATGAGGAGTTAGAGAATTTTGAAAGAAACAAAGTTTGGAACCTAGTAGAACCTCCTAGTGGTCATAATGTTATAGGAACCCGTTGGGTGTTTAAGAATAAACAAGGTGAGGATGGTTACGTGGTTAGAAATAAGGCCGATTGGTAGCTCGGGGTTTGACCAAGTTGAGGGGTTAGATTTTGATGAGACATTTGCTCTGTTGCTAGACTAGAAGCCATTCGCATTTCGCTTGCATTCTTTGCATCAAAAGGTTTTAAATTATATCGGATGGATGTTAAAAGTGCCTTTTAAATGGTTTCATAGATGAGGAAGTGTATGTTAAGCAACCCCGGTTTTGAGGATCCTAAATATCCAAATCGTGTTTTCAAGCTATCTAAAGCATTGTATGGTCTTAAACAAGCCCCTAGAGCACAGTATGATAGACTTAAGACCTTCTTGCTTAAAAATAATTTTGAGATGGGTAAAGTGGATAAAACTCTATTTATTCTTAGGCGTGACAATGACTTCTGCTTGCTCAAATTTACGTGGATGATATTATTTTGGTGGTTCCTCTAATGCTCTTGTTTCGACTTTTCCGACACTATGTCCGAGGAATTTGAGATGAGTATGATGGGAGAGCTTAATTACTTTTGGGACTTCAAATCAAGCAATGCAAGGAAGGAACTTTCATCCATCGACGAAGTACACTAAAGATCTACTAAGCGCTTCAACATGGGTGATTGCAAGCCAATTTCCACTCCCATGGCAACCTCATTGCTTTGGATCCGGATGAGGAAGGAGAAGTCGTGGATCAGCGAGTACTGCATGACATGATCGGCTCCCTTCAGATTTGTGGCCTCGAGACCGGACATTCACTTCACGGTATGCCTTTGTGCAAGATTTGAGCGTCTCGAGAACTTCCCATCGCCAAGCCGTTAAGCGCATATTCGGTATTTACACTCTACCCTCTTATATGGCATTTGGTATTCTGCTCTTGACTTTGTCCATTAGAGGTTTTGATTCGATTTTGCGGTCGTCGGTTAGATAGGAAGAGTACCTGCACTGTCACTTTCTAGGCACGTCTCTTGTATCTTGGTCTTCTAAGCGGTCTTACATTGCACAATCCACTTCGCCGAGGCGGAGTATGTTGTCTTGCTAGTTAGTTGTCAGAGCTGATTTTGTGGATGACGCGTCCACTTTGAAAGATTATGGGTTAAACTTTGCTAGTGTTCCTCTTTTACGTGATAACATACGCTATTAATATTGCTAAAAACCCGATTGCAACATTCTAGGACTAAGCACATAGACATTCGCTTTCACTTCCTTAAAGATCATGTTGAAAAGGTGATATTGTGATGCACTTTGTAGAGTCCAAGCTCAATTGGCGGATATTCTTACCAAGCCTTTAGATCAAACATTTTCCTTCTTAAGAAGTGAGTTAGGGTAATTTATCCTTATGGGTTGGTTTGAGGGGAGTTTGATCTTTTCTTATCTTTCCTTGTTCTTTTGATCTTTTATTGTTCTTTTACGAACTTAGTGATCTTTTGAACTTTTTAGATTTTTAGGCTTTTTAATTGCATCTCATTGTGTCATATTGCATTCATATGAAAAATACAACAAGTGGTATGAAAAATCCAAAAAGATGCATTGTAATATAAGATTTTACGCTTATCTTTTAAAATTGATGAAGCTTTGCCTATTACCCTTTAGAGTTTTGTATTTCAATTCTTGCTCAATGTCATGTCTAGTTCTTTGACTTGCTAGAATTATCATGCTTTTACATGTGTAGCTAAGTCTTTGCTATATGAGCTAGAACCTTTTAAACAACTCAAACTAAGAAATTGCAATTTGTGGATGTTTTAGCGAGTTGCGTAATTAGTGCTCCTCTTGTGACATTGGCCTGTCGAATTGCTTTGTTAGCTCTTTGATCTAAAATTGACCATTACTTGAGCTTTTGTGTTCTTGAGATTCTAAAACTGCTCTTGTGAAAAATGAAAATCAAGATTGTCTTATGCTTAAATTGTGCCAAACTATTCTTACGAGGCGCTTGTCAAATGACATGAACTTGGAGATAGTTTGATGAACGACGATCTCATGGGGATTGCTTGTCGAAATGACATGAACCTCAAGATTTGTCGCCCGGTAGAAGCTTAGAAAGAGTTTGTGGATGGCTCCTAGTCCGGGATCTTCTTTACTAAGATATACCTTTAATCAACTTTTGGTGAAGCTTAGGATGAGTTTGTGGATGGCTCCTAGTCCGGGATCTTGTCACTAAGTTAGATCATTAGTCAACTTCAATATTCAATGCAAATGAGAAAAATGTTGACAAATGGGCGTTTACAAAATATTGAGCAAAATGATTCAATACGGGACTTGATTGACTCTTAATGTGGTCTTTGTTAGATTTTTGATCTCACTTTGACATTTTGACATGGC
Organism: Hsuehochloa calcarea; assembly: GCA_036346395.1. NCBI lineage: Eukaryota > Viridiplantae > Streptophyta > Magnoliopsida > Poales > Poaceae > Hsuehochloa > Hsuehochloa calcarea. Next base: position 44,943,553 of record CM070600.1, read on the forward strand.
CAATTTCACTTTAGGATCCTGTTGATGAACTTCTTTGAATTTGAGCGTTGCTTAAATTGATCAAATCTCTTGCTTTACTTTTGAGCCTTTGTGCTTAGCTTTGATATATATGTCTTACCATGATCTTGCTAATATTTGTCGGGCTTGATATCTTTGTTTGTGCATTATTAGAGATACTAGCTTGTTCTTTTGGGTAATCTCCAAAGCTTCTTGTAATCAAAAATTGAAAATACAAAAATTGAAGCCACTCCATTGCACTTCATGCATATTCCTCTTTATGCTTCTTTTGTTTCGCTTCTTTCTTTATTCTCTATTTGTTATTCTGGATGAGAGGAAGGCGTGATTCCTTGATGAATCCATTGTCAAAGGGGGAGAAGATGTGTTAAATGAAAAGATATTTCTTTGGGAGAAGATGTGTAATATTTCTTTCTACTCTTATTTGGAGAAGATGTGTTAATGAGAAGATTGGGGGAGAAGTTTATACAAAGGGAGAAAGCGAAATTTTGAAATTTGATGATCATAGTGAGGGGGAGTTCTTGAGTTGCATTCTTATTGTCTTATTGAATATTCGAACTTGAATTGCATTCTTTTATACTCACAATGATCATAGGTCAATTGAACAATTGTTCTTTCATATGGACCTCATGTGAGAATTTTGACCCTTTTCGAAATCAAAGTTTTTATGCTTTCTTTTGCCTTGTCTCACATGCCTATACTATTCTGATGCCAGCTTGGTCTTGTTCACTGCTTTTTCTTGCTTATGGACCAAGTTGTGCCTTTGTGCGAAAACTACGAGTAAACTCATTTTCAAACCTCTTACTTACATTTTACGGATAATTGCCAATGTGTTCATCAAGGGAGATTGTGGATTTCATGGGGATATGCTCCGGATCTTAGGATGATGTGACAATTGGCAATGGCGTTTACGGTTTGTCGTTTCACGCGTTTTCGACAAAGCTCTGAGTATTACGGGCGAGGCGGTCCGACCGGTCTTTGCACAATGGTCCGCCGGTCCCAAATCGGTCGGACCGGCCATGTGGGCTGATCGGACCGGCGATGACCAAAGTGGTCAAAATAAGTGGGCCAAAATAGGTGTTGTAGGCAAGTGAGGATTCCAATGCACTTGGTCTCATGATTTTGGAGTCTCGATGAAAAGTTCTATTGGTTTAAAGTTTCGAAGGTTTGGTTTTGGGAGCTTGAATTTGGCTAAGTCCTAAGGAGCGGTCCGACCGGCTCACGAGGAGCGGTCCGACCGCCATGAAGCGATCGGCCGGCTCACTGGGGCGGTCGGGCCGTAATTACTTGAACGTCGGCCAACCGTGGCGATGTTGTTTTGTTAGGTCAAAGTCATTGGTTTCATGGCATATGTTTTGCATGATGCATGTTTTGACTAACATGGGTCAAGTTGTGAAGAACTTGTTCCGAATCGTGTTTTCTTATGCGTGGTTGTGCGGGTTGCTTGGTGGTCAACGACGGTCAGCGGCGAGGAGGATCGGGACTAGACTTGAAGAGTTGAGGTCGAGCGATTGGCGATGCGGGTGAGTCAACGACTCAAGCGTGACACAAGATGGACAAGGGTGACCTATTGGCGAATCCATGGCACATGGTGAAGCGGTTTAGGTCAAAAGTTAAAAGGCGGCGCCGCGAAGCGTGCGTGTGTGACCCGTTTGTTAGTGGGCCTTAACGGGAGCCCAATTAAGTCAAACCCTAAGAGTTTTAGGCCTCCACTATAAATAGGAGGAGATGGTGGCTGCACCTCTCCCCCTCTCGCCTTTTTATGTTTCAAAACCCTAATTGTCTTTAGGGGAGTTGAGGTGGAGGCTAGGGCTCTTGATGGTTTGTGGTGAATTTCGTGATCCTTGATTGTCCACTGATCCATGATGGTGTGGATGTAATCCAGCAACAATCACGAAATCAATCTTTGCAAGGTTTGCTTGAGATAAGTCTCTTTTCGTTCTTGCTTTCAATTTCGTGTTTTTAGGGCTTTCTTTGATCCGCGAGTTTGTGATTGATTCTTTCACGTGAATTAGCTTGCTGTGATATGTGTGAATCTATCTAGCATCATCTTGATCATCAATCTCTCACGAACAAGCATTAGGATTAAGTTTTCGTTCTTGCCCGGTTTTAGACCTTCTGTTAATCAATTGGCAATTGCTCAAGATCGTTCCAAGAATTATCATAATATTCGATTGGAATAGGTCCTCAATAGCATAGAGAAGGTGTGTGCAAAGTTTCGTGAAGTTTGGAGTTGAGAATCAAAAGTTAGACCTAATTGCAACTTCATCGGTGATTTTCTCTGTTTGATTGGTTACAGATCGCCGGTCCGATCGCCCGTCACCACCGGTCCGACCGATTTTGAGCGGTCCGACCGCTAGCATAACAATGGTCCGACCGCCCTGCAATCGGTCCGACCGGTTCACTCAATGATCGGACCGCGATGATTTGTATTGCTTTGATTCTTGTCGATTATTGTCGCATTGCTTAGGGGTTTTATTGGATTCAATACTAGTCTTCCATTTGATCTTGGTATATTGATCTTCATAGCTTTCTAATAGCTCCGGAGTGAAATTGTATTGAGTTCATAATTTGTGAAAAAGTGGCGTGCTCCTATTCACCCCCCTCTAGTCGCCTTTACGGTCCAACAAGTATCAATAATGGTCACCGATCATTACCAAACCGAGCATGACACTCCTCATGCGAAATTAATAATTCCCAAAACCCAAATTAGAGCAAATTCTATACAGTGACATCAATCCAAGCGTTGTCCGTAATCAGTGGACACGGCTATTCGAATAGTTTTAACCTGCAGGGTGTACATCTTTACCCACACGACTTAGTTAGCCCGTAAGCCTCCGAATAATAGCACATCGCCTTTGGTATGCCGGTAGGGTAAACTAAGATTTGGTATTTTTCAACAAGTTGACACTATTGAGTTGGATGACCCATGTGAGACTGATCCCGCTTAAACAACGACTGATAGCATATATTCAACCGAGGCTCACATGTTGTACAGGGAATGCCGACCTAGTCAATTAAATGCAAACTCGTGTTAGCCACACATATTACACCATGATCGGGGCCTCGAAGGTGCGTACATGCGATGTAACACATCTACGCCCTTACCCTTCTAAGAACATCTGATATCGATATAAGCTCCACATGGCATACGACACGGCCCGAAGACTTAAGCATCTATGCCATATGAAATCAATACACATGTCCTTACTCTCCTGTATCCAACTCAATAATATTAACCCTTTACTTAACCAAGCAGGCGCCCATACACTGCGTGTGGAAATGCTGTACGGGCTTGAATTGGGCCGTCGAGTTCGGTCCTTAATCAACCTGCACAAGACATCCACAGTTCCCATTCTCGTGCACTAGGCACCATCACTAGCATCCACTTGTCAGATTTGAATTAAGTTTAACAACAAGATTTAGATTCATTTCAGATTTAAATAAACTGAACAAAGAATCAACAAAAATAAAAATGTATTTGTTGTTCCCCAGGTTTGACAAGATAAGCCTGCCAAACACTACCGTTCTATGGACTGCATGGCTAAGCAAAATTGAAATTAAGTATTATATCACCACAAACTACCTTAGGTTGAGTGTATGATCAATTCAAGGTAAGCCATAAGTTCTGGTCATAGCTAACTAGGAACAGAGCATAAATAGTTTTTAGAAAATTGCATGCAACAGTATCACTGTATTTTATAAATCTACAGTTCAAAGATTAGGATCAACATGGTGCAGAGAGGAAGCTTGCCTTATGGAATGTCCACTTGTTCACTCTCGGATGCGTTATTGTTTCCGTCGCACAATTCGTAATCTAGAGAGAAAATACAAAAGCAAATAAATACCAACAAAATCGAGAAATCCAAAATGCTCAAAAATGCATGATAAACACAACAGGTCGTTGTATTTAATCGGGTGAATACTAATGGCGGTCAATTCATCCCTAAAGGCTCAGATTAATTTATATACACTACGCTTGACTTTATTTTCTACGAGTCAATTTACTGATATTTAATCATGCGCGACTAAAACTTAGATCGATTGCAATATTGATATGGTATTAATAATATTTACTAATTAACATCAATTTAAACAGCTAAAACTAAAGCCATTACAAAACACTAAAATTTATTTGCACTAATCCTTTAATTCCAATTTTTATTCACTGCTTAATCTCTAATGTCCATTTTTAACCCTAATCACCTATCTCGCTTTCTATCTGATTCTCTCTCGGCCGAAACCTCCCTCTCTCCCTTATCTTATCTCTCTGCCGCACTCTCGGCCGACGCTTCTTCTTCTATCTCTCGGTCTCTCTCTCTCTCGGCCTCTCTCTCTCTTTTGGCCGCTCCGGCTCTCGCTCTCCTGCTCCCTTACGGACGGCCACAGGCTCCTGCGCTTCATTGCACCATGCTTGATCGCCGACTCCGGCTCCTCTCGGCTCTCTCTCACAGCGCCGCTGCTATCCCCGGGCCCCCTCACTCCCGGCTCCGGCTGCTCTCTCCGCCTCGGCGCCCCTGCGCCTCGGTCCCATCGCCTCCTCCTCCTTGGCCTGGTAGGAGGCTAAGTGCCGTCTCTGGTTCCATCTTGTTGCTTCTCCCCTCGGTGGCTTGGTGCTTGGCGCGCCAGCGACTCGGCTCGCATTCCCGACTCGCCCTACTCGATTAGCCCGGCTTGGCGGCTCGGCCTCCCGGCCCGGGCCGCCTTAGCTCCTCGAGAACCGCCCGATCCTACCTCGGTCTCGCGATTTGGTTCCCGTTCTAATTTGATTTCAGCTATGTTGATTTTAGCAAAATCAGTTGATTTCAGTATTAATGTTCGTTGATTATTTATGTATGCATGATCACGGTGACCGACTTGAGGAGGTGATGGATGATGGATGTTGGGTTGGTTGCCGAGGTAAGTCCTCGGTGATCTCCTCTCTACTCCTACCCCTACTGCTCTGTGATGTTGAAAATGAAGTGAGAGCTATACTGATTGTTCTACTGAGATCTGGGGTTGATTCTACTGAGATATGGTGAAGTGATGATATGCGAGTGATGTGCATGCTGAGTCTTTGTGGTGCAAACTGATATGGGTTGGGGTTACCTCATACTGGGACTTGGGTTTGGGAAGAAGAGGGTGGCGATCTTGGCCGTCTTTGGTGCTCCCCTCTGGTGCCCTTCTCTTGGTGCTCCCTCACAGTTCTGGCTCTGGCTTCCTTCCTCCTCTTGCTCTCGACTTCCTTCCTCCTCTTGCTCTGGCTGCTGCTTCTTCTTTCTTTGGCTTGCCTTGTTGGTTCTGACATCAGTTGATGATGGTGATGCTGGCTTGGCTTGGCATGTTGATTTGCTCCTGGACTTTGCTTTGGTTGTCCTGCTCTTGATTCCTTCGGTGGTGCACTAAATGATGTTGGGTTTGTGTGTGTTGGCTTTACTGGTTTGCCTTCGGTTCTTGCTTCTGAGAAGAGATGGAAATGGGGTGCGGCTGAAGGGAATTGGGCTCTTTGGGAGGAAATATGTTGCTTGCTTCTCTTTGGTTTTGCGATGGGTTGGGAAATCTCGGAAGGGGTGTCTTTGTCCCTCGGTGCTTTGCTGGCTCTGCTCTTGCTGCCTTCGGTGGCTACCAGGCTGGTGCTTTGACTGGTGCTTGGCTTGGTGAAATGAATGAGTTGTCATTGCAAAATGCTAATGATGCTCATGCATTGGTGCTTATCCAGATGGCTCCAGATATTTTTGGGCTGGGCATATTTGATCCAACGGTTAGCAATTCCTTATGCAATGGATTTGCGACAATTGAGGCAATTCAGTGTACGTAGGTTTTGGATTTCCCTAAATGCCGAATGATGAGAACCTACGAAAATAAGATGGTGCCGATTTACTTAGGTTAGTCTAGGTATCTTGGGTATACCGATGCCGACTAATCTGGGTTAGCCTAGGTGACTTGAAAAGCCAAGATGTCGGTTAACCCAGGTTGGTGTGGGTAGTCGCGATACTCAAGGTGCCGACTAATCTAGGTAGATCAGGGAACCGCAATGATTCCAATGGTATACTGACGGCAATTTATTTTATTCTAACTCTATTATACTGCTTTTGAACAACTAATGGTCTTTTGATTGGTTTGCGAACTATGGAGCTGCAAATGGTGTTTCGGATTGGTTCGAAGAAGATGGTTTGGCTGGACAACGATGGACGGGCAAGATTTCAAGGAAGGCTTTAGGCGACATGCAATGCAAGTTTTATTTTAACATTTTGGTAAATTATTCAAAGTTGTAAAACATAATTTGATCTGATGTAAATAAATTCTTGTTTTACTTGTATTGAGAAGATTGTTATTTATGATAAACATTGTAAAGTTTTTAATTAAATTATTTCCCAGAGAATTTTATAAGTATTTATTGTTGTCTCTCTTTGGAGTTGTGATTGGAGTTACCTATTAGACTTTGATTAGGATATTTACAAATGCAAAAATTATGCAAATGCTTAAGAAATAACAAATATAATATAAAATGCATATAATTACTGTTTATTAAAATTGAGGCTGTTACACAAGCAGTCCCCATAAGATTGTTTGGTTCATCAAACTATCTCCAAGTTCATGTCATTTGACAAGCAGTCTCGTAAGAATAGTTTGGCACATTTTGAGCATAAGACAATCTTGATTTTCATTTTTCACATGAGCAGTTTTAGAATCTCAAGAACACAAAAGCTCAAGTAATGGTCAATTTTAGATCAAAGAGCTAACAAAGCAATTCTGACATGGCCAATGTCACAAGAGGAGCACTAATTGCGCAACTCGCTAAAACATACACAAATTGCAATTTCTTAGTTCGAGTTGTTTTAAGGTTCTAACCCATATAGCAAAGACTTAGCTACACATGTAAAAGCATGATAATTCTAGCAAGTCAAAGAACTAGACATGACATTGAGCAAGAATTGAAATACTAAAGCTCCAAAGGGTAATAGGCAAAGCCTTGATTTTAAAAGATAAGCAGAAAATCTTATAATACAATGCAAAGCCTTGTATTTTTCATATGAATGCAATATGATACAATGAGATGCAATTAAAAAGCCTAAAAAGTTCAAAAAGATCACTAAGTTCAGAAAAAAAAAGATCAAAAGAACAAGGAAAGATCAGAAAAGATCAAACTCCCCCTCAAACCAACCCATAGGGATAAATTACCCCTAACTCACTTCTCAAGGTGGCAAACCTGGTTTGATCTAAAGGCTTGGTAAGAATATTCGCCAATTGAGCTTCGGACTCTACGAAGTGCATCACAATATCCCCTTTTTCAACATGATCTTTAAGGAAGTGAAATCGAATGTCTATGTGCTTAGTCCTAGAATGTTGCTTTGGGTTTTAGCAATATTAATAGCGAAGTGTTATCACGTAAAAGAGGAACACTAGCAAAATTTAACCCATAATCTTTCAAGGTGGGCGTCATCCACAAAATCGCTCTGACAACTAGCAATGACTACATACTCGCTTCAAAGATGGATTGTGCAATGTAAGACCGCTTCCTAGAAGACCAAGATACAAGAGAAGTGCCTAGAAAGTGACAGTGCACGAGGTACTCTTCCTATCTAGCAAACTGACACCTTAAAATCGAATCTGAAAAACCCTAATGGACAAAGTGAAGCGGGAATACCAAATGCCATATAAGAGGTAGAGTGTAAATACGAATATGCGCTTAACGGCTTGGCGATGGGAAGTTCTCGAGGCGCTGAAATCTTGCACAAAGGCATACCGTGAAGTGAATGTCGATCTCGAAAGGTGTCGGATCTGAGAAGGAGCCGATCATCTTTGCGGTACTCGCGTTGATCCACGACCTCTCCTTCCTCATCTGGATCCAAAACAGTCGAAGTTGCCATGGGAGTGGAGATTGGCTTGCAGTCACCCATGTTAAAGCGTTTGAGTAGATCTTTAGTGTACTTTGTCTGATGGATAAAGGTTCCTTCCTTGCATTGCTTAATTTGAAGTCCCAAAAAGTAATTGAGCTCTCCCATCATACTCATCTCAAATTCACTGGACATAGTCTCAGAAAAGCTGGAAACAAGAGCATTAGAGGAACCACCAAAAATAATATCATCTACGTAAATTTGAGCAAGCAAAAATTCATTTTCACGCCTAAGAATGAATAGAGTTTTATCCACTTTACCCATCTCAAAATTATTTTTAAGCAAGAAGGTCTTAAGTCTATCATACCAGGCTCTAGGGGCTAGTTTAAGACCATACAAGGCTTTGGATAGCTTGAAAACACGATTTGGATACTTGGGATCCTCAAAACCAGGGGGTTGCGTCAACAGCAGCAGGTGGAAGGACATTATTGAGTCCTTCATCATCTTCGTCTACAAATATGCTCTCTGTCACCTGTGTATCACCTGAAATATCTGATCTAGCTCTAGGGCTAGTCTCATCAAAAGTGACATTGCATGTCTCTTGAATAATATTAGTTTCAACATTAAAAACCCAAAAACCCCTCGAATGTGCAGGATAACCCATAAATAAACCATAAAAAGTTCTTGGCTCAAATTTATCTAGATTTCCTGTCTTAAGAATAAAACACTTGGATCCAAAGACTCGAAAGTACGAGACAGAGGGTTTTCTACAAAATCGAAGCTCATAAGCAGTCTAGCCCAAAGACGGTCTAAAAAAGACACGATTTGCAATATGGCAAGCAGTAGAAATAGCTTCGGCCCAAAACCTCCTCGGTGTGATATACTCATCTAGCATCGTCCTAGCCATCTCGACTAAGGTCTTGTTCTTCCTTTCCACAACGTCATTTTGTTGAGGGACGTGTGGAGAAGAGAACTGATGCTCAATTCCACGCTCAGTACAAAAAGAAGAAAAAGAGGCATTATTAAACTCCGTGCCATTGTTACTACGCATCGCTCTCAAGGCACCCGGAAGTTCAGAAGCCAAACAAAGAACAAGATCATGATAATGATAAAAAACTTCATCCTTCGAAGCAAGAAAGAACACCCAAGTGTATCTAGAAAAATCATCGACTATGACAAGAATGTACCATTTTCCACCAACTGACCGAACTCTAGCAGGAACAACAGTATCCATATGAAGCAACTGTCCCGATCTGTCAGTCATGACCATAGTCAATGAAGGGTGTGAGGTGGCAACTTACTTGCCATGCCTACAGGGCGCACATACAGCATCCTTGACGGCTTTGAGTTTGGGCAAACCTCTCATGAGCTCAAGGTTGCTAACTCGCATCAGATGATCAAAACCAATGTGCCCCAAACGACGGTGCCAAAGCCAGAACTCAGAAGAAGAAGATGAAATCAAGCATTTGAGAGAACCAGCAAGAGATTCAGAAAAGTCAGCTCTAAAGATCCTAGCAACTCTAGTAATCCCAAAAACAAGCTCATCGGTTGAATCAAGCACCCAACAAGCATTTTTCTTAAATATAGTCTCATAGCCATCATCAAGAAGTTGAGAGACAGAAAGCAAATTAAACCTTAGTTTGTCCACAAGGGCGACGTTCTTGAGGATGAAATTATCGTTCACCCTGATTGATCATGTTCCTTCAATCCGCCCTTATTTATCATCTCCAAAAGTGATGAAATCATCACCCGTCGACAGCGTGAAGGAGGTGAACCATCTTGAGTCTCCGGTCATGTGGCGTGAACAGCCAGAGTCGACGAACCACGTGTCCTTCCTCTTTCCGCGGTAATCCTGAAAATCAAGGCATAGAAGAACGATGTATCTCAATACTGGGGTTAGTTAAACAAGACTTAGGAACCCAGTAATGAGACACACGTCTGCGAGTAGTATGTAAAGCAGAAGTGCTATCCTTGATTTTATTTGAAGTTCTGTTATGAGCAATGGTTAAACTAACATGAGAGTTATCCTGTCTAGGAGCATGATGATGAGCATGTGACACAAATCCTAAACCAGGCTTCTTCTTTTCTATGTTACCATATCTCATAAAAGCTCTAGGTTGATTGGGTGAAATTCTAGCAAAAAATTTCTTATCATTTTTCAACTTACGCCAACAGAACTCAACCAAATGTCCATTCTTTTTTCAATAGATGCAATGGAACATGATACCACTGGGAGAAGCACCCTTTGACTTAACAGAAGGTTAGGCAAAACCTGCAGATTTAAAGATAGTTTTTGCAGGTTGGGTTTTGAATTCAACTAACCCATTTTCCAAGACTTGAGTAACTTTTGGCTTAGAATTATCTTGGACATAATTGTATCCTAGTCATTGCTTCTTATAAGGATTTTTTAGACTTGTCCAGAATTATGTTTAATTATTTTTTACCTTTAGAGAATTTTTCTAAGGTATCCTTAAGATAAGCATTTTCTTCTCCAAGATTAACACATGATTCACAGGTTTTACCTTTAATGGCTCTAGCATATTTCTCCTTATATAAAGCAGTTTCAAGTTTAAGAGCTGGACAAGAAGCACATGTAGCAGACTCAATACTGTCCTTAAGCTTGGCATATTTAGCTCTAACTGCTTCTAATATATCTTTGACTTCATGTTCGCGTTCTATGCAGAAAGTGCAAAGGCTAGAATCAACCACTACAGAAGCAACCAACTTGCTAGATTCTAAGCATTTCTCACATGGAGCAGATTTGACATCAACTAGCTGAGTCCTGGCATTTTCAAGTTGTTGCAAAGTAATATTATGAGCAGATTGCAGTTTAGCAAATTCTGAGTGCATAGCATGGCAAGATGAACATTCATCGGATTCAAAAGTCTTAGCATTTGTAAGTTCTAAACTCAAACTATCTACTTGTGACTCTAAGTCCTTGTTCTTGGCCATGATAAACTCTAAAACCTTATCCTGACTCATGAGTTGCTCAAAAATATTTTCACATCTATCAGAAAGGACATCATAGGAAGGAGGTACCTCATCGTTGTTGTCGTCAACAGACTCAGCCATGAAGCACAAGCCGGTGAAGTCCTTGGCCTTCCCCTTCTTCTTGTTTTGAGGGATCTCCTCCTCCTCGCTCCCGGAGTCCACATCGCTTAAAGATTGTTCCTCAAAAGCGGCAAGAACCCGGTGAGCGGCCTTCATCAGCTTCCATTGAGGCTTGTTCCAAGCTGGCTTTCCCTCCTTATGGCAGTTGTTACCTTTCAGTTTGGGGAAATTTGCCTGGATATGATTAAGCTCACCACACTCATAGCAAGTCACATGACCTCCTCTATTTCTGTTTCTCATATTATTATAGGCCCGTGTGACCTTTTTGACTATGAGGGCCAACTCAGCCTCAGGGAGACTCTCAAACTCCTCTTCATGGATTGCAGATAAACCAGCAAGCGAAAATCCACAAGAAGACTCAGAAGACCCATCAGAAGCTCTCTTGAGCTGGTCTGCTACCAAAGTCATATTTTCCTTCTTGGGATGATCGATCCTCTTAATCTCATGAGTCTCGAGCTTGCTATAGAGCAGCTCTAAAGTCAGATAAGAGAGGTTGACGTTCTCCTCAATGGCGGTAGCCTTTATCTCTCATTCTTTGTTGTTGATTGCAGCCAAGAGGTGGGTGTCATTTTCAGACTGAGAATATTCAATACCAACAGCTTTTATCTGATTAATCACTTTATTAAAGCGACTGAAAATATCATCGATACTCTCTCCAAGACGCATCTCCAATTTGTTATATTCACGCTTATAGACTGTTTGGCGTACTTTCTTGATTTGGGACGAACCCTTATGTTAGGTTTCGAGGGTGTTTCAAATCTCGTGCGTAGTCTCAAGATTGCAAATTTGATCATACTCCTGTCTACCAAGCCCACCATATAAGAGATATTTTGCCTTATTGTCGCTAGCCAAGAGGGCTGCTGAAGCCGGCGTAGCAACTTCAGGAATAACGAGCGGAGCTCGAACAACCTCCCATATAGCTTGTCCTTCGCTTTCAAGCAAGACTCGCATGCGATTCTTCCAATAGGCATAATCGTGCCTATCGAAGATATGCTGCTTGGTAGAGTATTTATCCATCGCCAAGTTCAGTGACCGATTAAGATCAAGATTGAACTAACCGGGCCTTGATACCACTTGTTGGACCGAAAAAGCGACTAGAGGGGGGGTGAATAGGAGCACGCTCACTTTTTTATAAATAATTGATTCAATAAGATTTTACTCCAGTAGCTATGGAAGCTATGAAGATCAGTATATCAGTACAGCGGAAGACTAATATTGAATCCAATTTAAACCCCTAAGCAATAAGATAAAATCAACAAAGACTAAAGCAATTCAATGCACTGGCGGTCGGACCGCTGGGTCAATGGCGATCGACCAGCGACACGGTGGTACGGCCGATGGCCTTAAGTGATCGGTAAACGGCTGAAGAATAGATCAAAACAGCCCGATGACGAAGTTGCAAATAGATGAAACTTTTGATCTACTACTCCAAACTTGATGAAACTTGGAACACACCTTCTCTATGATGTCAGGAACCTATTCTAATCATAGATTGTGATAATCCTTGGAAGAATTATGATCCTTTTCCGTTTGATTGAAGAAGGGTTCAAAACCGAGTCAAAAAGAAACCTAGATCCAAAATCTTGCTCGTGGGTGATTGATGATCAAGATGATCCTAAATATGTTCCTACATGTCACAGCAAGCTAGATCATGTGGAGAATTCAAGCAAAAACTCGCGGATCAAAGAAAGACTCAAAATCATCAAATAAAGAGAAAGAACGCAAAGAGACAAGACATTGATCAAACTTTCCTTTTATTGATTTGATATGATATGGGCTTACAGCCACTCCATCAATGGAGGACAATGCTCAATCCAAGAGCATGAAAATCACATCAAACTCTCAAGAACCCTAGCCTCCACAAAAGCTCTCCCTAAGCAAATTAGGGTTTCCAACTAAAAAGAGACGAAGTGGAGGTGCAGCCACCTCCCTCCCCTATTTATAGTGGAGGTTTAGACCTTCTAAAAGTTTGACTCAATTGGGCTCCCGTTAAGGCCCAAAACAAACGGGTCACACACGCATGCATTTTAATACGCCGTATTTAACACCTCTTGACCTAATTAGCTACACCATGCGCCATCTTGCGCCGCGGATTAGCCAATAGGTCACCCTTGTTCATCTTGCACTACGCTTGAGTTCATTGACCTCACTTGGCATCGTCGATAGTTCTGGACTTTAGCTTTCCAAACCTAGTCCCGATCATCCTCGCCGTTGACCGTCGTTGACCACCAAGAAACCTACACAACAATAGATAAGTAAACCAAATCCGGAAACAACTTCTTCACAAGTTGACCCATGTTAATCAAAACATGCATCATGCAATACATATGCACTGAAACTCATGAATTTGACCTAACAACCGAACATCGCCGCCACGAAGGCCGACAATCAAAGTGAAAACGGTCGATCGCCCCGGGGCGGTCGACCGCCCTCACCTGGCGGTCGGCCGCCACCTATTGGCCGGTCATCTGCTTGATTGGGACAGCCAATTTCAACCTCGAAATTACAAACCTCTGGAATTTTCAAACCAATAGAACTTTTGACTGGAGACTCCAAAAATTATGGGACCAAGTGCAATAGAACCCCCTCTCTTGCCTACACCCTCTATTTTTGGCCCAACTCAAAAAACCACCTTTGGTATCTGGCTGGTCCGACTGCCGCCAAGGCCGGTCAGACCGCCGCATGTACCGGTCTGACCGCCGCCCTGGCCGGTCAGTCCAGTTATGGCATGACAGCACTGTTTCTTTGCCGAAAACACGCAAAACGGCAAACCGTTAACGCCATTGCCAATTGTCACATCATCCTAAGATCTGGAGCATATCTCCATGATATCCACAACTTGCCCACATCAAAAACTACGTTTTTCATTTTTTTTTTAATACCAAACTAACAGAGGTTGCCCCTCTGGTCCAAAATTTCAAAATTACCAAATTCCATGTGCAAATTTTACCGAATATTCAAACCTGGTGAAAACCAGAGCATGGTTGAGCATCTATGTGATACACGTCAATAAAGTATACGAATTGACATTAGCTCATCGTGAGTTGGTCTCGCATGTCAATGACTCAGCTTCTAAAACTCATTTAAATTTTATTTCTGATTAATTTTCTAGCCGGTCCCACATGTCGGTGACTTAACACTTTTAACTACTATCATTAGTGCTAATCTAATCCTAATATGCGATTGAGGTCCACTGTCCAGAGAGAGTTAGTAGAGGAGGCAAGACAGAGCGTGCGGGCGAGGTCGCCGGTGTGTAAGCAATGACTGCGATACTACTAGCGCCGGCATGGGGACCAATGGTCACCGAGTGGCGGCAGCGTCTTTACGACAACACCATGGACAGCTACAAGGAACTTTATGTTATGCATGCTAAACTCCAATTCTATTGAGCGCATTATCTCTAAGGGACTACTAGGAGCTCACCGAGGTGGTTAACGACATCGGAAGATGAACGACGATGGTCGAACAATAACTAGCAGGGGCAACATTGATTGTGTCACAGTGATGGCATGTTGCGGTGAGGAAGAAGCTACAAGAAGGTACGCATTAGCTTGCAAACACACACTACTACACAAAAGCTCATCACAGACGGTTCTAAACCATCATCATAGACGGTTTTTGAATCGTCTGAATTTTTGTGTCTGTGATGACACGAGGTCATCACAGACGGTTTTTGAACCGTCTGTGAAAAAGGCTATCACAGACGGTTCTATTCACGAACCGTCTGTGAAAATAGACTATCACATACGGTTCTATTCACGAACCGTCTGTGGTAGTCTATTTTCACATGTTGTTCGTGAATAGAACCGTCTGTGATAGTCTATTTTCACAGACGGTTCTTGTTTAGAACCGTCTGTGATAGTTTTTTCTATGGCAAAAAAAAATGGATTTTCACTTCGTGTGGAGCCTCGCGAATGAATCTGATATTGATTTTCGGATTGAACTTTTCGCTAGCTTTCCCACAATAGCTATAGCATCACAGTAGCATCAACTCAATCCATTCACAGAGCACTAAAAACAACACGGCATGCATCACCCACATCACAGTAGTAATCCACATCACAGAGCAAAAGGGGGGAGTAGAGAGAGTGAGGTCGTGGGAGGCTGGGGTGACGAAGTCATGGGAGGTCGGCGACGATGAGGCCGGGGCGAGGTGGAGGAGGCCGCGGGCGGCGAACTCGGGGAGGACGGGGTGGCAGTAGAGGCCGGGGCGAAGAGGTCGTGGGAGGCCAGCGACGACGAGGCTGGGGCGAGGTGGAGGAGGTCGCGGGCGATGAGCTTCGGGGGAGGCCGGAACGCAAGGTCAGGGCGAGACGGAGATGGCAGAGGAGAAATGACAGAGGAGGAGATGGAGATGGCAAAGGAGGAGATGGAGGACTCTGTTAATATAGAGAGATTTTCGGCAGCCCACCCATTAAGTGCAAATTTTCGTTTTCCCGCCCAACAAAACAAAAGTATCATAGACGGTTTTTGTATAAAACCGTATGTGATAAGCGTCTCATCACAGACGGTTCTTAATACGAAATGCTGTGATGAGTATCTCATCCTGAGCGGTTTTGTATAAAACCGTCTGTGATTTTAGGGTTTTACCATGGCAACCAAATACTCATCGTGGTAGGGTTTGGGCGCCAATCCTCTGCGGCGATAATCCTTCTTGCGACACACAATCCTCTACCGTGGTAGCCAATACTCTGCCCATCAATTGTGTGCCGCGGTAGAGGATTGTGTGCCACGGCAGTGGATTAGCTGCCGCGGCAGAGGATTGGCTGCCCAAACCCTACCACGACAGAGTATTGGCTGCCCAAATCCTACCACGACAGAGCATTGGCTGCCCAAACCCTACCACGGCAGAGCATTGGCTGCCCAAACCCTACCACGGCAGAGTATTGGTTTCCATGGTACGAAGAGTAAGAAAAATTCCAAACCATGGTAAAAATCTAAGTTATGGTAAATATAAAATCATAGACGGTTCTAACCACGAACCGTCTATGATATTCTCAGTATCACATACGGTTCGTGGTTAGAACCGTCTGCGATACTTCACAGACGGTTATAACTACGAACCGTCTGTGATATCTACATATCACAGACGGTTCGTCTTGGAACCGTCTGTGATTATTTATCCTGAGCGGTTTCAAAGAACAAATGCAGCGATGAGTATTTTCTATGGCTTGTTTTGTAGTAGTGACACTTAAGATGTCGAGGATAGAAGGAATTGACCAGTGACTCACGAAGGTGGCGGCAATCGGTGAAAATGGCGGCGGCCAGAAATGGAGAAGAAGCGTGAATCCAAGGGTTCTCTACGAATGGACCAGCATCAAGTCAAGGGATTACATCATCAGGATATAGAACACATTATGGCGCGGTTGGTTTGGGTTCAAACTTACTAGAACAGCGGAATGTGTCGACTTGGATTGGGTGCGTGCCGGAGACGAAGATGATGATGGTGCTACCGCATTGTAGAGCTCCAACTGCTAGAACAAGCAAGGGAGAATGATGAGTGAAGTTCTAGGAGCAATGTGATGCATGTGTTGTCGGAAGAGGAGCTCACTAGAGACGTTGGCGGCGTGGAGGCGTGCTCACCAGCATCGAGAACGACGCTATTGTTCTCGGCAATTCAGAGAGCAAGGAGTTCGGAGTTTGAGCGAGATTGAACGAGGGGTGAGCTAAGGAGAGGATGACACGGTTAGGAGGTTTTGTAGTGAAGAGAATCATGTGAGACAAGTGGCGAGAAATTGGCAGGCGCTACAAGAACTGGAGGGTGTGCTCTCGTTCTCCGCTCGATCAGCAAAAAGGGGTTGGCAACGGGGTGGTTGGCCAATGTAGCGATGGGATGGGGCATGGCGGAGTTGGTGGCGCGCCAGGCGATGGGAAATTGGTGGGCCGCGGCATGGCAGGGGTGGCGGCGGGGTGGCGCGAGTGGATGACGGGTTACGGCGGGTGGGGCCGACAAGTTAGTAAGAGAGGGAGGTGGGGAGCAAGGCAGGGTGCGTTGGGCTGCAGCGGTGTTCGGCTGGAGTGAAAGAGATGGGCTGCGTAGTCTTTCGGCCCAAAAGACAACAGGAAAAGTAATAGATTTGGGAGTTTTTGAAAAAGGCTAAATGTTTGATGAAGTTTTAAATATTACAAAGGAGCACCAGATATAATGAATTTTTTTGGAGGATCCTGACACGGTGACGTAGGTTGTGTAATTTTTCTAGAATTTATTTGTCTTTAATTGTTCTCAAAAATTCTTTTAAGGTCACTATTTGCATGCAAATGAAACAATTGATTTAAGAAAAATTCAAAAAAAATGCTAAAAATAACTCAACAATTATTTTTAGCACAATAAACTTGAGTTTGAATTTTTGGGATATTACACCATACCTTCCTGGCTTCCTCGGTTGCAGCGCAGTTGAGCGACGGAGTGAGGGAGGAGGACGGAGGTGCAGCGCGGTTGAGCGACGGAGCGAGTGAGGTGGGGCGGATCGTGAGCGGCGGGGGTGGGAGTGCAGTCGAGCGAGGTCAACAACCAGGAAGTGAGGAATGGAGTTAGGGCTTGTGCTATGTGGTGTGGTCTGTGCTACTGGGCTTTGGGTCGAGTCCGTTGGGAGAGTGGGAGGCTAGGGCATCTCATCGCTGGGCTGGGCTGGGCTGGGCTCTGCACCCTAGGCTGTGCCATGTGGCAGAGATTTGCCGGGACATATTACATGTGGGTAGCACTACTATTTGGGCCAGGCTACAGCCCAGCCCGGGCCTGTTTCTGCCCTGTGTATGGCTGGGTTGAGTTCATCAACACATGTACCATTTCAGAACCACGAGGAGAATCTATGTTTGTCAAATATCATGCCAGAGAAACAGAGAACAAGACAACAAGATTGGGAAAATATCAGAGTTATTTCATACATTCAATACCCTTATGTTTGTAAAGGACTGTACTTTTAAACACTTCTTACAGACTCCTTGCCTAAATATACCCCTAGAAGCCTGAACTGCCGTGCTGCTCAATTACAAAAGGATCCAAGAATAACTCTTCCATTTGTTTCCTTTTATCCTCACGCGGTGCACCAATACCATCTCCTCCTTGGTAAACACAATGAGAGATGCGGGCTAAATTCATGCAAGCAGTGGCAAAGGTTTTTGGTAACTGACAATTGCTAAATGCATCCTCATTTATCATTTTCCAAGTCTCCATGGTGAGTTCTTGCATTGCACTGCGAGAGTCTTCCTCATTGGCTTCATTCTCATACATGTAGATGGCTATGGAGGACGGTGCATCCCCTCTATGCAACTCTGCCTGCAATTTCACAAATCAAGGAAATAAGATGTGGATGCATACAAAAAATTTGGCGAATAATATATATGGGATAAATCTCTCACCAAGTGTGTTGCAGAGTCATTGCAAAGACGAAAGATTTTTGAAGCGAGTCCAACTAGCCTTGGATACCTTTGAATCTGTTTTAAAGACATTGTGTTAACTTCAACCTTGAGCATGGGAAAAGCATGGAGTAATAATACTGGTGCACTGGATGACACCCATCCATTGTTCAAGTACTCCTCAAGGGTTGGTCTATAGCTATGGTAGTGCCATTCTGCCTCCACCAAGAATGCCTTACAAAGGTCATGCCACTGCAACGTATAGTATGAAGTGTTTAATAAGACCTTCTTTTCTTAATAATCACTATTCGATATAATAAATGGAGTGGTATAATATGAGGTTAATTGGTACTTAACCACTTTATGAAAAAGAGAACGCATGTTACATCCATGTTCCTTGAGTACATGGTCAGCAACCTCATTTGATGTTTTGAAAATGATGGAGTAAAGATCTTGCATATATTTGGGAGCATTTCACCCGCACTTGCATCCCATCTAATGGAGAAGAAATGTTTCATTGTGAATGATAACATCAGTTCCAGATCTACTTTGCATGTTTTGACTACTTAATAGGTTGAGCGACATGCATTTCTTACCTTCAATGGCATTGGTGAAGAGTACAAGTTCATCTAGTGTTCCATATACATCGTAAACGTCGTCCAACTGCACAATTAGAGTAAACAATCTAGCGAGAAATTCTCGACATGTTCCAAGATTTGGTTCCCAAACAATGCCATTTGCATAATGGAAGCACTCCATCAGACGATCCCTTGCAAACACCAATTTCTGATCAAGAGCAACGTCGCTCCACCACCTGCAAGAGATAACATCATTGTTTTTTTGTCTGAACTGTAACATTATTAACTGAGTATTCATGGGAGTTAGGTTTGTAGTGTTGTTCGAATTTACATTATTAATCTCCCGAGTTCTTGCTGGTGCACGCTTTGCACGTTGTTGAAGTCAAGCTTAGCGAATTCGAGGATCAAAGGCTCCAAATTCATGTCTTTTGAGTAGTGGTCGATGAACCATCTTGCTTCTAGTCTGGGAGCCCTCCAGTGCAATGGAAGCTCTAGAGCACGAGCCACTTTACATCTTAAGTGGGGATGCATGGATGGCATAAGATCTCTGAGAGTATTAGTAGAAAATATTCTTGCATCACGCAATAATTCTTCACTTCCAGTCGCAAGATATGAGGCCTCATAGAGTGAGAGAAGTCCATTGACATCCTTCTGTAGTGTTGTCTTGATGCAGCTCTTTCCATATATGTGGATCCTCAATGGTTCTACGATGTTTTGTCATGAAAATAACTACCTTATATTAGGTACTAATTTGCTGGTGTCCGAGTGCATACAATTAAATAATTGAACAATTGACTAAAATTGACTTTCTGAGCTATACAAATAGTATTTCAGCTAGTGTATAGAGTTATAAGAGAACTATCCGACCAGATAAATTAAGTACAGAACTGTTCGCTTATGTTGAAAACAGTAACAGTCCAAAGTTTTGTTACAAAAAAATAAAATTAATAAAGTTATTATTTTACAAGATTTTTCAAAAATTAAAAGAGTTTTATTGGTTTTTTTCTTAAATTTTAAAATTAAAAAGAAAAAATAATTAATTTCCTTGGGTTTTATGGATTTAAATAAATGGTTTTTTCCTAATTTTCGGAAATTAAAAATAATTTATGTGCAAAAATAAAAGCCAACTTTAAGTTGAAAATAATTACATTAAGTTTAAAATAATTCAAGGGATTTCTATGAATTTTTCCTTAATTTTTTAACTCTATTTTCTATTTTCTAAAAGCCTATTTGATTTCTTGCAATTTTTGAAATTCAAAAATTAATTTATATATCCAAAATTTCGTTCGGGCCTAAACCCTTCCCCTCCGGTCCATTTTCTCCAGTTTCCCACCCGACCCACGCCCGCTAACAGGCCCAATCCACCTCGCCCCTCCTCTCTCTCTTCCACGCGGGCCCCACCGGCCAGCCTCCCCCACCCCACTCTCTCTCTCCCTTCTCTCATAGCCATGCGTGCCCCACGTGTCTGCGCTATCCTCTTGCTCCCTTTCTTCTTCCTCCAACCACCGCACCCGCCATCATTACCGCCTAGCTCGAGCTCGTCAAAGCTGCCATTTTCCTCCCCCGTCTCACACACACGTGCGCATTGAAACCTCCATCTTGACCTCCTTCATTCCGGCCCTATCCTCTCTCCATTCGCGCACGATTTCGCCAACTTGCGCAACGACCACCACTTTCACCTCGCCACCCGATCTCCTCCCCAGTGCCCCTCCGCCCCTATAAAAGGGAGCTCCTGGTGCACATCTCCTCGCTCACCATTTCCCCCAGGGGCCCTGCTCCTTCCCCCTCCTCTCCTCGTTAGAATCCGCATTTCTTCACCGCCGGCCACCGAGAACTTCTGTCGCCGTTTCCACCGCCGTCAAAGGAGCTCTGCCGACTTTATCATCACCCCCGACCTCGCCATCACGCATTCTACACCGTGCTCACGTTGCCTTCGTCGGAGCTACCGCACCGCCATCAACCCGAATGTGCAGCCACTAGCCGTCCTTGCGCGTCCAGCCGTCACCAAGGTGAGCAACATACTCCCCGTCCCTCCCTCTTTCTTTCAAGCACCTAACCACCGGTCGTCGCACCACTGTTCACTAGAACCGTCGGTTCCCAAGCTGTCGCTGCTAATCGTGTCGACGTGGCATGCTTGCGTGGCACGATCCTGTGGGCCTGGTCTACTATGGACCAAGGCATTCTCGTGGACCCGATCCATAGACCAAGGCCCACATGTCAGTGGCTCAATCCTTTTTCCTTAACAAAAATAATAGAGCGGCAAAATTAAATCCTCTCATTAACATCATGCTGACGCAATAAGTAGATTTTCCTTTAGAAAAATAATTCCATAAATTCAAAATTTCCATTTCTATCATTTCATGTTAAATTCAAACTTTTGAGACTCGTTTTCCTTCGTACGAGCTCCGATTCAAGTGATTCAAATTTTTAAATTCAATATATATCTCCCATAATAAAAATATTTAATTTAGAGTTAATTTGAACTTTATTTTTTTTTTGAATTTGGCTTGCTTTTGCGTTTAGATTTTGACGACTTCGGAGAGCGAGGTTTCTATGATGTTTCAAAAGTACAATTAATTGAGCAAGGCAAGTTACATCCTTTGATCATGTTTGACCCAGTATTTTTTATTCTGTTTTGAATTATTACTGCATGCTTAATCTTATTCATTATAATTTAAATACCTATCTTGAAATTGTAGGTAATCCCAATACTTTTGTATAGCCAATTTAAACATTGAAATATCTATACTTTGTCACCTTAGAAAAAATCTAGTTGGTACAATAGTATATGAACAAGATTATTTTGGGAAAAATTAAGCTTAGCTATGCTTAGACCTCAAATACTTGATTTGGGAATTTACATCCAAAAATACTTTGGATTTAAGATGTATCTATGGCATTGGTGTGTCATGGAATTTACGAATAATTTGAAAATGAAGTAAAATAAAAAAACTGGTTTGGACTTAGGCGAAACGGATAGTTGGTTGGTGCAGGTTTATGCACGAGCTCAATTCAGTGAATGATTGAGGTCCAAGGGTTATTTTGGAAGTCGCCTAAGTTAGTTAAAGACCGGACTTTGAGCTATATCTTGCTAAGTTCCACCGTACTTCCACAAGTCTGGAATGGAACAGACCGAGCTAATTAATTTACAATGTTCTCCTGTTAGTTGTGTCATGTTGATGTGTGTGTGTGTCAGAATGACTTACTTTTTATTTATTCCCAAATAGTGTAAGAGTGGGCTTCCGGCGGATGGTTTAGTCGAAAGGAAGTGAAACCTTAGCGGGCATGACTACTTTGAGATAACGCATTGTAAATGCCTTGTGATAATTACTTAGTCGCATACCAACAGAAGTGTGTCAGACGAACATTAAAAGTTGATTATCTCATATGGGTAAAGTTGTACAACGTCTGTAGAGTGTAAACCTATTCGAATAACCGTGTTTATGATCATGGACATGCTGAGCAAAGCCACTCAAAGTTACACTTTTGTTTTCTTTTCAAAATATTTTACAAAATCGTTTATAACATGGATGGGTATCCATGAGAAAAATTATGGGTTGATGCCCTTGTTTAAATTAGTGTTAGGTTGGTGCCTACACTAAGCTTTATTAATTCATTAAAACTCATTTTTAGATATTGTAAAACTTTAGCTTTTGAACTTAGCTATTGTATTGAAAATACCAAATATTTCTTTTGCACAAACAACCCTATAAGCCTTCCTTTGATAATTTCCATGCATGCGCGCATTAACTATGTTATAGGTGTAACTCGCGGAGTACATTTTTGTACTTACTCTTGCTTAATAAAATGTTGTTAAGAGAATGATGACCTCGCAACTGGTGAGGATCTCAACGACTAGGCCGCTACCCCAATCGATTGCATACCGTAGATTTGTTGGGCCCTACTACTACTTTTTCTTCATATTCCGCAATATTTTTTATTGTTACCTTGTAAGCTGTTCTTGTAATAAACTCTGGTAATTATTAATAAAATTATGCAAGATGTGAATGTTATCACATTTGTTTACTGTGTTCACTAGCTATTTTTCTAGGGATTAGTGTTGAATATACAGAGAATCTCGGGGTGGTACTCCCGGGTTCGACAAAAACATAACTAGTAACATAAAAAATATATCTATACTGGAAATGAAGTTGGTATTACTAGATTCATTTCTAATATAATTTGACTGGCAACAACATATTATGTTATAAATTAGCATATACTCAAATTGATATAGTGGGCCGTGATCAATATCCAAATACGTATACATGCAATTGGAAGGGGTACGTTTATTGAATCTTTTCACGTGTTTATTTACCTTTTGGAAATTCTTACATGCAATTTACCATAGGTCATAAGATGATCTGATTTGCAATTCATGTTTGATGAGAAAAAATATATATAAGAAAATCTCTTAAATTTTGAATAACTGTTCATTTCATTCCAAATATTATTTGTTTATTTATGGATGAGCTAAAGGAATTAGGTGCTAAAAAGATGGGATTTTTTTTCCCCTGACCGGGGTAAGTCTGTATCCAAACAAGACCAAAGATGGTTTGGGAAGATCCGGTATGGAGCCAGAGAGATCTTCTCATGGAGTCGCAAGCGCACGCCAAAAAAGACAGAGCCCGGGATAAATCTGCACCGACATAAAATTCCTATCGAAGCAGGTTGATTCGTACGCTGCTACTTCGTAAGGGATTAGAAACATATTTACTTGAACCGAGAAAAAGAAAGCAAGCTAGTACAAATTAACAATCGTAGTACCTGGGGAAGCAGGAAAACCATTCTCCCTGAGCAATTTAAATTTCAAGGCCACAGAAGCAACATCATCCTTGTGTTGAGCTTTGGAACTCTCCATGGAAATGGAGCCGAGGATGCAACTAATCTCTTCCTCAAAGTGGTAGGCAATACCGAGTCGCTGGATTATGTCAATGAGACTAAGCTTCTTAGAAGATGGTTCTGACTTATTGAGAATCATATCCTTTATAATACCTTTCAGTTTATCAAAGCTTGATGAGCATACCTGCGCCATGTGGTTAATTATGTTTGGGTTGACACTTGGTAATATAAATGTGATACTAACTACAGATTTACAGTTTTAGCTACGGATAAGTGCTACCTTGCAAGTTCTTACCCCCACCCCAAACAAAATGTGATGTTTTGGATATTAGCACAGCACCGTCTCCTAAATCCAACTTCAACCACCAATTTCAATTTTAACATAATTGTAAAATCGAAAAAATTATGATACTATGATATTTAAAAAAACTACTCATATCTGATATTTTTTTATAAAAAAAAACTACTCATGCCATGTATATAAGGCAAAACTAAAATATCATGTTTATAAAACTATTGGTATTATTGATCGAAATTAAAATAGTTTGATGCATATGTGGAGACATTAGATAAAACTAAAACAATGCATATGTGGAGACATTAGATAAAACTAAAACAATATGTAGCATTAAAATACTTTGATTGTACGCATTATATGATCAATGTCACTTTCTCTTTTTATTGGAGGGAGTATTATTTTCTTCGCCGAGCTTTAAATTCAGAGGTTGTTTCTGAGTTTCCAAAAGGGGGAATATCCAATGAAAACCATCATCTTTTTTAGTTAGAGGAACAAATAAACATGAAAAATATTTTTTTTTGATAACTTAGCTCTTAATTTAGTATGCATCCATCTGAAAAATCAAGCTCAAATTAAATAATTCAAACTGAAAACTTTTAAAGTTTGAGCAGCAAATCAATCCGAAAAATTCCAAAACAAAAAGATAAGTTCTTAATTTAGCAAACATCCATTAAAAAAATGCAAGTTCAAATTTATTTTGTACTGGGAGAAATGTAAATGAGTAATAACTGACATACTACTCCCTCCTGTGCACAAAAACAAATCGTTTTAGAATGCATGTAGTCAAACTTTGAAAACTTTAGTTATTGATATATTTTAAAATATTTAGATTAGATACATAAAAATATGTGTGTATATTTATCTCAAAAAGTATTTTCATAATATTATAATTTTATTGGGGTTTACAAATATTTCACAATAGTAATTAGTAGTTAAAGTTACAATTTGAAGACCGTGTCGATATCCAACGCGACTTGTTCTCGTGAACCGGAGGGTTATAAGTTAGAAAAACAAAAAAAGAAGAAGAGAAAAGTGACTATTCTTACTATGTTTCTCTTTCCTGTTTCTCCTAATCTTTCTGAGTTTAAACTTGAATTTTAAAGGCTGACGTGATACTCCGTAGACTATCACATATTCTCTTCTTCTTTTTTTCAAGTTAATTTGGTGATCACAAACTAAAAAAAGTTTTAGTTTTTAAATAGATTAAGATTTTTACTAGATACTCTTCCATCCCATCTCGCAGATCCAGTTTTGACAATTCTATATATAAAACGGTAATTTGCATGTAATTTCGAATAACATTTTGTAAGATCTAAAACACGGATATTTATTCAAATAGAAATTGACCAACAATTAACGATGTCATGTAATAATTATATGTGTCAGTCACCCGATCATGGGTGCCACCCTTGAGCGAGAGAAGGGCGTTGTAGTCCCAAGAGTTGGGCTGGTAGTTCGCCGACCGCCGCCTCGGGGGTGGCTGCGCTCGCGCGTCCTTCGGTGCCGATGAACACCGCACCAGGAGCGGTGTGCGTCGCGCTGCTGGAGACGACGGCCAAATTCCGCTCCGCGCTGCTGGAGACGACGGCCAAATGAATGTGGCCGTGTGGACCGTCGTTGCTGGCCACATCGCTCTATGTATGTACGTAGCTGGAGATAATCCTGGTGCTTCTTCTCTTCTTTCTTGGGGACTGGGGAGACCAAACTGAGAATACGTGAGTATTTATAGGCAAGCAAGGTGGTAATTAAAGCCATTACATTACAGTGGGGCTAATTTTGTAAATTAGCAGCAGAATTTGTTTTTTGCGATATTGCAGACGGTGATGACGCAGGAGACAGCAACCTGCTGGGGGTTGAGCATTTTTTTTTGAGGATGATAGTCTAGGACGGGGTCAATTTTTGGCAAGTCAAACTAAGACCAAGATAAATGCGCAGTTTCGAAAGACAGACAAAAGTGGGGCTTGGGATACTGCTGTTGCTAATTGTATTAGGCCACCCTCATCTGTTCCAAGGAGAGGGGGTGATGATGCCTAGGTTAAATCTAATACTTCGCCTGTTGCTCCATAGCTGGGAGTAACGAAGCTTAATTAGAAACTCTAACCAAAACTGCAATATTGGAGGTTGGGATACTGCTGCTGCGGATTGGAATAAATCATCCGCTATGGGTGGAGGACACCAAGTCGTTGGAACGGATCAAGTTCTCGGAGATGAGAGAGAAGATTGACGTAATCAAAGTGTCGGATTCGGATTTTCTTAATCCAGAATCCCCTTTGATTAGCCTGCGCTACATACTGGATCAGTAGGTAGCGCTCACAGTTTACATCACTGGATCATTTCATACACATCGCTGAGCGACCAAACTTAATATTACAATCATCTGAGTTAAATAGACCACGTCGGATCGAGTTTACAAAAGCGTGCCGATCAGGCCAAATAAGTTCATCGCATAAAATTCAGAGACAGACGCGGAAGCAAAAAGGGGTCAACATGACTCCCCACAGGCAAGCGACTGTGGCGCCCTGTGTACCACCGATATTATCCAAGGACATGGACAATATTGGCTATACACAAGTACCAGCGGAGCCAACTAGACTGTGGCGAGCCCTAGCCTACGAATCTAATTACTCCTCGCCTTGGTCTTGACCGTTGAATCCTTGGTCCTCGTAGTAGGCGTAGTCGTCCTGCTCAGCGGATTCTGGGGGTATGGGGGGAAAGAGCGAGAGTGAGCACAACTACCGTGCTCGCGAGCCAACACAACAGATGTAGTAATATACATGCAAGGCTAATCAAGGATGGCTCGGGTCATTTTATTTACACAAAGCAACATTTGTAAATACACATAATAGAAAGTCCTATTACTTAGCATTTTGACTAAAGCATGATTTCTGAAAAGAGAATAATTGTGCATTATTAATATCAGGGGAGGTTACCTCCACCTCATGCTTATTTTTCTTGATGGTCCCATCCACCTTTTATCAGCACTAGGTAAGACTACCCAGGAAAAATCCAACACACGGGCTAGATAAGCCTATCATATTTTTCAGCCCACCCACAAAGGTTTTTGAAATAGAACTAACTCTTGTAAGTTCCCATGTCCGTCCGTGACCGTGGGCGGGGCTGTCCGAACAGTTTATTTCTCTGCAGAGATTGTACACTTTACCCACAAGAGATAATCAGCTTGATATAATCACATGTTTCCTTAGACATGTGAATCAAGGGGAGATTACCACAAGGCCTTTACAATGCATCCCTCAGTACTTGTTACACCCGCTGAGGTTTCACCTAAGGTGGGTTACGCTCTCACGCCCACATCAACCCTTGCCCCAGACCCTACCCCCTTGCGCCATCAAACGGCCTTCGTCGTGCACCCCGACCCTTCACCACGAAGGCTTACGGCGTCGCGAGTCATCTACCTAGTACAACTCGTATTGACAGATACAAATTATTTGGCCAAGTCGACACCATTATAGACTTGTGGTTGTACTGTTTTAGAATAGGAGGTCATCACAGGATTAAGTCCTTAAGATTATCTGGGCGGTTCATACCACATACCAAACACATACCAACATATCCTGGGCTACATTAGTACCCAACCACATACCCTCCAACATACCATCTGCCCAGATGGGGTATTAGCAAGTTTTTAGGGTTTTGAGGAGAGTAAAACAAATTAACTTAACCACTTCAGTCATTTACCCTAATGACTGCCCAAAATAATCTTTAAGTTTAAAAGATGATGATGTGGTGGTTAATACCCCGGTACGCAAGCAAGGCTAGCATGGCACTTGAGTATGGACTATAACTAATAGGTTACCATATAATTACTAGGGTGACAAGGATCAGGGAATCCAATTATCAAGGACATGGTATAATAATTACTTAATAATCAAATTGGCATTTAGCTACATTAGGACCATTAACATACATTGGTATAAAAATTAAAGCACGCAGTTTGCTATTTAAAAAGAACATAATTTGCATAAAATGTAGGTTCAACATGATCAAAGTGTTGACTCACCTGGGTCAAAGGCTAGGGGGTCTTGGAAGTCTTTAGCTTGGTCAAAGTGGGAACCTCCGGCTTCTTCGAACTCTACGCGGACGATCACACCGGAAATAAAAAGACAAGCAAACAAGATAAATAAATACAAAATCCTCAAAAAATGAACTCAAAAAATAATCAAACAGTACCAAAATATAGGTTTTGAAATTACAAAGATATGGATTTTTGAAACTTTATAACGAATTTTCAATTAAACAGAAAATCAGAAAAACCAAAAATTCTCCTAGCCGGCACGTGGCCCCAGCGCATGGCACAGTGTGTAGACCGGGTGTACGCACAGCCGCCTTGGGCCACCCACCTGTGGCATGCGTGCCCCACTTATCGGCCTTGCAGGCGACCTGCGAGTGGGGCCACCCATCCGCTTCCGCGCGAGGATAAGAGCGAGCGTCGTCGATCGAGCAGCGTCGCCTCGTCTTCTCATTGTGCGAGAGACGCGAGGCGGGGGAGCGGGGAGGGAGGGAAAACGGGGAGGGGATGGGAGGGGAGAGGGAGAAGGCACATGGCGGCGGCGATGCGGGAGGAAGGGAGGGGAGGGGGCCGGCGGCGCTGGAGTGAGGCCGGTGGCAAGGGCGGAGGTGGCGGAAATGAAGGGATGGTGGTGTCGGCGCCGGTTCCGAGGAAGAAGAAGCGGCGGAGGGGGCGAGGCTTTGGCTCGGGGAGAGTGTGGGAGGAGGGGGCGACGCGGGGGAGAGAAGAGATGGGGGCGGGGCTGGCTTAAATAGCAGCAGGGGAGAGAAGAGCGGTGGAGGCGGCCTCGGGGAGAAGAACCGGGTGGCGCGTCGATGGGATGGCCTTGGCGTAGGCGGCGTGGCAGCGGGAGAACGGGCATAGAGCCGGAGCGGCGCGGCAGCGGTGATCCGGGCAAGAGCACGGGCGGTGCGGGAAGACCGAGGCATGGCAGATGGCAGTGAAAGAACGGGTGGAGAGGCGCTGTCATAGGCGGCGCTGGGTCAGGGGGCGAAGACCCGGAGGCGAAGCGGCGTGGGGAAACCGAGGCAGAGCGGAAGAACCGAGGCGGAGCGGGCCGGGGTGGAGCGCGGGTCGGGCCGAACGGGCCAAGCCTAGGTAGGGTTCCAATCTTCGAATTTTGGATTTTGAAATTGAGTTTTAGATTTTGAGGAGTTTTGAAATTGAAATCAATTTTTCTTGATTTTATAGGGAATGGATGTTACAAAACCTACCCACCTTAAAAAGAATCTCGACCCCGAGATTCGGATTATTCCAAAAACAGATACGGGTAGTCTAGTTTCAGCTGGTCTTCGCGCTCCCAAGTGGCTTCTCGCTCCGAGTGGTTGCTCCACGGAATCTTGTAGAGACGAATAATCTGGCGTATTGTTTGCTTCTCCACGACGTCGAGGATCTTGATCGGATGCTCTTGATACGATAGGTCCTTCTGGAGGGCGATGGCTTCAACTAGAGCTTACTCTTCAGGAACTCTGAGACACTTCTTGAGCTGGGAGACGTGGAACACGTTGTGGACGTCTGACAGGCTTGCAGGTAGCTCCAACTGGTAGGCTACTTCTCCACGCTTAGTGGTGATTGGATACGGACCTATGTACCTTGGGCAAGCTTGCCTTTAACTTTAAACCTTCGCATTCCTTGAAGAGGCGATACTTTAAGGCACACAGAGTCTCCAACTTCAAAGGTTAGCTCTCTGCGACGGTTATCAGCATAACTCTTCTGCCTAGATTGGGCAGCTTGTAGACGACCTCTGATTAGTCGAACTTTCTCTTCTGCTTGCTTGAGGGTATCTAGTCCAAAAATATAGCCTTCTCCAGACTCTGACCAATGTAGAGGGGTTCGGTATTTTCTCCCATAGAGTGTTTCAAATGGGGACATCTTCAGACTGGATTGATAACTGCTGTTGTATGAGAATTCTGCGTATGGTAGGCATCTTTCCCAGTCTACTGCAAATTCTAGAGCACAAGCTCGGAGCATGTCTTCTAGCATCTGATTTACTCTTTCGGTCTGTCCATCCGTCTGGGGATGATATGTTGTGCTGAAGTTCAGGTGAGTTCCAAGTGCATCATGCAAACTATCCTAGAAATGTGAGATAAATTGAGAACCTCAATCCGAGACTATCCTCTTGGGGACTCCGTGTAGACACACGATACGAGCCATATGCAACTCGGTCAACTTGTCCCCTTTGTATGTGGTCTTCACTGGGATGAAATGGGCAACTTTTGTTAATCTGTCCACTATAACCCATATGGAATCATATCTAGACTTGGTTCGCGGTAGGCTGGTGATGAAATCCATTTCGATTTCTTCCCACTTTCATTGAGGGATCTGTAGTGGTTGAAGCAATCCTGCAGGCTTCTGGTGCTCGGCCTTGATCCGTTGGCACACATCACAGCATGCTACATACTCTGCGATGTCCCTCTTCATTCGCGGCCACCAATATAGAATCTTCAAATCTTGATACATCTTAGTGCTGTCTGGATGCAGGGTATATGTTGAACTATGGGCTTCTTTCATGATCAGGTCTTTAAGCTCCTTCTGGTGGGTAACAAAAAGGTATTTCTCATACTATAGGATTCCTTTTTGGTCTTCTACCATCTTGGGAGCTTTCCCCTTGGCTATGAGGCTTTTAAATTTCTGGACTCCAGGATGTCCTTCTTGGGCGGCCTTGATCTGCTCTTCTAAGGTTGGCTGAACTTCCATTGCTGCTATGGTGCCGTGCTCTACTATCTTGAGGTTAAGTGCCTCAAATTCCTTATAGAGCTCAGGTTGTGATTCTTGAATCATGATATTATTGCAATAGGCCTTACAGCTTAAGGCATCGGCTACTACATTAGCCTTCCCAGGATGATAGTGTACATCCAAGTCATAATCTTTGATCAATTCCAGCCATCTTCTCTGATGGAGGTTGAGATCTGTTTGAGAGAAGATGTACTTGAGGCTCTTGTGATCTGTGAAGATGTTGTAATGATTTCCGATTAGGTAGTGCCGCCAAATTTTTAGGGCGTGCACTACTGCGGCTAACTCCAAATCATGGGTTGGATAGTTGTCTTCGTGAGGGAGGAGTTGTCTAAATGCATAGGCTGCAACTTTTCCCTCTTGCATGAGCACGCAGCCAAGACCTTGGCGTGAAGCATCACAATAGACTCCAAAATCTTTGTGCATGTCTGGCAATACTAACACTGGTGCAGTGGTTAGCCTTTTCTTTAACTCCTGGAAACTCTATTCACAGGCTTCTGTCCACTCATACTTCTTTTCCTTCTTGAGCAGGTGAGTCATTGGTCTGGACAGCTTTGAGAACCCTTCTATGAAGCGTCGGTAGTATCCAGCCAATCCGAGAAAACTACACACTTCGGTCACAGAAGTTGGTTGTTTCCATTCCAAAACATCCTTTACCTTTGATGGGTCTACTGCGACTCCTTCTGCAGTTACAATATGTCCAAGGAAGCTGATCTCTTGGAGCCAAAACTCACACTTGTTGTATTTGGCATACAGCTGATGCTCTTTGAGCTTCTCGAGGATCAATCTCAGATGTTCAACATGTTCTTCATTGGTCTTGGAGTATATCAAAATGTCGTCTATGAATACGACAACAAATTTATCCAAGTACTCCATGAATACCTTATTCATGAGATTCATGAAATAGGCTAGCGCATTGGTCAAACCAAAAGACATGACGGTGTACTCAAACAGGCTATACCGGGTGGTAAAAGCCGTCTTTGGGATATCCTCGTACGATCTTAGGCGATGGTATCGACCTCGATCGATCTTGAGAACATTCTTTGCTCCGTCGGTGATCAAACAGATCATCAATGCGGGGCAGAGGATACTTGTTCTTGATGGTTACCGCATTGAGGGCTCTATAGTCCACACACAATCTAGCGGTACCGTCCTTCTTCTTTACAAAGAGTACTGGTGAACCCCAGGGGGATGAGCTAGGTCTCATGAATCCTTTGTCTTACAGTTCTTCCATTTGTACCTTGACCTCTTCCAGATCCTTGGAGGCAATTCTGTATGGTCTCTTAGCAATCAAGGCAGTCCCTAGTTTCAGGTTGATCACAAACTCGATATCTCGGTCTGGTAACATGCCAGGCAATTCTTCTGGAAAAACCTCCGGGTAATTCTGGACTACCGGTGTTGTCTCCAATGATACTTCCTCAAGGTTATGGATTGCATGATCCAAACCAGAGGAGCGATCCACATTAATCCTTATCGTGGCTCCGGGATCCTTGGTGAGCACCACCTTTCTGTTGGTACAATCTATCATTCCTTAGTATCTGGTCAACCAATCCATCCCTAGGATGATGTCCAAAGTTTGGGCTTGAAGCACTAAGAGGCTTGCTAGGAATCTGGAATTTTCCATAGCAATCTCTACTCGGGGGCTTACTAAGGTAGCAGTTAAGGGTCCTCCGGGTGAACTAAGTACCACGGGTTTCTTTAGCTTAAATATTGTCAGCTTAAGCCTTTCAACAAACTTTCTTGAAATAAACTAATGTGAAGCCCCAGAATCAAACAAAACTTGTGATGATACTGATTTAACAAGGATCGTACCCATTAACACTCCAGTAGCTTGCTGGGCCTCCTCTGCCATCACATGATTCACGCGGCCACGGTTTAGTGTTGAGGCAGATCTTGGTGCTGGCGGCGCTTGGTGACTTTTGTTTGGCATCGGTGACTGGCTCTGAGCTGATGCGGCCCCTGGCTTGATCTTTGAGGAAGCATCCTGACGTTGAGGGCACCGGTTGGCGAAGTGTCCTTTCTCTCCACAGTTGAAGCATTGGAGGTGAGCTACTGGATTGGTTGATGCGGGTTGTTCGGTGGGGCGAAGAGCACGAAAACCAGTCCCACTGGAATGCAGAACCGGAGTTGGAGCTCTTGGTGGCACAACTGCAGTCGCCCTGAAAGATGAGCTTCCTTAGAAGGTTGACTTCTGCGGGAAGCTATCGTGCGGCTTCTGAAAGGCCATCTTTCTCTTGCGGCTGATCTCCGCTGTCTTCCTCTCGTTCTCCATCAGAAGGGCTTTGTTAATCAGGTGGTGGAAGCTGGGGTAGTCATGAAGGATATGCTGGCCTCTCATATCTTCACGCATCCCTTCCACGAACATGTCGATCTTCTCTTCCTTGTGGGCAACGTCCTGGGGGCGTAGAGGGCGAGCTGGTTGAATCTCGTCAGGTACTCATTGACAAACATATGCCCTTGCTTGAGGGATGTGAACTCGTTCTTCTTTAACCTCATCATTCCAGCTGGAACGAAATTGGTTATGAAAGCTTGCTTCAATTCACTCCAAGAAATTGAATGCGCGGCTGGTTCCTCTACTATGGCTATCTGAGCTTTGGCAAACTCTTTAGTGGCAGGGTCTTGTGGAGCTTCGGGTACTGTCGTCTCTTCTTGTGCTGTAGATTCTTCGTCGGCCACTAAGCTTTCACCGCTGTGAGCAACGAGATAATTTTCCCGCCAGGCAGCGGTGGCTCCTTTTAGTTGGTGGGTGGCGAAGTCCACTTTGTCCTCTTCTGAGCATCTGGCCGGACGAAGCTTCTTTTCTGTGTCTCGGAGCCAATCCTCTGCCTCCAAAGGTTCGGTGGCGGAAGCAAAGGTAAGAGGTCTGGTTCTGAGAAAGTATGCCAACTTAGAATGGCAACCGGCTGCTCCAGCCTGCTGACTCGCTAGCAATGCCTGAAGGATCTGCGTCTGTTGAAACATAACCTGCGCCATGGTCGGGTTGGCTGGCGAAGGGGGAGGCAGATCTTGAACTTGTCCACAGCCACGGCCGCGGCCTCGGTCAGCTGTGAAAGCACCACAGGGTGGGGCAGCGGCTCTTCGGGGTGGCATCTGAGAGAACAACCTAGGTTATGACTAAAAGATATATTTGAGGGTTCACTAGCCCTCTAAGGCACACAAAAGAGTAAAAACCAAGCGGAGAAAACAACCAATGCCACACAAAAGCCATAATTGGCTACAACGCAATTAATAATACAAGGAATTAAGTGTTTACATGACTTATAAAACATAGCATATAGGCTATGCTAAGCCATGACACCGATTACAACACATCGTCTACAAAGGGGAAAACAGAAAAAGAGTGCTTGTGACCCAAAAGACTGCCTAGCAAGCACTACAAGCTACCATAAAACTAAGCCCGACTACTCCTCCATCGGAAATTGGCCACTGCTAGCGATCTTTGTTGCAGGGAGGCGGGGCGGCTCGGTGGTGGTGGTGCGGGGGCGGTCGCGCTGAGGTGGGCAGCGAGGAGCAGGATCGAGGAGCAGGTGGAGGCGGCCGTGGTGGGTCCTCGGTCGAGGGCAGCGGCGGTGAGGCGTCGCCGCGCTTTGCGCGAGGTCATCCTCGTGCGGGCTCCTCTGGGGCGGAGTGGTCGAACGGGCGCCCAGCTGCTGGAGATGGCATCTGGCTACAGGGGGAGGTGCTAGGGTGGAGCCTGTGATCGCCGCGGTGATCCGGGCCAACTCCGCGAGGGCGGCATCCCTCTCGTGCCTTGTCTCGCGGTGGTCTTCACCTTCCTTGAACAGGTTGTTGTGGAGGGTGCCGGAGTGCTCGTAGATGGAAGTGAGGAGCATCCGGAGCTGGGCGACTTCATCCACGGCGGCATTGATGGTTGCCGTCGTAGCCTGCGTCAGCTGCACCTGGTGCGTCCAGCGAGGGTCATCATCACTGGTGTCGGTGACCTCCGGGTAGCGCTCCCCGTCGAGGAGGTACGGGAAGTGGCGGTAGGGCGAACACTACAGGATACCCCTGTGCATCCCACATAGGCGAGCGGTGGCGAAGTGTGCGGCATCCTGCACGGCGTCCGCACAACTGGTCCGGGGTGCCGGGGCCTGGAAGGTGTGAGCAGTAAACTCTCCTTCTCGGGCATAGAGGAAAACCTCTATGGTCCAAGATTCTCTGTCCAGGATATGGGTCGCTCGGCCCCTGAAGATAGGCGGGCAGTAGTACCCCAGATACAACATAAGCTGTCGAAGGAGGGCCACGTACTGCCCGACTTCCTCTCCGTGGGAGAAGAAATCCCATGGGCCCTCGAATGATGGATCATCCATCTACAATTTTGAAGCAAGAGGAAGAGTCAGTAAAATATAATGAAAGTAAAGGAAAGTATAGAACCAAGAGTGGTGAGCAAAAGCAATAGGTACGCTATATTTTCCCAAAGTTTTTCTTAAGTTTTGAAAATAAGACACAAATCCTTATGCTCGACCAGTCCAACTAAGGATCCTACAGTCGTATGCTCTGATACAAGCTCTGTCAGACCCGGATTTTCTTAATCCAGAATCCTCTGTGATTAGCCTGCGCTACTCCCTGGATTAGTAGGTAGCTCTTACAGTTTACATAACTGGATCATTTCATACACATCGCTGACCGACCAAACTTAATATTACAATCATCTGAGTTAAATAGACCACGTCGGGTCGGGTTTACAAAAGCGTGCCGATCATGCCAAATTAGTTCATCACATAAAATTCAGAGGCAAGCGCAGAAGCAAAAAGGGGGCAACATGACTCCCCACAGGCAAGCGATCATGGCGCCTTATGTACCACCGATATTATCCAATGACTTAGAGAATATTGGCTATACACAAATACCAACGGAGCCAACTAGACTGTGGTGAGCCCGAGCCCACGAATCTAACTACTCCTCGCCTTGGTCTTGACCGTCGAATCCTTAGTCCTCGTAGTAGGCGTAGTCGTCCTACTCAGCGGATTATGGGGGTTTGGAGGAAAAGAGCGAGAGTAAGCACAACTACCGTGCTCGCGAGCCAACACAACAAATGCAGTAATATACATGCAAGGCTAATCAAGGATGGCTCGGGTTATTTTATTTGCACAAAGAAACATTTGTAAATACACATAATAGAAAGTCCTATTACTTAGCATTTTGTCTAAAGCATGATTTCTGAAAAGAGAATAATTGTGCATTATTAATATCAGGGGAGGTTACCTCCACCTTATTGATGGTCTCATCCACCTATTATCAGCACTGGGTAAGACTACCCAGGAAAAATCCAACACACGGGCTAGATGAGCCTGTCACATTTTTCAGCCCACCCACAAAGGTTTTTGAAATAGAACTAACTCTTGTAAGTTCCCATGTCCGTTCGTGACCGTGGGCACAGCTGTCCGAACAGTTTATTTCTCTGCAGAGATTATACACTTTACCCACAAGAGATATTCAGCTTGATATAATCACACGTTTCCTTAGACATGAGAATCAAGGGGAGATTACCACAAGGCCTTTACAATGCATCCCTCAGTACTTGTTACACCCGCTGAGGTTTCACCTAAGGTGGGTTACGCTCTCACACCCGCATCAACCCTTGCCCCAGACGCCCCCCCCTTGCGCCATCAAACGGTCTTCGCCGTGCACCCCGACCCTTCGCCACGAAGGCTTACAGCGTCGCGTGTCATCTACCTAGTGCAACTCGTATTGACAGATACAAATTATTTGGCCAAGTCGGCACCATTATAGACTTGTGGTTGTACTATTTTACAATAGGAGCTCATCACAGGATTAAGTCCTTAAGATTTTCTGGGCGGTTCATACCACATACCAACACATACCAACATATCCTGGGCTACATTAGTACCCAACCACATACCCTCCAACATACCATCCGCCCAGATGGGGTATTAGCAAGTTTTTAGGGTTTTGAGGAGAGTAAAACAAATTAACTTAACCACTTCAGTCATTTACCCCAATGACTGCCCAAAACAATCTTTAAGTTTAAAAGATGATGATTGTGGTGGTTAATACCCTGGTACGCAAGCAAGGCTAGCATGGCACTTGAGTACGGACTATAACTAATAGGTTACCATATAATTACTAGGGTGACAAGGATCAGGGAATCCAATTATCAAGGACATTGTATAATAATTACTTAATAATCAAATTGGCATTTAGCTACATTAGGACTATTAACATACATTGGTATAAAAATTAAAGCATGCAGTTTGCTATTTAAAAAGAACATAATTTGCATAAAATGTAGGTTCAACATGATCAAAGTGTTGACTCACCTGGGTCAAAGGCTAGGGGGTCTTGTAAGTCTTTAGCTTGGTCAAAGTGGGAACCTCCGGCTTCTTCGAACTCTACGCGGACGATCACACCGGAAATAAAAAGACAAGCAAACAAGATAAATAAATACAAAATCCTCAAAAAATGAACTCAAAAAATAAACAAACAGTACCAAAATATAGGTTTTGAAATTACAAATTTTTGGGCACAAGTTTTATAATTTTTGGAGTTATAATGAGAAAGATATGTATTTTTGAAACTTTATAACGAATTTTCAATTAAACAGAAAATCGAAAAAACCAAAAATTCTCCGAGCCGACACGTGGCCCCAGCGCATGGCACAATGAATAGACCGGGTCTCACTTGCGGCGCGTGGGCCACCTTGCATGTGGTGTGTGGGCCCTTTGTCGGCCGCCGAGGCGACAACTGCGGGTGGGGCCCTTTGCGTCGGCGTCTTGCGCGCCGCGAGGATAAGAGCAGGCAATGCGTTCGATTGAACGCATCGCCTCGTCTTCTCGCCGCGGCGGAGGATCTGAGGATGGGGAGCGGGGAGGAGGGGGAAAGCGGGGAGGGAGGCGAGAGGAGAAGGGGGCGGCGGCGGCGGTGCGGGAGGAAGGAGGAGTGGCGGCGAAGCGAGCGGGCGGAGGCGGCGGAGGTGGCGGAAACGATGGGATGGCGGTGTCGGCGTCGGCCGAGGAAGAAATGGCGGCGGAGGCGAGGCTTTGGCTCTGGGAGTGTGAGGAGGAGGCGAGGAGGCGGGGCCGGCTTAAATAGCCGGGAGAGAAAGCGGTGGAGGCGACCTCGGGAGAAGAAGCAGGGGGCAGGCGATGGGGCAGCCACTGGCGCAGCGTGCGTGGGAGAAACAGCGGAGGCGGGGGCAGCGTGGCGGTAGGATCAGGTGAGCCGCGGCAACCTGGGAAGACCCGGCGGGCGGACAGCGTGGAAGAAGCAGGCGGAGAGCGTATCATCCGGCGGCGCCGGGTCGAGGTGGAGACCGGAGGCGAGGGCCAGGAAGCGAGCGGAGGCGAGCGAGGCGGGCGGAGCGCTGGTCGGGCCAAGCAGGCCAAGCCAGTAGGGTTCCAATCTTGAATTTTGGATTTTGAAATTGAGGTTTAGATTTTGGGAGTTTGAAATTGAAATCAAATTATCTTGATTTTACAGGAATGGACGTTACACAAAGTGAAGAAACAAGGTTCGGGAGTGATTGATAGAATTAATATTGTTTAGGAAGTTTCTGTTATTTTTGTGAGTTATTTTTGTTAGGATTCTAGTGTGTGTTGAAGTTTGTTTTGGTATAGTTTCATATACTATTTCTGTTTTCAATTCAGTAAAGTTCCTGATTGTAAATAAACACAAAAGATAAAAGGGAGGGGCAGCAGTTTTGATGCCCCCGAGAGAAATCGATTGTGCTCTTCAAGTGCTGTTTCGTTTTGTTCTGGCGTCTTTTATACTTTTTCAGAGACGCTGCAACTAGCATCACGAGAAAACAAAGACCAGAGGCCACTTGCAACGTGGAGACAGAGGTGCTGGTGGGCACATCACATGAAGACAACTGGGAAGGTGCTGCTTCGTATCTGTTGTTCGCATACAGGAAGAGAGAAGCTCTGTTCTTTTGCGTGGTCACGTCAAGGACAGGGACATCGGATCCAACGGAGAAAGCCAAAGAGTCACGCCGGGACAAGGACCAGCAGGTCTCATAGTGCAAAGGAGCAGGCGAGCGTTTTTCCCTGACAAAGCAGAGACGGACCGTAGGACCGAACGGAGTTTTCAACGGAACAGACAAGGAAAATTACAACACTGAGGGTGGTTGTCCTGTCAATTTTCCATTACACCGGGGAAAAATTATAATTAAGCTGCCATTTAATCAAATCGTATGTTCCCACGTACTAATCTGATGACAAAACGAAAAATGACATATTCAGTAATCAGAGAACCTCCCTATGCTCACAAAATGAGAGAGAGAGAGAGAGAGAGAGAGGGAGAGAGAGCTGCGAGGGAGCAGGTGAGTCCGTGTCAGATAATACTGCTGTTGGTGGTCGCAGGTTGGTCGCCGTGCCAGAGCTTAGAGGTCCTATCCGATTGACATTCAGCGATCAACATCTTAGAACACTTCTTTCCTAACCCTTTGATATAATTTGGGTGGCTTGGTTTCATTTCTCTTCTGCCAACTCCCACACTCCTTCCTCTATGGTCTCTTTTCACATCTACCGATCTCCTGAAAGCAATACATGGAAAAAAGGATCATGGAAGATGGAAGGAAGTAGGGCAAGGAGAGCAAATGATACTTACAACCAGCAAAAATGAGGAACAGGTGTTTGATCTAGTGTTAGATCTCTTTTGATCTTTTGGATCTGGGGTTCTCTGGGTTTTTGGATCGGGTCCGAGAGTGAGAGAGAGAGAGAGCGTTCTGCGTCGGTCGTAGAGGAGGTAGGGTTTGTCATGGCGTCCGTTGGTGAAGGTCTGCGCTAGGGCAGCGACGTTCGGTGGAGAGGCGCGCGGCTCGGCGGCGGTGGCGTGTCCCAAACGGAGGCGTGGCCGGCGGTAGTCGATCGCGTCGGTGGAGGCGGCGGTGGACTTCCCGTCGCTACAGCGCCCCCCTTAGGATCAGACTAGGGTTTGTTGGGTTGGGGTTTAGGCGGCGGCACGGTGAACTTTGGTGTCGCGCCGCCCGGCTCCCACCTCCTTTATGTGGCGGCGACGAGGGCCCTTGACCTAATGGTGGCGCCCCGATCGGCGCGATCGAGGTTGGGCATTTGGCGTTGGGCCAAATGCGAGATCAATTCCAACATTCTCCCTTGATCTCAATCGTGTTTTATCTTTAATTACTTTTGACTTTACTCATTCCATCACAAATTGGTGCATAGAACTTGTCTCATCGTCACGGTCAATTGCCGATAGATTCATGACTACAATACACCTCATTGTTACGAAATAGTTGCTTTAATCTTTTGGGCCATCTTTTAGTCCGAGGATTCATAGGCTTTCCCTTAAACCCATGCGGCTATATGTTCTCTGAACACGTTGGGTGGTAAGCCTTTAGTAAGCGGATCCGCTAACATCTTTGCAGTACTTATATGCTCAAGACTTATAATTTGATCCCAAACTTTATCTTTCACAACATAGTACTTTATGTCAATGTGTTTGGCGGCACCACTTGACTTATTGTTGTGGGCATACATTATCTTGGGTTCATTATCGCGAGTACAACTTAAGTGGTCTATTGATGTCGTCAACCACTTTTAAGCGGGTATGAACTTCTTTAGCCGATTCACGCCCGTAGCCTCATAACATGCTACAAACTCGGCATACATTGTGGGCGATGTAGTGACGGTTTGCTTTGAGCTTTTCCACGATATAGCTCCTCGGTGAGTGAAGACATATCGGATGTCGACTTTCTATCATCTCCATAAAATCGAATCTGTATACCCACTATATGGAGTAAATCGATCTTACGTATGTCATCATGAGGCCTTTTGTTCCTTGCAAATAACGCAAGACTTTCTTTATCAATTTCAATGTTCTATTCGAGAT
This sequence comes from Hsuehochloa calcarea, assembly GCA_036346395.1. NCBI lineage: Eukaryota > Viridiplantae > Streptophyta > Magnoliopsida > Poales > Poaceae > Hsuehochloa > Hsuehochloa calcarea. The sequence goes on from CM070600.1 coordinate 44,984,140, forward strand.
TGCTCTGGAATCGCCAAATAACCGGTAACAAAAGCTAAGTCGAGCGTGTGCACACTTGAGCATCTTGTAAGCTTAAACAATTTGAAGCATATGGAACCGCTTTCATTTGATCGATCTCATCTTGGTTCTGGGGCATTGAAAATCCCCATATCTGTCGCCCTTGACTATAGGTGCGGTGAAGGACTACATTTATGCATCCCAAATTTCTTTAAGACTTTCTCTATGTATGTCTTTTGTGATAGTCCCAATATCCCTTTGTTTCTATCCGGTGAATTTGATCCTAGAGCGAGCGAAGCTTCACCAAGATCTTTCATATCAAAGTTTGAGGACAAAAACTTCTTTGTCTCGAAGAGACTAACATCACTACTAGCCGATAGGATATCATCCACATCTGAGATTAGGAAGATAAACTTCCCATCTTTAAACTTTGTATAGACACAGTTGTCCTCTACATTCTCTTTAAACCCAAATTTTCTTATTGTCTTGTCAAACTTCAAGTACCCTTGTCTTGAAGCTTGCTTTAACCCATAAATCGATTTCTTTAGGCGGCATCCCATTCTTTCATTTTCTTCCATGACAAAACCTTTTGGTTGTGCCATGTAAACATTTTCCTCCAAATCCCCATTAAGAAATGCCGTCTTTACATCCATCTGATGTAACTCTAAATCATAATGTGCTACTAATGCCATTATGATTACGAAGAATCTTTACATGAGGCGGAGAAAAGGTCTCATTGTAATCAATCCCTTCTCTTTGCGTAAAGCCTTTTGCCACAAGTCGCGCTTTGTATCTTTCTACATTCCCTTGGGAGTCGAGCTTTGTTTTGTAGACCCATTTGACAGCCTACTGTTTTGGCTCCTTTAGGAATAATTTCCAAGTCCCAGACTTTATTAGTCTTCATGGACCTCATTTCCTCTTCCATGGCTTCAAGCCATTTTGAGAATTTTAAGCTTCTCATGGCTTCTTCAAATGAGGTGGGGTCATCCTCCATTTGAAATTCCTCTGTATGATAAATCGATAATCATCGAAATAGGTGATCTTCTTACTCTTTGAGACCTCCTCAGGGCCTCCACATTTGGCACATCTTACTGTTTGAAATTCTTTGTTGCTCCCCCTCATTTGTGGCAATGGGTTCTATAGGATCTGAAGAACAGGTTCCTCATTTTCATTCATTGTTGCCACGGGAGGAACAATAGCAGTCTTGGCACCACGATTATCTTATACCGTCGGTGCGGCGATAGCGAGTAGTGGGAAGAGTGGCTCTTGAATCATCGGGTGGGCACATATACCCGCTTCTCTTCAAGATCAATCTCTCGAGCTACCATGCTCCCCTCATCATTTCATCTTCTAAGAACACAGCGTGTCTCGTTTCTACAAACTTTGTATATACATGCGGACGGTAGAAAGCGAAAACCTTTTGACTTTTCGGGGTAGCCAATGAAATGGCAACTTCTTTTTTGGGATCTAGCTTCCCAAGGTTTGGGTTAAATACTTTGGCCTCGTGGGACTCCCCACACACGTAAGTGGTTTAGTGAGGAACTCTTCTGTCCACAACTCGTGCGGTGTTTTGGGCACCGACTTACTAGGCACTCTATTGAGAATATGAATGGCGGTTTTAACGCCTCCATCCATAAACTCAATGGGAGTGTGGAGTAGCTCATCATGCTTCGCACCATATCCATCGAGTGCAGTTGCGTCTTTCACTACTCCATTTCTTTGAGGTTCGCCGGTGTAGAATCTTTGGGCTACTATGCCATTTTCTGTAAGAACCTGCAAAGGTCCAGAACTTGTCCATATGGGGTATGTCGTAGTAGTACTCCCCCACGATCGGATCGAACTATCTTAATCTTTAAATCGTGTTGGTTTTCAACTTGACCTTAAATATTTTGAATTTATCCAAGGCTTCATTTTTTCTTTGATTGGATAAATATATCCATAACGGAGTAGTCATCGTGAATGTTATGAGCGAGTCATAACCATCCACACTTTTCACGGAAAAGGACCACAAATATGCGTGTGAACAATTTGTAGAACTCTGTGCTTCTTTTGCGCCTTTCTTAATTTTCTTTACATATTTTCCTTTAATGCATTCTCTGCATTGTTCTAAGTCTGAGAACTCTAATAGAGGAAGAATTTCATTCTTAACTAGTCTTTCTATTCTCCCCCTCGAAATATGGCCTAACAGACAGTGCCATATTTTCGACGATTCATTATGAGTTCTCTTCGTTTCATTTACATTCATAGAGCGAGATTGATCACTTTCTACTTATGACGTTCTCATTATCGCATACGACATTCACATCATCACATAATGATAACAAATAAAGCTCATTTTGTAATATGGCAATACCAACACATTCTTTATTAAATATTATTTCGCACTTGCCATTTCCAAAATTACAATCATAACCATCTTTGTCCAAATTGGAAACACTAATCAAATTCCTCTGTAAAGAGGGAACAAAAAGAACATCTCTAAGTAAAAGATTGGAGCCATTAGCTAACTCTAATGAAAGATGCCATGACTTCAACCGCTTGGACTCCATTTGCGACTTTAATGCATCTTTCGTTTCTTTGCGTAGTCCTCGTCGAGCGGAATCCACTCAGAAGGAATTAGCAACATGAGCAGTTGCTCTGAGTCAATCCACCAAGTGGATTTTGGATATTGTACATACAAGCATTCATTTATGAATGTAATAATATTCTCACCTTTCTTTGCCATTATCATCTTTAAGTAATCGGGATGTTCTTCTTGTAGTGTCTGTCTTCTTCTGATGAAGGCACCGATCTTTGTCTCTGACAAATTTATTATGTTGAGGTGATGGATGAGGCTTTTCCTTGTTCCTTGAGAAGGAGTCTTGTGGAAGTTCTTTTTCTTGTTATCCTTCACATAGTTGATAGATCCACCATGTGAGGTTTTAATTCTTTCCTCCTCTTGAACACACATAGCTATGCATTTTCTAAGTCCCATTTATCGGGTGCATATTGTAATTGACAACAAAAGTGTCAAACTTTTACGGCAATGAAGCAAAAATCAAGTGAATAAGGAACTCATCCTTGAGTGCCAAATCCATTAGTTTAAGCTTGGATGCCAAGTTGCTCATCCTCAATATGTGTTCTCTTATCCCACCACCGAATACCTTTACATCACAAGGCATTTAATCAATTTGTGTTGCATATGTCTTTGAAGAGCCGATGGCGACTCTTTATTTTATCAAGTATATTCTCAGTGGTGTCACGATGCGATTGAGCCCACAATTGCAGGCTCAATCGTATTCTTTATCACGACCATACATTTCTTGTTGGTGTGGTCCATTCTTATGCTCTAGGTCATAAGACATCAGTAAGGAGCATGATCTCTGTCTTTTACGCCAAGCGATATCATCCTCATTTGACCCCTCACTTTGGTGCCATAAGCTCGGTGGGTCGTCTTGTAGTGAGGACCAGTCCACCTCGGCTAAGATAAGCGCTAAGTCTATCTTTTTCTTCCACTCTCCATAATTGTCTCCTTTTAGAGTGGGTATTTCTCGATACAACTCATCAAGTTGTATCCTCACCAAAATTTAGATCAAATAAAGTGAGCGTAACATTAAAATTATATGCCTTATTTCCAACGTTGGTCAAAAAATATGACATACAATTAAATCAATTTTATCTATACATTAAATCTATATCATAGTTAGCGAAATAGAAACAATGCATAAAACATCAATTAAAATTATAATCTCATTATTATCAACTTTGGTGGAAAATAACAATATCATAATTCATAACAATTCTTATAAATTAAATTCTCTCGTTGGTTTGAATTTAATTAAAAGAATTAATCAATATTTAACTTTACAGTGAGCGTAATTATTCTAAAATAATTCATTCTCGAAGCATTATAACTATACACATTTAATCTCGAAAAATAACACGTTGGTGCAAAATTTTCTGAGATTTTATACAATTTTCTATTGAAATTCATTCAAAAAAATACTTACGAAAATAAATTAAATCAATTTTGATTCTTTGTTTAAGCCGTGAAATTCTTTGTTCAAAGCGGGCATTTGGCCCGCATCGTCTTTCGGCCCATTCTTGTTTCTAGGCTCGGCGGCCACGGTAGGTTAGGGTTTCCTTGAGGCGATTTGGTAGTCAGTTCACATCCGACGGCAGCTCAACAAGATCCGCGCGATCCGCGCGATCCATCCGCATCGCTCAATCTCGACCATTGAATTGCATCGGACGGTGGCCGATGTCGGTGAACAAAACCGCGCGCGCGAACCCGAAACCCTAGCTCATTCATTCCCCTTCTCCGTCTCTCGTCTCTCTCGTTTCGCTCTGGCGGCGGAAGCGAGGAGAAAAACCGAGAAGAAGAAGAAAGCGCTGGCGCCGCCATGAGCCCTCGCCGGCGTCGCGCTCCATAGAGGCGCGTCGCCGTCGAGGGCTCCTGCGGCGCCTTTCTGTGGCGGGGCGCTCTCGGGAGTTAGCGGACCCTTCGGCGGCGAAGCGGCGGCGTCGGCGACGACGGCGAGCTCCGGCTCGCCGACCCTTCCGTCTCGAGTAAGACTTCGATATTTTTGTATCCGAGTTTGGGTTCACCGATCTAGGGTTTCGGTTTTGCTTTTCTTTTGGGTTAGGGTTTCTTTGAATCTACTCCGATCTTTTCTTTTGCCATCCGGATCTTATCTTTGATGGCTCGATACCAATGTTTGATCTAGTGTTAGATCTCTTTTGATCTTTTGGATGCGGGGTTCTCAGGTTTTTGGATCGGGTCCGAGTGGCCAGAGAGAGAGAGCGTTAAGTCGGTCGTAGAGGAGGTAGGGTTTGTCATGGCGTCCGTTGGTGAAGGTCTGCGCTAGGCGGCGTTCGGTGGAGAAGCGCGGCTCGGCGGCGGTGGCGTGTCCCAAGCGGGCGTGGCGTGCGGTAGTCGATCGCGTCGGTGGAGCGGCGGTGGACTTCCGTCATTCTGACGCCCCATAGGATCAGACTAGGGTTTGTTGGGTTGGGGTTTAGGCGGCGGCACGGTGAACTTTGGTGTGCGTGCCGGCCCGGCTCCCACCTCCTTTTATGTGGCGGCGGCGACGAGGGGGCTGCCGACCTAATGGTGGCGCCCTGATCGAGGAGCGATCGAGGGGTTGGGCATTTGGCCGTTGGGCCAAATGCCCGAGATCAATTCCAACAACAGGTTGTCAGCGAATGAACAAATTGATGGCTCATCTTAGGGTGGTTGTACTGTAGATTTTCCATTACATAGTGGGGAAAAATCGATAATTATACTGCCATTTAATCAAATCATATGTTCCCACTTATACTAATCTGGTGACAAAACCAAAAATGACATATTTAGTAATCAGAGAACCCCCTATGTTCACAAAATGCGAGAGAGAGAGAGAGCTGCGAGGGAGGAGGTGAGTGCTGCTTATGGGCGTGGGCTTGGGCTTGGGCTTGGGCTTGGGCGTGCAAGCATGGTGTCCTCGCCGTGTCGGAGAATACTGCTGTTGTTGCTCGCAGGTTGTTTGCGGTGTCAAGAGTTCCTATCTGATTGACATTCAGCGTTCAACATCTTGAAACACTTCTTTCCTAACCCTTGGATATAATTTGGGTGGCTTGGTTTCATTTCTCTTCTGGCAACTCCCTCCTCTATGGTCTCTGTTCACATCTACCGATTTCACGAAAGCAATACATGGAAAAAAGGATCATGGAAGATTGGATCTAAGTAGGGCAAGGAGCTCAAATAATACTTACAACCAACAAAAATGAGAAAACGAAAATTTCCATTTTAATGACTCATCTAAGGGTGGTTGTACTGTAAATTTTCCATTACACAGTGCGGAAAAATTGATAATTGAGCTGCCATTTTATCAAATCGTATGTTCCCATATAAAGTGATGTGATGACAAAACGAAAAAAAGACATATTTAGCTGAGCAGCGGCTTTTGAGGAAGGGTAGGCGACTGTGGCGATTGGCGAGTGACGAGACTAAGAACCAGTGCGTCAATTATTCTAGATTAATTACTCGTCTCAACTCATGAATAATGGCGAGGAAGGAAACGCAACAGACAGGAGAGTGGCGCCTCGCCGGACGGGGAATCCTTCTCAATACAATTCCGATCCGAAGGCTATCCCGGTTTGGCTCTTCAAATGATATATTCTAGTACCAGCTTATACCGGGGTACCATTACAGGAAATTGTTGAATTGTAATGAGTTGATATTGATCCTTTGCCTATAGTGTCAGTTTTGAAATTGTTGTATGCAAAAAAAGTTATAAGATGACATCTTCAGTAGTATGTATGCTAAAATGAGTTATGACTGATCCTTGTTGTATGCAAGCTGATGCATTGTATTGAACATCAGCTCCTTCAGAAGTCAGAATTACTACTACTACAAAGACTACATCATGTCAGTACATGAATTTTTCATGTTCTTTTACATCTACTAGTTCTATAGAGCAGCATGAAAATGTTTAGGGACTGGTACAGTATCAAGTTATGGACTGTACAGTGTCAAGTTGTGCAAGCTTGACACTGATGATCTAAATCTCAACAGCACCATCATGTTTTCAGTAGAACTCGACAGTAGGAAGCAGTTATTTCTTTTGACACTATTGCCAAAAACAAAAGTGTGCTGGAGCCCAGGATAATCAAAAACGCAGTTGAAGACAGCTGCTAACATGGATAAGTTAGATTCACATACCGGCGCCAGTGGGGGAGGTGATGGAAGCTGGCGGCGTCAGGTGGAGGAGATGGGAGGCGGCACCGGTGGGGGAGGAGAAGGGAGGCGGCATCGGTGGGGGAGGAGATGGGAGGCGGCGGCGTCGGTGGGGCAAGAGAGGAAGCGGCGGCGGTGGGGAGTTAGCGTCGGTGGGGGCAAGAGAGGCGGCGTGAGGCGGCAAGAGAGAGGCGGCGCGGTGGGAGAGATGGGAGGCGGCGTCGGTAGGAGAAGAGATGAGGCGGCGGCGTCGGTGGGGCAAGAGAGAGGCGGCGTCGGTGGGGAGGAGAGGAGGAGGTGCGGCGGTGGGGGCGGCGTCGGTGGGGCAAGAGAGAGTCGGTGGCGGGAGGCGGCTGGTGGGAGGAGATGGGAGGCGTCGGTGGGAGAAGAGATGGGAGGCGGCGGTGTCGGTGGGGCAAGAGAGAGGAGGCGGCGGTGGGGAGGAGGGAGGGAGGAGGAGGTGCCGGTGGTGGGGTGTAACATCCCGGTTTTGAAAAAGGATTTAAAATCAAAACTTTGATTTCCAATTCAAAATCAAAACTTGATTTCCAGTTCAAAACTTCAAATTCCAAAATCAAAAAAAATCAAAATCCTAGCCCTTACCTCGCGGGCCGCCCGGCCAGTTCCTCGGCGCCTCGCCGCGCCCGGTCCCCGCCGCCTCGCGCGCTTCGCCTCGATCGCCGCCCCGCGCGCGCGCCGACTCCGCCGCCGTCCGTCCGTCGCGCCCGCCTCGCGCGTCGCCTCCGGACCCTCTCTCTCCTCCTCGCCCCCGCGCGCTGTGCTTTCTTCCCGCTCCGTCCCGCCGTGCGGCTTTGCCCTCCTCGCCTCGGCTATAAAGCGAGCGCCCCTCCTCCTTCCCTTCCTCCCCTCGCCCCTTCACCTCCTCGCTCCGCGCCCGGCATTGTCGCCCGCCGTCGCCGTCTTCAACCCGTCGCCCGGCCTCCTTCTTCTTCGGCCCGGCGCCTCCTCGCCGCCTCGTCGTTGCCCTCGCCTCGCCTCGGCCTCGCCTCGATCGCCGCGCCTCTTCGTCTCGGCTCGGCGCCCGCCTCGCTCCGCTTCGCCGCGCTGCTGCGCCGTGCGCTCGCCTCCGCCCCAGCGCTCCTCTCCCTCCCCTCTTCTCTCGCTCGCTCGCGCGGAGAAGCGCGGCAGCGTTGGCCGAGCAACGTCGCCGCTTTAACCCGCCGCCCGCGGCGGTGAGTGGGGCCCGCCGCCTGTCTTGCGTATGGTGGGCCCCGGCCCGCTGTGCCGTCTTGCCCGGCGCGTGGACTCGATCCCGAGCACGATGCCGTGGGCCGAGCCGCAGTCTTGACACGTGTCGACCCACAGGCTTTTCGATTTTCAATTTACATTTAATTGATAAATCGGTTAAAACTTCCAAAATTCATATCTTTTTCGTATAACTCAAAAATTGTGAAACCAATTTCTAAAATTTTCTAAAATCGAGATCTTTCTAATGGTACTGGTCTTGTTCATTTTGGAGTTCATTATTTATTGAGTTGGTATTTATTTGCTCTTTTTGCCGTTGTGTCTTTTAGGTACTTTCGACCAGATTAGGATTCGACAGACAGCAGGAGACTGCACTTCGACCAAGCTCAAGATTTCAGGACCCTACGCCTTGAACCAAGGCGAGTCAATACTTTGATCATTCGAACCTACATTTTATGCAAACTATGTTCATTTAAAATATCAAAGTTGCATGCTTTAATTTTGTAATCAATGATATGTTAAAGCTTAAGGTAGTTAAATACTCATTTGTTGATTAATTACTTGTTAAGCCATCCTTTGATAATTGAATCCATTATTCCTTGTCACCTAGTAATTATATGGTAATACTAGTATAGGTTGTACTTAAGCGACATGCTAGTCTTGCTTAAATACCGGGACAATAAATGTCCCGATCATCATCCTTTAAACATGAAAAATGGTTTTGGGCGGTCATTGGATGTAAGATGGTGGTGTGTTGCGTTAATTGGTTTTCCTTCCCAAAACCCTAATAACTTCTTTATTCTTATGCAGGCGGATGGTATGAGGAATGGGATGTTGATGGGTGCTAATGTAGCCAGGAGCGTGGTTAACATTGGAATGAACCGCCCGAGATAACCTTAAGGACTTAATCTTGTCATGACCTCTGTGTAAAACAAGTACAACCGCAAGTCGCAAATTGCAACTTGGCTTAGTAAATGTAACAAATCTTGGAAGTCATCTCATCGGTGGTCGAGCAAGATAGTGCAAGTGGTGGATTCGATCCGGCAGATGGGACACCAAAGGAAGGGTGAAGTCGCCATTCACGCAAGTCGTGGTGGCGGACATCCCGCACAACTTATGGGACCCACAAGTGGGGTTAGCCCATACTAGTGAGATGACGGAAGAGGCAAGATACATTGAAGCGTTCTTGTGACGATCGCTCAACTACATGACTAAGGAATCATGTGGAGTAACGAGTATGATTATCTCTTGTGGAGTGCAGTGTACAACCTCTGCGAGTCTAAAGCATGTTTAAGCAGTAGCGCCTTGGTCAAAAGCGGACATGGGAACTTAACACGAGTTAGTTCTATTTCAAAAATCTTTGTGGGTGGAATGGGCAAGTAAAGGCGACTAGAGGGGGTGAATAGGAGCACGCTCACTTTTCACAAATTATGAACTCAATACAATTTCACTCCGGTAGCTATTAGAAAGCTATGAAGATCAATATACGATCTGTGGAAGACTAGTATTGAATCAATAAAACCCTAAGCAATGCGACAATAATCAACAAGAATCAAAGCAACACAAATCTTGGCGGTCGACCTGCTGTAGTGAGCCGGTCGGACCGATTGCGGGCGATCGGACATTATTATCTTGGCGGTCGGACCGCTCCAAATCGGTCGGACCGGTGGTAACAATGATCGGACCGCGATCTGAACCGTCTGAAGCGATAAAATCGGCCCGATGGCGAAGTTGCAATTAGGTCTAACTTTTGATTCTCAACTCCAAACTTCACGAAACTTTGCACACACCTTCTCTATGCTATTGAGGACCTATTCAATCGAATATTATGATAATTCTTGGAGCGATCTTGAGCAATTGTCAATTGATTAACGAAGGTCTAAAAGCAGGGCAAGAACGAAAACTTGATCCTAAAGCTTGTTCGTGAGAGATTGATGATCAAGATGATGCTAGATAGATTCACACATATCACAGCAAGCTAATTCACATGAAAGAATCAATCACAAACTCGCGGATCAAAGAAAGCCCTAAAAACACAAAATTGAAAGCAAGAGCGAAAAGAGACTTATCTCAAGCAAACCTTGCATAGATTGATTTAGTGGTTGATCTTTGGATTACATCCACACCATCATGGATCGATGAGACAATCAAAGATCACGAAATTCACCACAAACCATCAAGAGCCCTAGCCTCCACCTCAACTCCCTAAAGACAATTAGGGTTTTGAAACATCAAAAGGCGAGAGAGAGAGAGGTGCACCACCATCTCCTCCTATTTATAGTGGAGGCCTAAAACTCTTAGGGTTTGACTTAATTGGGCTCCGTTAAGGCCCACTAACAAGCGGGTCACATCATGCGCCAGCGGCGCCGTCTTTAACCTTTTGACCTAAACCGCTTCACCATGCGTCATGGATTTGCCAATAGGTCACCATTGTCCATCTTGTGTCACGCTTGAGTCGTTGACCCCACCCGGCATCGTCGATCGTTCTGGACCTCAACTCTTCAAGTCTAGTCCCGATTCTCCTTGCCGTTGACCGTCGTTGACCACCAAGCTACATGCACAACCACAGACAAGAAAACACGAATTCGGGAACAAGTTCTTCACAACTTGACCCATGTTAGTCAAAACATGCATCATGCAAATCATATGCCATGAAACCAATGACTTTGACCTAACAAAACAACATCGCCACGAAGTTGGCGGCGTTCAAGTAAACCGGTCGACCGCTCGGGTGAGCGGTCGGACCGCCATGGCGGTCGGACCGCTCCACAATGAGCGGTCGGACCGCCTGGGACTTAGCGAAATTCAACCTCCCAAATTTGAAACCTTACGAAACTTAAATCCAATAGAACTTCTTACTGGAGACTCCAAAAATTATGAGACCAAGTGCATTGGGATCCCCTCACTTGCCTACAACACCTATTTTTGGCCCAGCTTATTTTGACCACTTTTGGTCATCGCCGGTCTGACCGCCCCACATGGCCGGTCCGACCGATTTGGGACCGATCGGACCGCCGTGCAAGGACCGGTCGGACCGCCCTGACGAAAACACAGTAGCTTTGTCGAAAGCGCGGGAAGCGACAAACCGTAAGCGCCATTGCCAATTGTCACATCATCCTAAGATCGGAGCATATCCCCATGAAATCCACAATCTCCCCTTGATGAACACATTGGCAATTATCGAAAAATGTAAGTAAGAGGTTTGAAAGCGAGTTTACTCGCAGATTTTTGAACAAAGGCACAACTTGGTCCATAAGCAAGAAAAAGCAATGTAAGTGACCAAGTGGCATCGAGAATAGTATAGGCATGTGAGACAAGGCAAAAGAAAGCATAAAAACTTTGATTTCCAGAAAAGGGTCAAATTTCTCACATAAGGTCCAAATGAAAGAACAATTGTTCAATTGACCTATGATCATTGTGAGGATAAAATAATGCAATTCAAGTTCAGAATATTCAATAAGACAATAAGAATGCAACTCAAGAACTCCCCTCACTATGATCATCAAATTTCAAATTTTGATTTCTCCCTTTGTATAAACTTCTCCCCAATCTTCTCCCCAATAAAGAAATAGAGAATAATTAACACAACTTCTCTTCTCATTTAACACATCTTCTCCCCTTTGACAATGGATTCATCAAGAAATCACGCCTTCCTCTCATCCGGAGATAACAAATATAGAATAAAGGAAGAAGCGAAACAAAAGAAGCATAAAGAGGAATATGCATGAAGTGCAATGGGTGGCTTCAATTTTTGTATTTTCAATTTTTGATTACAAGAAGCTTTGGAGATTACCCAAAAGAACAAGCTAGTATCTCTAATATTGCACAAGCGACATATCAAGCTGTGAGCGCTAGCAAGATCATGGTAAGACATATATATCAAAGCTAAGCACAAAGGCTCAAAAGTAAAGCGATAGATTTGATCAATTTAAGCAACGCTTCAAATTGACAAGTTCATCAACGAGGATCCTAAAGTGAAATTGGCCATGTCAAATGTCAAAGTGAGATCAAAAATCTAACAAAGACCACATAAGAGTCAATCAAGTCCGTATTGAATCATTTTGCTCAATATTTTATAGCGCCCATTTGTCAATATTTTCTCATTTGCATTGAATATTGAAGTTGACTAATGATCTAACTTAGTGACAAGATCTGGACTAGGAGCCATCCACAAACTCATCCTAAGCTTGACCAAAAGTTGTTTAAAGGTATATCTTAGTAAAGAAGATCTGGACTAGGAGCCATCCACAAACTCTTTCTAAGCTTCTACAAGGCGACAAATCTTGAGGTTCATGTCATTTCGACAAGCGGTCCCCATGAGATCGTCGGATCATCAAACTATCTCCAAGTTCATGTCATTTGACAAGCGGTCTCGTAAGAATAGTTTGGCACAATTTAAGCATAAGACAATCTTGATTTTCATTTTCACATGAGTACTTTTAGAATCTCAAGAACACAAAAGCTCAAGTAATGGTCAATTCTAGATCAAAGAGCTAACAAATCAATTACAGCGGGGCCAATGTCACAAGAGGAGCACTAATTACGCAACTCGCTAAAACATCCACAAATTGCAATTTTTAGTTTGAGTTGTTTAAAGGTTCTAGCTCATATAGCAAAGACTTAGCTACATATGTAAAAGCATGATAATTCTAGCAAGTCAAAGAACTAGATATGACATTGAGCAAGAATTGAAATACAAAAGCTCTAAAGGGTAATAGGCAAAGCTTCATCAACTTTAAAAGATAAGTGAAAATCTTATATTACAATGCATCTTTTGGATTTTTCATACCATTTGTTGTAACCACTTGATGGAGTTTCTATATGAATGCAATATGACACAATGAGATGCAATTAAAAGCCTAAAAACCTAAAAAGTTCGAAAAGATCACTAAGTTCGAAAAAGAACAATAAAAGATCAAAAGAACAAGGAAAGATAAGAAAAGATCAAACTCCCCTCAAACCAACCCATAAGGATAAATTACCCTAACTCGCTTCTTAAGGAGGAAAATCGGTTTGATCTAAAGGCTTGGTAAGAATATACGCCAATTGAGCTTGGACTCTCGAAGTGCATCACAATATCACCTTTTTCAACATGATCTTTAAGGAAGTGGCGAATGTCTATGTGCTTAGTCCTAGAATGTTGCTTTGGGTTTTTAGCAATATTAATAGCGAAGTGTTATCACGAGAAAGAGGAACACTAGCAAAGTTTAACCCATAATCTTTCAAAGTGGGCGTCATCCACAAAATCAGCTCTGACAACTAGTGACTACATACTACGCTTGGCGATGGATTGTGCTGTAAGACGCTTCCTAGAAGACCAAGATACAAGAGAAGTGCCTAGGAAGTGACGGTGCACGAGGTACTCTTCCTATCTAACAAACGACCTTAAAATCAGAATCGAAAAACCTCTAATGGACAAAGTGAAAGCGGGAATACCAAATGCCATATAAAAGGGTAGAGTGTAAATACACGAATATGCGCTTAACGGCTTAGCGATGGGAAGTTCTCGGAGGCGCTGAAATCTTGCACAAAGACATACCGTGAAGTGAATGTCGGTCTCGAGGCCGTCAAATCTGAAGGAGCCGATCATGCTGCGGTACTCGCGTTGATCCACGACTTCTCCTTCCTCATCTGGATCCAAAGCGATCGAAGTTGCCATGGGAGTGGAAATTGGCTTGCAGTCACCCATGTTGAAGCGTTTGAGTAGATCTTTAGTGTACTTCGTCTGATGGATGAAAGTTCCTTCCTTGCATTGCTTGATTTGAAGTCCCAAAAAGTAATTAAGCTCTCCCATCATACTCATCTCAAATTCCCTGGACATAGTGTCAGAAAAGCTGGAAACAAGAGCATTAGAGGAACCACCAAAGATAATATCATCCACATAAATTTGAGCAAGCAGGAAGTCATTGTCATGTCTAAGAATGAATAGAGTTTTATCCACTTTACCCATTTCAAAATTATTTTTAAGCAAGAAGGTCTTAAGTCTATCATACCAGGCTCTAGGGGCTTGTTTAAGACCATACAATGCTTTAGATAGCTTGAAAACACGATTTGGATATTTAGGATCCTCAAAACCGGGGTTGCTTAACATACACTTCCTCATCTATGAAACCATTTAAAAGGCACTTTTAACATCCATCGATATAATTTAAAACCTTTTGATGCAGCAAATGCAAGCGAGAATCACGAATGGCTTCTAGTCTAGCAGCAGGAGCAAATGTCTCATCAAAATCTAACCCCTCAACATTTGAAACCACGAGCTACCAATCGGCCTTATTTCTAACCACAGAACCATCCTCACCTTGTTTATTCTTAAACACCCAACGGGTTCCTATAACATTATGACCACTAGGAGGTTCTACTAGGTTCCAAACTTTGTTTCTTTCAAAATTCTCTAACTCCTCATGCATGGCATTTACCCAGCTAGAATCGGATAAAGCATGTGATATATCACGGGGTTCAAAAGAAGCAACAAAAGCCGAATGAGAGTAGAGATTTGGATCATTATACTGGAGGCGAGTGACTCGCTCATGTAGATTACCTATTATACATTAGGAGGATCTTTGTCTCTGAATGCGAAGTGGGCGCCGGGTGAGATGTCGTTTCTTCGACCTCCGCGATCTGCGATGATGATGATGCGGCGAGAGCCTCAGCGAAGGTGAAGTAGGCGTAGCGAGTTCTTATATCAATATAGGCGCCTCGGCGGCGGATGAGGAATGACATTAGCCGTCCTCATCTTCCTCCACAAAAATGCTCTCTGTCACTGTAAATCATCAGTAGCAATTGATCTAGCTCGGGGCTAGTCTCATCAAAAGTGACATTACAAGTCTCTGAATGATGTTAGTCTCGATATTAAAAACTCGAAAACCCCTCGAATGGTAGGATAACCCGAAATACCCCATCAAAGTTCTTGATTCAAATTTATCTAAGTTGCTGTCTTAAGGATAAAACATTTTGATCCAAAAACTCGAAAATGCGAAGCAGAGGGTTTTCTACCAAAGCGAAGCTCATAAGGAGTCTTGCCTAAAGGTCTCAAAAGACACGATTTGCAATATGGCAAGCGATAGCAATAGCTTGACCCAAAATCTCCTCGGTGTGTTATACTCGTCTAGCATCGTCCTAGCCATTTCGACCAAGGTCCTATTCTTCCTTTCCACCACGCCATTTTGTTGAGGGCGTGTGGAGAGGAGAAGCGATGCTCAATACCACGCTCGGCACAAAAAGAAGCAAAAGAAGCATTTTTGAACTCCGTGCCATTATCACTCGAATCGCTCTCAAAGCACCGAGGAATCTCGAAGCCAAGCGAAGAACAAGGTCATGAAAATAACCAAAAGCTTCATCCTTTGAAGTAAGAAAGAACACCCAAGTATATCTAGAAAGATCATCGACTATGACAAGAATATACCATTTTCCACCGATGGCCAGGACTCTAGCGGGACCAACGGTATCCATATGAAGCAAGCTTGTCACGGTCCGTCGGTCATAACCATAGTCCTGAGAAGGGTGTGGCGGCAACTTGTTTGCCATGCCTACTGAGCGCTATCTGACATCTTTGTGACTTTGAGTTTGGGCAAACCTCTCATGAGATCAAGGTTGCTAACTCGTGTCGGATGATCAAAACCAATGTGCCCCAAGCGTCGGTGCCAAAGCGAAATTAGAAGAAGATGTAAGCAAACATTTAAGAGATCCGACAAGAGATTCTAAAAATCGGCTCAAAAATTCTACCAACTCTAGAGATTCTAAACACAAGCTCACGGTAGAATCAAGTACACGACAAGCATTTTTCTTAAAAGCAGTCTCATACCCATCATCAAGAAAGTGAGAAGCGAAAGGAGATTATACCTAAGCTTGTCCACAAGAGCGACATCCTTTAGAATGAATTTGTTGTTCACCCTAATTGATCATGTTCCTTCAATTAGCCCTTGTGTATCATCTCCAAAGGTGATGAAGTCATCACTGTTGCTTTCGCGTGAAAGAGGTGAACCATTTTGAGTTCGGTCATGTGGCGTGAACATCGGAGTCAACGAACCACGTGTTCTTCCCTTTCGCGATAATCACGAAAATCAAGGAACAAAAGAGCGATGTGTCTCAATCTGGGGTTAGATAAACATGATTTAGGAATCGATCTTGAGACACACGTCGCAAGGAGTATACAAACCGAAGTACTATCCTTGATTTCATCTAACATTCGGTTATGAGCAATGTTTAAATTAAAATGAGACTTGAAGCTGTCCATGGCGGTCGGCCGGCGTTGGGTGGCGGTCGAGCCGCGACCATAGCGGTCGAGCCGGTGACCACCAATGATCGGACCGCCTTGATCGATAAACATTTGAATTAGGATATTTAGAAACATAATGATTTGCATGAGAGAAAAATTCTAATCCAGGTTTATTCTTTTCAATGTTACCATATCTCATAGAAGCTCTAGGTTGCATGAATGAAATTCTATCAAAACTTTTCCTATCATTTTCAACCTCATGCCAAGAATTCAATCAAATGTCCACCTTTTTGCAATAAGTGCAATGGTACTTGGTACCACTAGAAGAAGCACCATTTGAATTAATACAAGGTTGGGCAAAGCCTACAGATTTAAAAGATGTTTTTGCGGGTTGGGTTTTGAATTCAATTAAACCTTTTTCCAAGACTTGAATGACTTTTGGGTTTGAATTGTCTTGAAAAGAATTGAATCCTAAACCTTGCTTCTTATAAGGAGTTTTAGACTTGTCAAGAATCATGTTTAATTGTTTCTTACCTTTAGAAAATTTCTCTAAAGTATCATGAAGGTAAGCATTTTCTTTTCTCAAGTTAACACAAGCATCACAAGTTTTATCCATAGATTTATCCTTATACAAAGCAATTTCAAGCTTAAGAGCGGAACAAGAAGCACAAGTAGTATTTTCAATATTGTCCTTAAGCTTAGCATATTTGACTCTAGCAGCTTCTAAGATATCTTTGATTTCACGTTCCTTTTCTAAACATGAAGTGCAAGGGCTAGAATCAAACACATCAAAAGCAATCAATTTACTAGATTCTAAACATTTTTCACAAGGAGCACTTTTAATTTTATTTAGTTCGGATCTAGCATTCTCAAGTTGTTGTCTGAAATATTATGAGCGGTTTGTAACTTAGTAATTTACGAGTGCATAGCATGACAAGATAAACATTCATCGAGTTCAAGAGTCTTAGCATTTTTAAGCTCTACTTTCAGTTTGTTAATCTTTGACTCTAATTTCTTATTTTTTGTCATAACAAATTCTAGTGCTTCATCTTGACTAAGCAATTGCTCAACTATAGAATCATATTTAGCAGAAAGCTCATCATAAGAAAAAGATACCTCATCATCATCAATGTCGTCGGTGTCGACCATGAAGCACATGCAGTGAAGTCTTTGGCCTTCCCTTTCTTTTTGCCTTGAGGATCTCCTCCTCCTTGTCCTCCTCACTCCCGGTATCCACATCGCTCAAGTTGATCCTCAAAGCGGCAAGGACCGGTGGCGACCTTCACAAGCTTATTAGCCTCATACCTTGATTTGTTGAAAGGAGGCTTCTTCAAGTGGCTTTCCTTCCTTATGATTGCTCTTACCTTTCGACTTGGGGCAATTTGCGGATATGATTTAGCTCACCACATTCATAGCATGTCACCGGACCACCTCTCTTTTGTTTCTCACATTATTGTAGGCTCGTGTGAATTTTTAGCTAGAAGAGCTAACTCTGTTTGAGAATACTTTCAAGCTCCTCTTCATGAATAGCGGATAAACAAGCAAATGAAAATCGGAAGAAGATTCAAAAGAGTCATCAAAAGCCTTTTGAGAGGATCGCTACAAAGCTAAATTATCTTTCTTGTGATGATCAACTCTTTTAATTTCATGAGTCTTGAGTTTACTATAAAGCAATTCTAAAGTAAGACTTGAAAGATCAACATTTTCCTCTATAGCGGTAGCTTTCATCTCCCACTCCTTGATGTTGATTGCAGCCAAGAGATGGGTGGCATTTTCAGATTGAGAATATTCAATATCAACGACTTTCATTTGATTAATTACTTTATTAAAGCGACTGAAAATGTCATCGATGTTCTCTCGGGGCGCATCTCGAATTTATTATATTCACGCTTGTAAGCAGTTTGGCGCACCTTTTTGATTTGGGACGAACCCTCATGATATGTTTGAGAGTGTTCCAAATTTCATCTTGTGATTGAAAGATTACAAATTCGATCATATTCTTGTCTACCAAGTGCACCATATAAAAGATTCTTAGCCTTATTGTTGTTAGCCAAAAGAATTGCGAAGCGGTGTAGCAATTTGGGAATAACAGTGAGGCTCTAACAACATCCCAAATAGCTTGTCCTCGCTCTCAAGAAAAAGGCGCATCGATTCTTCCAATAGGCATAGTCGTGCCCATCGAAGATATGCGGTTTAGTAGAAAACTTATCCATCGCCAAAGTTCGGTGACCGGTTAAGATCAAGATTGAACTAGCAGGGCTCGATACCACTGTTGGACCGTAAAAGCGACTAGAGGGGGTGAATAGGAGCACGCTCACTTTTCACAAATTATGAACTCAATACAATTTCACTCCGGTAGCTATTAGAAAGCTATGAAGATCAATATACCGATCTGTGGAAGACTAGTATTGAATCAATAAAACCCTAAGCAATGCGACAATAATCAACAAGAATCAAAGCAACACAAATCTTGGCGGTCGACCTCTGTAGTGAACCGGTCGGACCGATTGCGGGCGATCGGACATTGTTATCTTGGCGGTCGGACGCTCAAATCGATCGGACCGGTGGTGACAATGATCGGACGGCGATCTGAACCGATCTGAAAGCGATAAAATCGGCCGATGGCGAAGTTGCAATTAGGTCTAACTTTTGATTCTCAACTCCAAACTTCACGAAACTTTGCACACACCTTCTCTATGCTATTGAGGACCTATTCCAATCGAATATTATGATAATTCTTGGAGCGATCTTGAGCAATTGTCAATTGATTAACAGAAGGTCTAAAATCGGGCAAGAAGCGAAAACTTGATCCTAAAGCTTGTTCGTGAGAGATTGATGATCAAGATGATGCTAGATAGATTCACACATATCACAACAAGCTAATTCACGTGAAAGAATCAATCACAAACTCGCGGATCAAAGAAAGCCCTAAAACACAAAATTGAAAGCAAGAGCGAAAAGAGACTTATCTCAAGCAAACCTTGCATAGATTGATTTCGTGGTTGATCTTTGGATTACATCCACACCATCATGGATCGATAGACAATCAAAGATCACGAAATTCACCACAAACCATCAAGAGCCCTAGCCTCCACCTCAACTCCCTAAAGACAATTAGGGTTTTGAAACATCAAAAGGCGAGAGAGAGAGTGCAGCCACCATCTCCTCCTATTTATAGTGGAGGCCTAAAACTCTTAGGGTTTGATTTAATTGGGCTCCGTTAAGGCCCACTAACAAGCGGGTCACATCGCGCGCCGCGGCGCCGTCTTTAACCTTTTGACCTAAACCGCTTCACCATGCGTCATGGATTTGCCAATAGGTCACCATTGTCCATCTTGTGTCACGCTTGAGTCGTTGACCCCACCCGGCATCGTCGATCGTTCTGGACCTCAACTCTTCAAGTCTAGTCCGATTCTCCTTGCCGTTGACCGTCGTTGACCACCAAGCTACTGCACAACCACAGACAAGAAAACACGAATTCGGGAACAAGTTCTTCACAACTTGACCCATGTTAGTCAAAACATGCATCATGCAAATCATATGCCATGAAACCAATGACTTTGACCTAACAAAACAACATCGCCACGAAGTTGACCGACGTTCAAGTAGAAACCGGTCTGACCGCTCCAGGTGAGCCGGTCGGACCGCCCCATGGCCGGTCGGGCCGCTCCACAATGAGCGGTCGGACCTTATGAGACTTAGCCGAAATTCAACCTCCCAAATTCCGAAACCTTCTGGAAACTTAAATCCAATAGAACTTCTTACTGGAGACTCCAAAAATTATGAGACCAAGTGCATTGGGATCCCCTCACTTGCCTACAACACCTATTTTTGGCCCAGCTTATTTTGACCACTTTTGGTCATCGCCGGTCTGACCGCCCCACATGGCCGGTCCGACCGATTTGGGACCGGTCGGACCGCCGTGCAGAGGACGGTCGGACCGCCTGACGAGAAAACACAGTAGCTTTGTCGAAAACGCGGGAAACGACAAACCGTAAACGCCATTGCCAATTGTCACATCATCCTAAGATCTGGAGCATATCCCCATGAAATCCACAGTGTTGGGCTCATCCAGCCCTTGTTTTGGATTTTCCTGGGTAGCCTTACTCAGTGCTAATAATCGGTGGACGTAACCATTATCCAAATTAAGCATAAGGTGGAGGTAACCTTCGCTGTTATTTAATATTGCACTTACTCTCTTTAATGAAAATGCAATTTGTTTAAAATGCTAAGTCATACAGATTTGTAATTATGATAATTGAAAATGTTGCTTTAGCAAATAAAAGAACCTGAGCCATCCTTGTTAAGCCTTGCATGTATACTATTGCATTACGTGTGTTGGCTCATGAGCACGGTAGTTGTGCTCATTCTCGCTCTTTCCCCAAACCCTCGGAAAGTGGAAACTTTGGAGACTACTACGAGGACCCGGATATCGAAGACCGGGAGTTCTTGAGCGTAGTTTAGTTTATAGTTGTTCTAGTCTCGCTTGATCTAGTGACTCACATTGATGCGTAGGTCGTCCTATATTATCGAGTTTTCGGTAATATCGGATGTACACTGAGTTTCCCGATCACTTGCCTGTGGAGAGATGTGCTCTCACCCTTTTTGCTTCCGTTGTCGCTTCCGCTACTTTTGTGATGTAATTGTTTGGCCTGTTCGGCCCTTATTGTAAAACTTGACCCGATGCGGTCTATGTAACTCTGATGTGTTAAATTAATGAATGGTTTGGTTTTACGCCATTATATGAATGATTCAGTGATGTATCTGTGAGTGCTATCTACTGATCCAGGGAATAGCACAGTTATTCGCAGAGGATCCGGGATTAGAAAATCCGGGTCTGACATGGGGGAGGCGGCGTCGCCGGGTGGGAGCTAGCGGGATGGGATGGGATGGGATGGGATGGGATGGGAGGGGAGGGGAGGGGAGGGGAAAGGGGTGGGAGCGGGAGCGGGAGCGGGAGAGCCTACGGGAGGGGAGGGGAGGAGGAGCGACGGGAGGGTGAGAGGACTAAAAAACCTGAGAGATTCACGTTTATATACGAGTGCATTTTGAAGGTAATTTCAACGAAGTTTAGTGGTAAAGTGGTATTTCATTCCGCAAAAGCCAAAAAAAAAACACCTCACTCATGGCTTATGGCTTTTAGGTTTAAAATGGCTTAATTTTTTTTTAAACTGGATGAAAAATCCACCCCTTTGTTTAGGCTTAGGCTTTTTTTTTTTCTTATAAACCAGGCAAAAAGCCTAAACAAACAGACCCTAAGTCTAACCCTTCTGGATTAACTACATAGTAAGAGGGTTGAGTGGCTTTTATCTTAACAACAAATATAATTAACGAAGAATTGATTTGCAAAACATGCAACTGAAGTTTATAAGTCTCAAGTTATCATCTTACAAGAATACAATATAGTATAGATGAACTAGAAGAAGTATGCATGCAAGTTTTTACCCAAAAAGAAGTAATAAAGGAAAACTAGTGGCCCGCATGTTGTAGAGTTATCGAGGGTCCATGCAGGTTCGGGGAGGGGGAGTATGGGAATGGCTCCGTCCCCGCTTCACTTGATGGGAAATTGTATTTGCATATTAGCATCTCCGTAGGAGAAGAAATAGCTCCAACTCCAATCCCTAATAGGTGAATTCCCTATCGAGGAACGGAGAATGGACCCATTGCTATCCCTAGGCCTGACCATGTAGTTGTCCGGCTGTTGTAAATTTGTAGTTGTGTGGTGCTATAACGGGGCCCGTAGTTGTTTTCGTGGCCCGTTTGGCCATGTACATCCCCGATCTCTTATCTCTTATCTTTTTTTTCTGTTCTTTCGTTTTCTGGCATGTACTTCATGCTTCATGAATAAAATTACCACTGCGTTGTTTGAGAGAGAGAGAGAGAGAGAGAGAGAGCGGAAGGGCAAATGTGCAACTTTTATTTCCTTGTTTCCTGTCATATATTGCCTTTTGTCGGGCTAACTTGTGGCGGTAATTTTGTTGGCCACACTTTTTGTGACAATCAATGGAGTTCTTATATTATTTTCCATATAAGTTGGATAAGGGATCCTGTGTTTCGATCATTGACAAACTGAAGCAGAAAATCGAGAAAATAAATATCTTTTTGGTCACTAAAATGTATAATAATTATTTATTACTTATATAATTAATCTTTATGCTTATAACTTTTAGTTGGAGGCTTCTATAGAAGCTCGGAAACGGTGTCACGCCATTGATTTCATAAGAATATGAAAGGAGCTGGACCTAGCGACGAGCTTACTGTTTGACAGACTAAACAAATATAATTATTTCTGAAAAAATGTTTATAAATTTAAAGACACTAATTGTACCAAATTTTCATAAAATAAAGTATAAATATGCGAAATAAAACATACCGTAGAATATTCCAAAAGGCAAAACCCACGAATCAAACTAGCTATAGGAGGTGTCTACTGTCTAGGGAGAATCAAGTTGTACCTCGTCAAGTTCACAAAAATAAATTATTTTTTAATACGTGCAACTAAAATTTAAAAACTTTGGTTATCAATATCTTTTAAAATATTTGTATTAGGGATATGAAAATCATACGTGTACATTTGTCTCGAGAAATATATTCATAATATTATACTTTTATTGGGTTTTATAAATATATTATAATAATAGTTAGTGATCAAAATTATATTTTGGTGACCGTGTTGATTTTGAAAATAACTTATTTTTGTGATCTAGAGGGTAGTATATATTAATAATTCGCATGCGATTAACTCCGTGGAGAGATGGGAGTTATTAAGGCATTCCAAGACAAATAAAGATCGAAGGCTATCGAAGTACGTAGGAGGAATTTGACGTGGACTGTGAGTAGCAGTTCTAGTGGTATGTACATATGTTTAGAAGAGTAACTTCATATCTGTACATATGTTCGCAGTACAGTATCTATTAGTGAGGGACAACAGTAATAAAAGATGTATACAGAAGCAAGATTTAGATGAACGACAGATACACTACGATGCGTTGGGATTTTTGCAGACTCTTGCAGCATCCCTGCGGGAACAACATAAGAAGTGAACTGTAACTATCCTAACCGAAAAAAAAGGAAAGGCATGTGAAAATACAGAGGTATTACCTCTTAGCTACGGGGTTTCGGAACTGATCAGCCTGCAGTTGATGCCTTTAGGGGCACTATTAACCAATCGCGCCAGCGGACCAAAAACACATAAAACCCTGTGAAACCTGGGTAGAACATGAAGGCTCTGCATGAGCGCTTCTGTATAAAGAGAAAAATATAATCAAATTAAGCTGAAAGACAGCTCACCAATACAGACTGTAAATTCACCATGCATGTACGAAAAAAAATTCCAATCAGCAAAACAACCGAAATAAAATGAAGAGTCATAGTACAAAGAAACTAGTATGTGCAGCGTGTAAGTATCGAAGAAAGATAAACCAAATCAGGTAGACAGTTAGTAGGCAAATCAGTTACGAAACTATGCTAAAGACTGGGATCATTTCATAAGCACAACAAGTAACAGAACTAAGTGTATTTGGACGGAAAAGAAAACATTGGGCAATTAACCCATTGCTGCCTCTATTATTTAGAATTAGTAGGGAATCCCTCGGCTTTGATGAACTACTGTCTATTATGTAGGTTTTTTTGTGTAAATATATGAAGCAAAGCTAAGATGGCCCTTGAGAAAGGACATGTCATTCTATAGATGCATCGTCCTCTTTAGTTTTTTTCATTATAGCACTCTACTTGATGCCATGACAAAATGAATACAAAGAAAGTTGCCAACAGAGAATAAGTAAGTTGTAACTCTAAAAGCAAAAGACAATGGCCATTTTTTTTAATACTCTCGAAATTTTATGTTGGACTAACCCAAAGACGGCTAAGCATTTTCTATCTTGTCACATAGGCCTCAGCTGTGAGATATGGTCCTTCTCACAGGATAGAACAACAAATCGCAATCTGAAATTTTGAAGAAGGCAGCGAAATCATGAGGTGAAATGTTCATGTAGAGCACACTCCATGTTTAATTGTTCTTATTATTTTTGGCTCAAATAGAGCAACAGAGTATTTTTTTCAATGAGCATTCTAAGTGACGCGACAATAGGAACAAGATTACGTTTTTTTTCAGAAAATAGTAGGGAGGTAAGCCACAAAGCACTTCAGCAGCATCAAAAAAAAGTAATGGCTGAGAAAAGTAGTACTAACATCTTTCCTAGTTCAAGAAAAGTATCTATAGCAAAACATCGATGAATAATTAGGTAAAGCACTAAAAACTGAAACCAAATGAAAAAACAAGAAACAAGTAATTACTGCAAGCAACACTTAGAAAGATAGGAGCTCGACCTGATTAAGTAGATGGTGAGCACGTATGTCAGAGAGGCACTGAACTCATATACAACAATGCTATACCATACAAGATCTATGCACCAGTGCATATGTTACCTTCTTGTCAGACTGTGCAGCCTAATGGAATTTTCTCATGAAATAGTATGGTGCCGGCATTGACATATTCAACTGAAGTGTGTTCACAATCATCCTCTCCTATAGAAAGCTAAGTGTCATTTGTCTGAAGATGGTGTGCGCACGGCACTTTTTTTGCATCGAAACTAAAAGGTGGAGCATTGTTACCATTTTCAGGATATTTCTAAAGTGACTAAAACTGGACATTAAACAAGGAAATTTCTTCAAGTTCCATATATTCAAGCTTTTTTTCAGAATCACTCTGGTGTAAGCATAATTTGTATTTAGCCTACTCCTAACATAATTCAACATATTCTCTTCTTTGGCAATTCAAAGAGAGACAATGTACTTGTTATCAGTTACGAACTACATAGCCCCATATTATAAAAATGAAGATCTGAGAAACCCATAATTTTTTATGAATCAACAAAAAAAGGAACTGCAGGATGCTGGCATGACAATATGTAACATCCCGTTTTTTATGCATTTGAGATTTCAAAATCAAGTTTTGGATTTCAGTTTTTAAAAATCAAGTTTGGCAGAAAATCTTTGGGGCAAAGGAATCAAATCTGGCAAAAGCATTGGAGTTCTACCTTGGTTCGCGTGCCGCCGCCCCTCTCCCCCTATCGCCGCGCTTGCCTTCTTCCCCTTCTGCCGCCGAGCCGCCTGCTCCCTCCTGGTCCCGTCCCCTCCGGCCGCGCGAGCACACCTCCTCCCCCGTCCAGTCCCCTCGCCGCCTCCCTTGGCCAATCGTCGCTGCTGCCCC
Organism: Hsuehochloa calcarea; assembly: GCA_036346395.1. Lineage (NCBI taxonomy): Eukaryota > Viridiplantae > Streptophyta > Magnoliopsida > Poales > Poaceae > Hsuehochloa > Hsuehochloa calcarea. The sequence goes on from CM070600.1 coordinate 45,009,469, forward strand.
GCCCCGTCCCCTCACCGCCCGCCTGCGCCAATCGCCTCTGCTGTAGCGCCGCCTCGGGACAGCGGGCGCCAGAGCTCCTCTCCTCCTCTCTCGCCCTCCACCGGCTATAAAAGCCGAGCCATCCTCCTCTTCTCCTTCCTCCCCTCAGCCCCTTCACCTCCCGCTCCAGTGCAGTCGCCTCCTCCGCCTCGGTCTCCTTCTTGACTCATTGTAACATCCCAAAAATTTAGTGCATTTTAAAGTTTTAAAAGAAAAATAACCATTTGAATTTTTCTACTAAAGTTAAAGCAATTAGAAATTTTGAGATCAAAACAATTTAACATGATTAATTCCAACATCAACTACTATCAAAATTATTTTATTTGGATTCTATAGGCTTAGATATATTTTCTAGAATTTTCTAGAATTTTTACGAGTGCATTTGCTATTTTCTAATTGCCATTTGCATTTTCAGTATTTTATAAAAAGAAAAATATATTAAAATTCCCTAAGACGATGTGAGTGAAGCCCATTACTATTAGAGTCCATTAACTTCTCGGCCCAACTCCGCGCCTTGGCCCGACCTCTCGCGCGCCGCGCTCTCCTCGCCCGTGGCCCGCCAGCGACCTCGCTTGCGCTTCGCGCTTCTCCTCTGCCGCGTGGGACCGCCAAAGCCAGCACCGTACCTCGCCCTCTCTCTCGTTGGTGGCCCGCGCGTCGCCACGTCACCGTCGTCTTCAACCGGACTCGGGTCAGAGTTTCGCCGACGCGCAGCGCCGCCGTCTCCCTCGGTCTCCTCCATCTTGGCTATTTAAGGCGAGCCGGGTCAAATCCGTCGCCCCATCCTCGCTCTCGAAGCCCTAAGGCGCCGCCCCTTCGTCGTCTCCTCGGCGCCGCCATCACCGAAAGTTCGTCGACGGCGAAGCTCCCCGCGCGACAATTCTCGTCACGACCCTCATTGGCCGTGTTTCCGCCGCCGTTGGGTGCGCGTGCTAAACTCGCCGTAGCGCCGTCGCCCGGAGACGAGCGCCCTTAAATCGTTTTCGGTTTCGTCAAACAACGGACCGCCACCGCCATTATCGCCACCGCCGGTGAGTCGTCGCCGTCAGAACCTAGCCACCGCCTCCTAGAGCTCCACCGTCTCCCGGGTTAGTTTGCCACTGCCGCCGCCACTCGCCATCGTTCGCGCGTCGCCGCGCCGTCCATTGCCGGCCATTGCACCTTTCTGCGTTGCTCTACGTGCCACGATGGCGACCATCTCATTGCCAAGTCGGCGCCCACCTCGGCTCTTTTGCCCACGTGGTAGCCTCGTCGGCGCCGAGTGCACGTCGATTTCCATCAGAGATTTGATCCATGGACTCGGTTCACCATACACCGATCACCTCCATGTGGGACCCACTTGTCGGTTGTTTTTAATATCGGCGAAATTCCCTGCGACGTCATCGACGTCATATTCATCTTTTCGGTTGAAAAATAATTCAGAAATTAAATTAAAATCCAAATTAGGGTTTTGATTTATTTTCAATCTTCAAAGCCCATATCTTTTGCATCAGAACTCGATTTAGCCCATTCAAATTTGTAAATTTATCTAAATTCGAGCTCTATTTATTTATGATTTTTATTTAATTTTTGGAGTTGATTTTATCTCTGTTTGGTATTTATTTATTCTATTTGCTTGTTTTGCGAGTAGACGTTGCTACTTCAGGAAGTTTTGAACAAGGAGAAGCACACCAAGATCAAGATCAAGATCAATCCCAGGATTTATTCCAAGGCAAGCCGTAGTCCTTTGATCATATTGATCCTATGATTTCAAAAGTATATTGTTTTATACAATTGCATGCTATCTTTATATCTTTTGTTTTGGGAATTTGTTATTACCTGTTTCCATTATGCCTCCATTGATAATTTGAATGCCATGAATCCTTTGTCACCCTAGCTTGGATAATTTTAGTTGGACATATTTGTATCACCAACATGGGTATCGTATTAGTGCTTAGTCAAGCCTAGTCTCGATGGGTTCATCATCACATGTGTCATAATGATTAATCTTGACTTAATGATTTATGGAATTGTGGTGGTTAGCCACTGTTGTTAAATTTGTGTACCATGACAGGGGATGTCATTGGTTTCTTGTAAACATAATGGTTTTCACTCGGGCGAATGAATGGTGGATTGAGGGTGTGGATTTAACACGTTGTGGGTTTGTGGAAAGATCGTCTGAGTAACTTGTCAAGGACTTAATCTTGTGCGCCATTGGCTGAGCCTTAACCGCAGTACAACCACATGTCTGTATGGGCGGGACTGGTGATTAATTAGCAATGTCTTAATTTTGGTTCTGTCTTGGAAGAGTGAGTTACGAGTGCGTGCTCACTATAGGCGCAAGAGGGGCCACATGCAGTCGGATGGAGACATTCGGTGTTGAAACCTCGGTGAGCGAAGCGGGTTAAGAAGGAGCTTTGTAAAAGCTTTGTCACGTGCTCTTTGCTTACCCAAGGTAGTGGCGGTGGTATCGACGGATGCCAAACCAAGCTGGAGAAATCGTGTCTTGTGGGTCAAGTTGTACAACCTCTGCGAGTGTGTAAAACTATTCGAATAGCCGTGTCGCGGTTATGGGCGTGCTCGGAATTTCACACGGGAGATAGAGTTTCTTCAAAAATGAGTCGAGTGTGAATGGAAAGTTCACTTGATGAATATAATGTTTGTTCGGTGAATGGGTAATTCACTTGGTGGTTTGTCGATTGGTGAGCAGGGAGTTCACTTTGGTCATTGGTTTGGTTGAGAAGTGAATGGTTAGTTCCTTTGGTTGTTTCAAAGAAGTTGTTTAAGTATTTATTATTCTTTTCAATTCGCATTTCAATCTATTTATTGTATTTGTCATAAATCTTTTTTTTACGCAAAAGAACCATCTGACTAACCTTTGGTAAGCCTTGCATGAATACTATTTGCATACATTTCCCTACGACTTCTTGAGTGCTTTATGTACTCACGGCTCATGCCTTTGTTGATCGGTTGAAGAATATCAAGTTTGCATGGGAGTTCTTCGAATCAAGACTTTGAAGGTTTTGCGGATTAGGATGTGTTCTCCACTCGATTGCTGTGGGCATGTTGATTAGCCTTTCCAAGTTTCTCGTTCATTGCAAGAGTTTATTTGTTTCTTTAGCCTGCGTATCAAGTTAAGTAAACATTGACCATAAGGTCCGATTATTATTATTATTTGTTATTTTGATATCTTTCTAGTTAAATCGAATAAATGGATGGTATTCCATCACTTGTTTTACGTGTGAGCTAGCTCGATGCAGGACTAGTTGAGAATACAGAGGTTCTGAGATGTATTTTGGGTCCGAGACCGGCCGGCTCGCCTTGGTCTCGCCTCCGTCGCCGGCCAGTTCTTCCCGCCTCGGCCTCCTCCTCCGGCTCACTTGCCGCCCGCCCAAGCTCCCTCCTCACCTTGCTCCTCTCTCCCCTCGCTTTCTCCAGCGTCGGGAAGGCGGGCGGCAGCGGCCAGCGTCATTGTTTTTTTAACGCGCGTCGTCATCGCCCGGTGACAGTGGGCCATACTGCTATAGTGCGTGACAAGTGGGCCCCGTATTTGTGTTGTAGGGCCGTGGGGTGGGCGCGTGGACCGGTCCACAAGCACGATCTTGAGTGGACCGGCCTCCGTCGTGCTGCGATGTCGGCGAGGATTTTCTGGTTTTCCAATTTTACATTTAATTGAAAAATAGTTTAAAAGCTTCAAAATTTATATCTTTTTCAGTATAACTCCAAAAATTGTGAAACCAGTTTCTAAAATTTTCTAAAATCAAGATCTTGCTAATGGCCTTTGGTCTTGTTTATTTTGGGGTTTATTTATTATGAGTTTGGTATTTATTTGCTCTCTTTGCCGTTGTGTCTTTTTAGGTACTTTCGTCAGATTAGGGTTGAAGGCAGCAGGAGACCTCCACCGACCAAGCTCAAGATTTCGGGACCCCTCGCCTTTAGCCAAGGCGAGTCAATGCTTTGATCATTACGAACCTACATTTTATGCAAACTATGTTTATTTAAAATAGCAAAGTTGCATGCTCTAGTTTTGTAAACAATGTTATGTTAAAGCTTAAGGTAGTTAAATACCCATTTGTTGATTAATTACTTATTAAGCCATCCTTTGATAATTGAATCCATATTCCTTGTCACCTAGTAATTATATGGTAATACTAGTATAGGTTGTACTTAGCGACATGCTAGTCTTGCTTAAATAGGGACAATAAATGTCCGATCATCATCCTTTAAACATGAAAAATGGTTTTGGCGGTCATTGGATGTAGATGGCGGTGTGTTGCGTTAATTGGTTTTCCTCCCAAAACCCTAAACAACTTGCTAGTACCACATCTAGACGGATGGAAAGAATGGTGGGTGCGGACGTATACGAGAATGGTTGGTATGTGGTATGGCTATCCGGATGAATTAAGGACTTAATCTTGTCATGACCTCCTGTGTAAAATAAGTACAACCGCAAGTCTGCAAAGTGCAACTTGGCCTAGTAAAATTATTGAACCCTGGATGAAATCTCACAACTGGCGGTGTTTAGAAGTGTGCAAGCGGCGGGGCGTATCTTTGGCTTGAATGGGACAGAACACGGTGAAGTTATCATTGCGCTAGTCAGCGTGGCGGGGCGGCTTTGCTAGTCGTTGTGGTAAGCATCCCGCACAACTTATGGAATTGGCCATAGGGTGAGATGACGGAAGGGGCAAGGTAGTTTGAAGCGTTCTTGTGACGATCGCTCAACTACATGACTAAGGAATCATGTGGAGAAAGCGAGTATGATTATCTCTTGTGGGTGCAGATGTACAACCTCTGCGAGTCTAAAGCTGTTTTAAGCAGTGGCGCCTTGGTCAAAAGCGGACATGGGAACTTAACTTTGAGTTAGTTCTATTTCAAAAATCTTGTGGGTGGAATGGAAATGTGTTGGGCTCATCCACCCTTATTTTGGATTTTCTGGGTTTCCATACCCAAAGTGTTGATAATCGGTGGGCGTGTAGTTATCAAAATTAAGCATAAGGTGGAGGTAACCTTATTTGTTATTTAATATTGCACTTAATCTCTTTAATAAAAATGCAATTTGTTTAAAATGCTAAGTCATCGAGATTTGTACTTATGATAATTGAAAATGTTGCTTTAGCAAATAAAAGAACTGAGCCATCCTTGTTAAGCCTTGCATGTATACTATTGCATCTTGTGTGTTGGCTCATGAGCACGGTAGTTGTGCTCACTCTCGCTCCTCCCCAAACCCCGGATGATATGGAGCAAGGAGACTACGCATTACTACGAGGAACGGATGTCCGAAGACCGGGAGTTCTTGAGCGTAGTATAGTCCTTAGTTGTTCTAATCTCGCTTGATCTAGCCGACTCATTGGTACCTAGGTGCATCCTATATTATCCGAGTTTTGGGTAATATCGGATGTACAGTGTTTCCCACCACTTGCTGTGGAAAGATGTGCCCTCACCCCTTTTGCTTCCGTTGTCGTTTCCGCTACTTTTGTGATGTAATCATTTGGCCTGTTCGGCCCTTATTGTAAAACTTGACCCGATGCGGTCTATGTAAACTCGATGTGTTAAATTAATGAATGGTATGGTTTCGCCATGTACGAAATGATTGATCTTTGTATCTGTGAGTGCTATCTCTTGATCGAGGAATAGCACGATTATTCGCAGAGGATTCGGGATTAGAAAATCCGGGTCCTCTGAGTGTATCGAGCATTTGATTTGTAGGATCTTTAGTTAGGTGGTCGAGCCTAAGGACTTGAGTCCTATTTTCAAAATTTATGAAAAGCTTTGGCAAAATATAATGTATTTATTGCTCTTACTCATCTATCTTAGTTCTTCACTTCCCCTGACTTCACTTGAGTTTGTACTCAGTCTGATTCCCTCGTTTGTTTCAAAAATTTGTAGATGGCAACCCCGTCGTCCGATGCCCCATGGGACTTTTGCTCTCATGAAGAAGGCGGAGTTGAATTCGTGGATATTCTCCACCAATTCATGCATCACTGGATTACCTCATAAGCCTATCTTGAGGCCGAAAGACTCAAACCACGGACCAAGAGTCATGGACCATGGAGGTTTTCCTCTATGCCGAGAGGGTGAGTTCATCGCTCACACCTTGGACCGAGACCTCCAAGAGCGGTTGTTACAGGCGGTCCAAGGCGCAAAGACGCCGCCTTCAAGCGCTGAGCAGATGCACCTAGATCTTCTGCGAGCGCCTTCTACTACTACCTGCCTCTCCAGGAAGGAGAGACCGATCCCGAAGTCTTCGTCGTCATGTGGGAGTAGTTAGCTTAGTTTAGCTAGCAGTGCTTGCTGTAGCAGTCTTTTGGTTGCAAGCACTCTTTGTTTCCTTCTTTTGTAGACGATGTGTGTGTATCTTGTGTCGTGACTTATCATAGCCTATATCTTTGTGTTTACGAGTCATGTAAACACTTAACCCCCTTAATATAATGCAGCCATTCTAGGCTTTGTATTATATTTGATCGATTTTCCTCGTTTGGTTTGAATTTCTTTTGGTTGTGCTCTAGAGGGCTAGTACCCCTCATATACCCCGTGTTCTTAGCTTCAGCTGTTCTTCAGATGCCTCCAAGAAGAGTCGCCGCCCCAGTCCGTGGAGCCTTTGCAACCGGCCGAGGACGAGGTCGTGGCACTGGCCGTGGTCGTGGCCAAGGCCAAGATCTACCTCCCCACCGCTTGACCAACCCTCCATGGCTCAAGTGATGTTTCAGTGACGCTTGATTCTCAAGCCACCTTTCGCCGGTCGTGACCGGGACGAGAGCCGCACTTCCAAGTGGCGATTTCCTCCGTCTGAGGCCTCTCACGTTTGCCTTCGCAAATGAGCCCCTGAAGCGAGAAGATTGGCTCGGAGATCTTGAGAAAAAGCCGTCTCGCGCCTGCTCGAGAGGAAGACAAGGTGGACTTTGCCACCCACCAATCGCACGAGCCGCGCATTGCTTGGTGGGAAAATTACCTCATTGCCGAGAAATGTGAAAGTCGGAAGAACGGAAGAACCAGAAGTTGTAGCATCTACGGCAGGAGTTCCGCAAGATCCTGCTACCGAAGAAAGTGCTGAAGTACAACTGGAAGAGACTGAATCCGTTTGGCAGCCAATTCCGTGGGCTGAGTTCAAAACAGCTTTCAGAACCAACTTTGTGCCAGCCGGCACAATGAGGTTGAAGAAGAACGAATTCAGAGCTCTCAAGCAGGGCCAGTTATCTGTGAATGAGTACCTGACCAAGTTCAACCAGCTTGCCCGCTATGCCCCAATGACATAGCAGATGAGGAAGAGAAGATTGATCGCTTCGTTGAAGGAATGCGTGAAGATATGAGAGGTCAGCTCATCCTTCATGATTTCCCCAGCTTCCATCACTTGGTCAACAAGGCCATAGTGCTGGAAAATGAGAAAAAGATTGCGAAGTCGACCACAAAGGAAGATGGCATTTCAAGGGCCACAAAGCAACTTTCAAAGATCGGTTTTTGAGGCGGCTCGTCTTTGAGCGATTAGCGCCCGTCACCAAAGTTCCATTTCAAACTCCAACCGGCGCGATCGCAACCCGCGTCAAGTGAGAGTGTTTCCGCACTTCTTACTCCGTTAGGCGACTGCGTGATCAATCCGATAGCTCATCTTCGTTGTTTCAAGCTGTGGAGAAAAAGACATTTTGCCAATAGATGCCCTCGGCCGATCACCGGGAGGTTCAACGAGCCACACCAACTCAAGGGCAGACTTCAGTTGCAAGTAAGAGTCGTCAAACCTCGCAAGCATCAAGAGTTGTTTCCACGCCAAGCCAAAACCGAGGTCATGTCAATCATGTCACCGTCGAAGAAGCCCAAACAACTTCGAAGTAATGAGAGGTCGCCCTTATCTCGCTCAGGTAGCGAATCTCGGGTCGAGATTCCGTTTAAGGAGGGTAGGTTTTGTAACATCCCGTTTTTTATGCATTTGAGATTTCAAAATCAAGTTTTGGATTTCAATTTTTAAAAATCAAGTTTGGCAGAAAATCTTTGGGGCAAAGGAATCAAATCTGGCAAAAGCATTGGAGTTCTACCTTGGTTCGCGTGTGCGCCTCTCTCCCTATCGCGCGCTTGCCTTCTTCCCCTTCGCGCGAGCCGCTGCTCCCTCTGGTCCCGTCCCCTCCGGCCGCGAGCACGCCTCCTCCCCGTCCGATCCCTCGCGCCTCCCTTGGCCAATCGTCGGCTGCTTGCCCGCCCGTCCCCTCACCGCCCGCTGCGCTTAATCGCCTCTGCCGGCGCGCCTCGGGACAGCGCAGGCGCCCGAGCTCCTCTCCTCCTCTCCTCGCCTCCACCGGCTATAAAAGCCGAGCCATCCCTCCTCTTCTCCTTCCTCCCTCGCCCCTTCACCTCCCGCTCAGTGCCGTCGCCTCCTCGCCTCGGTCTCCTTCTTGGCTCGGCCCGCCCGCCTCGGTCTCCGCCTCGTCGCGGCCGGTTCTTCCCCGCCTCCGGCCTCCTCCTCCAGCTCCCGCCGCCGCCCTCGCCCAAGCTCCCTCCTCCCCCGCCCGCTCCCTCTCTCCCCCCTCGCTTTCTCCGCGCGTCGGGAAGACGGAGCGACGCGGCCGAAGCGTCGCCGTTTTTTTTAACCGCGCCGTCGTCATCGCCGGCTGACAGGTGGGCCCGCCCTGCTATAGTGCCGCTGACAAGTGGGCCCCCCGGCGCTGTGTTGTAGACCCGTGGGCCGGCGCGCGTGGACCCGGTCCACAAGCACAGTGCCGTGGACCGCGCTCCGTGCGTGCCACGTGTCGGCGCGGGATTTTTCCTGGTTTTTCCAATTTTCTGTTTAATTGAAAAATAGTTTAAAAGCTTCAAAATTTATATCTTTTTCTGTATAACTCCAAAAATTGTGAAACCAGTTTCTAAAATTTTCTAAAATCAAGATCTTGCTAATGGCACTGGTCTTGTTTATTTTGGGGTTTATTTATTATGAGTTTGGTATTTATTTGCTCTCTTTGCCGTTGTGTCTTTTTCCGGTACTTTCGTCCGATTAGGGTTCGAAGACGCCGGAGACCTCCACTTCGACCAAGCTCAAGATTTCCAGGACCCCTCTGCCTTTAGCCAAGGCGAGTCAATGCTTTGATCATTCTGAACCTACATTTTATGCAAACTATGTTTATTTAAAATAGCAAAGTTGCATGCTCTAGTTTTGTAAACAATGTTATGTTAAAGCTTAAGGTAGTTAAATACCCATTTGTTGATTAATTACTTATTAAGCCATCCTTTGATAATTGAATCCAGTATTCCTTGTCACCCTAGTAATTATATGGTAATACTAGTATAGGTTGTACTTAAGCGACATGCTAGTCTTGCTTAAATCTGGGACAATAAATGTCCCGATCATCATCCTTTAAACATGAAAAATGGTTTTGGGCAGTCATTGGATGTAGATGACTGGTGTGTTGCGTTAATTGGTTTTCCTCCCCAAAACCCTAAACAACTTGCTAGTACCACATCTGGACGGATGGAAAGAATGGTGGGTGCGGACGTAGTACGAGAATGGTTGGTATGTGGTATGAACTATCCGGATGAATTAAGGACTTAATCTTGTCATGACCTCCTGTGTAAAACAAGTACAACCGCAAGTCTGCAAAGTGCAACTTGGCCTAGTAAAATTATTGAACCCTGGATGAAATCTCACAACTGGTGTTTAGAAGTGTGCAAGCGGCAGGACGTATGCTGGCTTGAATGGGACACCGAACACGGTGAAGTTATCAGCTGCGCTAGTCACTGTGGTCGGGGCCAGCTTTGCTAGTCGTTGTGGTAAGCATCCCGCACAACTTATGGAATTGGCCATAGGGGTGAGATGACGGAAGGGCAAGGTAGTTTGAAGCGTTCTTGTGACGATCGCTCAACTACATGACTAAGGAATCATGTGGAGAAAGCGAGTATGATTATCTCTTGTGGAGTACAGTGTACAACCTCTGCGAGTCTAAAGCTGTTTTAAGCACCGCGCCTTCGGTCAAAGGCAGACATGGGAACTTAACCTGAGTTAGTTCTATTTCAAAAATCTTGTGGGTGGAATGGAAATGTGTTGGGCTCATCCAGCCCTTATTTTGGATTTTTCCTGGGTTTCCATACCCAGTGTTGATAATCGGTGGACGTAACCGTTATCAAAATTAAGCATAAGGTGGAGGTAACCTTCGCTGTTATTTAATATTGCACTTAATCTCTTTAATAAAAATGCAATTTGTTTAAAATGCTAAGTCATCAGGATTTGTACTTATGATAATTGAAAATGTTGCTTTAGCAAATAAAAGAACCTGAGCCATCCTTGTTAAGCCTTGCATGTATACTATTGCATACTGTGTGTTGGCTCGCGAGCACGGTAGTTGTGCTCACTCTCGCTCCTCCCCCAAACCCCCAGATGATATGGAGCAAGGAGACTACGCGTACTACGAGGAACCAGATGTCTGAAGACCCAGGAGTTCTTGAAGCGTAGTATAGTCCTTAGTTGTTCTAATCTCGCCCCAGTCTAGCTGACTCCGCTGGTACCTAGGTGCATCCTATATTATCTGAGTTTTCGGGTAATATCGGATGTACACAGGTTTCCCCAGTCACTTGCCTGTGGAAAGATGTGCCCTCACCCCTTTTTGCTTCCGTTGTCGTTTCCGCTACTTTTGTGATGTAATCATTTGGCTTGTTCGGCCCTTATTGTAAAACTTTACCCGATGCGGTCTATGTAAACTCTGATGTGTTAAATTAATGAATGGTATGGTTTTACGCCATGTACGAAATGATTTAGTGTTGTATCTGTGAGTGCTATCTACTGATCCAGAGAATAGCACAGTTATTCGCAGAGAATTCGGGATTAGAAAATCCGGGTCCTACACAATAGGACACGCTGTGGAAATAGGACGTCAATGACCAATATTGGTTTCTCAATTACCTGTTTCTGGAAGGACATGAGCCTATCTGGCTACAGCAACAGAACAAGTGGTTTTCCAAGCAACTTCGATAGGAAATAGCACGAAGAATCACCAGGAGTGGCAGTAAACACAACGAGTACCACATCCCGGAATTGCCTAAATAAGGCATCCACAATTCGAATTACTGGTATAAGTTGTAAGAGATCACAAACTGAATCGTACGATATAAATCAAAAGGAAATTAGCAACGCTTCATATAAGAGAAACACCGCAAGCATACCTATGACTCTGCGTGGCTCGAAAGCCTAATACAACCTTCCTCAAGCTATGTATAGATGGACCTACGACGGTAGCAGTAGAGGTCGGATGTTTACAGTCCCTTGTATCATCATCAATAAAAGGGTTATGATCTGTACATGAGCATATGGAATCTGTTCCACATTTCGACCCCAATATAATTAGACACTTGGAAAGATGTAAATAATCCATCATACGTGTGAAGGAAAAAGGTATTATCATTGATATAACAAAAGCATAAATGAACCACACGTACAACTAAATCGCAAGTATACAACCACAATCTATCTTCTGAAATGCAAAACCCAGCGTGAACATATTAAATCTAAGGTAAGCACAAACAATAAAAGCACCAAAGGGGTCGCAAATTTGAACATTCACGCATAATCCGCAGTTATACACCTAAATCAACCATGCATAAAAAAATCTGTTTGCAGAATAACACACATCTTAAAATTCCAATCGAACACTACCTTCTGAATCTTCAACATAGACTGACCATAAAAAGAGATACCGGAGTATCCTGAAAAGTTGAACCCGAGCAAACTCTCTGCACATGAAGCAGGTTAACAACATGAGACCTATAATTGGACGTAGACAGAACGCTAGGCTGTTTTGATCTGAAGTTGTCGGCATAGGCAGGAGGAATGAACTGTAGTAACCGAACCTAGTGATGCTCCTGGACTTTAGATCCTATGTACGTGTAGCTTAAAAAGAGAGTCAAAAAAACAGCACAGATGGTAAGAACACACGACCTGTAATCCGACGCAGATTCAGAGGCTGGGGCGTATGAAACAGCAAGTCGATCTGCAGACCTAGTAAAAACAACAAAAAACCGTAAGACAGTAGAACCTTGAAAACTGGCAACGCTACTGCCAACCAGCAAGCAACGAAATTACCTGGAAAAATGATCGTGGCGGACTAAATGAGTGATTCAGAACTGGTGGGCCAATCATTCGACCAACACAATCTGCGATAACATAAAAATCAGTAGGACCAGAAGACCCGAAATTGAAAGCGTTTACGACAATCAGCAAGCAACGGAATTACCTGGAAAAGCGGGCGTGATGGACAAATTGAACGCATTAGAGGTAGCGCTCCATTTGGCCGAACAAACAATCTGCAGCATAACATAGAAATCATCAGGTTCTGAAGCACAAAAACCTAAATAATTCGTGCGAACCGAAGACGACGAACGTAGGACATTCCGAAGAACAGGCACAGGAAAGACAAGGGGTAGAATTCATGTCGGTCATATGATATAGCAATCTGAGTACTTTAAGCACTCCCATGGGTGGTGGCACTACGTACGTCCACGGGCTCTCTACCCTTTCTATCGTTGCATCTCTGTTCTCTCTTCTACCATCCAAAACACACCAGTCTCTTTAACCACTCTTCCGTTACTACTCTTTTCCTCTTTTTGACATCGCCATCATGTCAACGCCATTTGACCTCTGAGAAAATGGAGAAAAATCAAGAGAAATACGTGCCAAAAAAAACATAGAAAATTCGGAACAGAATCAAAGAAAAATACTAGAAAATCCTGAAAATAAGGCATAACTTTTGAACGAAAGCTCTAAAATTTAACAAAAAAGTTTGAGTATGTTACGCAAAAGCTAAGGAAGATTGAAAAGTTTCCCTAGTGTAAACTTTTTTTTATGACATTTCCCTAGTGTAATAATTTTTTGCAAAATTTTAAAATTTTTGTTTCAGGAAATCATCTTGCATTTTTGTTAATTTGATGAAAATTCTCCATGATTTTCTTGTATTTCTCTAGATTTTTTTATTTACTGTGATTGTTTGATATTTTTCTTGATGGTCAAGCGGCATTGACCGAACGACAATGGCTAAAGAGAAATGCAGCAACGAAAGAGTGGCAAAACAGAGAAGTGCAATTTTTGAATGGAGAAGAGAGAACAGGGTCGCAGCAAGTGCCAAAAAGAATTTTTCTCTTCTTATTGTTTTGCTATCTGTGGCTTGTTGTTCTTTTGATTTGGTTCGACAGTAACAACAAAACAAACCTTCCCGCAACACAAATGGTAAATCCTTATACTAATAGTATATTATGAACAAAGAATGGACCCAATTTAAATGATAGAGTATATAAAACAAGAGAGCTACAAGCCCACAGTCCCGTTGGGAGAGCTCCCAACGGGATAGGTTCCAACCGTTAGATCATGTAATCAAATGACTACACCTTCTGCTCGAGTTTGTCCTTCTGTGTGACTGCTTTTGTGCAACCTCTTCAACGGGATAGCATGCCGGATAGGTTCCCGCATCCTCTTCTGTCCGCTCCCATCGCTCATCTCCTTTCGCGAAACCACGTCGAGGGCTACCTACTTGCACAAAACCTCACTGCCGTCCTCAGGGGCGGAGCTACAGGGTGGTCCCTGTGGGCCGCGAACCACCCTGAGTTTTGGCCCAAAGTCCATTAGCGATTCATATTTGCTTGGGTAACCGTAACTACTCAAGACACTATTAGGTCCTTAAGCCCCACTTTGCTTGGGCTGCCAGATGAAAAAAAAATAAACATTCGTATTAGTTTTGAAGGTGGAAAGAAACATTCCTTGATTCTTTATTATCCAGATTCTGTCCTATTTCTTTTTCTATCTATATCTCAATTGATTAAGCCCTAAATTGGAGTACATGCCCGACAGCTATTCAGTTAACTTCACGGGCTCACAGCAACTCGCAACTTGCAAAAGCACAAAGCCACGGTGATGCAGTGCGAGAAATAAATTAGTTTTTATTTCATCTTAACTAATTTAAGATTCTATTGTACTAGTGGAATGATTAATTGAAACATTATATCATTAATTTTGGGGTTGTTTACTTCTCTTGCAGATTTGTTAAAAAATGAAGAGGAGTAGTGATATTGCCTCTCTTTTCCAAAAATACGAGTCAAAGAAGAAGGCTTCTTCTCAATATCCTTTAAGTGGCTCTTCTTTGTTCGGAAGAGCGAATTGAAGAACAAGATGGACCATATCAAATTGAAGAACAACAAGATAGACCAGATCAAGATAGAGTGGTTGAAGAAAATGTAACTCCAACTCCAATGCCTCCAAGTCCACCTCCGGTTGCCCAGAAAGAACCAATTTATGATATCAGTCGGCTTCCACTTGATCCGGGGGCAAGACAACCCATTGCAAATTATCCGGTCAATGATCAAGATGCGATTCGACGATCATATATTATTAAAGGTCCATTCAACCTTATGCACATGATTTTGAAAGTAGAAAAATTGGAAATAGGGATCGACAATTCAATCCCATATGGTTTTATAAATTTCCTTGGATTGAATATAGTGTCAAGAAGGAAGCGACATTTTGCTTTGTGTGCTACTTGTTTGGAAGGGGAAAAGTAAGAAATCGCATTTGTTGAAGGTGGTTGGAGAAATTGGAATAGAAATGATGCACTTGATTTACATGTGGGTGGTGTAACAAGTGCTCACAACGACTCAAGAAAGATATAACTTATTTATTACTCCCCATAGAGCAATCGATGATAAAATTGTGAAGGTGGATAATGAGGCGGCGTCTCTACAAGATCAAAGTTGACTTATTCACTTAGATGTTTGAGGTTTCTTTTGCAGCAAGGGTTAGCATTCCGTGGGCATGATGAAAGTGAAGAGTCTAGCAACAGAGGAAACTTCATTGAGCTTTTGAAGTGGCTTGCAGCAAATAATGAAGAGGTGGACAAGTTCGTATTGAAGAATGCTCCGGTAATTGCACTTTGACTAGCCGGACATACAAAAGAAATTATTCAATCTTTGTGCAATGGAGACTAGAGATCAAATCATTAAGGAAATTGGTGAAGATCACTATACAATTTTAGCTGATGAGTCTAGTGATGTCTCTCATAAGGAACAACTAGCCCTTTGCTTGCGTTATGTTGATAAATCAGGAAGGCCGTGTGAGCGGTTTCTTGGAATTGTTCATGTAGATGATACTACTTCATCATCACTTAATGAAGCAATTCAATCATTACTAGTTAGTCATGGTTTGACTATAACTCAAATCCGTGGTCAAGGCTACGATGGGGCTAGTAACATGAAAGGAGAGATTAAAGGGCTGAAAACCTTGATTATGAAGGAATCACCATCTGCTTATTATGTTCACTGTTTTGCACATCAACTCCAATTGGTTCTTGTTGCTGTTGCCAAAGATAATGATGATTGTGTGTGGCTTTTTGATCGAGTATCCCTCTTGCTAAATATTGTTGGTAGTTCTTGTAAGCGTCATGGCATGCTTCGACATCACCAATATGCCAATGTCATGAAAGCACTTGAGTGTGGTATACTAGAATCTGGAAGTGGGTTAAATCAAGAGATGGGGCTGCCTAGACCTGGTGACACTCGGTGGGGCTCTCATTATAAAACTGTGGTCAACATGATTGCTATGTATCCCACAATTCGCGATGTACTCATAGCTCTTGGACAAGATACTTCACAAAGGGGTGGATGGCCAAAAATACATACTATGGTTGGAGTGTTTGAGTCATTTGATTTTATTTTCAGTGCTCATTTGATGCTTGACATTCTTGGACATACAAATGAATTGTCTGAGTGTTTGCAAAGAAAAGACCAAGATATCCTTAATGCAATGTCACTTGTCCGTTTGGCAAAGAGTAAAATGCAGCAAATGAGGTCTGAAGGGTGGGTTTCATTTCTTCAAAGGGTAACAATATTTTGCAACAAATATGGCATTCAAGTTCTGCAATGGAACATAATTATGTGCCATATGGAAGATCAAGACGTTTTGCTCGGGACCAAACAAATGATGATCACTTAAGAGAAGTATATATTGGAGTCATTGATAAAATTAGTCAAGAGCTTGTGATCGGTTTGATGAGGTAAATATGGAGTTGCTTACTTGTATGGTGCTTTGAATCCAGCAGATTCCTTCGCTTCTTTTGATGCAAACAAGGTACATAGACTTGCTAAATTTTACCTAATGATTTTTCAAGCTCGACTTGCTAAGACTCGATTTGCAACTTGAAACTTTTATTGATGACATGAGGAAAGATGAAATGTTCAAAGGCCTAAACAATCTTGTTGATCTCTCGATAAAACTTGTTGAAACAAAGAGGGATAAAGTTTATCATTGGGTCTATTTACTTATCAAATTGGTATTGCTTCTTAGGTAGCTCTGCAAGTGTTGAAAGAATATTTTACGCAATGACCTTTATCAAGAATAAGTTGAGAAATAAGATGGGTGATAGCCTTCTCGATGATTGTCTAGTGACTTTTATTGAGCGGGATATCTTCTTACAATTGAGTGAAGAAGAGATCATCAACACTTTCATGGCTATTAGAAGGCGAAGGCCTGACAAGAAGAAGAAGTAGTGACATATTCTTCTTCAACTATTATAGGTATGTAATATTTCGATCAATTCTACGTTAAGAAAGCCATACTCGTCTATTTTATGAACTCTATATGTCCTTTTTTCCTTAATTGTGTTTTGTAATTCATATACTTGTGTACTGACAAGTTAAATTTATAGCGGTTAAAAAAATTTAGACAATGGACCACCGTAGCTACAAATCCTGGCTACGCCACTGGCCGTCCTCCGTTGCATGTGCATGAGAACGTGGGTGGAAGCTCCTCACCATCCTCCGTGCATAGGGTGAAGCTCCTCACCAGACTCCACCTGTCGCCTCCTCTCGCAAAGCCTCTCAAACTTGCAGTTTCAAAATATTCATGAAGTTTCAAACTTAAAGTTTCATGAGGTTTTCAGATGCTGAAACTTGTTGTTTCAAAAAGTTTCATGAATTTTCAAAATTGAAACTTGAAGAAGTTTCATGAACTCTCAAAACTCAAACTTTTAGTTTCAAAAGATTCGTGAAGTTTCATGAGGTTTTAGATGCTGAAACTTGTTGTTTCAAAAAGTTTCATGAAGTTTCAAAATTAAAACTTGAAGAAGTGTCATGGAGTCTCAAAACTCAAACTTATAGTTAAAGTTTCATGAAGTTTCAAAATTGAAACTTGAGGTTTCACAACTAAAACTTGTAGTTTCAAAAATGGATTTCAACAAAAATCAAGTTTCAGAAGTGAATTCAAAAGGGATCGTTTTTTTTAACAAAAAACAAGTCTTAGAACTGATCTCAAAATGGATTGAAAAAGTTTCAATAAAAATCAAGCTCACGAAGGTTTTCGAACCATTGCCTCCACACGCGCGCCTGGATTGCGCCCACCATCACTCGTGCCTATTTGTAGCCAAACTCTTGCCTGCGCTCCACCTCCACGTGCGCCAACTCCCAGATGGAATGGCCTACCCAGGGTGCCTCCTTCGTGCTAGCTTGCGTACTGCTCGTGCGCCGCGCACTGTGTTAGCTTAGGCCCTCCACCACAAGGCCATGCACACGCTCGCTGCCATCCAAGGGACCGAATCGAGGTTGCTCAGTGTTATATATGCCACCACCGGCGCTCGACGTGGAGAGAGCAGAGAGAATGAGTTGAAATTTTTAGGAGCGGAGCTTCATGAAGAGTCTCGTTGGTGGTGGAGATGGTACCCGTTTGGATAAGATTAGGGAAAGGAGGTTCATCGAACGGCTTCCATGAGATGCATCGGATGGTGATTTCTTATCCCGTCGGTTGGAGAAAGAACAATATAGCGTTCTTTAGTATTTCTCGTAAAACAATCTACTTTTCTTTCTGGGGACAAATTAACATATATGATCCCAAGAAGAAAAAAAAAATACACAAATAATGTATGGTGGTACATGGGCAGGTGTTTGCACCCTCAGTAGTGCTTATTACACAACGAAGTGATACACAGTTTCGCATGCAATATGTAGTACTTCGCAGATTCCGGCGCTGCAGCAGCGCAACAACTGCAGCCTCGACGGGTCACCGCGGAAGATGAGGCGGCTATAGGCTATAGCTCGTCGCTGCAGGTGAGGGCCTCCACCTCCATCCTGAACCTGTGGACGGAGTCTCGAGAGGCAAGCGGACCGGCACCACCGTCTCCTCCTCGCCTTTGCCGTTCTTGCGCCGCAGGAAGTAAGACGGCCTCGCCTCTCCCCACCCATAGTCGACGTTGTTGAACCCGGCACGGCTGAGGTCCGACACGATCAGCGTGCGCACGCGCGCGAACAGCGGCCGCCCCTCCAGTGCCATCAGTGTTATGAGTAATTTCCCTGCACCACATGCATGTTTACTTGTTGTTCCTAGTTGCACGTTCTCAGGTTTTTCTAGTTGCACGTTCTCAGTTTTCTTAGTTGCATGCTCTCTGTTTTACAGCTGCACGTTTCTGATAGAACTGGTCCTCCGGATCGTGATTGATTCAGAGTTAGATTCGGATCCTCAACTGCATGTAACTAACTCCCATGTATACAGTATGAATAAAAGGAATGAAAACAGAAAAGCCGCTGGTTGTTGTGCGGCACAAAACGAGTGCATGTTCCTCTGTTTGTTCTCTGAACATTTTCTGAAGAAGTTCAATTAACTGTTCATCACCCGACACAAATTTCAGAGGAACTGAGAGCAGATTTCTAACAAATGGTATCAGAGCGGTACTATGGATCCTGTGATGATGCCGCGGGGTGCAAGATCGGCGTCACCTCCTTCCACAAGGTCCATCGGCGCTAGTGGGCGCCACACGGTGGTCCTCGGCAATGGCCAAGATGTGGTAGCGCAGACGGCGCCAAAGGAGGCCGACGTAACGTTGCGCTACCCGTTCTCACGCGCACCAACTACAATGACTGGGCACTCTTGATGAGGGTTAATCTACAAGCTCGGGGAGTCTGGGAGGCGGTTGACCCGGGCGGAGATGAGTACCGGTTGGATCGGATCGCTGGCCGCCATTCTTCAAGCCGTGCCGCCGGAGATGCTAGCGTCGTTCTTGTGAGTCTGACCAGGCTTGTGAATGATATTCGCACTCTCGGTGACTCTTTGGAAGAAGAAAAGGTGGTCAAGAAGTTCTTGCGAGTGGTTCCAGAGAAGTACTCTCAAGTGGCCATCTCCATTGAACAACTTCTTGATCTCAGCTCCATGACCACTGAAGAACTTACTGGGCAGTTCAAAGCTGTTGAAGACAGGTTTGTAGTTAGTGGTGGAGGAGAAGGTGGAGGTCGTCTCCTTCTAACGGAAGAAGAATGGTTGGCACTGTCCAAGAGCAAGCCACCCAATGCGTCCAAGGTAGTTAGAATCGCGATCCTACTCTTAAGAGTCTTACGATTTTACGAACCTACGACAGCCTGTCGATCCTACTCGTAGAGACTTAGGGCAAAAAAAATTGTATTTTTTTTAGATGCAAGGCTTTGTTGATATTTTGTTTTAGAACAAAATTTGTTGATATTAATTTTTTAGAATGAAACTATAAATAAACAAGGAGCATGCAAAATATTATATCAGTGTGGTAATGTTGTTCTCTTGCTTTTCAGAACTATATCACCCATCATGTCAGACCATTATGCTTTTCTGTTGTGTGATAAGAAGTGTTTTTGCCCCCCTTTTGGTAATAAGTAAGTGGTAAACTTATAAGAATCATACAAACTTATAATATAGATGTTAAATATGTGTATTTTTATAAATTCATAGAATTGCCGATTCAACGATTCGATACTACGATTCGATCCTACTGGAGGCAAATTGTTCCGACTCGAGATCTCGACTCTAACTACCTTGAATGTGTCATCCTCATCTGGCATCAAGGCTCTAGGGTCAGGACGTGGTCAAAATCGTAGCAAGCTCACATACCAATCCAAGGGGAGCCCTAATGGCAAAGAGGCTCCGGGAGGAAGACGTGACAAAACAAAGGTAAAATGCTTCAATTGTAATAATTTTGGGCATTTTGCAAAGGAGTGTCGCAAACCCCAACGGGAATGGAAGGAGCAGGCGCACGTTGTGCAGGCTCAGGAGGAGGAGCCAACACTTCTCACGGTGGAGGTGCGCAACCCTTCGGAGGATCTGCAGGTGGAGGCGACCGACATAATCCTCAACGAGATCCATGCGCAAGTGAACCTTGGGCGTGAGGACGACGACCATGAAAACTCCTGGTATCTTGATAACGAAGCTACGAATTGTATGAATGGCTCCAAGGACAGCTTCACCGAATTAGACACCACGGTCAGAGGTTCAATGAAATTTGGACATGGGTCCGTCGTCGATATTTGTGGAAGAGGGTCAGTGGTGTTGTAACGTTCCGTTTTCGGACGGCAATTAGAAATTACTATTTGGTTTACGTTTTTCATTCGTATTTTCAATTTGGCTTATAATCCCAAATTCTCCTAGCTTCTTTTAAAGCTCGGGTTTGTGCTTCAAACCTCTTTGTAAATTCTCGTTTCAAAATTTGAGTTGAATCTCCATCTTCAAATTGTGGGCCTTCTCAAATTCCTACCCCCTCTTTTTCCCTGGGCTTAGCCCAATTTTCCCCCTTGGGTCGGCCCATCTTCCCCGACCCGTTTCCCTCCTGGCACACCCCGCTTCTCCTCTCGGCCTGCCTCTCGGCCCAGCCGAGCACCCGGTGTCCCCCCGGCCTTCGGCCCAACTGCGCCCGGTCTATCTTCCCCCCTCCTTCTCTCTCCTCCCCCGGTCGCTCCGCCCGGTTCATCCGCCTCCTCCTCTCCCGGCTTTCCCCCGGCCCCCCTTCTCCCTTGCTTCCTCCGACTTGATGCTGCTCGCCGCGTCCCCCTCCGTGGCGGCCTGTGCTCGCCGCTTCTCTCGCCGCACTCGCTGCCACCTGCCTCCTGTCTCAGCAGCGGCCGTTTCGCCGACCAGCGCCGCCCTCTCTGTCACCGCTCCATCGCATTCGCTGGCTCGACCCCTTCGCCATAAACCTCACCGCACCCCTCCTTCTTCCCCACTCCCTTCCTCTCCCTCGGCCGACAAAGACAAGGCTCCACAGCTTATCCGTCCCGCCGCTCGATGACTCTCGGCCGGCCGACCCCACCGCCAGCTTCCCCTCGCCACCGAGATCCTCCTCCACCCCTCCATTCCCCCTCGCCGCCACCGAAAGACCTTCCCGCCGAGCCCCTTCTCTCCAACCTCCGCGCGCCGGTTGGTCGCCTCGCCATCCTCTGCGCCCGCCGACCGCCTGCTGCTTCCCCTCACTCCCTGCAGACTCACGCGCCTCGGTTGCCTCCGCGTCGCTCCATCGCGGATTCCCCATCGCCTCGTGCATTGCCGCTTCGCCGCCCCCGCTTTGCGTGTTCGCCTCCCGGTGGCACCGCCACCGCCAGTGGGACCGCCGCCCTCTCGGGATCCCATTCCACTCCTCCGCTGGCCTCCTTGCCCTTCCCCGCGCTGGCAGATGGTAACTGTTTGCGAGAGACAACATATATGTTGGGAATAAATATTTATAGAGATAGATCAAGAAGGCTAATTGGATTAAACCAAAGTACTTATATTGATAACGTGTTGAATCGGTTCAGCATGCAGGATGCAAAGAAAGAGTTCTTGCCTATGTCATATGGCATAAGTCTTAGCAAGAGTCAGTGTCCTTCGACCACTGATGAGCGAGATTGTATGAATAGTATTCCAGATGCTTCGTCCATTGGATCTATTATGTATGCCATGATTTGTACCCGACTAGATGTATCATATTGTAACACCCCAGCCCAACACTGAGCCTAGAATGCCACCACACTACTCTTTAAACTAATAATTATCGACACACTATAAAATTACAGCAAGGAAAACAATGATAATCATATCAATGGACCACAAAAAGGACATGCATAATTATGGTTCAAGCGATAATAAATAATCAAGTGGAATAAAACCAGATAACTAGTCCAAAATAGCATCAACCAATGAATCCAAATTAATAAAGCAAATAGTCTAGTCCAAATGATGTCCTAAACTTTATTCAACCTCTAACATGTCCAATGGTAATCCAATATTGAATGAAAAGATTATTATGGCGAATGATCATGTGTTGTCCATGTGCTCTACTCGCTCTCAGTTACGGCATCCTCGAAGATCACCTAAAGACAACAATAGAGCAAGGGTGAGTCCACGACTCAGCAAACACATCCATAAACAACGAACAATCATAAATCAACAGCATTCAATAACTTCATTATCATCACAGGTACTTCTATTTGATTCACATCCATTAATCTCATGTATCAATGCAAATCTAATCTACATGTCCACATGCACTTCTTTCGCAGATACGGTATAGCATGAGTGAATGCTCGCGACAACATTCACTCTCAAGCCCGTTCCTCCATAAGGATCGGGGACCTCCTCCACTCCCGTGGAGTTGTGATCATTCATGATCACCTACTCATATGCAAAGATGCTTATGAATGCAAACATGCAAACTCCATCATAAACATCATATCCAACTTTTCATCATGCTTGTCAACAAAGATATAAACATACCAATTATTTGTTTGCAATTAAACAAAATAAAAGCACAACAATAATGGTAATAGAAGATAAAGAAAACAGTGATCAATCATTGATCGCTGTCTACCATGCACTTGCCTTTACTAGTTGCGACGCACGATTTGGCTAGCAGATGGCAACAAGCACGACGCCTCTCCTATATTAAATACACAAACTTCAATACAATTTACAGCAACAAGAATAACAATCAATATACTTTGCTCCTACCCGTCCCCAAATATACCACGTTACGCCGGTACCGAATAGTTACCCGTTGCTGTCTTAGTACTAAAACGAACGTAACTTTTGACTCGAAAGTCCGATCACCACAAACCACCCCATTATGGACTCTTCATAAAATTATCCACATTTTCTTAGATTACACAATCTTCTAATTAAATCATCTAACCCTCCGTATTTAGCCCAGAAAGCCGATCTGTCCGCTTCGGAACAGCAGTCTTACTAAATTCATAACTTTTGTTTTACTCAACCAAAATTCGCGTTCTCAGATTCTACAGAACCATTGGACAATTATCTACAACTTTCATGTAGATCAAAAACTCTAATTAAGCTATTTATTATTTTTAATCTACAGTCTACCAAAACAGCGCCGAAAGACGACAACCGTAAAAACAGCGGTCTTCCGAAAATCATAACTCGAAATCTACTTGTCCGATCGACATGATAAAATATGCTATAGAAAGATATCGAAATTATCTACAATTAACTAGTAGATGAGATTTCCAAAATTTGCCACTAAGATACCCGAATAAATCGTACAACGGAACGGCAGGTTAAACAAACTCATTAATCGGCCTCTCTATTAGAAAACTATAAAACCTCACTAATTATTCTAGATTATAATCTCTAATTAATCTAGAAAAACAGAGGTAGTACACTGTGCAGCAGAGGGGAAAAATACCAGGATCCACTGGCCGGAAAATGCAGCCGCAGCAAGACTTCTAAGCTGATCGGCGGGAATGGAAAATCTGTGACTTTGCTCATTACCGGGCAACAATGGCAATGGCAAGCTGGCAGCAAGCGCCACGCAAGAAGGTAGTCAATGGGCGGCCGAAGCAACACTCGGCGGCGGCAAGATCCAGTATGAGGATTAGCAAGACACGGCAGCAGAGCGGCAATCGGCACGCAAGGAACGCAGCGATAAACCACGCAAGACAGAGGATCGGATTTTGTTCCGGTAAAATAAATAAGCGACCAAGCGGCCAAGAAGAAGACACGGCAACCGCACAAAGAAGAAATTTTTTTCGCGGCGTGGCGCAAGTCTCGAGGAAAGAAAAAGAAGGCGGCAAAGAAGGCACTGAGAATTTGGTCATGGCAACGCGAAAAATTGTTGCGGCGGCGGATGGAAAATAAAAGAAAAAGCTAGGGTTTCTAAAATTTCCACCGTCTATTTATATAGCTCATAAAAATTCTGAATTATCCTATTTCCATGTATACTAAATTCTTTAATTACGCACAAGCCCTAAATTCTTTAACTAATTAATTTATTATTAGTATTGCTATTATTATTATTTTCAGAATATTACATTCTACCCTCCTTAACGGAATTCGACCCCGAATTCTACATCGCCGCTCTACTCAAAGAAAAACTGCACAGCTGAAATAAACAACAAAATGACACGTACCCGACGTGAACAACTCCGGGTATTGCTCGCGCATGCGAGACTCCAACTCCCAAGTCGCCTCTCTCTCAGAATGATGCATCCACAGCACCTTGACGTATACCAACGTCTTGTGCCTCAGCACTCGCTCCGACCTCTCCAAAATGCGCGCCGGACGCGACTCAACTGTAAGGTCTTGCTCAATAGTCAACGGCTCTAATGAAATCTTATGCTCTGGATCTCTCAAAAACTTTCTCAGCATCGAGACGTGGAACACATTGTGAATTCCACGCATGGACTCAGGCAGGTCCAGGCGGTAGGCTAACTTTCCAATTCTTGCAATAATCGAGAACGGTCCAACGTACCTCGGGCTAAGCTTTCCTTTGGTACCGAACCGAACAATACCTTTAGTGGGCGACACTCTCAAGAGCACCTGGTCACCCACCGCAAACTCCAAGTCACGCCTCAAATCAAAGATAACTTTTTCGTCTACTCGAGTCGCTAATGATTCTCGCCTCACCATGGCCACACGCTCAACGGTCTTGAATCGGTCCGGACCCAAATCGACTTCTCTCCAATCGCATCCCAACAAAGCGGCGATCCGCACTTCCGCCCATAGAGAACCTCAAATGGCGCGGCTCTAATATCGAATGGTAACTATTATTATAAGCAAACTCGCAAGTGGCAATGGTCCTCCCAACTACCCTTCCAAGATAGAACACAAGATCGCAACATGTCCTCCAAAGTCCGAATAGTCCGCTCTGACCGCCCATCATGCGTGGGTGAAAAGCAGACTCAAAGTGAGTGTGTGCCCAATGCACTCGCAGACTCTCCCGAACTTGCGAGACAAACTTCGTCTCGTCGTAAATGATGGTCTTTGGCACACCATGCGTCTCACTATTTCACGCACATATATAGGAGCTAGATCACTCATTGAATTTGTCGTGCGAATAGGAATGAAGTCTGTGAGACTTCTGAATCGATCCACCACTACCCAAACTGCATCTTTCCCTCGTGGCGAACGAGGCAACGCCACCACAAAGTCCATAGAGATATCATCCCAAGGCCACTGGGGTACCTCCAAAGGTTGCAACAACCCTGCAGGACGCTTGTGCTCAGCTTTCACTTGCTGACAAACACCACAAGAAGCCACATAGTTAGCAATGTCCACCTTCATTCTTTTCCACCAAAAATTATGTTTCAGATCTCGATACATCTTAGTCTCACCAGGGATGACCGTGTACGGAGTGCGATGTGCCTCCCTCAAAATATCATCTTTGACCTCCGCCTTTTGTGGCACGCAAAGGCGGCCTTTAAACCTCAAAGTACCAAAATCATCCATGCTAAAATCACCCTCTTTGCCTTCATCCAGACGCTTCCTAACCTCCTGTAATAACCGGTCACTCTGTTGTGCTTCAACATGTGATGTGCCCGCATAACAAAAAGATATTCCCATGCGATCAAAATCAGCAATGAGGCAATCTAGAGTAGCAGGAGTCGCCTTGCGACTAAGAGCATCTGCAACAACATTGGCCTTGCCTGGATGATACTGAATAGTAAGATCGTAGTCCTTGATCAACTCCAACCACCTCCTTTGCCTCAAATTCAGATCCTTCTGAGTGAAGATATATTTGAGACTCTTGTGATCTGTGAAAATATCACAAGGCTCGCCGTATAGATAATGCCTCCAAATCTTGAGAGCAAAAACAACCGCAGCCAACTCCAAATCATGAGTGGGATAATTCTGCTCGTGCTTCTTTAACTTTCTTGACGCATAAGCAATTACCTTACCGTCTTGCATGAGAACACAGCCAAGACCCACTCGAGACGCATCTGAAAAGACTGTGAATCGCTTCCCTGGCTCGGGAAGAGTGAGAATAGGAGAGGTCACCAACCTGTCCTTCAAAATGCAAAAACTGCGCTCACACTCATCGGTCCACTGGAATCTCACACCTTTCTGAGTAAGCTGAGACATCGGTTTGGCGATGATAGAGAAATCCTGCACAAAACGCCGATAATAACCAGCCAAACCCAAGAAACTCCTCACCTCCTTCACACTAGTCGGCCTCTTCCAATCCACCACGGTAGAGACCTTGCTAGGATCAACAGCAATGCCCTGAGGGTTAATCACATGACCCAGAAAACCCACTTCTGAAATCCAGAACTCACACTTCTTCAACTTAGCATAGAACTTGTGCTCTCTCAACGTCTCTAAAACCAACCTCAAATGACGCTCATGATCCTCATTGGTCTTCGAATAGATAAGAATATCATCAATGAACACCACCACGAAGTCATCTAGATACTCGTGTAACATGTTGTTCATGGTTTCCATAAAAATAGCAGGTGCATTAGTCAATCCAAAGGACATAACTTTATACTCATAATGCCCATACCTGGTGGAGAAAGCTGTCTTCTCTACATCCTGCTCACGCACACGGATTTGATTATACCGATCGAGATCGATCTTGGAGAACACTTGAGCTCCATTCAACCGATCAAACAAGTCCTCAATGCGGGGCAATGGATACTTGTTCTTGATTGTGACCGCATTAAGCGCACGATAATCAATACACATGCGCCAACTCCCATCCTTCTTCTCTGTGAATAGAACAGGAGCTCCCCACGGCGATACACTACGCCTGATCAAACCTTTAGCCAACAAATCATCCAATTGCTTCTTCAACTCGTCCTGAAACGGACGTGCTAATCGATATGGAGACATCGAGATGGGACGAGTACCCGGAACAAGATCAATGCGAAACTCCACGTCTCGCGCAGGTGGCAAACCCGGAAGCTCAGCTGGGAACACATCTGGATAATCACTAACCACTGGAATCTCCTCGATCTGCGAAGCCACGCTCGGTTTCTCAGCAAGAGCTAAAGAAGCCGATTTCGCCTTTGCCGCGACGACCCGGAAGATCCGACCAACATCGAAAGAGAGCGCGGAGGCGCACTCCCCTGAAAAGTCAAAGTCTCTCCAGACGAGGTCTGCACAGAGACTGTTCTACAGAAACAGGATATCATGGCTCGATAAGAGTGCAACCAATCCATACCTAAGATAACATCGAACGGCTCCATTTGAATAACTATCAAATTCGCTGTGAACTTCTCCCCATCAATAATAATAGAACACCGGGACAAGCAGAGAGCTAGCAATAATACCCCGGAGAACTAACCAACACCGATCGAGAAATCCATCAGCATACTCAAGTTCGCTCTCCTAGCAAACGCCGTCGACACAAGCGAAAAGGTAGCCCTGAATCAAAAGGACTAAAGCATCAAACGAATCCACAAGCAAAGTACATCACCACGTCGGGACGGTCCACGGACTCACTGTGGGCATGGCGTACCTCGGTGGCGCCATGGCGAAGAAGACGACACTGGGCGGCGAGAGCCACAACAATCTCTTGTGGCGGTGCGAGTAAAGCGGTCGTGCAACTGAAGCGGTGCCGAAGGTGGCGGCCGCCGATAGTACCCACCGAGGCGCCCAAGTGAAGGAAATGGCATCATTGGAGGAGCGATCATCATCCGGAAAGATCCTCGAGCAGACCCATCAAGAAGAAGAAGATGGCACAGCTCCCACTTGATCACGCTTAGCGGGTTACGCGACACACCGCTCCTTGTGACCCGATCGGCCACACCGACGGCAATCTCCGTCCAAGTGCATTTCAGCAGCGCGGTGTCCATCACCGCACTTAAAGCAAAGCATGCCCCGCCTCGGGACAGACGAAGAGCCGAGTACACGCAAAGGACGAGGCGTCAAGAAGGAACGGCCTCGAGTGCTTAGACTTGAAGGATCGCGGTCCTCCTTGAATTTCTTGAAAGCGGTGTTGAACAAACCCACTTCCCTCACTAGAGCTCCTCTTGGTCACCACCGAAGCTACCGATCCACCGAGGCTTGTGCGCCTTTGTGAGTTGCATCTCCAACTCCATGCCCCTAGCTTGCTCCACAACAGAGTGTAGTCACGAGTGGAGTAGCTCCCAACACATGCTTGGTACTCGAGGTGAGACCCGACGGAACCTCTTGGCCTTCGAAGATCATCGTTAAGCTCTTGAAGGGACAAAGCGAACCAAGTTGTTGAACTCGGCCTCATACTCAACAATAGACCTCTTCCCCGAGCAAAGGTCGTCAAGGCAACCTCCATCTTCTCAACAAAAGAATAGGGTAGAACTTTCCTTGAACTGATCAACAAAGTCCTCCCAAGTGATGGCCCTTGAGTGGCGGTTCTCAAGACAACACGCCTCCCACTAAATATCCGCTGCCCTTTCGGTGAAAGGCTACAAACGGACCCTCCGAGGTGAAGACATCTCTAAAGCTCCAAGCGCCTCTCCATATAACGCAACCAATCCATTTGCTTGGACCGGTGTGCCCGACCATCAAACGAATCCAACCTCAACCCCATCCACTCTCGAAGTGACATCGCGCCTCAGAACCGGTGGATGTGCGGCAGAGCAACAACAGATGCCGCGAAGAATAGAGTGCCGGCGCCTATTGACGAAGAGCACGAATCTCTCCCACCAACTCTCTCATCAAAGCGGGGGTCTCATCCTGGACCACAACAGGAGGCGGGTCAACAAAGAACCCCTCACCATCGACTCATACGCTCTGGAGGTGGCTCCACGGAACCTCGCCCATGCCCCGACCTCCACGATCCGGCCACCACGACCACGTCCTCTACCCCTCGGCATAGCTATCAACCACAATCAACAATACACAATGAGTTCAAAGCTCAAAATAAACTCATCCATCAATGAACAACATAACGGAAGCGTAAAAACTATATTCGTACATCTCTCTAACCTACTGTGCACTAGTGTGTCAAATTTTAGGTTAGTTAACCATTAGCAAATTTTAGTTGATTTACTAAACTAAAACAAATTTTAACAATTTTAGTTTGCCTAAGTTGTTAATCTATTCACCACGGACCTAAAGCCCGCTCTGATACCAACTGTAACACCCCAGCCCAACACTGAGCCTAGAATGCCACCACACTACTCTTTAAACTAATAATTATCAACACACTATAAAATTACAGCAAGGAAAACAATGATAATCATATCAATGGACCACAAAAAGGACATGCATAATTATGGTTCAAGCGATAATAAATAATCAAGTGGAATAAAACCAGATAACTAGTCCAAAATAGCATCAACCAATGAATCCAAATTAATAAAGCAAATAGTCTAGTCCAAATGATGTCCTAAACTTTATTCAACCTCTAACATGTCCAAGGGTAATCCAATATTGAATGAAAAGATTATTATGACGAATGATCATGTGTTGTCCATGTGCTCTACTCGCCTCGCCACGGCATCCTCAAGATCACCTAAAGACAACAATAGAGCAAGGGTGAGTCCACGACTCAGCAAACACATCCATAAACAACGAACAATCATAAATCAACAACCTTCAAAAAATTTAATAATCTCACCGGTACTTCTATTTGATTCACATCCATTAATCTCATGTATCAATGCAAATCTAATCTACATGTCCACATGCACTTCTTTCGCAGATACGGTATAGCATGAGTGAATGCTCGCGACAACATTCACTCTCAAGCCCGTTCCTCCATAAGGATCGGGACCTCCTCCACTCCGTGGAGTTGTGATCATTCATGATCACTGCTCATATGCAAAGATGCTTATGAATGCAAACATGCAAACTCCATCATAAACATCATATCCAACTTTTCATCATGCTTGTCAACAAAGATATAAACATACCAATTATTTGTTTGCAATTAAACAAAATAAAAGCACAACAATAATGGTAATAGAAGATAAAGAAAACAGTGATCAATCATTGATCGCTGTCTACCATGCACTTGCCTTTACTAGTTGCGACGCACGATTTGGCTAGCAGATGGCAACAAGCACGACGCCTCTCCTATATTAAATACACAAACTTCAATACAATTTACAGCAACAAGAATAACAATCAATATACTTTGCTCCTACCCGTCCCCAAATATACCACGTTACGCCGGTACCGAATAGTTACCCGTTGCTGTCTTAGTACTAAAACGAACGTAACTTTTGACTCGAAAGTCCGATCACCACAAACCACCCCATTCTGGATTCTTCATAAAATTATCCACATTTTCTTAGATTACACAATCTTCTAATTAAATCATCTAACCCTCCGTATTTAGCCCAGAATGCCGATCTGTCCGCTTCGGAACAGCAGTCTTACTAAATTCATAACCTTTGTTTTACTCAACCAAAATTCGCGTTCTCAGATTCTACAGAACCATTGGACAATTATCTACAACTTTCATGTAGATCAAAAACTCTAATTAAGCTATTTACTATTTTTAATCTACAGTCTACCAAAACAGCGCCGAAAGACGACAACCGTAAAAACAGCGGTCTTCCGAAAATCATAACTCGAAATCTACTTGTCCGATCGACATGATAAAATATGCTATAGAAAGATATCGAAATTATCTACAATTAACTAGTAGATGAGATTTCCAAAATTTGCCACTAAGATACCCGAATAAATCGTACAACGGAACGGCAGGTTAAACAAACTCATTAATCGGCCTCTCTATTAGAAAACTATAAAACCTCACTAATTATTCTAGATTATAATCTCTAATTAATCTAGAAAACAGAGGTAGTACATTGTGCGTGAGAGGGAAAAATACCGAGGATCCACTGGCGGAAAAAATCGTGCGCAGCTGGCACTCAGCGCGATCGGCGTAGGGTCGGAAAATGCAAAGTGACTTTGCTCGGTGGCGCAAGCATGGCAATGGCGGAAGCAGCGCCACGCAGCAGGCGCGATCATCGGGCGGTGGAAGCAACACTCGGCAAAGCGATCGGTAGCGAGGATTAGCAAAGACACGGCAGCAGAGCGGCAATCGGCACACGCACGATGAGCAGCGAAGCGACCACACGCAGAGGGAGGATCATTTGTTTCAGTAAGCGGCCGGCTAAGCGACAAGCAAGCGGCAAGAAGAAGATCACAAGCAACCGCACAAAGAAGACTTTTCTAGCGGCGGCGCAAGTCTCGTGGGAAAGAAAAGAAGTCATGGCGGCAAAGAAGGCTGAGAATTTGGTGGCGGCATAGCGAAAAAAATTGTTGCTGGCGGATGGAAAATAAAAGAAAAAGCTAGGGTTTCTAAAATTTCCACCGTCTATTTATATAGCTCATAAAAATTCTGAATTATCCTATTTCCATGTATACTAAATTCTTTAATTACGCACAAGCCCTAAATTCTTTAACTAATTAATTTATTATTAGTATTGCTATTATTATTATTTTCAGAATATTACACATATGCTCTAAGTATTACGAGCAGATACCAGGCTGATCCCGGTGAAGGTCACTGGACAGCTGTGAAAAATATTCTTAAGTACTTGAGAAGGATGTGTTCCTAGTTTATGGCGGTGATGAAGAGCTCGTGGTAAAGGGTTACACCGATGCAAGCTTCCAAACCGACAAAGATGATTATCGTTCGCAATCTGGTTTTGTATTCATTTTGAATGAAGGAGCAGTGAGCTGGAAAAGTTCCAAGCAAGAAACGGTTGCTGATATGCAAAATTCATACAGATTCAAATGTTGCTGATCTGTTGACTAAGCCTCTCCTATAGCCAAAGCATGAGGCGTACACAAGAGCTATCGGTATTAGATACTTAAATGATTGACTCTAGTGCAAGTGGGAGACTGTTGGAAATATTTCCGAGAGGCAATCATAGAGATGATGATATTTCATTATGTTCGTGATTTTGTTATCGTGTTCCTTGAATGAATCATTTGTTATAGATCAATAAGTATGTGACTTGTTGGTGGAACTCTTTAACTTATATGATGTCATTCTAAATGTATCCCTAGTCGGAGGTCACTGGTCGGAACACCAGTGACTCTATGACTAGCACATATATTGATTGATGATCATGTTTCACCGGTCATGGATATAGGGATATCGAATCAATAATGTGAGCACATGTTGGAGAACATGAGGCTGGATAGACCCATTATTGAGACACTATTGATATTGTTATGAATCTTTGTGTCATTAGTTGGTCTCTAGTAATGATGATGTATAATCCTTAGACCTGAGATCAGCATGGCTCCCTACATGTGTAATAGCACTCTTAGGGGTTGCCAAACGCTACTCGTAACTGAGTAGTTATAAAGGTAGCTTTCGGGTATACTATGAAACATGCGGAGGGATGTGACTAGTCGAGATGGGATTTACCCCTCCTAACATAACAGGAGAGATGTCTCTGGGCCCCTCGTTGTGGTCGGATAAAGAAAGTGCATGGTCATGCCACTAGTGGTTGAAGTGTCGACCACATGAAGTTATCTGACACTCGATCGAGAAAGTATTGAACAGTCCATGGATGACACAACATCTCACCTGGAGTTCAACCAGACATCGTGAGGCAAAGGGAGAATGCATGAGTAGGTCGCTTAGTTCGATCAGTTATGGACTAGTCGTTTGGAGATATGAGCTAGTCGTAGATTGGTCGAACGTAATCATAGAATGGTAAGAACCTGGTGGTAAGGAGTTACAAACTGGTCGTGACCAAATACAACCTGGTCGTAAGTGATGATGACCTGGTCATATATCATATTACATCAAGGTTCGTGGGGTGGGAGTAGTGGATGATCTTTGGAAGAACTCCCGAAACCCTAATAGCCAAGCCTTCTCAATCACGCCGCCGATGCTAGCAATCTAGCACGTGGTGATCCTGCCCCGTACTTGTGGATACCTCAGAAGTGTTGTTGCGAAACATCAACACTAGGACGATCCGCAACTCGTGATGATCACCGGTGTTAAAGGAGAAGTTGCGCGGCGAGTACGACCACTCGGAGGAGCAGACGCGCGGCGAGTACGACCACTCGAAGGAGGAGACGCGTCGTGAGTACGACTACGACTGCATCAACTCACTACAACGACTCTACTTCCGCTACGAGTCGGCGCGTCTAGCGGTAATATCGTGATCTATTACTAGCGGAGGTTCCTTGGCTGCGCGGTAAAAATTTTGTTTGTGCTATCGTAGCCTTACCCGTAACCCTTCAGTCGTGTTATTCTCGATTCTGATTTTTGTTGTGTTCAGGATCAACGCACGGGTACTCTGGTTGGTACCGGCCCTCGCTGCCGTGACTCACAACGTCTTTGGGAGCTTGAATGGCTTCATCTTCCTTCCACGCCTCGCCAATCTTGTCGACTCCACGATCGCCATGGCTTCTACTGCATCCTCCACTGCGTCTTTTGCTCAGAGGCATCATCGTTTGGGATATCTTTGCAGGTCGCGTCTATCCTCCTTACTTCATCACGATCTTTTAGGGTCTGTGTCTTGTGATATTTCTCTAAATTTTCAGGGTTGTAAGCTTAGTAAACAGCTTCAACTTCCCTATTCTTCCAGTGAGTCAGTGCCATATCGTCCTTTTGATCTTGTTCATTCTAATGTATGAGGTTCGGCTCCTTTCATTTCGAAAGGAGGTCATCGATATTATATAATTTTTATTGATGATTTTTCTTATCACACATGGATATACTTTATGTCATCTCGTAGTGAAGTTTTATCCATCTACAAAACTTTTGCCACCATGATCCGTACTCGGTTTGATTCTCCTATTCGTGTCTTTCGTGCTGACTCTGCTAGGGAATACTTGTCATGAGTCCTTCATGGTTTTCTTGCTTAGCAGGGCACTCTCTCTTAGTTTTCTTTCCCTGGTGCTCATGCCCAGAATGGTGTGGCTGAACAGAAACATCGTCATTTTCTTGAGACCACCCGTGCTCTTATGCTTGCCTCTGCTGTTCCACCATATTTCTGGGTTGAGATTGTTTCTACTGCCACTTTCCTGGTTAATATTCAACCATCTTCTGCTCTTCAGGGTGGGATCCTAGTTGAACGTCTTTGTGGCAAAACTCCTGATTATTCTAGTCTTCGCCTTTTTTGGGGTGTGTGCTATGTTATTCTTTCCCCTCGTAAGTGCACTAAGCTGACCGCTCAGTCTGTGGAGTGCGTTTTTCTAGGCTATAGCACTGAACATAAGGGATATCGTTGTTGGGATCCTTTTGGCCGACGGATGCGGGTTTCTCGGGACGTCACTTTTGATGAGTCTCGTCCTTTCTACCCTCGTCTTTCTCCTTCCACTACTCTAGCATCTCTTGTCGAGGCTCTTTCTTTCCTAACTTTTCCTGCCACTCCCATAGTCAGCACACCTCCATCACAGCCTTTAACCTCTTCGGTGCCTCCTTTACCGTCTCCTTTGCTTCTACCATCCTCTCCAGAGGCTCCTCCTGGTCTTGTTCCTTCTTTCCTCTCTACTACACTCGTCATCCGCTAGTTGGGGATTATCTTGATGCACCATCTTCTTCTAAAGGGTCATCTTCCTCGGCCTCTCCTCGTCCATATGCTCTTCGTGATCGTTAGTCTGTTCGGCCTCCTGCGCGCTTTTGTTTAGCGGCTCTTGCCGAACCGACTTCTTATCATGATGCTGCTGTTCATCAAAAGTGGCATCATGTGATGGCAGAGGAAATTACTGTCCTTGAACGTACGGGCATGTGGGATCTTGTCCCTCTTTCCGCACGTGTTACTCTTATCACATGCAAGTGGCTCTACAAGGTTAAGACCAGCTCTAATGGTTCTCTTAAGTGCTACAAGGCTCGTCTCGTGGCACGTGGTTTTCAGCAGGAGTATGATCATAATTATGATGAGACTTTTGCTCATATGGCTCACATGACCACTATTCGCACTCTTCTTGCAGTGACGTCTGTTCGGGCATGGTCCATCTCTCAGCTTGATGTCAAGAATGTCTTTCTCAATGGTGAACTGCGTGAGGAGGTTTATATGCAGCCACTACCAGGGTATTCTGTTACTGATGGTATGGTTTGTCGCCTTCGTCGATCTCTTTATGGCCCCAAGCAAGCTCCTCGTGCTTGGTTTGATCGCTTCTCTTCTGTTGTCACTGCAGCTAGTTGCTCATGATCCTGCTCTTTTTATTCACACTTCACCTCGTGGTCGGGTGCTTCTCCTTTTATATGTTGATGATATGATCATTACTGGTGATGATTCTCAGTACATCACTTTTTTCAAAGAGCGTCTTAATGAGTAGTTTCTCATGTCTGATCTGGGTCCTCTTCGCTATTTTCTTGGGATTGGGGTTATTTATGAGCCTGAGGGCTTCTATCTGTCTCGAGAAAAGTATATTCAGAACCTTCTTGATCATGCTTCTCTTACGGATCAGCACACCGCTAAGACTCCCATGGAACTTAATGTTCATCTTCGTCTCACTGAAGGTGAGCCTCTTCCTGATCCTACTCGCTATCGTCACCTTGTTGGGAGTCTTGTTTATCTGGGTGTCACTCGTCCTGACATTTCATACCCTGTGCATATCTTGAGTTAGTTTGTATCTGCTCCCTCTCAACTCTACTATAGTCATCTTCTTCGTGTTTCTACGATATCTCCGTGGAACTATCACTCGTCGTCTGTTTTTCCCTTGTTTCAACTCTTTACAGCTACAGACATATTCTGATGCTACCTGGGCTAGTGACCACTCTGATTGTCGGTCTCTTTCTGCCTATTGTGTTTTTCTTGGTAGATCTCTCATTGCTTGGAAGACTAAGAAGCAGACAGCAATTTCTCGTTCGAGTGCTGAAGCAGAGTTACGAGCTATGCCTTTGTTGACTGCGGAGGTTACTTGGTTACGGTGGTTACTTGGGGATTTTTGGTGTTTCTGTTTCCGCACCCACTCCTCTTTCGTCTGACAGTACATGAGCTCTTAGTGTTGCTACAAATCAGGTGAAGCATGAGCTTACAAAGCATATTGGTGTTGATGCTTCCTATATGCAGACCTAGGTGCAGAACAAGATTGTTGCTCTTCAGTATGTGCCTTCCGAACTTCAGTTGGCAAACTTCTTCACAAAGACGCAGACCAGAGCTCAGCACAACTTCTATCTCTCCAAACTTAATGTTGTTCATCCAGCATAAGTTTAAGTGAGTGTTAGATATGTATTGTACAAGAGGTTTTTTTTTTTTCATATATGTCAAACGTGTACTTATATATATATATTAGCTCATTAACCTTATATTCAATATAAACGCTATTCACAACACTTCTATCAGCTTTTTCCGGATTTCATTGAGCTCTTTTTTCCTCTCATAATCCTCAGCAATAGCACGGTTCGAGAGGCATAGTTCAGATCATCAGACAACTCATGAGGATGACCAGAGGAGCGTATTCCATGTCGTCCATCTCCTCTCATGAACCTTTTTTCCACTAGTTTTGGCCTTTAAATTCCTCTCCTCTCCAACCTCAGCTCCTTGTTCTTCTGAGAGAGCCCATCATTGGCACGCCGCGGTTTCGCCATCTGTCAAAATGAAACAAAGAAGCTAGGTTTAGAGCCTCCTGTACTGTACCGGCCTGTTGACAAAAATAGAAACGAATCTAGAAACAAGAGATATAAATTTACGTGAAAAACTGTTACGAGAAAAACCATAGACGCACTATATAAAAAGAAATTATCAGCACAGAACAACATAACATCTAAAACATAAAACTACAATGATGGATACATATACAGGGAGCAAAAAGATCAAAAAGAGTCCCAAACACACAATAAACGCAGATTTGTAGACGATTGCGTGGGCCGGTGCACCGTCTTGCATGGCCGCCCGGCGCCCACCCTTGCTGTACGCTCGCATTGCAAACCTGAATGACGCTAAGGACGTTGTTCCTGCTGATCGATACTGCTGTTCTCCTGAGCAAAATCTCTGAGCAGGTCATTCAGTTGGCTGTATTGGTTCAATGCAGCTGACTGTACAGACAATGGCGCTGTCAACACTGGAAGCCAGCCGGGCATTGAAGTGAACAACCTGCAGGCCAAAGTAGAAAGAATTACATAGGCTACACAAGAAAATCGTTTTTTTTCCTTCCTTTCATACGCCTAATTAGATCTCTAATCTAAGCATAAGAAGAATATATTTTTTAAGGAAAGAAGAACCGAAATTTCAACACGAAAATAGAAGCATCTCCCCAACAAAATCCATCTGCAACCAAGAAGAAGAAGAAGCGAGATTGGTAGCATTTCATATAATCCAAGAAAACAAGGAAGAAGATAGCAATTAGACCTCTAATCTAAGCATAAGAATCAAAATTTCGACAAGAAAATAGAAGGATTTCCCCAACAGAAGCCATCAATCTCCAACCAAAAAGACTTAAGTGTATAAAGAAGAAGAAGAAGCAAGAAGCAAGAAGCAAGATTGGTAGCATTCAAATCATCCAAAAAACAAGGAAGAAGAAAGATAGCAAGAGGTAGCGACCACCAAGATACATGGTCTCGAAAGAATTTAAAATGTCAACAGAGAAAAATTCCAAGAAAGAAGAGGGCTTTTGGATGTGAACTGAATACCAGAAAGGGGAAGGAAGGGCACGGCAGAAAATGGGCGAAAGAATGCTCGATTAAACCATCAAAGTGCCAAATGAACAAATAAAAATCGCCTCCTCAAGGACAGAGAGAGAAATGGGAGGAGATGAGAAGACGATCAGCTTGAGGTGATCCCAGGAAGGAGTGATGGAGAAGGAAGGACACCACTACTACCCTGGGATTAGTTGGAATGGAGGTGAGTCGAGTGCTGAGTGTGTTCTACTTCTGAGTGATGATGGGCTTAAGCCAGCAATGGGCAATCAGAACGAAATTGACCGGAACTACGAAATGCATACTTATGTAGTTATGTTTACGTCAATTTTGATATGTTGAACTCAGTGTCCTATGCATTATAAAACTTCACTTGAATCCACCCTGGTGATGGGAATGGATGCCAAAGGAGGATACATGAGCGCATAAAGCCAAAAAAAAGTGAAATTTTTTGTTTATGTCACCGAAAGTATGTGTAATATCGTTTTTGCTACAATAGCAGGTTAACATTCAAAGTAGGATCGAATGTGATGAGTTGCACGTATGTTCAAGAACGTATAATGTTTTAGATATTAACACTGTCCAACTTTAACTATTACTTTCTATATTATTAAGTCATTAAAAAAATAAAAATATATATTATATTATACAAATATTTATCATAACAAATCTAATGATATAATCATCTCATCACAAATATAAATAATTTTTCATATATTATTAGAAAATTTTGACTGCACACTTTCTAAGATTTCCTACATTTCTGAACGGATAGAGTACATGACATAATGAAGGATGAAGTAAAAAGGATTCAGCAATAATTCATCCTGCAGATTCAGGCATCTAGTCATCCGGGCATTGACAAAGCTCAAATATATAACTGATGCATGTAACGTAACGATCTCAAATGTTGTTGCAAACGTGAGATGCCAACTTCGACATTATATTCGATACAGGCCTCGTCATGATTCCAAGTTTTCATTTAGGCTGCCAGAAAGAGAAAGGTACAGGCCCGAAGCAAAAGCCATCCAACTGATGATGCAATCCTTCTCCTTAGGCAGTCCGCAGGATGATGTGAACGCCGCTTTCAGTGTCGACGATGTCGCTGAGCTCGCCAACCTTGAGAGCAAATGTAGCATCTTCAAGGGCTTCTGCATCTCCCTCCTCCCAAAGGTACCTATCAAGGATTACAACACTGTTAGAAACATCAAACCATGAATCATGGGTGGTGCAATCAGCAGCAACAGCACACGAATCTGGTGCAAACAACTCAATGACAGAAGGGCAATTAGCAAACAAGTGCATAAATGTTAAAAGCAGTAACACGATGATTGCAGTGTCATGGTAGTGGGTTTCTTTTTTTCCAAATCACCCTAATCAGCAAGACTACGAAATTTTAACTGAATCTTAACACCAAACCAAGAGATATCAGTCTTCCCTGCAACACAATGTCCGCATTTGAAATTTTGAATTATTATGCCTCTAGCAAACCTGTGAGTTAGCACGACCACTTCAATGTTCCCCTAGGGGCCCGCCTAGGTGCTAGGAGCAGCCCTCCTGCCTAGCCCGCCTAGGCGGCGATTAGGTGCTAGGCGCGGATCTACAGCCCGACTAGCGCCTAGCGCCTAGCGCCTAGGGGAACACTACTTCCACTTCACACTTCTTCAAACTAGTGAGTAAACACAACAGCTCCAGGCTTCTTCAAACTTGTCAGCTGTGACATATCATCCAGTCTTTTATTCTCATTATACAATGGATTACTCATAGTTACGAAGCGCGGTTGGTCCGAGTCGCGACGGGATTTGGGTTCGTAGTTCACCACTTTTTCTTCCAATTTCCACTGCGAACACGAACCCCGTATCCTAAACTGGTTTGGGTTAGACAAACCGTTTTGCGATTCGCGGGTTTTATAGCAAATCCGTAACTATGGGATTACTCATAAGAATTAACTGATCTTAACTAAAACCAAACTCTGTCCTTGATGGGCCAATTTCGCACTCATCATTCAGAATGGGAATGCACAAGAGTAAGGAAGGCAATGTCATAGGCTCATAGCATGTCATATCATAAAGAGAATTCTCTTTATGACATGACATAAAGTGAATACATTCCAGCAGCAGACAAGTCTAAAAGCATGATGAACTTGCACCATGGATTATCATAATATCAGGGAATGATGAGGTACTGCAGAACATGCACAAGCAAACACACAGGGGACACACAAATGGAAGAGATTGAATTGATACTATGAAACAATTGTAAACAACTTATTTCTCACAAACAGTTAATATCAAATATCTAACAAAAGGAACAAATTGCAACACCCATTCCATTATTAATATTCTGGTTTTTAAGATAAGCTAAACATCTGCAAAACATCTATACACTTTTGGTTGAACTCTATCCATTCTCGTCTCTCTTACTTTAAAATTAGCATATCTACACTACAATATACACATACTTGGTGCACATCTTGTATTACATAAACACTACAATTTTTGTCCACTCACAAGTCAGAACCAAGATCACTAACAAAATAGTCAGTTGGGGAATGGGCGCCCTCTCATGCTAGATCACTCACAGAATGTGGCCTCATGGGAGCTCAATTTAGGCCCATAAACAGTATAGTTATGTTCCATCATTCATGATTGATCCTGATCCTTGCCTATGTTAAACAACAGCTATTATGCATTGTAACTAGTTGCACACTAAAAAGAACCTACATACAAGCAGGATACTGCAGCAGCTAGCCAGCACATTTTGTGTCCTTATATTAATAGTTTACTATCACCTCATGAACGAGTTTAAACAGTGACAGTCTATCTCAGTCTTATGCCCAAATTACAGGAATGCATTGTTAATAACATGAGTGCATGAGTTTAATCAGCAAACGATTTTTTTTGCGATAAAGCAAACGAATAGTTAATTAGCCAGCTGCAAGGCTATACCTTAATTATGCCCAAATTACACGACTGCCTAGTTGAATGAATTGTTTTCCTCTGCAATGATTAAAAAAAAAAAGGAATCACAACAACTAAGCAGCTACTGGTAACATCACAGCTAACTGAGCCCATCAGGGCAACACCCCAATTTAATTCATCTCCCCTAGGTTCAAGTTCGATCGGCAAGAGTGCCTCCACAGAGCCTATATGGTATATTTCACATCAGAAGATATGGTACTCGACTTAATTTCTACCAAGAATCGAGCAAGAATCGAATGGATGCATCAAATCTACCTCAAGATGAATCAGGAGCCGACTGGGTCGATCGCTTTGAGTAACCACCGGATCTTAGCAGGATGTACAAATCCTAACTATACAACAAGTCAACAACGCACAAGCGAGAGCAAAGAGTAGGAGTAGATCGAGAAGGTCGATATGTGGTATGCTCTAGACGTACGTATGTACGTACCTAGGTTGCCGCCGCGTCGGGCGGAGGAGCAGTCAGAGTGGCGCGCGGCGAGGTCGGCGAAGGTGGCGCGGCCGGAGAGGATCTGGTCGCGGAGTTCGAGGAGGCGCGCGGCGGCATCGGCGCGCGTGGTGGCGGAGATGACGCGGCCCTCTGGGTCCTTCCAGGAGGCCTTGCGGCGGGAGCCCTCGTGCTTGATCAGGATGTGCGACGCCTGCACCTTCTCCGCCTCTCCGGCCGCCGCCATCCGCACTCTTCCTTCTTCTCAATCTTCCTCCTCCCTCTCGGGTTCTCGGCTCTCGCGCTCGTTGACAAGCAAAGCGGCGATATATTCTCTCTCTCTGCTTATTTCCGTGGACAAATAAAGCCTACCTTTACTGTAAGAATTTTTTATTATTTAACCTTTTTTATATACTATTTTAAAGTTAACTATTTGCTAACTTTATTTCTAGTTCCGATCTCTTTGATCACAATATCACCCTATAGCGTGGCAAAACAACTCCGTCATGCCACCGATCTCGACGTGACTAAACATGCCACACAAACCCTCGGCCGCGCGTCGTGCCAGCGTGGAGGGGTTGTGTGGCAATTGCCACACCACCACTAATGGTGTGACAAAGTTGTATTGTCACGCCATGATAGTGGCGCAACAGTGAGTACATAGGTGCCACCGCCCGCCAATTTTTCAGTTTTTCTCTGGCTCGTTTCTTCCTCCCGACTTCTCCTCTCCCCAAATCCGCCCTCGTCGCGCCGTCCTCGCCTCCCGCCGACCCCCTACGCCGGCCTCATCCCCGCGCCGTCGTCATCTGTCGGGACACGAAAATACATCTCAGGAACCCTCTCAGATATTCTAAACTAGTCCTAGATCAAGAGCTAGCTCACACAGAAAATAATGATAAAATACCATCCATTTATTCGATTTAACTAGAAAGACCTTAAAATAACAAATAATAATAATAATTGGACCTTATGGTCAACGTTTACTTAACTTACCACGTAGGGCTAAAGAAACAAATAAACTCTTGCAGCGAAACGGAAAACTTGGAAAGGCCAATCAACATGCCCACAGGCAATCGAGTGGAGAACACATCCTAATCCGCAAAACCTTCGTAGTCTTCCTTCTGAAAGAACTCCTGTGTAGCTTGGTATTCTCCAACTGATCAACAAAGGCATGAGCCGTAAGTACATAAAGCACTCAACAGGCCGTAGGAAAATGTATGTAGATAGTATTCATGCGAGGCTTACCAAAGGTTAGCCGTATGGTTCTTTTGCAAAAAACAGCATTTACGATAAATACAATAAATAGATTGAAACGCGTAATTGAAAATAATAATAAATACTTAAACAATTTCTTTGAAACCAACAGTGAACAAACCATTCACTTTCCAACCAAACCAATGATAAGTGAAATCCCCATTCACCGATCGACACAAACCACCAAGTGAATTACCAATTCACCGAATAAATATTATATTCATCAAGTGAACTTCTCATTCACACTCCGACTCATTTTAGAAGAAACTCTATCTCCCGTGTGAAATTCCCGAGCACGTCCATAACCGAACATGGCTATTCGAATAGTTTTACACACTCGCAGAGGTTGTGCAAACTTGACCCACAAGACACGACTTCTCTAGTTGGTTTGGCATCCGTCGATACCACTGCTCACTACCTTAGGTAAGCAGGCTAGAGCACGTGACAAGGCCTTTACAAAGCTCCTTCTTAACCCGATTCATCACACGAGGTTTCAACACTGAATGTCTTCATCCGACCAGACAGGGCCCCCTCTTGCGCCATAGTGAGTACGTATCCCGTAACTCACTCTTTCAAGACAGAATCAAAATTAAGACATTGCTAATTAATTAGCCAGGTCCCGCCCATACAGGATATGTGGTTGTACGGTTAAGGCTCAGTTCAATAGCGTACAAGATTAAGTCCTTGACAAGTTACTCAAGCGATCTTTCCACAAACCCACAACGTGTTAAATCGGGGTCGAGATTCCCTTTAAGAGGGGTAGGTTTGTAACGTCCCGTTTTTCGGAGTTTTTGAAAAATTTTAAAAAGAAAACCATTTGCTTCTATTTGCCAAAAGCTTAATTTTGAAATTTCAAGAATTCGTTTGCAGTTTAATATGAATTAATCAAACTTCAATTAAATTAAAGTTGGTTTGATTGAGATTTCTGGAATTTAAAATCAAAATTATTATTTTAAGAATTTTCTTGGATTTATTGGATTTTAGAAATTTATTTTCCTTTTACCCGAAATTAAAAATTTATTTAATTGCAAAAAGAAAAAGAATATTTAAAGTTAAAAGTATTTTTATTAAGTCTAGATTAAGTCAAGGAATTTCTGTGAATTTTTCCAGAATTTTTGGAGTCTATTTGCTATTTTCTAAATTGCCTTTTGATTTATTTGAATTTCTGAAATGAAAAATGAATTTAAAATCTCTTTTCTGTGCGTGGGCCGAAACCCTAGCCGGCCAAAGACCATTCCCGCCTCCGCCCACTCCGCTGCGCTCGCTCATGCGCGCCGCCTCGGTAGTTGGATCCTCATCGTGTATGGCCTCGCGTCGCCGCTCGCCGTCTTCTTGACCGTTGGATCAAGATCCGCCGTTCCGTTCGCCGCTGGCCGTTCGTCTCCCTCACCGCGCTCTCCTTTCTTCTCCGCCGTTGGATCGCGATCCGACGCCATCGTGACGCCACGCCCCTTCCTCTTCTCACCGTCCGTCGAATCGGACGGCGCCGCTCGTCTCCTCGCCGCGCCTCTTCTCCTCCCCGTCCGTCGAATCGGACGGCTCTCCGTCGCCGCGTCTCCCTCGCTCCCACCGTCCGTCGAATCGGACGGCGTCCCGTCGTCGTCTTCGTCGCGCGCCGCCCTCTCTCTCCCACACGCGCCAAGCGCCGCCCATGAATCTCGCCATGGCGAATCAGTGCCGTGCGTCCGTCACCTCTCCGCGCCTCGCGCGCCGCCACGCCAGCGCCGTCCGTCGCCGCGGCGTCCGTCGCCGCGAGCTCTATAAATCCCGCGCGTCTCTCCTCTCTTCTTTCTCTCTCTCGGTCGCGTTCGCGCCGCCGCTCCTCCGTCTTCTTCCCGCCTCCGGCCTCGCGCCGCCGTCTCCGGCGTCTCGCGCGTTCTCCGTTCGCCGCCGCCGTCTTCCCCCTCCGGCCGCCGCCACCGCGCCTCCCGCTCTCTCTCTCTCTCTCTCTCGACCGTGGGCCCGAGCCCACGTGGCCACCCACGTGGCGCCACGTCGGCGCCGCGTCAGCAATTTCGCCCGCGTGGCTGCCACGTGTGTGCTTGCGCAAGCGCTGACGCGTAAACCGGATTTTTCAGTAGAAAATTAATTCCGAAAATCCGAAAAAACCCTAATCTCTCATTTTATGTGATTTTGAAACTTCTTTTGGCTATAACTTTCACATCCGAACTCCGATTTGGGTGATCCAAATTTCTAAATTCATATAAATTCATCCTCTTTCATTTGGTACTGGTTTTGTATTTTTTGGAGTTCATTTGGTGCTGTTTTATTTATTTGTTGCTATTCTCGCGTGTAGATTCCTGCGTTTGGAAGATTTCTTCGACCGACGATCAAGACCCTCTCCTCGTCAACGAAGGCAAGTCGTAG
The DNA here is from genome assembly GCA_036346395.1 of Hsuehochloa calcarea. Classification (NCBI taxonomy): domain Eukaryota; kingdom Viridiplantae; phylum Streptophyta; class Magnoliopsida; order Poales; family Poaceae; genus Hsuehochloa; species Hsuehochloa calcarea. The sequence continues at coordinate 45,054,009 of CM070600.1, forward strand.
GCCTTTGACCATGTTGAACCTATTTTACAAATGTATATTGCTTTAAAATATCATGCATGGCTAGTTTTATTAAAAATGGTTTTGGGAATAGATAATTACCAAATTGCCATTATGCCTCCTTGATAAATTGAAAATGAAATGTCTCCTTGAATGACATATATCCTTGGACACCTTAGGATGGTTAATACTAGTTGGACATGATTGTATACCAACTTGGGAGCGTATTATTGCTTAGACATGCTTTAGTTACCCGCGAGACTTTCGATCACATGTTCAATGATTATTGAAATTTGACTAATGGAACTATGGAACAGTGGTGTGAGGCCACTTTTATTAAAAGATGTTGTGCCATGGCGAGGATTGCCATTTGGTGGGTATGAACAAAAATGATTTATGCTCGGGCTTGAGGTAGGAGCTAGAGTGGGTGTGTAATGCACATTGGGTTGTGGTAGACTTGTCTTGAGCAGCCAACTAAGGACTTAACTTTGCAAGTCATTGATCTGGGTCACCTCGTGCAACCATAAGTCCGGTATGGGACGGACCGCCAATTAATTAGGAAAGTTTTGAGTCGGTTCTGTTGTGGTCATTTATTGGCGCAAGAGGGGTCGTGATGGCGAAACCTTAGCGCGTAACCGAGGCAAAATGGAACTTTGTAAAAGCCTTGTCACGTGCTCTAGACTACTCACCTAAGGAAGTGAGCGGTGGTATCGACGGATGCCAAACAAACTAGAGAATTCGTGTCTTGTGGGTAAAGGCGTACAACCTCTGCAGAGTGTCAAAAATCTATTCGAATAGCCGTGTCCCTGTTACGGACATGCACAGTGATTTCGCGCAAGGGTAGTATTTTCAAAAATGTGGTTTGATTCGATGGAAACGCTTGGTTGAATGGTTGGGAAGTGAACGGATGTTCACCGTTTGATTCAAAAGAACTTGGTTATCTATGTATTATTCTTTTAAAATCACGCTTTGCAATCTAATTATTGTATTTATCGTTAAACTTGCTTTACGCTAATTAACCATAAAGACATCCTTGTTTAAGCCCGCATGAATACTATGTGCATACATTTCTCTCGACTTCTTCGAGTACTTTATGTACCTACGGCTTTATGCCCTTTGTTGATCGGTCAAGCAGAAGAACCAGGAAATGTTGAGTTCTACGAAGAAGGCTACTTTGAAGACTTCGCGATCTAGGTCACGTCCTCCACTCGATTGCCTGTGGGCATGTCGATTGGGCTCCACGTATTTTTTTGAGATTTCCGCTGCCAGATACTCTGTTGTTGTTAAGCCCTGTGTGGCGACTTTTGTAAGAACCTTGACCATAAGGTCTTTGCTGTTTTTAATTAATATTACTTTGTCTGCTTCATTAGCGCGTTGTTGAATGGTTATGATTACATCATTGTTGTAACTGTGCAAGCTAGCTACTGATCATGGGACTAGCTTGGTATGCACAGAGGGTCTCGGGGTTGTGTGACACCCGGGGCGCCGACACACACCAACACTCATGGCGTGACCCTTATCGTGCCATAGAACCTGACGTGACAATTTGCCCTTGTAACGCTAAGAGTGAGGGCGTGACAGATACCACACAAGCCTCCACACAAATCGCTTGTGTGGCATGTTTTATCATGCCGATACTAGTGGTGTGACAAGACAGTTTGACCACGACACGAGTGTTAGCGTGGCTAAAGGGGTCAGAATTGAAAATAAAGTAAGCGAGGGGTTAAGTTTAAAATATTATTAAAAAAATAATTAATTAATTAAAAAAAATTCTTACCGTAAAGGCAAAGCGTCTGAGGCATTCCCAAAATATGAAGAAAACCTAACCATTTCTCTTAGAGCAACGACGGAGCTTAACTTTAGTATTATTGTCTAAGAACAGGAGAATTACAATCGTTCTGAATATACTCGGTACTTAAAAATTTCTAGATTAATGTTATATTTGCCTAATTATCTTTTGGCGCGGAATCGATATATACCAGATTTACGAAATTAGCGTGAAATGATGCAACGCCTCTGAGTTGTGTTTTAAACTACCGAAAGAATAAATTGTTCGCTTCATCTTAGATCTCGAGTTGACTATACGAAGACTATTGTTAGATTCGTCATTTAAAATACTTTTATAATGTTATAATTTTATTAGTAGATAATAATATAAATTTATAAAAGTAACGATCAAAGTTGCACCGGAGACCATGAAAAGTAAAAAAAAACAAGTACAAGAGAACGTAGACACACTAGCAAGAAGGCCTGGGAGCAATTGCTAACGAAAACAGAAGATATTTGCTTTGAATTACAAATGGCCGTAGCATTATTGACAAGCAATACAAATGTCAGTCCCGTGTTTTCACATCCAGCCGGCATCCGTAGTGTAGGTTTTAAAAAAGCAAACTTTTTTAAAACTCGGCAAGTTTTCTTTGTTTTGACATTAATCTCCACAAAGTATTATGCCTAGGGGCAAAAGAGTCTGTTCATAGAAGCCATAAATGGTACTAAAAGAGATGGCACTCCAAAAACAAGTTGAAGATGGCTTCTTGGATGGAGAGCCGTACAATTCACTTCTTGGATGGAGAGCCGATCGATGGATCAGTCGACCAAGACAAACTAAAGTATGAAACGCAGACCCACAGCAAAAATCAAAGTACAAAACTAGAGATAGCATCTCAACTAATTTAGAAAAATTACAAAGCAATGAAGAAAAATTACAATTGAAAATAACACAAGGCTCTACGATCTACATTTTTTTTAAAAAGACATGGTTCATTCACCGATTACAATTCAAAATAACACTGGAATTTGGGATTTGGGGCATGGGAATTGGGAATGAACATGTGTTGTTGTGGGAATGTCGATGTGTGCGGCCTGCCTCGCTGGCCGCCACGTGCTCCCTCCCCGCGCACTCGCTTGCTAGGCGCTTCCTCCCCGCCGCTCACTTGCTAGGTGCTCCCTCCTCGGTCATCCGCATCGCCGCCGAGGCCAAGCCAGAGCCCGGGAGCCACCTACCACCCTCGCTTGCTCATCACCAAGGCACCACGCACCAACGCCCGCAGCACCCCCCCCCCCGCCACTGATTGCCTGAGAGAGAGGAGGAGGAGGAGGACTCGGGGTTTGAGCGGTAGGGGGTCACTATTGCACCGTAGATTAACAAAATTAGCCGTCCATTTGAATCAAACGCAAAAATCTCACCACAGAGTTGTGCAGACTCGCCATGTTGCAATTCTTGCCCCCAGGGGCATGGATTCAACCTCGTCCGGCCCCCAAGGGTTGAAGTGCCCTTGGGGTCAGACGACGTGCCAGGTGGCACTGAACAACCCCTAGGGCCTGGACGAGGTGTCACGTGGCACTAAAGTGCCCCTGGGGGTCGGATGAGGTTGAATTCGTGCTCCTGGGGCTCGGACGAGGGTGCAGTGTCATTGGGAGCTGAATGAGAGGGATTTTGTTCCCCTGGGGGCCAGAATTGTGATGTGGCTAGTCTGTGCGGCTCCGCGGTGATCTTTTTGCGTTTGATTCGAACGGACGGTTAGTTTGGTTAATCTATAGTGCAACAGTGTCATTTTAGCTAAAAACTCGTGTGGGAATGGGCTGAAATCTATTATGGTCCATTTGGTTCAAGGAATTGATTGGATCTGTGGAATTGGTGCTGCAATTCAAATCCAAGTTGAATTGGAAATGGACTGCAATTCTAATTTTATTGTTTGCTTGTCAAAGAAACTATGAAACATGAATGGAATCATCAAACCAATTCAAAAATCTGTTTTGTTCCTAAAATTGTTTACATGGAAATGAATCGAACAAAAAGCACAAAGCTTCTGCTTGGAAGCCAAGCACCGATGCCGCCGTGCGTACCTCCTCTCCCTCGGTGTCAATCTGCCATGGTGGCGGTGGCACCAACGACAAGGAAGAAACGACGACAACAAGGTCATCTATGGCAACGGCGATAGTGGCACAGTGCATGTCGTCAAAGAAGAAGGGTGTTGGAGATATTATAAATTAGGTAAAAGTCCAAAGTTTAGATAAGAGTTCAAGTTGTGTTAGAATCGGACTGTAATATTTGGCACTATAAATAAAGGGTGTGGAGATCCCAAAAGGGACACAAAAGTATTCCCAAAATTTCTACATGGTATCAGAGCCTAACCCTAATCCCTAAACTCACCTCAGATCCATAGCCGCCATTCACCATCCCCGAAGCCATCTCTGCGCAGCCAGCTACTAGTCCCCAGCCGCCACGCCTTGCGGGTCGTCGCTGCCAAGCCTTGCGGACAGGCGCGCAGGCTGACACCGCCACTCGGGCCGCTGCTCATCGCTCGGGGCTAGGGGGAGACGAAGCATTCAGGGAAGGCAAAGCCTACGCTCAGAAGGGAACTCAGGAGAAGGCTGCTCTGAGGAGGATCCGGAGATTGCGCTTAGGAGAAGGATCTGCTCAGGGGAGAAGAATTTGCTCAGGGGAGGTGCTCGAGGGAGGAGATTGCACTCGGAGGAGGGGATCCGGTGGTGTTTCGCTGGAGGAGGGGATCCAGTGGTGGTGTTGTTTCGCTCTTTTGCTCGAGAGAAGATTCGGTGTCGGTGGGGAGGGGATCCGGTGTGGAGGATCAGTTGGTGTGGCGATCTGGTGTGGCATCGCATGTGGCTGCTGGTTTCGGGGATGGTTCAAGAGGTGTTGGCAATTGTGATTATGATCCTAGAGTCGCGATCTAGTGATGTGTGAAGAGGTTGCTGTGATCGTTAATACGCGCAATAGGCAGAAGGAGGACGAGTTGATGAGGAGTGTGTAATCGGTGTTGAAAGTAGGAGATGAATTCTGAGGAGATCAAAGCCGTGAAAAAAGGCTAAGGAAGAAACTATGCGAAAGGCTGCGGAGAAGAGTATCGTGAGCATGGATGGGGGAGTGGAGAATCCTCTTTGGTCACAAAAGGTGAGATGAGAGGTATATTGTATGACCTCATTGTGATGGGTTTGATAGGTCCTAGGGCTGAAACGAGATCATCAGAGTTGAAGTTGGAATTGATGCTGAATGATGTGAAGATAGAAGGGAGTAAGAATTACTTGAGTTGGTCTAGGAGGGCTCAATTAATTATGAAAATGAAAGGGGTAGAGCACTATTTGTAGGAGACCTGTGTCGAGCTTGCAGACAAAGGGAGTACTGATTGGAGGGTGTGGAACACTACCAACTCTGTGGTGGAGGCATGGTTGTTGACTTCGGTATTCCCGTCCATTACTAGGATGGTGGAGGCGATCCCAAGTGCAATGGTGGTGTGAAAGACGCTGGGGAACATGTACTTCGGAGCTGGGAATGTGATGATGATGGTGGAGGTTCAAGGCAAGGTAGATACTCTGAAACATGGGAGAAGAATGTTCAAGAGTATGCTAGTGAGCTGCAACAGTTGTGGGTAGATTTGGGTCAATATGATCCACTGCAGCTGACGTGTGCTGGTGATATTGAGTTTGGTAAGGCGTGGCTGCAACGTAGGACATGTACTTTGGACTTGGGAATGTGATGATGATGGTGGAGGTTCATGGCAAGGTAGATGCTCTGAAACAGGAGGAGAAGAACGTTTAAGAATATGCCAGTGAGCTGCAACAGTTGTGGGCAAATTTGGATCAATATGATCCACTGGAGTTGACGTGTGTTGGTGATATTGAGTTTGGTAAGGCGTGGCTGCAACATTGAAGGGTCACTCACTTCTTGAAAGGTTTAAACCTTGAATTTGAGAGCAGGAGGGCTTCAATATGTCATCAGGTAGTATTACTAACTATGAAGGAGGCTATTTCAGCTATGGTTGTCGAGGAAACTTGACAGAGAGTGATGGTGGGTAACAACCCTATAAGGTCAGTGTACGCCAAAGCTGATGATAGGGAGTATTACAACTGTAAGAAAACAGGACACCTGAGTTGGGCGTGTCCTCTCTCACGAACTGGAGGTCGCAAGGGTAATTGGATTTGCCGTGATGCGAGATGCGGTAACTCGAACTTTGCAAGGAGGACCGAGTGATACAAGTGTAGGGCATCTCACCCTAGTAGAGGTGGTGGTGGGAATAATAGATCTGCTGAAGGAAGTCCAGGTGGAGGTAGAGGAAAAATGTTGGACCCAAATTTTTTAATCCTGAATCCTCTGTGAAAATACTGTGCTATTCCCTGGATCAGTAAATAGTACTCATAAACACATTGCTGAATCAATTTATACATGATGTAAAATAATATCATTAATTAATTTAACACATCAGAGTTTACATAGACCGCTTCGGGCCAAGTTTTACAATAAGGGCCGAACAGGCCAAATAATTACATCACAAAAGTAGCGGAAGCGACAACGGAAGCAAAAAGGGTGAGGGCACATCTCTCTACAGGCAAGCGACCGGGGAAACCTGTGTACATCCGATATTACCCGAAAACTTAGATAATATAGGATGCACATGAGTACCGACGGAGTCGGCTAGACTGAGGAGAGACTAGAACGGCTAAATACTAAACTACGCTTTAAAAACTCTTGGGCCTTCAGACGTCTTGTTCCTCGTAGTAGTCGAAAGCTTCAGGATTTCCTGCTTCTGAGGGTTTGGGGAAAGAGCGAGGATGAGCACAACTTCCGTGCTCGCGAGCCAACACACAAGATGCAATATATACATGCAAGGCATAACAAGGGTGGCTCGGGTTCTTTTATTTGCTAAAGCAACTTTTTCAATTATCATAATACAAATTCCTGCGACTTAGCATTTTAAACAAATTTTATTTTATTAAAGAGAGTAAGTGCAATATTAAATAACAGGAGGAGTAAGTGCAATATTAAATAACAGTAGATGTTTCCTCCATCGGAACTCTACAAATGCTTCATTTGATTAGAGTTACCTCTACTCATTAACAACACTGGATACGATGATCCAGGAAAAATCAAACATCAGGCTAGATGAGCCGACCTGGTTTTTATCTCCGCCCACAAAGGTTTTTGAAATAGAACTAACTATAGTAAGTTCCCATGTCCGCCCGTGACCGTGGGCACGGCTGTTTAAACAGTTTATTTCTCTGCAGAGACTGTACACTTTACCCACAAGAGATAATCGTCTTGATATACACACATGTTTCCTTAGACGAGTGAATCAAGGGAGATTACCACAAGGCCTTTACCATGTATCCCTCAGTGTTAGTTGCACCCGCTAAGATTTCATATGAGGGTGGTTACGCTCACACACCCGCGTCAACCATACCCCCAAACCCCCTCTTGCGCCACACGGCGGCTTAAACCAATGACACGATCCGTGTCCACGGCAACAAACCAATGACTCGATCCGTGTCCACGACGGCTTAAACCAGCGACACGACTCGTGGGTCTCTCCAATGGTGCAACTCGTATTGGTGGATACAAATTATTTAGTCAGGTCAACGCCATTATAGACTTGTAGTTGTACTATTTTACATTAGGAGGTCATCACATGATTAAGTCTTTAATCCATCCAAGCGGTTCATTCCACATACCAACCACTCTCGTGCACGACGGCACCCACGTCTCTTTCCATCTGCCCAGATGTGGTACTAGCAAGTTGTTTAGGGTTTTGGAGAGGAAAACCAATTAACACTACACACCGGTTATTTACATCCAATGACTGCCCAAAACCACTTTCATGATTAAAAGATGATGATCAAGACATTTATTGTCCCGGTACTTAAGCATGACTATCATGTCTCTTAAGTACAACATATGCTAGTATTTACCACATATTTACTAGGGTGACATGGAATGAGGGATTCAATTTATCAAAGGATGGATAATAATTAATTAATCATCAAATGGGTGTTTAACTACCTTAAGCTTTAACATACATTTGATTACAGAATTAAAGCATGCAACTTTGATATTTTAAATAAATATAATTTGCATAAAAAATAGGCTCAAAATGATCAAAGTATTGACTCGCCTGGGTCAGGTTATCGCGGCCTTGATCTTACTCAGGGTCTTCTCTGTCAGGGGTCTTGAATTCTTAGTCTGCGTCTTTATCTGAATCTTTATCCTGCTCGAGTCGTTGCTTCTTCTAGACTCCAACTCCTAATTACATGATAACAAGGGAGAAAATCAAATAAATCCATAGAACTCCAAAAGAACAAATATAATTAAAGAGCTTTAAATAAGTTTCGCAATGAACGAGCTTAAGAGAAAAGATTCAGTGAGGCGGGGGATGTCAGACAAAGTCAAACGACTAACTGAGTAACAGGGGCAATTGCGGAGAAACTATGGCGGGGGAAAACAGGGGGGGGGAATCAAAGTCGAAGGAACTTTCGCAGGGATACTCCACTTCGGATTTGGAAGATGGCAAGATATTGCCGATCAGGCAACGACACAGCTTGACCTAATTTTAAAACAAGAGCTTCTTTAAAATAATGGATAATATTTGTTGAGGGTTAACCAAAAGAGATTTGGGTGCGAGTTTGACAAGTGAAGGGCAATATTAAAATTGACGATCACAAAGGGAGCCCAAGAATTACCACAGTTCTCTCCTGCATTTGCCTAGAAATGGTGGTAATATTACTTATTATTAAATACCACAAGTGGTCTAAAAGTCCATAGAGAAAGCTAGAAGGACAGATATTGATCGGCAAGATTAGGGTACTGGATATTTTGCCAGACTTAAAAGACAATAAAACATTTTATCTTTGATAACTTTTGATCGGGGATAAAAAGAATATGCTAAAACAATATTTGGAGCAAGGAACACTTGATAGGATTACAACATTAATATACAAGTTTTCAAAGCGAGGTATTGAGATCAACAAGTTAATCCCGAATAGCTTCCTAAAATTAATTTTAGCAAATTGAAAATTAATTTCTTAAACCACGATTGCTTTTACACAAAAGTGGAAAAGTTAAATAAATTAGTTTTAACAAATATTTGACAAGATTGCAGAGATGTCGAAGCGATTCCGAAAGTTATTTGCGTAACTTCAATTTCCAGAGATTTTGTAAATTACGCTCTTAATCGACAGCTCTCAAATATTAGCGAAAAGAATAATTCAGTTAATTCTTGTCAATCGGCAAGTTAACAATTAACCACAGGTTAACCGAATCAACACAAGCTCACAACACAAATATTAGAGAATAAATATTTTAGAATATTTTTGCCGATTGGAAAGCTGCTAATCTACCGAGGTTAACAAAATATTTCATGATCATAACACAAATTTTTCTTTGCCAAATACTCATCCATTGCTTCTACTCCATGGCTGCACTGCACTAGGGGGCCACCAGCCAGAGAAGCAGGGAGAGAGAGAGAGAGATAGTAGCTTGTGCCAGTGAGAGAAGCCAAGGAGTTGCATGGCCGGGGGCAAGGCAATGGGGGCGGCGGGGATGGCCAAAACGGGCTCCTAGGGGGGAGGAGGCAGAGGGAGGCGGCGGCGGCGACCGGAGTGCACGAGCGCAGAGCCGAGCAGCGGCGACGATGACCGGAGGGAGGGGAGAGGAAGGGGAAGCGTCCACAGGCACCCGGGGCGTGGGGAAGCTCACTGTGCGGTTGGCGGGGGCGGGGAAGCGGCGAAGTGGGCCGGCGATGAGCAGCCAGGTGGCGCGGGGGAGACGCACGGGGGAGGCGGGCTAGGAAAGTGGGGAGGAGACTGGCGGTCAGGGAAGCGTCAGGGGCAACGGGGCGGAGCTCCCGGCGTTGCCGAATCGGCCGGAGGAGCACCAGAGGGGGGAGATAGTGGCGGCACCAGGGCGTCTTGGGCGGGACGAAGCGGAAGAAGGGGGGAAAGAGATAGGGAGGGATGGTGGTGAGGGGAAGACCAGGGGGAGGAAGCTATTGGCTTTTATAGCTGGGGGAGATGGGGAAAGCCGGTGGAGGCAGCGAGGACAATGAGGCGAGAAATCAGATCTGGCGCATGCATGGCCGGATCGAGCAAGCGGGCGGCACGTGGAGGCGAAGCACGGCGGTGGGAGGAGACCGGTAGTCGAGGGCGACTTGGAGCGGCAGAAGGGGGGAAAAGAGAGAGGAAGGGATGGAGGTGAGGGAAAGACCGGAGGGAGGAAGCTCTCGGCTTTATAGGCTGGGAGAGAGGGGAATGTCGGTGGAGGCAGCGGGGACGGCGTGAGCGGGAGAAAGCAGACAGTGCGAGCATGGCCGGCCGTGGCGATGACGCGGCAGGCGCGGGAGGCGAGGAGCGGGAAGCGCGCGCAGGAGATGCTTGTCGAAGGGGACTTGAGCTAGCCGTGCCACGGTGTATAGAAATAAGGAGGAGGAGGGCGGGAGAAGGAGCATTCGGAGAGGAATGCCACATGTGTGAGGGGAAAGAGAAAGAGAGAGGGGGCCGGGAGAAGTCGGGTCGGGGAAGAAAATACGACAAAATTTGGAGAAATGGGCGGGGAGAAAAGAAAATTCGGCCGGGTCGGGAGAAAAACGGGAGGGGGAGGATTGGCCGGGCCTAGGGAAAATAAGGGGAGGCAAAAACAATGAAGGGGGTCCAAAATTTGAAAAAGGTGAATTCAAATTGAAACTTGAATTTGGAAAAATGAAAGAAGGTTTGAAACACAAACCCGAGCTTAGAGGAAGCTAGAGGTTTATGGGATTATAATCCAAATTGACAATACGAATGAAAACGTAAACCGAATAGAAATCACTATTCACCATCCGAAAATGGAACGTTACAAAAAAAAGAGGTGGCACTAGGGCCAATGTAGCTATGATAGAGGAGAAGACTGCACAGTCGGAGAAGTGGCAGAAGGGAGAAGAGGATTGGGATTGGCGTCAAGCATAATGGGCTATGGTAAAGGTAATGATGGTGGAGGCTGAGACTAGGGGGCATGTGGACAGAGTGGTGGAGGCCAGGGGTGGCCGAGGGCATAAGGGTAGAGGAAGATGAGGTTGAGGTTGGGGAGCTGGTAGATGGTGGAGATGGATTTAGTGACGTCCCTGGTATTAATTATAGAATCAATGGTAGGTTTGGTAAATTTTAGTAATAGTATTGCAATACGTAACAAGACAAACATGATTGTTATCTTATGCCCGTTTTGAAGGGCAGTGTTGGAGATATTATAGATTAGGTAAGAGTCCAAAGCTTAGGTAAGAGTTCAAGTTGTGTTAGAGTCGGACTGTAATATTTAGCACTATAAATAAAAGGTGTGGGGATCCCAAAAGGAACACATAATTATTCCTGAAATTTCTACAAAGGACAGACAGGTGAGCCCTTGGGAACTCACCAACAGCACGAGGGAGCTCGCTAGTTGTTGGCACTTATGTGAGCTTTCATAACTTAAATTCTCGGTAAATTGTTAAGAAATTACCGAAATTAATGATTATTATCGTTAACCCTAACCTGGAATCGAAGATTGTATTTTTGAAATAATCTTTGAAGAAATCATCGAAAATCATTGAAAAATGCCCAAAGTATATAAATGGGTCATTATGGGCCATGCACCGGAGCCACTAGGCCTTGGGCTAGCTTTGAGTTAGCCAATACAAGCCTAGAGCCAGCTGGCGCATGGGCCCACCAGGGCACCGACCCCTCTGAAGAACTCTCTGGAAGCCTCTTGTCCGGTTTTGCGTGAAAGATTGCCAACTTAGGCGCAAGACACTAGACTTTCTAATTTTTGAAAACCGACGTGGACTCTGAACCGGAAAACAGAATGATTTGGACATGGCCCGCATGTCATACGCACATAGAAACTTCTGAGGAGCCAACAACACACAAACTCGGGAGTTTGAGGCCGTGTGGTGACCGACTCAACCTTTGAGCTGTGCGTGGAGGGAGGTAGTCGGGCTTATCATGCCCAACGTTGTAATCAGGTCATGCAGGAACAGCCTAAGAGGTCGACGTGTTATGTCTGGTCAACACTTTGACCCAGACCAACCTTGCCATGCCTAATCGGCCCCGCCGTGTCTTGCGCCGGAAGGTCCATTTGGACACTACTAGATGCAAGGCCCACGTGGGCCCACTTGGCCAGTATTGGGGTGGCCCACACGGGCGGGCCTATGGTGCGACGCCGCTAGCAACCCGAGGTGGCGGCGGCGGCGCATCGGCGCCCACAGAAGATATGGGCGCGGTGGTGGCTGACGTCTGCGGAGGTGGAGGCAACGGTGACGGGAAAGCTGACGGCGCGGATGCGCGAGTGCGTCTTGTGGCGTGCGCAGGCGCCGGCGGGGGCGGGCAGGGTCGCCGGCCGGTTGAAGACCGGCGGAGATGGCGCACCCTCGCCGATGGCGAGTCAGGCGGCCGGGGTACGCGGAGGCGGGTGAACATCGTCGACGTTGATGCCGAAGGCATGACGTGGTCGTCGAGGGCTCCTTTTTCTGTCTGATTGTGCGCAACTAAAAGCTTCAACTCAATTCAAGCTTCATTTTCATTGACTCAAATTGTCAAATCGCACATCATCATCGTGATAAAGCTCACTCATGGATCAAACAATCTGGTTCACGCCCACTCCTGTGAAGATTGTTAGTAAGCGCTGCAGTTGAAGACTTACAATGTCATATTGCGTACGTCTACAACTCAGTAGTTGACAACTTGACACATAGCACGCAATTTATTTTTGCTCACATCCTGCTATTATGAACCAGGTTTGTCCATACTTTTACTGGTTTCGATGGTTATATCGACTCTGTAACCAGGCTGCTTCTCGATGACAATGGCAAGCAGCTAGCTATCATTGTAATTACCGGGGAGAATGGGATAGGCAAGACAACCGTGGCAAGTCACATCCTCAGGGCTCCGGAGGTAGAGAGACATTTGGACATTTGTGCTTGGGCGTGTTTGCCACCAAAATGTAGGGTGGATAGATAGGTCATTGGATCAAATTTATGAGCAGGCACAAGAACACACATACTGTGGCTGTCCAAGAAGAGAAGATGTGAAGCAAATGCTGACCATAATGAAATATTTAGTGGTATTGGATGGAATAAACGGCATGGATGAACTCCAAGCCATATTAAGGGAGCTACCTGATGGTGCCAACGGGAGCAGGATAGTGGTAACCACACAGCTTACATCGGTGAAAATGAACTGCCTGGTACGATCTGACTGCTATTCCTGGCATTACATCGGTAATGTTATTCCTGGGCATTACATCTCAGCTTCGAGGTGAGGAAATTTTGCCACTGAACATCTCAGCTTCGAGGTGAGGAAATTGGGCATGCTATTCCTGGCATTACATCGGTAAAAATGAACTGCCTGGAACGATCTGACTGCCTAAACTTGTTCAGGAGAAGGTTGTGTCCGGATGCGCACCATGTGTATGATTGAAATTCTGAGATGTTCAGTGACAAAATTTATGAGATCTCACGAGAACTTCCGCCCGCTGTTGTATTGCTTGCAGGACTTGTATACTGCAAAGACCATGTGTAGCAATGGACTGAGGTATTCGAGCTGCTAGAATCCTATGAGCACATGAGACTGATCAAGTGGATATTGACAGTGAGCTATCTGACCATGCCTACAATCATTAAGCTATGCTTTCTATACTTTCCTGCCATGCCAACGTACAGCTTGACGTCAACAAATTGATAAAGTTGTGGAGTGCTGAGGGTATTTTTGAACGCGGAACCTGAGATTTAGAAACAGATCAGGAAATAGGAAATGACTGTATCAATGTTATGATCTTTCGGGACCTTGTCGAAAAAGTGTACGGTAGAATTGGAACTACCAAGACAGTCATCATCCATGAAAGTGCTCACAAATTTGTTAAGACAGTAGCACAGGAGACCAGCTTCATTGAAGTTAATAGCCAATTTGACATCCATGATGCATCAATTGTTCGCCGCCTCTCTCTTCACAACTATGTTGACAAGCACGTGCATATGTACAACGGGTTTCCCAAGCTACGTACTTTATTGGGCGATTTTGTAGAAGAGACCACAACTACACCTGACCCATCACAGAGGCAGGCCAGCCGCTCTAAATGCTTGAACCCCACAGTAGGATGGAATTCCTATGTCAGTCCAAGTTCCTTCAAGTTCTTGATCTGCAGGGTGTTAAGCTTGGCAAGTTTCTAGACAATACGGGCCACATGATTCACTTAAGGTACCTTGGTCTTCGTCTTTGTAGCTGCTGCTTAAAGAATCTCTCGCCATCAGTGGCTAAGTTGCTAAATCTAGAGACATTTGGATATAACTGATAATGAAGTGCAGACGATTGTGGATGGATTTTGGAAATTAGAGAGACTGAAGCATGTGCTCGTCCAAAAGCTCCCACTGCCAGTGTCAGCAGGCTCCATGGGTTTGCTGACAAAACTTCTCTCCATGGAGTGATACTGTCTTCACTCTGATCGCAGGAGAACTGTCCATTAAATGAAATGAAGAATCCCTTGTCTTTAGAGGTGGTGGGTGTCACAGCCACGAATGTGCGAGTGCTGACAATGGCTCTAAAGGAACTACACTACATCCATCACTTCAAGTTAGCAAGTGACTGCATTCATCCAATGATATTTTCGTCTGAGTTACATAGACTCGAATTCCTGGAATTAGATGGGAGGATTTTGTTGGATGAGGTGGGAACACCATCTTCTAATTCCCATTTTCCCCAACATTTTAAAAGGCTTGTCCTGAGGTCATCTTGTATGTCTCAAGAGTTGGTTGACAGTATTTTCTCAAATGCAATCATAAGTGAACTGGAATTGCTAGACAACTCATTTAGTCGGTCGAAGCTGTTGTTCCAGGGTGATGCATTCATATATCTCAAAAAGCTCAAGCTTGAGAACTTGAAAGTATTGGAGGAACTAATTACAGTTGAATCTGCAATGTCTTTGCTTGATACCTTGGAGATCTTTGGATGCCCCAACATAAAGACAATACAAGGCCTCAAGAATTCATAAAGTCTCAATTACGTGGTATTCTATGACATGCCAGCGGTTGTGGCATATATCGAAGCTGAGGACAAAGGACTCCTTGACAAGATCAAGCATGTGAGAGCTGCTGCGTGGGCAACTACAAGTACAACCTGATATGATCTCTGTTGCTTGCAACCTTGCCCGGTACATGTCTGAAATTTGTGTCGGGTGACTTCTTGAGAGCATCGTTTCATGCATAGCCCGGTATCAACCGAAAGTTATTGTCCACCTTCAATTTGTAAGAGGTTTTATTTATTTATTTGACAAACTCATGTCTTTGGTTGATGTCTATTATAATGTTTCAATAAGCTCGGTAAATGTATTCAGATGCTCAATGGGCAATATATATAGGATGTACAAAAGCTGTATTCCATATACAGATAAGGTAATACAAAAGGTAGATAAAGAAATACAAAAGAGTTATTATCTCTAACATATATCTAACAGGCCCAAGGAAGGAGCAATTGATCTAAGAATTTCATCGAAGCTGCTTGCATTGCATAGGAACAAGCGGAACAGCCAGATGCTTGCCGCGATCGCGATCGCATCTGCTCTGTCACGCCCGCGGCGCCGTCCTAAAAGTTGGTGATGTGTTTCATGCAAGTCAAAAAAATGGGAAGGGAGATGACATTCTCGAAGAAGTTCAAGATGATATTTTTCGACAACTAGCAGAGTGCAGGTGGGTTGTAAACGGAAATCCCTACAGCCCTCTCTTGGCTTCCTCTCGCACTGATGCTTTGTAAGCATGGCTTTGTAAGGTAGCTTTCCATATTGTTCGTAACTCTTTAAGTACCTTGTGGCCTAGTAAACAGATGCATCCTAGATCAAGAGGACAACAGCAGAAGGCCTGAAATATAATTTGTTTTAATAGTTTTTGCATAATTTATGCTCTTGGAAGCAATGTCTTTGCATTCAGTTCATACCAAAAGTTTAGACATGGCCACAAGTCTACAACTTTGCTGTTCAGAATACACAAGTGACAATTCAAAATAGAAAGTAGAAATCACTATCCAAATTTCCACACATTGAATGAAAACTACGTCAGTCCTTGCAAGAATTGGAGTTTCAAGAAGACTAATTGCCGAATGAAGGAGATCAGAGAGGGGTGACAGCGTCGAGGTGGGCAGTCACTCGAGCTCACTGGAGGCGACGACGCTCAGATCGGGCAGGTCTGGAGATACTCGGCGGCGACGGTGATGGTGGCCGGTGTTAGAGATCGAGGGGGAAGATATTGTCAGTTGCGAATTCAAGGGGGCGCATGTGTGCGAGATTGTGGAGGGAGGGAGGGAGGGGGCACGTGAGTTGGAGATGAGGCCGTGCCACTGCAAGCGCTGGCCCACCAATCGGCGCGCCCGGAAAATGAACTGGGGAGAAGGGAGGGGTGCCAATTTCCCACGGGTGACCAGTGAGAGGGGAGAGAAGGGAATGTAGAGGAGGAGAGAACGGATGATCGTCAACTCGTTTTTTTTTTATATTAGTAAAGATATAGCTTTTTAACCTGAGTTTAGAGTGGCGATTAGAAGTTTTCTTTCCGCTAGAAAAAAAAACCAATCTAGTACCTATCTCTGGCAACAATGAACAAGGTTGTTCTCTGTGTTGAGGAAAAAAAAAACACATCTGAATTCACCGGTTTCCCTAGAGACAATCATAGGAATAATTATATCACGTTTATGTTTATGAGTTATAGAATAAATATTATTATGTTCTTTGAATGAATTATCATTTATAAGAATTAACAAGTATGTAATTTGTTGGTGAAGCTTTTGAAGTTATATGATGCCATTCTAAACGTAAGCTTGTCAGATGTCACTGGTTGTGACACTAGTGACTTATCAAGTAACACATGTATTGATTGGTGATCATGTTTTACCGATCATAAATATGAGAATATCGAATCAATAATGTGAACACATGTTAAAGAACATGATGTTGGATTAACCCACCTTGATACACGATTGAGATTGTTATGATTTTAAGTGTCATTAGTTGGTCTCAAGCAATGATGATGTATAATCTTTAGACCTGAGATCAACATGATTTCATAGATATGTAATAATACACTTAGGCGAACTAGTCATAAGTTGTTACAAACTGGCCATGACTAAATATGGACTAGTTGTATAGAGATACAAACTGGTCATAAGTGATAAGGACCTTGTCGCAGATCATATTGCATAAGATTCATTCGATATAATATTTTATGTGTACTCGAGAATTGATATGTCCTACTAGGAACCGCTAACGACTTGTGGTCGAAAAGGAGTTTCCGAGTCACAACCGATTACGTAGGAACCTATAGGGTCACACACTTAACGGGTTGAATAAAACGAGTTCGGATATGATCTGTTATGGGCCCTTTACAAGGGGATGCATGGAGCTGTTGGGACGTAAGAGAGTTGCTCCACTGAAACTCTAACCGCCATCTCCTCGAATGCCTTACCGTGCATGTTGCTGCTAGCACACCGGCGTACGACGTTCTACCCTTGGACATGTAGATACCGTAGAGACGTTGCTACGCTAATTGAGGATAATCCATGACCTACGCAAGGAACATAATAGGTTGCTGGAGGAGATGATCGGTGCTGAGGACGTTGGACGATCAACTACGACAACTATATCGACACGCTCGACGTTGGATCAGACGTTTAGTGGTAACGATTTATGAGCTTTTGTTTGCATGATTTTCTGATTTATGTGGTAGAATTTTTGTATTGTCAACTAGTGTAGTCTATCTATATCCCTTCAATATTGTCTGTTACAAAATTCAAGGGGGCGCATGTGTGCGAAATTGTAGAGGGAGTGAGGGAGCATGTGAGTTGGAGACGAATTCTGCTAGGAAAAATAAAAACTATCTAGTACCTAGCTCTGGCAACCATGAACAAGGTCGCTCTATGTGTCAAGGTAAAAACACACGCCTGAATTCATCAGTTCTTTCACTGCTGTGCACAAGCAATTCAACAAACTTCCTTAAAAAAAAAAAGCAATTCAACAAACACTCTGTGTGTGGTACCGTACAATTCAATTCTTGGACGGAGAGCCGATCCATGGATCGATCGACTGAGAGAAGCTAAACTATGAGATGCAGACCCAGACGCCAAGGACGATGAGCGCGGTGGGGCCGGGTGGGTGCCCTCGCCGAGGAGCGCCGCGGCGACGGCGGTGGCGGCGAATTGGTGACGTTGGTGACGGGCACGGCGACGGAGATGGGGGCGCCACCGAGGAGGCTGAAGAAGGCGGCGGAGACGGAGAGGTTCGCGAGGAACGGCACCGAGTACTGCCACGTCAGGAGGAGGTCCACCCACCGCCGGACCGTGCCGCCGGAGGTGGGGACAGAGCGGAGGCGGCAGTCCCAGACGAGCGCGCTGCGGCGCATGAAGGCGTTGGTGGCGCCCCACGCGAGGCCCACCGCCACCATGTTCGCCGCGTCGTTGCCCACCATGGCCGGCGCCGCGATCTGAGTGGGTGGATCTGGGTGGGGAGGCAGACAAGCTCTCTGCGTTGGTTCGACTCCGATCTTGCAGTTGCACGTTACTTCACGTTGACTTTTCGGAGGACCAAACATTTCTTTCTTGGGAATTGCTAAGAGTACTCCAGTATTTTTTTTTTCCACCTTGGCGTTACTTGAAAAAAATTCTCTCATATTTGCCCTTGGATTCACACGCTAACCTGAAACATCCTAATTTTTGTGATATTTTTAAAATTTTAAAATACAAATAATGATTTGAATTTTATTGACTAAATTAAAGCTTAATTTAAATTTTTAGAAATTAAAAAAATTTAATACGAATACAGCAAACTTCAATTAAATTTAAAACTGATTGATTTGAGGTCCTCTGGTTCCATAGTATTTTCTGGATTTTTTTCAAATTTATTTACTGTTTATTTAAGTTATTTTGCTTTTTTTTTTTGTATTTTTCTAAAATTTAAAAATTATTTCGAAATCCATTAAATTCCCTCGGGTCAATTTTCTTTTCCTCGACCCGTTTTCCTTCTTTTCCGGCCAGCCTTTTGTCCCCTCTCTTTTCTTTTACTCTCTTTTCCTTCCACCCGGGCCAGCCCACTCGGCTTCTTCCTCGTTCTAGCCCAGCCTGATGCCACCCGTCTCTCTTCTTCTCTCCCTCTAAGTGCCACTTAAGCCCACATGTTGGCTTCGGCCCCTACCTGGAGCCCAAGATCCCCGTCCGCCATTGACACCTCGAAAGCTCCTTTAATGTGGTCGTTTCCTTCCCGTTCTTGTGCAATCAAGACCCTCACTCGCATCGCTTTCATTCCGGTCAATTCCCTCGCGTCAATGTTCGCATTTGCGCCCACCACCAACGCCGGCGAGTTATGGCCACTCGTGCACCCTTTACATGCTCCCGCTGCCCTATAAAAGGGAGTATCGACACCGCATCTTTCCGTACCCCTCGCGCACCGCATCCGAAAAACCCTAGTTCATGCCACTTTCTTCAAGTTCCAGTGCTGCCGCCGTCGGAGACGAAGGAGGAGCTCGCTGTCCGATCATTCCTTCATGTCTTCGCCGAATCGCGCCGCGTCATGGCGTTTTCCCAGTCCCATTCGTCGCAATCCCTCAAACCAATGGGCCATAGTAGCTGCAGGCGAGGAGATTGACTTCATCAACCACCGTGTGCCATCGTCGCCACCTGTGAGTTTTCACCACCACAATCCACCGATCTAGTTTTGCCTTCTCGCGTTCTAGCTTGTGCTCTCATCCTCTTCGCTGGAGGAACTCTCCAGTGCCCTACCGCCGTGAACCCTGTCTACACCGCTTCTTTCCTTTTCATCGCCCGCGAGTGCCGTCGAACCTTGCCACCGCATCTGCGTCATCACCTTCGTTGCAACCTTCTCGCTCCATTGCAACCCTCCGCATGCTCCGTCATGGCCGCAAACGCCACCGACACTCTGTAACATCCCAATTTTCGCTTTCTCAAAAATTTAATTTCAAATTAATTATTTAAAATTATCTGGAATTTATTTGGATCTTATTTGTATTTCTTGTGTGTTACTGGAAGAAAGTCTCAAATTTCAAAACACCTTGTCCAATCAAAATTTCGAAAATTCAAATTGAAATCTCCAGAAAAATTTATGTTCTAATCTCTTGACACTATCTATTTATTTATTTAAATATTTATTTTGCTATTTTTTTTCTAAAAAATAATAATAATAATCAAAATGTGACTTCCCGTCGGTCACCCATCCAATTTTTACTCCCGAGCGTGACTCAGTTAACATGGAGTTCCTTTGCACCAGCTACCAGCCGGCCATTTGGCTTTCTTTGACTTAAGTCCTCACTCCTTCCTTTTATTCCCACCCTAATACCTTTCTTCTACCTCCAGTAGAAGCTTTCTTCTGTTAGTTTTTCTTCCTTCCAGTAAAGCTTCAAGGTAGCAAAGACCACTCCTCCTTAAGCCACCACTCCGACCTCACCAATGGCCGGCCCACACCTTGCCACCCCTTCCCCGGTCTTGGCCACCGCCGCCCTTTGCCCCTGTCGGCCGTAGCCATGAGAGCTAGCTCAAGCTCCATTAATGGCCGGTCACCTTCTCTTCTCTCCGTTCTCCTCACTCAAATCATTAAAGGTTATTAAAATCCGAGGCGAAACGTTAGCATTAACCTCGAGCACGCTACCATGCCATCAATTGGGCGTCTCCTCTTATTGCAATCAATTTTACGATTTCTTATTCATTTGAAAACCAAAATCGAAGCATTTTTCCGTGGTGTGTTCTCGTCGACTCAGCGCCTCCTTCTCGGTTTAAAGAGAGCACCGCGTGTCCTCGCCCTCCTTTTCTATTCGCCTCAAACCCCAACCTCTATCCCTACCCGCTTGCCGAATTTTGTCGACGTTCAGGCGCGGTAAAACTCCTTCTTCGCCGGATTACAGCACCATCAAAGGTTCTCTCTCCATGCCATCACCACCTTAGTGTTCGCATCGTCGCGTTCTACATCGTGCTCCCCTCGCCCTCGCCAGAGCTTCGCCGGAGATCCGCGCCACCATGAGGCCTTGCGCCGCCGGTGCTCTGATTCGCGCCGCCGTCGCCTCGAGTGGTCGCCGGCCGAGGCGTCACTTCCCATGCCTTCCACGATGTTCCCTCGACTCATTTTGCTAGTTGGCCATGCCCCTTGCCGCCCTCGCCGCAAAGCCGAGTCTTGAGACGCCATTCTTGTCTTTGGAGCTCCAGCTCCGATCAGTTCCCTGGAGGATGCAAAATATCAGTGCTTTGCTTCATATAGCTGTGCATTGTTTCTTTGTCACAAGTGCACATGGGGTTAGTTGGTTAGAGGAGGCAGGTGGTACCTTTCTACTGCCTTCAGGTTCCAGGTTCGAACCCCAGCGGGCACAATTCCTTCATCATTTTTGTTTTCCCGGATTTCACTATGAACAATGATTTCAGCTTAGTGTTTTTCTTTTCTTTCTATCATTTCTCGTGTTAAGCAATCTTCCAGTTGTCCGTTCTCCTTCGTACGAACTCCAAATTCATCGATTCTTGATCCTAAATTCATATAAATTCATTCTCTTTCTTTCAGTATTTATTTTGTAATTTATTTATTTATTTTGTTATTTATTTGTGTCATTTCGCGTGTTTAGAATCCGACGCCGTCGACACTAGTTTGGACCAACCGGACGCGGCAACCACAACCTACGTTGAAGGCGAGTCTCCTTTGACCATTTTGAACCTATGATTTGTAAAATATGTTTTTAGTTTTTAAACATTATTATGCATTGCTTATTTATTAAAATGATAAGTTAAACTGTAGGTTGTTAGTTAAAAACCTAAAGTTTGCTATTATCATCCTTGATATGTGATATCCTACATCTTTGTAACCCTAGTGTAGGAAAGTCGCATTATTGAATACAATGTTGCGTAATAGTTTGATCTGATAGAATTGCTTAGGCGTGCTTTGTTCTGTTCAACCTTTGGGGAGAAAAACATTTACTATTTGTTATGCTTTAAGTTTTGAAAATATTTGACATTAGGTAATGTCAATATTTGAAAACAAAATAAAAATGGTGGAAACTATTTTAGACTAGGGTGAGTGGCATGAGTTTGGTTTGTCTCACCAGTCGATTTAGGACCGACTCTTGTGTTTATTCAAACCAAGCATTACTGCAGTACAACCACATGTCCTAAATGGGAAGGACTCGGTGAATAATTTACCATGTTCTAACATTACGCCCTTGCAGTTGTAGATGGTAGGTTTTACAGTAGTGCGACGATGGTAATTGGCGTCCATGTCTGTCGGGGCTTTGCGCGGACGTTGGTAAAAGACGCCCAAGTCGAGGCGAGTTATCCTCACTGCAGTGAGCTCGGTCGATGGTAAATGGCGTCCATGACTTGGGGTTAAGCTCACCGGCGGGCTAGTGTTAGGACAAAGTATTGTAAAGCCTTGTGACAATCGCTAGTCGCACACCTTGAAGTGTGTGAGCGGACGATATAAGTGATTGTCTCGTGTCAGTCCGTGTACAAACTCTGCAGAGTGTTAAAACTATTCGAATAGCCGTGCCCACGGTCAAGGGCGGAAGCAAGGTGCGTATACACATGGTAGATTTCACTTTGGTTTTAAAAGATTTATTTTGGGAATCGGGAGTAGTTGGAACTCTTGGATTGTGGTTACAGTAGTTAGAGCAGTTGAGTGACTAGAGCTCAATTCTTGAAAACACAGCGGTTATAGTCTTTTTACTAATGTATGGTAGTTGGAACCTGCATTAGAGTTTAATTTAATTTACTTTATCTTTTTAATCATCTTTTGACAAATAAGCTTTTTAAAAGAGGTTTAAACTTAAAATGTTGCTTTGTGCAAATGAACCCTATATGCCCAATTGTTAAAGCTATGCATATGCATCATTTCCCAAGACTCGCGGAGTACTTTATGTACTCACATGCTACGCTCAACCAATCTCAGAAGTCTACGAAGATGCCGAGAACGACTACGACTACTTCGCCTGTGGCTTTGACGAAGGCTTCCCGGAGTACTAGGCTGCGTTTCCCCAGTCGAATGCCGGTGGGCAATTTGATGGGTCACCACTCGAAGTTTACTCTTTTTGTTGGTTCCGCTGCTGTAAGACTTAAGGTCTTTTGACCTCTTTTGTAATAAGTGGCCATAAGGCCGGTACTCAGTTACTTATTAATGTATTTCGTGATTCGAAATGGTTATCAACAATGTTTCCACTGTGTGCACTTGCTACTGATATGGGACTGGTGCAGAAATACACAGAGGGTTCGGATTCAGAAATCCGGTCCTGACAGAGTTGGTATCAGAGCCGAGTATACTGTAGGACGTGACCTAGTTAGAAATGGCAAGCCTTAAGGATTTATATTTTCCTTAAAATTAATTTATAAACTTTTAAGTCTCTTTAATTTATAAAATTTTAAGTCTCTTTGCTACTTTCTTTTCTGTCTTAGGTCCCAGAGTTGTCGCCATCGTCGAGCTAACGTGGCAGCCACGTTAGCGTCCCATCAGCCGCCACCTCAGCCTCTTCATCCTAGTCAGTGTCGCGTGTCGCTTGCGTCATCGCTTGCATAGCCGAGCAAAACCCTAGCCACTACATGGACCCAGTCCACCGTGGACCGTGTCGCCGCCGCGTAGACCCCACCTGTTGATATATATTTGTGCACCAAAAAAATTTGTTGCCAGAATTTGCAACCGTGTTTTGGACACGACACGATCTCATCTGGAAAAAAAACTTAATTAGAACGGATCACTCGATCGGTGTTGTCATGTTAAGTGTTAGAAGCTCCCCAATGAGGACCTAAGTACACGCGTGCAACTAAAGCAGTTAATAGTAGCACCGTTGGATCCAAAATCAAAGGATTAGTTTGTCACAAGGTATTGTAGCTAGAGTGCCGCGTTGGTTCTAGCATTAGGGTCGCTTGGAGCCGTCAGATCTTAAAACGGGACGGACGAGATTGCGTGCGATTGCAATAGCGATCGCGGCGTCGAAATTCTTCTTGAAGGCTGCGAGATGTCGAGTGTCTAGGGTGTGGTGCTTTGTTAGAGTAGCGCTAGCGAGATGTTGATTGGTTACCAACACGCACGCGATAGGTGGAATCCACTGAAGTTACCGGCATGAGTTGTCGATATGAGTAGTAGCTATGGTCGTCGATGGCGTAATTTTAGGAAAATGGTATGAGGATCATTTTTTTGACACTTATATTCTGCAATTTTCCTTTAATTAATAATGGTTGGTGCCTGACATGAAGCTTCTTTTTCCTTAACGTAGGCCACGTAGCTTAGGCCCTACTTGGTACAGCGTTAGGTTCTTATTTTTCAGATTCTGCTTCTGATTATTTGAGAATCCACTCATCTGAGAATCTAGAGCTGTCTGTTGAAACCGTTTGTGATACGGATCAACGTGTGTTGATGCGTAATGTGGCCCAATCTTTCACGGTACTTATATTTCAATTCTGAATGAAGTGAAACTCCCGCTTTCCTCTCTCTTGATTTGGCAAAATAGAAGAGCAAGTATATCTCCAAAGCAAGTAACACTTGGTTGATGTTGAATCAATCTGAAGAGAGAAACAAAATCAAACCGGAAGAACAACACCAAACCGTGAGCAATTGAGGATGCTACGAATTGGTGAGATGATCCACAAGGAATCACGGATCTTGGAAGAACAACCTCCCTCCAATATTCACGCAATCACAAAACCGTAGATGGGAATTTTCGAAACGCATGTATTCATTTTGCGCCATATAAACCTGTGACTTTTTCTGTATTTTCTTCAACTCTAACTTGCTTACAATGGGGCTCTACCCCTAAATATATAGCCTATGAACAGTAAACCACCTCGGTACTGTAGCAATGAACAGTAATCCGAGTCGGTTACTGTAGCATGAACAGTGCCTGAAAGGTATTTTTATTGCAAACTCCTTTAATTCGAAATTTAAACTACTCTAATTGCTAAAAATAGATTAAACTATCCTATTACAAGTAATTTATAATTAACTTCTTTTAAAGAATGATCCGAATTGGAATTGCACCAATCCAAACCCATTTTGGATTCTTAGGCTGAAAATGTATTGATTTCGGAATAGAGTTTGAATTTAGTTCTTCTGTTTTTTCTTGGCTGAATTCTCTTGTATACTTTGCAACATGCAAAGTCCTTTATTCTTGTGTCTTGCTATGTCCGCTAAAGCTCACCGGTCGGCATTCCTCCCTATCCTTGCTCTTTGCCGAACCTGGTTCTTGTTTTTTTTTCTCCATTGATGCATAATAGGCTCAACTTGAGGCTTAATACACACTTGCAGCTTAGAGATATTGACTACCGTAGTAGATGCACTTAGGGCCTCATCATCCTCCCCCTTTTGAAGCAAAACCGTCCTCGGTTTTAGTGTAGTCTTTACGGCCTTCTTCTTGCTAACCATAACCAAATCACTCTTGATTTCTTCATCAGTCTTTGACACCAAAGCATGTAACTCTCCCTTGTGCATGAATGTATATCGGTTGGACCGTCCTTGATGTGTAGCATTCAGATCAAATTGCCATGGACGTCCCAATAGAATATGACCAGCATGCATTGCTACCACATCACACTCCACTTTATCGACATAGCCATCAATAGTAAGTGTCACTCTCACCTTGTGTGTGATCTTGACTTTGCCGACGTTGTTGAGCCATTGGATGTAATATGGTTTAGGATGCCTCCATGTGGACAATGAGAGTGATTCCACCACATTCTTGCCAATCATGTTGGTCGAACTCCCATTATCAATAATCAACTTACACACCTTTTCTTTGATCTTGCAATCGGTTTGAAAGATATGATGTCGCTCTCCCTTCCTCACAATAACGGTGTTATCACGCTGCACCGTTTGAGCCATCAAGCTAATACCTTGTTCGGGATAACATATGATTTGCTCTAGCTTCTCAGATTCATCAAAAGGTTCAGATTTATCATTGTCGCTCTCTGTTGCATAGCCATCATGTGTAAGCAACACCGTCTTCATGTTTGGACAATCCTTCTTCATATGACCTCGGCCCTTACACTTGAAACATTCAATGTTGCTAGTTCTAACCGTAGAGAATGCGCTCAAATCAGCATGTGAGGTATCTTTGCCTGCAACACTAACAGGTTTCGAAGCTTCCTTGAATGTACTACGAACCGGTATAGTGGATGCAACCGGTTTAGGAGTTGATCCCGCATCTCCATCATGCGAAGTTGCACGTCTCAAAGTGCTATGAGTGGTACGGCCAACCCTTACTTGAGTGTCCTTCACCCATTGTTCAGCACGCTCCACTTGATGAAGTAATTCTCTGCACAGTGTTATATTGCATTAAATCAATACGGTTTCGCACATCTTCATTCAGCCCTTCAAAGAAACGTGTCATGGTCGCCTCCGCCGACTCACGCACACTTGTACGGATCATGAGCACTTGCATCTCTTGATAGTACTCGCTCACCGTCTTAGCACCCTGTGTAAGTCGTCGTAGCTTTGTATGCAGTGTCCTTGTATAGTATGCCGGCACAAATCGTTCCCGCATAGATTATTTCATTACTTCCCAAGTGTTAGGACGTTCCTCTGCACGATTCAATTGATCCCACCAAAATAATAGCATATTCGGTGAACTCAATAGAGGCAACACGAACCTTCTTCTCTTCCGAGTAGTGGTGGTTGTCAAAAATTTGATTGACACGCATCTCCCACTCCAAATAAGCCTCCGGATCAGATCTGCCCTTAAACTCCGGTATGGTGATCTTGATTCTCCCGATACCGCCATCTTCATATTCACCTCCATTATGACGAACACCATGTCCAGCACCTCGACGATCAAAGTATTCACGTCGTGGACGTCGTTGATGTCTTTCACGATCATCGAAAATGGCCTCCTCCGAATCAGCAGCATAGAAGTTATCTCCGGCATGGCGTACAACACGTTGTGCACGTCCATGTTGTGGTTGGGCAGCACCGGTACATTTGCTTCTCGTGGCAGTGGTAGCCTCTCCTCCAAGCGAAGGATAGCAAGATTTAGATTGTCAAAACCTTCCATCATATGACGTTCATTTAAGTTGAGACGATCGTTCAGTGTGTCTTGCACTCCTTGGATTTGAGCTTCAAGTTGATGGCGTAAAACCTTCTCGCGACGAAGAAAATAGCTGGTAGTAGCATCAAACTGAGCACGTACGTCTGGTAATAGTGTATCTCCGTACGTAGGCTCCTCGTCCGATCCACCATTAGAACCATACTAGCTAGTTTTTGACATGATGATCAACCTCAATGTACCAAGAAGAAAAATTCCACGTACCGTGATCAACCACGCTCTGATACCAAGATGATACGGATTAACGTGTGTTGATGCGTAATGTGGCCCAATCTTTCACGGTACTTGTATTTCAATTCTGAATGAAGTGAAACTCCCGCTTTCCTCTCTCTTGATTTGGCAAAATAGAAGAATAAGTATATCTCCAAAGCAAGTAACACTTGGTTGATGTTGAATCAATCTGAAGGGAGAAACAAAATCAAACCGGAAGAACAACACCAAACCGTGAGCAATTGAGGATGCTACGAATTGGTGAGATGATCCACAAGGAATCACGGATCTTGGAAGAACAACCTCCCTCCAATATTCACGCAATCACAAAACCGTAGATGGGAATTTTCGAAACGCATGTATTCATTTTGCGCCACATAAACCTGTGACTTTTTCTGTATTTTCTTCAACTCTAACTTGCTTACAATGGGGCTCTACCCCTAAATATATAGCCTATGAACATTAAACCACCTCGGTACTGTAGCAATAAATAGCATGAACAGTGCCTGAAAGGTATTTTTATTGCAAACTCCTTTAATTCGAAATTTAAACTACTCTAATTGCTGAAAATAGATTAAACTATCCTATTACAAGTAATTTATAATTAGCTTCTTTTAAAGAATGATCCGAATTGGAATTGCACCAATCCAAACCCATTTTGGATTCTTAGGCTGAAAATGTATTGATTTCGGAATAGAGTTTGAATTTAGTTCTTCTGTCTTTTCTTGGCTGAATTCTCTTGTATACTTTGCAACATGCAAAGTCCTTTATTCTTGTGTCTTGCCATGTCCGCTAAAGCTCACCGGTCGGCATTCCTCCCTATCCTTGCTCTTTGCCGAACCTCGTGTGTACATGCACCGTCTTTGCAACTTGAGGCTTAATACACACTTGCAGCTTAGAGATATTGACTACCGTAGTAGATGCACTTAGGGTCTCATCAGTTTGACTGGTGGGTTGGCTCTAAAAACCATATGAGGGAGGATTATAGGCAAATAGACCATGTCACCCCTAGGTGTAATACTTCAATTGTATTTGTGTATCTCAGTGGCATTTGCGGGTAAAAACCTTCAACTTCAAAGGGTATTTTTATTTCTGAAGGTTGGATTCTCACGAGAATCTGCTGGGAGGCTGCTTCTCGTTGCTAGTTCATTTTCGAGACAGCTCATCGCGAGAAGCAGAATCTAGTGGTTTTGAGAATCAGGGTGTTTGGTACGACTCCACGAGAATCGATTGAGAAGCTAGGAGTGAAAACTATACCAAACAGGACCTTAATATGTACTGTGATGTATCTTACATCTATAGGCAAACGGCAAAAGTCCATTGCCCTTACTAATTAATGTATTTAGATCGACCCCTCCAATCACAGAAGTCCTATTGATATCGACCAAAGATACTATTTGAAAGTACGGTTTGAATATATGAAAATGATACCAGTGAATTTATCATAAAAATTCTTTGATAACATAGCACTTTTACAACTTCATCATAATATATATATCACACGAGAATTTAGTAGTAAGATGCGCATCATATTCGTAGTTGTTGCCACGGCATTATCGTCAGTACGGATTTAATTACTCGATCGGGAGGAAAAGTAAAGCTAGCAAGCCCGGACAGCTCGATCGCATGAGACATATGAATAGATCATGGTATGTAATATAGATGGACCCTATATATGCACTAGCTAACTAATTCAACGTACGACTTGGATAATTATAGTTCATGGGACTCGTCGATCAACTCGCACGTACATATGATATGAATCTCTGTGTGCTTGGACGCGAGCGAATATGTAAGGGCCAGCTAGCTGCTCTGTACGTCGCACCAATCCACCTACATGCGCGCACCACCTCAACGCTGTCTCCCTCCCGGTGTCTCGATCTGCAGTGTCATCTTATGCTGATCAGCTAGCTAGCGACGCAGAGACCCCTATAAATGTCATCGTTATGCTGAATTGGTGGTCAGACGATCGAACCAGTTCAAGCTAGCTCTACGCTGAACGTTGCAGGTTGAGCTGAGCATGAGCATGGCGGCCACCGGTGCCCTCGGCCTCGCCTCCTTGGTCGCCCTTGTCCTCCTCCTGGCGCTCGCCGCCCCCTCGCTGGCCGGCGACCCCGACATGCTGCAGGACATCTGCGTCGCCGATTACAAATCCCTCCAGGGCCGTGAGTAGTCCGATCCATGCTTCACTAGCTCTCTCAAATTAATCTCAGCTGATGATCATCAGCTAATTAACTCCCGGCCTCTCAATTCTCTTGCATGGAATATGTATCATGCATGCTTGCTTGCTTATCAATTTGCATGGATCGATTCGTGCAGCGCTGCGGCTGAACGGGTTCCCGTGCAAGAGGCCGGAGAACGTGACGGTGAACGACTTCTTCTTCGACGGGCTGGCGGTGGCCAACACCACCAACAGCACGGTGGCGGTGACGGCGGTGGCGGACGCGGAGAATCTCCCGGGGCTCAACACCCTGGGCGTGTCCATGGCGCGCATCGACTACGCGCCGCTGGGGCTCAACCCGCCGCACACCCACCCGCGCGCCTCCGAGATCATCTTCGTGCTCGAGGGCTCCCTCGACGTCGGCTTCGTCACCACGGCCAACAGGCTCTTCGCCCGCACCGTCCGCAAGGGCGAGGTCTTCGTCTTCCCCCGCGGCCTGCTCCACTTCCAGAAGAACAGAGCCTCCAACTCGACCGCCGTTGCCATCGCGGCCTTCAGCAGCCAGACGCAGGGCACGCAGTCCGTCGCCGACGCGCTCTTCGGCGCCACGCCGCCATTGCAGGCCGACGTGCTGGCCCGCGCGTTCCAGATCGACTGCGGCCTCGTCGACTCCATCAAGTCCAAGTTCCCGCCCAATTAATAAGTGCACCGGATGGGCCTCATGATCACTCCATTGTTATTGCTTCTACGTACCTACTTGGATCGTCCATCAGCTACTCGTGGCATATATGCAGTACCTGTCAACTTTCAATTCATGAGTGTCCTCATTGTTTGATTTCTTAATTACGCATTCAGTAAACAACACGGATCAGCTTATCGATTAGTACTCCCCCCATTCTATTTGTTCGGCCCGCACGTATCAAGAGATACAAAATTCAAGTCATATTTAATAGAATTGTAGCACGTTTTATCCCTGAAAATGAAAATCTAGACCTATATATGTCCATCCACGCCCTCTCTGTCTCCACCCTCCATCCCATTCTCAAGATTTGTGCCAAAACAAATTGGGTGAACATTAGAAATCAATAAAGTTCCATCACGGAATAAAATTGTCTCATCACGTGCTAATTCTCTCTTTGGATCATTCAAATTTTGAATCAGATGTGCACTGTTCATCATTTCGAATTTTGAATGACACCGTATTGTACAACTATACTACTGTCAAAAAAAATGCAAACCAGAATAATAATACTACAGTTATACTACTGTAAAAAAAAAGGGAAATACATCAATACTACTGAAACTATACTTCCAAAAAAAAAAATTCAAAGTGCATGAATACTATACTACAACTGCAATACTGTCCAAAAAAAAAATGCAAAAATACATAAATACTACTTTACATCAATAGTCATACTGTACAAAAATACTCACAGACACGTATTATACTATGTTGTACCATACTATATTATACTATACAAAATACATGTATATACGACGAAGAAGGGATGGGGGTGGCTGGAGAGGAGGGAGAGGAGTACACCTAGGGATAGGCGGATCCGGTGGGGGCGAAGACGGGGACAACTGGATCCGTGGGAGGTGGAGGTGGAGGTGTCTGGATGGTCACCATGCTCACGAGGTGGCAACCACAATCGTCATGGGGGCACTGAGGGGTTGTTGAATTGAGGTAGATTTTGACAACCTAAGGACTCACTGAAGTGCCCACAGTTTAGAGCCTCACCTTCTCTCATTGCCTCCGCCTGCCATCGCCCATGCTAGTTACCCTGTCGACGTACGGTTATCCCGCATAGACGACGAGACCAAATGATGAACCACGGAGGTCCTAATTTGGCCCAATCTTTTGATGAGACGATAAATTCGATAGAAGTCGCTCAACTCTCACGATCCTAGCTACAAGCTCGCAAGGCTCAAAACCACGCAATCGCTGAACTGCTCGACAAGTCGTTATCAACCGTACACGAATACCCAGATGGCCTGATCACGAAGATCAATGTGAGGATCCCGGTTTATTAAGCTTGTAATGCTTAGTCACCAATTGACCCTAGCATCACAAACAAAATAATCCGTATCTTCGAGATATGTATAGTTCCCAGAAATGCAGTATACACACCCTTTTTACAAAATTTATGCATCAATTCCATTCAAGACATAGAACCAAAGCAACACTTAACAATTCAAAAGACATACATAGTAGAGTTATTACAAAAGGGGCCGACCGGCCAAATACAACTAAGAGTTAAATAAGTAGCGGAAGCGAACAACGATAAGATGGCGATAACAAAAGAGCCAATTAGTGTGCCTTTTACCCACAAGGTAACCAACCGGACCGCCAAGTTAGTCGTCAAACCCGCAGCACATCTCATAAAAGTGAGGCCTTTGGGGCTTACCTTCCTCCTCTGCAATAAATAGTTAAGCAAAGCAAATGAGTACAAAAATTGTACTCCGCAAGACTTACGTGTAGAGTAACAGACATATACATAGCTATATACAAGCTTATTTAAGTGGAGGTTGTATATTTCATTTTCAGCACAAAGCAATCTTTATTTGCAATAATGTAGTACATTTAAAAGCAAGTTTGCAATCTGTTTTTATTGCTCAAATAACAGTAAATAACAACAATATAACAATAAATAGAAGAAAATAATATCCTGGAAGTGACTAACCCAATAGTCACCACAACAATAGCATGAATTACCCATTCATACCACCCATGTCAAGTTTTAATTGAAAGTTGTAGTCTAGGTCTTGCACGACCTTACCAAGCATGTCCATAACCTAGGACGAGGCTATTCGAATAGTTTGAACCCTGCAGGGGTGTACCAATATACTCACACGCCAGACCGCCTTTTTGCCAAGCTATGAAGCACACTTCCTTAGGTATGCCGGCACGACTAAGTCCTACGAGATATTTCCAATATTATGTATTAACTACGAATCGCCCGTATGGATAGAAACCCATACGTTGTGTCGGAGTCATCGTAAAGCCCCGGTCAACTACCCCTCATAGGTAAAGCCTTGGACAACTATGATGCCCCTCGAGGTGGAGAACCTACCCGGAACTCTACCACCGCACACCCAACAACAACAACACAATTCCTTTTCACAGAACACACCACCCACCTCCTATGACTCTGAGCTAACACACGCCAAAGTACTAAGTCAAGAGAGGTTCCATATCCCTCTCGTGTGGTTAGCACGCAAAGCACTTGGCTTAGTGACACAAGTAACTTTCGGTCCTTGGGGATTTAGGCACCATTCCATTCACACCCAACAGATCACACCAACATCCATTGTGCCCAAGTCGAAGCAGTTTTATTTTCAGTTTTTGACTTTACAAAATTAACAAAGCACAAAGTGCTGGACATAATGGAGTAATAATAAAATTTGTATGATCAAGATCATCGATTAAGTCGACGATCGCCCATACTACCGATAGCTAAGCATGTCTAAGCATATTAACTCGTAATCTACTAAGTGACAAGAGCCCATCCAACGAACTCTAATAACAGCAAATAACCTAGGCTCAGGTAGTAGAGGAATAATCATTTACCTAAAGAGTATGAAACTATAGGATCAACTAATCAAACCATAATTTAACAACAAAATAGAGATGCATACATACAAGTTGAAATCAATATATTAGACTTGAAAAATACTGGGATCAACATGATCAAACTACTTGCCTTCCTGAGTATTACTATCTTGCTGTAGAGGATCGCTCACGAATACAATAGGATCGTCGGAACCTACCGAAAGAAGTCGAAAGTACAATAAGAACGAATAATACCGAAAAGACCCAAAAATTCAAAGTCATCCAAAAAATATGAAAAATTCATAGAATTAATATCATGATTTTATATGAATTTAGCAACAAAAATCAATTCATTTGGATGATCAATGCATAAGTTATGTCCGTTTGAAAATCAGTTTTCAGAAAATCCAAATAAATTAGAATCTACCACTGTTCACTATATCTAAAACTTTCGCAAAATTTTCTGGAGTAGTGGTAGTCATGAGGATTACAAAAATGTATAGAGATTATTATTACAAGACCAAAATAATTTGGTTCAACTTATTTGGAGTTTTTATGAATTAGTTATGAGTTTTCAAAGTAAAAAATCAATTTATAATGTGCTAATAATTCCTTTTTGAAGCACCCTCCACAAAATTTGTTTTATGTGAAAGAGACAAGGTTGAAACCTATGTTATAATAAAGCAAATTAAAAATGAAAAATAACAAAAGTGGTTTCACTGTTTTTGGGGTTAAAATGAATTATTGAAGTTATTTGTATTTTTCAGTTAACAAATAATTGATTTTGGTATTTTATAAATGCATTATTACTTTTCTCACCTACCTTTACTCTAGCCGTAACCACTGACAGGCGGGACCCCCGGTCAATAGTTGAATGGGTCAACTTTGACCCAGCCCTGCCGAGAATGATGTCGAAAGCACACTATGGAAATACGCCAAAAGATAACGAAAACATACTCTCGGTTTCAGTGTAAAAAGAATACGTTTTCCCTTAAGGAAAACGTACTACCCAAATTTACACCACCACTTAACCGGGCATGGGCCCACATGTCATAGGCACTAACCAATCATTAAAACGACTAATCGTGGAATTTCTGACAAAAATTTGCACTTAAATGCTAATCATTGATTTAGCTTTAATGACTTACTCTGATGGTGCGGTTTAAGCGACAACAGTCAAGAATGTGATCGAGCCAGATGGCGCCCACCGCGACCGCGGCGCCGGCCAAGGGCAGGAATGAGTTCCCCATACTAATGCGCACCCAAAGGTTGTGGTTTCAGCGGTGGAGGCAGGCTGTATCGATGGTCAGCTGGCGGCGAGCGGCGGTGGGCTAACACGGCAACAGTGGGTGCCACGTTTTGACAACGCATCGATCCAAGCATGGCATGTAAGGGCTACTAGGGAACCAGTGAAGCTTACGGAGGGTAGTAAGGTGGGGGAAAGCTTGGTGATGCCTCGACCACGGCAATGGGCTGCGGCGACGCGGTTCACGACGAGCGGTCACCCTGGGCAACACAATTGGAAACTG
This sequence comes from Hsuehochloa calcarea, assembly GCA_036346395.1. Lineage (NCBI taxonomy): Eukaryota > Viridiplantae > Streptophyta > Magnoliopsida > Poales > Poaceae > Hsuehochloa > Hsuehochloa calcarea. Next base: position 45,088,290 of record CM070600.1, read on the forward strand.
GCGAGAGAGAGCTTGGGAGGTGGTGTGGGCGATTAAACCAAGGAATCGACAATGGACTCACCCGATTGACAATTGGTGGGACGGCGTTGTCGACCGAGAATTGGGGAAATTCCAAATTCGTATGACCCTGTGATGCATCGACCAAATTGGTCGATGATATATCATGAGAATACTCAAGGGCACGGGATGACGCAATTAACCGAGAGAAAATTCTTACCAGAGTCGACGATGGCCTAAGGGCGTAGCTCAGGGCGCGCTCTGGACACAGCGGGAGCACGAGACTATCTTGGATCCTACAAGCACTGGCAGCAGCTCCAATGAGCGAAAATGGGGAGGCCATGGAAAATGATTGCCGAGGGACACCGTGGGTGGAAACTTACCCGAGAGAAATGCTCGTGCGAGCTTCCCTCTCCTCGGCCTCCGAGAGGAGAAGTGAGTTGAGAGCAGGGCATAGAGTCGGTTTTGAGCAGGAGCAAGGATGGAGGAATAGGCGGCGTGAGAGGGCGATGCTCTCGGGTTGGTCAGAAAGGGCGGTGGGGTTCACGCCGTTGCCGGACGTGCGCAACATGCAATGGCCGCGTGGAGCTCAGCTCCTGCGCGACGCGACGGGAGGTGGACGAAGGAGCCGACGGCCGGCCCACCGCAATGAGGCGAGCGAAAGCGGTAAGATGGCGGCTGCTCAGGAGCGTTCGATCGGGATCGGACGGCTCAAGAGAATGGGTGGATCGGCCGGTCCGATCGGCCACTCAATCCAGGCCGTTGTCTCCAAATCGGACGGTTCAAGTGAATGGAGCGATCGGCCGGTCCGATCGGCCACTCAATCCAGGCTGTTGAGCTCCAAATCAGACGGATCCAGGTGAAGGGCTAAGGCGGTCTTGGTGAAATTTGGTTGGGTTGGTCGAGTCAAATTGGCTCGGCCCATTATGAGAAAAGCTGATTTTTTTTGGAAGAGTGAGGCTGATATGATTAGGAATTTTGTTGACCAAGAAGATTAGCTCAAAAAATTCTCAAAGTTTTATGGAAGCTTCCTGACTCACTCATTAATCTTGTGAAATATTTTCAGAGTTTTTCAAGATGTAAATTTTTCTACTAAAATGTTCTAGTGTTCAGCCCTAGGGTTTGACCAAAGATTTAACTGGTTTGACTTGCCCTTTTAAAATAACAAATAAAATCTAAAAATTATGAAAGTTTTCAGAGGAGCTATACAGATGTTCTAGAACCTAGGAAAAATAATTCTAGAGGATGGTCACAAGATTTGATTAGAGAGTTTCAAAGGGTTTTGCTTCTTACCAAATAAAGCAAAAAGTTTTTGAAATCACAAATCCTATTGAAAGAATTTTCAGAAAATTCAATTAAAAATATGATGCAACAAAAGTTTTAATTTCTCCTCATTTTTATACATTTGAAACACAAACCATGTTTTGGGATGTTACAATCAATTCCTGCATACACCGAAGAAGCACGCTAGAACAAGGTAAAACACAATATGAAATTGCAAATAAAATTAAAATTGTATTGATAAGTGGGATTCCAAAGAACAATATCCCTATTGATCTCGCTGAACAAGAGGACAAAGTATAAAGTAGCAAAGCTAAATTTCGATCAACAAAACCTGTCAAACCCTAAAGGTGGTGGCCACTATGTAAAGGAGGAAGAGAGGGGCGGCGGCCGCAGGTACTGTTTATGTATAAATAGTACTATATGAATAGTACTAAACCCTATGTGTCTAGCCCGAATTACAAGGCTCATAGCCCATTAGCATAGGTGGCGCAGTACCAAGTTCCTTTACTCAAATATTGCTAAGTGTTGGTCTAAACAACTTGATATATAGTCTTCATACTATATTCTGCTAAGCCTCAGTATAGAAATATCCATTCCTCGTATGATCATCTCCATACTTGGTCTTGCCATCATCTCCATTTAGCTTTGCCTCTCGATCCTTGATTCCTAAGTAAAATAATATCACGTGCTTTAGGCAGCATCATAGAATTCGTATAATATGTATGCACTCCGAGAAATGAAGTCACCTAATAGTTTAGTTGGCGAGCACGTGCTCTAGTAATTGGTCCTTGCACATCAGAAGCAGTAGGGATGGTTGTATCAGTGGAAGGGATGTCCTCGTCACCAAAGCTCGGCCGAGAAACCCGTACGCTGCGCCATTTTCTCGCCGCTTCTTTCGTGCCATTCTCAGCCGCATTTAAGCCCCTCATCACGACATGAACTCCTCAGCTTGCCATTCTCGCATAGAATTTGAGCATCTTGTGCTTTGCTTTGCCGGGAACGAGAGCACCATTCTCGACGCCGGTGAGCGAGCCTCACACCACCATTTCCTCTGATGAGCTTCCTTGCCCTCGTCACCTGCATCACCATGCGCCCCTTACCTCACTGATACTCCTTCTTTGCTTGATGTAGCTCCGAGAACCACAGAGCGTGATCGGCCGTCATCTTCTTCGTCTTGGCGCACACCCCATTTTGAACCTCCGCATTCCCGATGCTTTGGTGAGCTTGAACCTCATCTAGCTGCGTCATATCATATTCCATACTCCACTAATTATTCTTCCTTGCTTAATGTGGACCCAAGCTCAGGAGATCACCAGAATCGAGCTCTTCCCCAAATCCGACTATCGCCAATTCCTTTTCTGTTCGCCGTCACTCCGGTGAATCCCCGTTCGATTCCTCGCTCATGCACCATCATTCGATTCCTCACTCACACACCATCCTTAGGACCTTAGGAATCTAATACGTTGCTTCTTTTAGCATCTCCATCGCCACAAAATGCCAGCACCGTGAGCCACCTCTACGCTACTTCTGTTCAACATCGACACGCTTCTCTGGCCATCCCTTGACGTCATCTACACCCTTGGTGAGCTTCTAGTAGTCCCTTAGTGCTTCTATACGCGTTAGATTGGTAGATTAGATAGCATAGCATAGAGTTCACCATGGCTGCCAATGGCGCCGTATCGAGAAAGGGTATCGCTGCCGCTCTGGTGACCATTGGTCCTTGAGCCGTTGTCTGTAGCATCGTAGTCACTCCTTAGAGCCAGTGTGCACCATCTTTCACTGTCGGTTTGCTCCAAGCGTGAAAACAATTTCGAACCCGAGGAGCACCACCGCTTATCGCCGGTGTAGCACCGCTTTCGTCCATGTCTCCGTCCTCCACCACCACCCGATGGGATCACCGTTCGCCACCAACGAGCTCGCCACGGCACTCGGTTGCACGCAGCTCTGCTCCCTTTTCTTCTCTCTCGCTGACAATGGTCACACTTGGGATGAGTGTTAGCTTAACACTAATGACAGTGGTTATTTTAAACTTATCAATGACATGTGGGACCGGCTGAAAACTTAATCAAAAATATAATTTAAAACACATTTAGTATATGAGTCACTGACATGTGGGACCACGCACTATTCTAGGTTTTAAAACATGTGTTTAAAACCTGAGAATCTAACATGTGGACCCCAACTGTCGGTTAAATAAAATCCAAAACATGTTTTATCATTAGTTAATAAATAATGAGTCTATGGCATGTGGGACTGTATCTGTTTTTATAAATAAAATCAAGAAAATAAAAATATGAGTCATTGACAAGTAGGCCCTACATGTAAGTTAATAAAATTTGAAAAAAAAATATGAGAAAATCCAATTTCAGTTCAAAGGAAAATATGATTTCTCTGTTGGAAAGCGTAAACCTGAGAAGAACTTAAAGGAAAATATATTTTCTATGTTAGAAAGTGTAAACATCAGAGAATACGCTTTGACATCACCATTTTCTTAATTTCTATAACTTTCAAACGGAAGCAAATTAAAATATTAATAACTTTTGCATACGAACTCCAAATTGCATAAACTTTTTTTCTAAATTCATTTACAATCATGCTCTGTCTAAATATTTAAAAAATATTTGGATTTTATTGATGTTGAAATTACTTTTCTATATTTAATTTGCTACCGGCTCTTTTTGAATAGACGTTGATATTTCGAAGGAAATTTACGTCGATCTTCCATCCTCATAATATGATATACCAGAGCAAAGGAAGCAGCCCCTTTGACCATGTTGATCCTATTATTTTAATTATTGTACTTCTTTTTTTGCAAAATCTAGTATGCATACGTATATGTTTGCTTAAAATTGCTATATTTGGGGATAACAGTAGTTATATTCCTATTCAATGCATGATCTTTCTTGAAATATTGGTATCCTTATGGTTGTAGTCAATAGTCTATGGTTTAGGCAATAGATGATGTCGATTTGGGTATTTTGAGTGCGAATATCGCACAAATACTTAGTTGGCTCTATATTTACCAAAATGGGGAAAATGGATGAAATATTGAATATAAATTTGGGAGATTGTGAAATGATGGTCCAGAGGGGTTTACCTCTGTTATTTTGTATAAAAATAAAAATGAAAACCTAGTTTGTGGTGCTGGTGAGTTATATTATAAACTAAGGAGTGTGAGAGGTGTATATCATAAGTAGATAAGGGGAGATCCTCGTTGGGTTGATTAAGGACCGAACGCTGGTATATCCGACCTAAGCATAAGCATACAACCATATATGCTGATATGTGATGACCTTAGGTAATTAAGTTATCAAATATTAGCCTTGCATGTTGGTAGGCCACAGAGGAGTGCGAGCATGACCGAGTAGGCATGCTCAAAGGGGCTCCCTTCACCACGATATTAGGGACAAAGCTTGCCGACATAGTGGTGAATGCCTCACTGAGACGGGGGTGTACCCAGGTGAAGTGAGGGTGTTCATTCGTCAGGCTAGTGCAAGGTTAGGGCTAGGTGATGTAAAGGCTTTATTACGTGCTCTAGGCGCTTGCAAAAGATAGTGGCGGTGGTATCGATGGATGCCGGGTAAACTAGAGATTTTGTATACCGTGGATAAAGTTGTATACCTCTGCAGAGTATAAATCTATTTAAATAGCCATGCTCGCGGTGATAAGCATATTAAGTTTAGTATTGCCAGGTATAGACTTGGTTTTTGCTAAAACAGTTCTTGTTGAAAAATGTGGGGTTGGTTTTTGTTATTGATAACTTGAGTGTTATGTATATGGCTGAGATTGAACTGTTGATCACAACCGAGGAGGGTTGTGAGTTTACTTTGATTATGTTACTTACTTGATTATTTCATTATCAGTCAATAGCTTTTTAAAATTTCCTATGCAAAGTACTACTTATCGTTATTGCAAATAAAACTTGCTTAATGCTGAAAATAACTTGTAGAGTAGAGCCTCATCTTTAAAAAGCCTTGCATTTATAATTATGTTGCGATACACTACAAGTCTTGTTGAGTACAAAATGTACTCAATCTTGATTAAACTATTGATGAGAGTTTGAGGATGAGACTATGCCAGACGACGCGTTCTTTGCATTCAGTACTGGATGGTACGGTGACAGGTCTTGCTAGGACTTTTTATTGTCGGTTGCCTGAGGGTTTGGATGGGCATGCCGCTGGACTTTTGGGTTTAATACTTTTTCTTCCGCAGTTTTAACTTGCTACTTCTGATACTCGTCGTTTTATTTGGCCGGTCGGCCGTGTATTGTACTCTCATGATGTAATCATTTAAGTTAAGTATTATATTTTTTCATGGTGTATGTATATTGTGTATGGATGTGTATGCCAACGTTGTGGATGTGTGTACTAGCCACTGATCATGAGACTAATACGATACACATGAGGGCTTATGTTATTCCACACCTGGGGTCCAATAGTACATTTTTATGAGCTCCGGTCCGGATTTTCAGCATTCGAGCCGAGTTCGATGCCTGCTATAATAAGATTTTTTTTCAGAAAATAGAAAAAAATATCTAGCTTCCAAGTCGCTGAACCATGATCAATGAAAATTGACACTGTGGTGCGAAATATAAGAGTGAGACTATGTGTGTGCCCACCTTGCCCCCACCTCAAACCCCCACCTCTGCCAACATCTGCTCCCTCACTACCGCGGGCCTCCACCTCAAACCCCCACCTCAACCACTTCGCCCTTCCGCCCGCCATCAAGTCCACCGCTGCGTTCCACGACGCCCTTGCCTCCCGCTCCATCCACGCTGCCACGCTCTCCTGGGATGTCCTCCACCGCTCCACCCTTGGCGTCACCAACGCCCTCCCACCGCCTACGCCCACTGCAGCGACCTCCCCGCCTCGCTCGCCCTCTTCGACGTTGTGCCGCCGCTCCTCTGCGATGACGTATCCTTCAACTCCCTCATCTCCACACTATGCCTCTTCTGCCGCTGGGAGCCCACCCTCGCCGCCCTCTGCGCCATGCTCGATGAGGGACACCCGCTCACCTCCTTCACCCTCATCAGCATCCTCCTCACCTGTTCCCACCTCACCGATGACACACACCTTTGTGCTCAAGAGCGACTTCTTGGGCGGCGGTCCACGGCGCTTCCTATTCAACGTGGAACACCATGATCAGCCTGCTCGTGTAGAGCGACCGGTGTGGCAAGGCCGTCGAGGTCCTCTACGGCATGGTCGCACTCGGGGTGCAGCCGGACAGCCGCTGGAGATGCTCGTTGTGGTATCAGAGCCATACTGATCGTAGAAATCCCTAGCTTGGTTGTCGGTAGGATATTTGGAAAAACTTATCTTCAAAATATCAAATATTTGATGAAAACTTAAGTACGTTCTCTTATTTTACTCCTTACCTATCTTAGATTGCTCAACTTACCTTGTTCTTGTTCGAGTTTTGAAAGGTTGTTTTCCATCTCATCTTCTTTCAAAGATTAGTTGACTATTGTTTAAAGTCGGTTTAGGGATTCAATGAGAGTTGAAAATATAGAGTGTTGGCTATCCTTTAGTGGAGATTAGGAGCACTTGGAGTCGGAAAATTCATCTCGAAGCTCGGATACAAAATCTGGACAGCGAGCACAAGTTTTGGACAGTAAGCACTTAAATCGTCGTTAGGATTGAAAATGAGAGGAAAATTCAACTAAAACTTATGGAAATAAAAGGGTAAGATGTGATTATAGATGGCTAGTGCCAAAAACACCCTTAGCTAGTCTATACCATGCTCTTTAGATGCTCTAACATTTTGTTTGCGTTCTGAAATTTTCTTACCCGCACGATTGCTCGTTCATTCAATATGGGTTAGTCGTGTCGGGCAAGTAAACTTTTGAAATCTGAGTTTTGTTTTGAGTCTTATTCCTTTATACAAATATTTGGGTTTCATTCCTTGTTCATTATATGTATGCATTCGAGTTAGGGTAATATCTCATTCCCCTTAGTCGATTGTTTCTCTACTGTTGTCTTTCGTATCTCTTATCCCGTTGTTGTTGCTAACCTTTTTCGGTGGGACAAGATGGCGGGAGGAACTCGCAGTGGACAAGGTCAACAGGCAGGTAGCGATGAAGAACTCCCGCCTCCTCCAACCATGGCGGAGGTTCTCGCTCAGATTGAGTGGAATATAATGGACCAAACAAAGATCTTGGAGGCTATTGCGCGGAACACCTCCTCTCTCTTCGGTGCCTCTGGATCTGGAGGCGGTCATCAACCAAGGGGAGGACTCGCATAATTCCTTCGCACTCAGCCCCCGACCTTCTCCCGGTTTGAGGACCCACTGGACGCAGATGACTGGATGCGTCTGGTGGAGTGGAAGCTCGAGGTCGCCCAGGGCCAAGAATGAGAGAAGGCGCTCTTCGCCTCCCATCAACTTGAGGGGGTAGCGCTCTCATAGTGGAAGAATTTCCTTGCCATGCAACCCGCCGGCTTGGTTGTCACCAGGGAGACATTCCGCATTGTCTTCTGAAGGGCTCATGTTCCAGCTGGTCTCATGAAATTGAAGGAGTTCCTTGCGCTCAAGTAAGGGCGCAAGGCGGTCACTGAATATCTTCATGAGTTCAACCACTTCTCTCGGTATGCTCATGAGGACGTGCCCTCTGATGAAGCAAAACAAGAGAAGTTCATGGACGGCCTGTCCGAAGAGCTACATGACAAGCTATCCTAGTGGAGTTTCCTGACTTTCAGACCTTGATCGACAAGGCCATTGTCTCGGAGCATAAGGGGAGAGCCCTCACCGAGTCACGCAAGCGCAAATGAGAGGCTCAAAAATCAGTAGGGGACAATCTTCTCGTCCACGTTTCGGGCAAGCCCCGGTGGGCCGCGCTCATGATCCACCACCACCGAGACCACCGGCGTTCATACCTCACCCTCGGTGAGGTCGTGGTTCACCACGTGCACTGAATCTGACGCAGGTGGCCCCGTAACCAGTCGGGGTCACTTGCTTCTCTGCGACAACAAAGGCCATTACCGAATGCTTACCAGGTGAACAATGAAGCCGTCCATCGCCCTAATCAGGGGAAAGTGCAGGGGCAAGGACGTGTTCATCCTCCCGCTTAGCAGGTGGCACGAGGCTGGGTCAACCACATCTCAGCCGAGAAAGCGCAGGAGGCACCCGATGTCGTGTTGAATACGCTTCTCGTTAATTTGCATCCGGCTACAGTTTAATTCAATTCTGGAGCTTCTCATTCTTTTATATCAAAGAATTTATCCACTTTGAGTGATGCTCATATTGTTCCCATGCATGTTCCTTTGATCATCAAATCTCCGGGGTCGGAAATGAGAGCCATAAATGAGTGCTGGGATGTATCGATAGAGATAGAATGTGTGGGATTTTTGGCAAATCTCATCATCCCCAATTCAGCGAGTTTGGATGTGATTCTTGGTATGGATTGGTTGTCCCAACATCAGGGGCAAATTGATTGTGCCAAGAAATTCATCTCCCTCACCAATTGTGGATATCATGGGGATATGCTCCAGATCTTAGGATGGTATTAATGGTTTGTCATTTCACGTGTTTTCGGCAAAGAAACAGTGTTGTCAGGCTTCAGCGGTCCGGCCGGCCTAAGATCGGTCCGAACCGGCCTAAGCGGCGGTCGGACCGGCAATGTCAGTAAGTGGTATTTTGACCTGGGCCAAAAATAGAGGTAGCAGGCAACAGAGGGGATTCTATTGCACTTGGTCTCATAATTTTTGGAGTCTCCAGTCAAAAGTTCTATTGGATTGAAAATTCCAGTAGGTTTCGGTTTTCCAGAGAGGAAATTCGGCTAAGTCTATACTGGTGGTCTGACCGGCCAATAGGTGGCGGTCAGATCGGCCAATAGGTGGCGGTCAGACCGGCCCTAGGGGCGGTCTGACCGGTTTTCACTTCGGTTGTTAGGTCAAAGTCATGAGTTTCAGGGCATATATATTGCATGATGCATGTTTTGATTAACATGGGTCAAGTTGTGAAGAACTTGTTCCCAAATTCGGTTTACTTGTCTATTGTTGTGCAGGTTGCTTTGTGGTCAACGACGGTCAACGGCGAGGATGATCGGGACTGGGCTTGGAGAGTTGAGGTCCAGAACGATCGACGATACCGGGTGAGGTCAATGTACTCAAGCGTGGTGCAAGATGGATAAGGGTGACCTATAGGCTAATCCGAGGCGTAAGATGGCGCAAGGTGTAGCTAGTTAGGTCAAGGGGAGATAAAGACGGCACATTAAAATACGTGTGTAAGTGTCCCGTTTGTTTTAGGCCTTAACGGGAGAACAATTGAGTCAAACTTCTAGAATGTCTAAGTCTCCACTATAAATAGGGGAGAGATGTGGCTGCGCCTTCGGTTCGTCTCTTTTGCTATTTTTGTAAACCCTAATTTTCTTAGGGAGAGCTTTTGTGGAGGCTAGGATTCTTGATAGTTTGATGTGATTTTCGTGCTCTTGAATTGAGCATTGTCCTCCATTGATGGAGAGACTGTAAGCCCATATCATATCAAATCAATCTAGAGAAATTTTGATCATGTCTTGTCTCTTTGCGTTCTTTCTCTATATTTGATGATTTTGAGTCTTTCTTTGATCCGCGAGTTTTTTATTGAATTCTTCATGTGATCTAGCTTGCTGTGACGTATGAGAACCTATCTAGGATCATCTTGATCATCAATCACCCACGAGCAAGATCTTGGATCAAATTTTCGTTTTGACCTGGTTTTGAACCCTTCTTCAATCAAACCAAAAAGGATCACTATTCTTCCAAGAATTATCATAATCTTCGATTGGAATAGGTTCCTGATATCATATAGAAGGTGTGTACCAAGTTTCATCAAGTTTGGACTTGTAGATCAAAAGTTTCATTTATTTGTAACTTCATCGTCGGGCTGGTTCTGTTCTGTTCTTCAGGCCAGATGTCAGACCGCCCAAGGCTAGAGGTCAGACCGCCAGGGAATCCGGCAAGCAAGTTGGGATTGCACCGAAGTTGCAAGAACCGCATCTCTTTGCACTTGAAGTGACGTCGGCGCTGGAGATTCACGAAGTTCGGCAGATCGACTTCACGATAATTTTCACGAAGATTTGCCCGGATTCCGCCGCTCGAGATGTCGAGTTTGTCATCAAAGCGCTGCCGGAATCGCCCTATCTCAAAGAGGTTGCACGGATGCCTCCCATTGAATTGGAGGAGTTAAAGAAGCAAATTGGTGAGCTTCAAGAGAAGGGTTTAATTCGCCCAAGCTCATCTCTGTGGGGCTATTCGGTAATCTTTGTGAAGAAGAAGGACGAGACTCTGCGGATGTGCGTCGATTACCGTCCGCTAAATGAAGTGACAGTGAAGAATAAGTACTCGCGGCCCTGGATCGACGACCTTTTCGATCAAATGACTGTAGCTCGGGTATTCTCCAAGATTGACCTAAGATTGGGCTACCACCAAATAAAAATCATATCAGAAGACATTCCGAAGATGGCTTTCTCTACTCGCTACGGATTCTTCAAGTACACCGTCATGTCTTTCGGCTTGACGAATTCTCCTGCCTACTTCATAACACTTATAAACACGGTATTCATGGAGTATTTAGATAAGTTTGTGGTCGTTTTCATAGATGGCATCCTCATCTATACCAAGAATGATGAAGAGCATGCCCAACACCTGAAGCTTTTGTAGTAAAATTCAGCAAGTACGAGTTTTGGTTGAAGAAAGTGGCATTCTTGGGCCATGTTCTTTCAGCGGAAGGTGTCGCTGTGGATCCTAGCAAGGTCAGCGATGTACTCTCCTGGGGTCAGCCCAAGTCGGTAACCGACATCAGGAGTTTCCTCGGTCTAGCGGGCTATTATCGCCGCTTTATCGAGAATTTTTCGAAGATTGCGAAGTCGATCACAGAGTTGCTCAAGAAGGACAATAAGTTCATGGTCCGCCGATTGCAAGAAGAGTTTTCAAGAACTCAAGAAGAGGTTTACCATCGTTCCAATTCTTGTTTTGCCCGATGTTCACCGAAGCTTCGATATCTTTTGTAATGCTTCTTTCTAAGGACCCGGGTGTGTCCTTATGCAAGAGGGCAAAGAAGTGGCTTTTGCATCAAGACAGTTGAGACATCATGAGCTTAATTATACAACTCATGACTTGGAGCTAGCTGCCGTGGTCCATGCGCTAAAAATTTGGCGACATTACCTCATCGATGTCGTTGCGAAGTGTATTCGGACCACCAAAGTTTGAAGTATCTTTTCACCCAACAGGATCTGAACCTTAGACAGAGAAGGTGGTTGGAGTTGATCAAAGATTATGATATGGGTCTCCATTATCAACCCGACAAAGCCAACGTTGTTGCAGACGCGCTCAATCGCAAGGTCTATTGCAATACCTTGTCGATCAAGGAGCAACAACCCGCTCTCCACGAGGAATTTCAGTGGCTCAACTTGAAATTGGTTAAGCATAGTTTTATCACCGCCATAGAGGTGCAATCCACCTTGGAGAACCAGATCAAGGCCGCTCAACAATTGGACAATAGGGTGACCCGAATCAAGGAGAATATCAAGAATGGGACAGGCAAGTGCTTCTCAGAAGATGATCATGGAGTCGTATGGTTCGGATCACGTCTTGTTGTTCTGAAGGTTATGGAATTGCGAGATTTAATTCTTCACAGAGCCCATGACTCTCCTTTGTCCATTCATCCCGGGGCCACAAAGATGTATCAAGATCTCCAGCAGAGATTCTGGTGGACCCAAATGAAAAGAGAGATTGCTAGATTCGTTGCCGAGTGCGACATATATCGCCGAGTGAAGGCCGAACATCAGCAACCAGCAGACATGTTACAACCTCTTCCCATTCCTGAGTGGAAGTGTGACTCCATCGGAATGGATTTTATCACCGGTCTACCTTGTACCTCCGCGGGGAAAGATGGCATCTGGGTTGTCATTGATCTGTTGACAAAAGTAGCACATTTCCTTCCCGTGCAGACTGTTCTTAGTGTGAGTCGTCTGGCGGACCTCTACATACCCCACATTGTATGCTTGCATGGGGTACCAATGACAATCATTTCAGATCGCGGTTCCCTCTTCACCACCTATTTTTGGAAAAATTTGCAAGAAGCTTTGGGACTCACATTTCTTTTAGCACCGCATACCATTCTCAAACTGGTGGTCAAACTGAAAGGGTGAATCAAGTTTAGGAAAATATGCTTCGTGCTTGTGTTCTCTCTTATGGGAAGAATTAGGGAAAATGCTTGCTATTTGCCAAGTTTTCATACAACAATAGCTTTCAGGCTAGTCTCGGCATGGCACCATTCAAAGCATTATACGGGAGAAGATGTAGAACCCCGTTGAATTGGTCTGAGACCAGCGAAAGACCATTCTTTGGCCCGGACTCGGTCAATAAGGCCGAAATTCAAGTTCGGTTGATTCACGACCGGTTATGCACGACTCAATCAAGGCAGAAGAGCTATATGGATCGTCCACGTCGCGAGTTGCGCTTTGAACAAAATGATTTTATATATCTCAAAGTCACTCCATTGAAGGGCACCCAACGATTCGACGTTAAGGGCAAATTGACTCCTCGTTATGTCGGATCTTTTAGCATCATTGAGAGGAGAGGAGCTGTTGCCTATAAGTTGGAGTTGCCCGCTGCAGTTTCAGGAGTACACGATGTATTCCACTTGTCACAATTGAAGAAGTGCCACCGTGTTCCAACCGAACAAGCTCCTTTGGAAGGTCTTGATTTACAAGAAGATCTGACCTACAGTGAGTATCCTTTTCGTATACTGAAAGAAGCTGAACGAAAGACAAGGAATCGTACCAACAAGTTCCTTAAAGCTCAGTGAACAAATCATTCCGAAGATGAAGCGACTTGGGAACGAGAGGATCGCCTTCGTGCAGACTACCCTTCCTTCTTTTCTGAATGATAGAATCTTGGGACGAAATTCTTGGATTTTTGGAGCATTTGCATAAATTGTTGCATTTGAAGATTTTGAAAAAAAAAGAAAATATACAACTCAAATCGAAGCTCCAAAAAAGCAGAAATAAAGCGTATGATCATCCTTGGGAAATAATTTATTTAACTCTTATAATATTTATCATGAATAAATATAATTTTTCCAAATTTTTAGAAACAAACCGACCCTAAGAAAATTCAAAACTCATTTGAATAACCCCTGCGGTTCAAGGATTAAAAATAAACAAATAAAATATGAACAGTGAGGTCTCATTTTTTTGGATACAAGGTTATCCCAGGAACCTTCTTGAAATTTTTTAGAATTTTTGAAATTTATTTGCTATATTTTCTAGCCCGGTCAATGTAGAATCTTTTGAAATTCAAATCATCAAAATCGGCACTGTTCTTCGGGCTCGAATCAGTCTCCGTATCGAACCCAACAGTGCTGATCGGACTCGACCTAATAAACTAAACTTCCGATCGAACCCGAGTTAGACTCCGATCGAACCACTGTTCCACCGATCCGGGCCACTTGACTTAACCTAGCTGCCTAACACGCGTCCGACCGAGCCGCGTTGTGTCGCTGAGCCCTGGGACCCATGGGTCAGGATCATCATCATCCTCGCACTGGCGTTGCACAGAGTCTTCTCACCGCGCGGAGCATACACCAGAGCGCATCCGTCCATGCAACGGTCACGTCGTGACGCCACCACCCTAGGGAGCCAACCCTTCGTGTCGCCGCTTCACACCATCTTCTTCCCGCCCATTGGAACACCTTAACATGCCCTCTCTCGCCCGATAGAGGTCATTCCTCCTCTCGGTGGCTGAGGAGGGAGACGCTCGTTTGAGCTCATTTCTCGGGTGAGGTTCCCTTCTCTTTGTCCTTCGTCGCCTCTATTCATCACTGCACTTGTCCGCGCTAATGCGAGCCCGTGTTTTTCCTTGTAGCGCCCGAAGCACTTTGGTCTTATTCAGAACTGCTGGCCAAGCATAGAGCACTGCCGCCATGTCAACCTTCGGTCCGGTGAACCATTCTCCCTACTAGGTGTGTCATATTGTGTCCCTGAGCATGATTAAGTCTTCCCCTCACATGATTTCGACTTCCTTTCACAGGAGCTCGAGAATTGCGGTTTTGCTCCAGTTTCGGCCACAAAGCTCTCTTTCTTCCCCGACGACGGCACGGTGAGGCATTGCCTAATTACCTACTTTTACATCATTCCTTTAGCACTCTCTAGCTTCTCCGACATCTTTTTCTCTCTCTCTCTCTTTGCTCAGGGCGAGCTCTCCTCAGTGAAGTTGCCGCCGCCGCTTTGGTTCAATGGCGACAAGCCTCCTCTGGCTAGCTTGTCCTTCCCTCGACATCTAGGTAGGCTCCATTGAGCTCCTAGGTACTCATGCGCGCACTAATTTGCCCAAAGCATAGCCGTAGTGGCACCTGCTCGGTTGGCCGTGGCTCGCCACTACCTCTCGTCGTCGCACCGCCGTCGTAGGCCATCTCAGTCCTCACTTCCAATACCCTTGCTTCGTCTTAGCATGAGGAATCCATTTTTGCACTTGGACCGCGCCGCCATGGCCTCAGTCGCCAACGATAGCCGCGGCAAGCTCGCGGGCTCGAGCTCCCCTGTGTCGGAAGTTTCGACTGGAATTGTAGCATCATGATTAGCCAATAATCATTGTCCTAAGCACGCTTTGCTGAGTTGATACGGTATTAAAAGGGTAAATGTGTTTATTATGTGTGGGACCGAGCACAATAAACGACATGTTAAATAACGGTTAAAAACTGAGATTTACATGTGGACCTAGGAACTTAAGTGCACAGTTGTAGACCGGTGGACCAGCTCAAGGACCCTCGGTCCATACACTGTGCTTTGGAGTGAGTCACTGACATGCCCCCAACATGAATAGTGATATATTACAATTTTTTGAATTTTCTTCCTTTGATCTTCCAAAGGCCATAACTTACACATACAAACTCCAAATATAATGATTTTTATTTCTAAATTCATATAAAATCACATTATACCTACTGTGAAATTTTTATGCATTTTGGATAAATTTAATTTTTTTGGATATATTTGGTGTTATGTGTTCTTATTGGCTTTTTGTATTCGAACGTTATATTACAAAGATCCGAATGAATTCGATTGTGATCCTCTGCAGCAGAAAGCGGGTTATCTTCAACAAGTCAAGCAGCCCCCTCCCCCCTTCCCCTTTTATCATATTGATACTATTACTTTCGTTATAAAATATCTTGTTTGCAACTTGTATGTATGCATGTTCTACTTGAATGACTATTTTTTGTTAGAGGTAGTTATTCCTATTAGATTCATGAGTTGTAGCAAATGTTTATTCCATGCCACTAGGCCTAAGTTATTATCCCCGCTGATGTTAGTGCTCGGTGGATGTTATAGAGTCTATACATGTTTATGCGAATCAACGCTTAGTCATGCTTAGCTTTTGATAGAATTGGGTGGTTATCGACTTTGTCGATAACCTTGATCAAACAAATTATTTTATTATGTTATGTCCAGCACCATATGATGTGTTACTTTGAAAACTAAAAATACAAATAAAATAATTTAGACTTGGGCAAGTGGTTGGATGGTGTGTTGTTGGGTGTATAGATGTCTTGCCTCGGTCAACAAGGACCGAACATCTTGTTTCACCAAAACCAAGTATTATTGTGTGCTAACCACTTGAGCGGGATATGAGACCTCTCTTGACTTAGTACTTTGGCATGTATTAACTCCGATTTGCAGGGTGGCTGTTGTTCTAATGTTAAAAAAATATTCTGTTGTTGTAGGTGTGCGGTGGTGGTTCTCCACCTCGAGGGGCATCGTAGTTGTCCAAGGCATTACCTGTGAGGGGTAGTTAACTGAGGCTTTACAATGACTCCGACACAACGTATAGGTTTCCATCTATACGGGCGGCTGGTAGTTAATACATTATATTGGAAACGTCTCGTATGACTTAGCTTTGCCGGCATACCTAAGAAAGTGTGCTAAATAGCTTGGCAAAAGATGCGGTCTGGCGTGTGGGTACATTCGTACACCCCTGCAGGGTATAAAACTATTCGAATAGCCTCATCCTAGGTTATAGACACACTTGGAATTGGACTTGCAGGAGTTAGACTTAACGATTTGGAATTTTAACTTTTAAACTTAATCAGTTGGCATTGAGAATGGTCTCATACTATGTTTGTGAGCTGCGGGGCAGCCACCTGTTGTTGTTTAGATGTTGTCTAATATTGTTTACTCGCTGTTATTTAAAGTATCAAAAATGTTTACTCACTTGTCATTTCGATCTACTACTTGTACTTCAAATGAAATGTTGTTTTATGCTAAAAATTGCTTAGTATAGTAGCTTTCTTTTGATACATGAATACATCTAAATAGTCTTTTGCTTGTAAGTCTTGCGAGTACAACTTTGTACTCAACCCGGTTGTTGCAAATTTCAGAGGGTGTTGATCCCCAAGGGGTCAATCATTGTGAGACTATCTTCGAGGACGACAACTAGCTCGGTGTACTTCCGGTCAGGTTGCCTTATGGGTGAGAGCAGTCGATCGGCTTTCTTTTGTGCCATCTTATGGCTTTTGTTATTCTGCTACGTACTTAACTTTTATTATTGCTATTTTACCGATCGGTCGTATACACGAAAACTGAAGTTGTATAACGATTATGTTGTAATCTTTTGAGACTATGGTATTATAATATTGTTGTATGGCTTTACTTTGATATTGTTTTGTGAGGTGTGTGTGTACCACTCTTGGGAGGTTCACAATACACCGAGGGCGGGATATTTGATTTGTAATGCTATAACCAATCGGATGGTTAAGTATTACAAGTTAAATACCCCAGGTCCTCACACGTGGGCCGGGAGTGTTGGTCCAAATCAAAAACGAACACACGCGAATACAATAGAACCCTAGAACGCGAACCCAAGAACACATTTTTTGTGCCGTCGGAACAACATCAACTTTTCTGATTTTCTATTGCTCTATTGGTCTTGTTCACAAAATTTGATTACATAGGTGCCCTTTTATTGAGAGCAAACGATTATTCGTATCCGGAAAGAATTCTACATATCCTAAAGAGATACCACACAAACTCTAGTATCTATAATGAATACTGTCTAAATACTGAAGGACTACGCAAAACAAACTCTCCCTAAAATCTAGATATACCATATGCATAAAGATTACTAACAATCACTCCCTAATCTTTGTGCACTTACTTATTGAGTCAGTCGATCTCAACTACGACCTGCCGAACTGTTACACAATATAGAACGGCGAACATATCTCCCCAACGTTCCAGACTCAACTCCACGGACTCAACTTAGGACGACGAACACAACTCCTCAACATCCTGGACCCAACTCCACGGACTCGACTCAGGACGGCGAACACATTCCTCAACGTCCCAGACTCAACTCCACGAATACACACAAATACATCACCGCAACCACCTAGTACCAATACAACACTTTCACCTTGACAACATATAACTCATCTTGCGTTCCACCGATGTGCACCACCATCTATTCCACATGCACGTATACATGCAAACAACAAACTCAATGTGCTAACATGCGCATACACTTGACTCGGTACTACTGCTCCTACACGCATAGAGTCAACTACATGCATGCACTCACCGACGAGATTGCGCTGCGCGGTCGCTACTAGATCAGGTATGCCTAACGTCGCTTTTGACCCGTCAAGACTGGCTCGCGCTAAGCCACCAGCTACGCCGCGTCTCCGGCTACCCATGTTCGCCGCCCGTGTCTCACATCTACACGCCGTCGGGAGCCGCCCTATGTGCACTCCTGCCGCGTGCTACGAGAGTCCACCACTCTGCCGTGCTACACCGTGCTCGTGCCGTAGCAGCGCCTGCTACGCCGCTCCATTGACCATGCAACCGGCACGCTCCCGAAGCCGCATCACGCCCGCTGTCGCGCTGCTCTCTCGCCGAGCCGCAGTCGAGCGCTGCGCATCCGCTGTACACCCAGCGTCGGTGCACGTCGGGGCCGGCGAGGAACTCGCCAAGCCGCTCCAAGGTCACTCATCCTTCGCCATGGCTCCGATACTAATTGTTGGCCCAAACCAAAGACGAACATATGCGAACACAATAAAACACTATAACGCGAACGCAAAAACAAAAAAATATATTTTTTGTGCCGCCGCTGGTCGGAACAAAAATAACTTTTCTGATTTTTCACTTGCTCTATTGCTCTTGTTCACAAAATCTTATTACAAAGATGCATTTTTTATTGCGAGCAAACAACTATTCCTATCCAAAAAGGATTCTACGTATCCTAAAGAGATACCACACAAACTCTAGTATCTATAATGAATGTCTAAATACTAAAGGATTACGCAAAATAAACTCTCTAAAATCTAAATATACCATATGTACAAAGATTACTAACAGGGAGATGCACGCCAACGTCCTCAAGGACGGCGAGCTGGCCGCCAACTCGTTCGCGGCGAGCGCGCTGGTCGACATGTACGCCAAACACGAGCAGTTGGCCAAGGCGAGGCGAGTGTTCGACATGGTCCCCGAGTCCGGCCGGCAGCTCGGGCTGTGGAACGCAATGATCTGCCGGTACGCGCCGGACGGCATGGACGAGGACGCGCTGGAGCTCTTCGCCCGGATGGAAGCCGAGGCCGGGTTCGTGCCCAGTGAGACCACCATGGCCAGCGTGCTGCCCGCGCGCGCGATCTCGGAGGCCTTCGCCGGAAAGGTGGCCGTGCACGGGTACGTTGTGAAGCGCGACATGGCGGACAACCGGTTCGTGCAGAACGCGCTCATGGACAGGTACGCGCGCGTCGTAGACATTCTCGGCCGGGCGGGCCGGCTGGACGAGGCATACGGCATCATCGAGCTCAATGGAGCCCGGGGAGCACCAGGTGTCCGCTTGGAGCAGCAAACCCGGCGCGTGCCGGCAGCACAGGAACGTCCGGCTCGGCGAGATCGCCGACGAGCAGCTGTTCCAGCTGGAGCCCGATGAGGCCAGCCACTACGTGCTCCTCTGCAACATCTACTCCGCCACCAGCCTGTGGGAGAAGTCGGCGGAGGTGAGGAGCAGGATGTGGCAGAGGCCAGAGGGGCGTCACCAAGGAGCCCGGCTGCAGCTGGATCGAGCTCGACGGTGCGATCCACCGGTTCATGGCCGGCGAGTCCGCGCACCCGGGGAGCGCGTAGGTGCACGCGCACATGGACGCGCTCTGGGAGCGGATGCGGAGCCAGGGGTACGCGCCGGACACGTCGTGCGTGCTCCACGACATGGATGACGGCGACAAGGCAGCGATACTCCGGCACCACAGCGAGAAGCTCACCATCGTATTCGGGCTGCTCAAGGCGCCGCTATCAGCGTGGCCAAGAACCTGAGGGTGTGCAACGACCGCCATGAGGCTGCCAAGTTCATCTCCAAGATGGTCGGGCGGGGGATCATGCTAAGGGATGTCAGGAGGTTTCACCATTTCCGCGACGGCGCCTGCTCGTGTGGGGATTAGATTACTGGTAGAAGGATTAGCACACTTGTTTGGTAAAATGTTTAGCTCATACACCATACCAACGAGTATAGCATGTTCTTGTACTTGGTAAAATCACAACACGTGTTCATTTGAAAATACCACAGGAATTACCACTCAATCACTCCAAACTGTTCCAATTGGCTTTCCAAACTTAAAAGATGTTCGTGAAGAACTAGAATTACCTTTTGAAACTAAAAATATTTTTTGATTTTCTTTCAAAAAAAAAAGTTCATGACGAACTAGATCATAGCTTAGCCAAGCTAGGCAGGAAGGAAATTAGAATAACAGAAGACACTAGAATGACAGATTAACAGCCAGATAGAAGTATAATAGTGCAACAGACGACAGAAAACATGTCAAGGCATACTAAAACGCTGTGACATAGGCAGATAGCACAAAGTCTTGAAATGCAGCTCTAAATTATAATATGGGAGTTCATGCCAGCTAAACAGAAAACTCCGGTACAGGTACAGAAGTTCTTGCTACTAGTGCTAGAGCTACAAAGGCAGATACAAGCCGCCTAATACCAGAACTTTGATAATTCATTTCTCAATCAGTCGTATGCTCTTCTATTGGCAGGTGGGGATCTTGCTCGCGGGACAGGAGATCGGCTGCAATGATATACTTAGTTTTTAGTCAAATAACACGACACAATAAGCTGAAAATACAATATGAACAAATGAGGAATTGGATAATACAGAATGAATCTAGGAAGCTTATACTGCAAATGGAATTTAAAAATAAGATCAAATATACAATGTTGACAGCCAGGAGTTTCCAGGACTAACTATTCAATTCAGAAGCGAATCATAACAATACAGGAAGCAGGTAGCGTAAACACTAAACAACAGTATATGCATAACACCAGTGCAATTACTAATCAGCCTAAAGTGGGATGGCTATACTGAGTGGTTTAGCAAACATAAGAAAATGTTCTTACGCCCTAACAAAAACATTTGCTACCAGGACAACTCCTGTGATAACATGGTAACTCATGATCATGCAACCTAATGAAGACCAAATTTTTTTAAGGCCATTACCTCCGATAGCGATCGCGAACAGGACTCCTGCTCCTGTCATATGAACCATAAGCAGGACTGCGTGGACGACCATAGTCGGGACTCGGCCGTGACCTTTGATACACTGGGCTAACAGATCGGCGATATGGACTATCATCCCGCCTACCATAACCACCTCTTCTTGGGCTGTCATACCTGTCACCTCGCCCAGTATCATCCCTAAAAGCATACTCAACAGAAATCACCCTGTCCAATATCTTCCTGCAGAGTGGGAAAAAAAAAATTCATAAGGAACATGGTTACATGCTACGATTAATTTCAAACAATCCAAAACATATTGTTATGCTCAACTACGCATAAGCTTTAGAAATAACATACAATAAATTCACCAAAAATAAAAGAAAGGGGCTGCCTGCTACTAACATGTGTTTGTGATAGACTAGTATAAGTGACATTGTTGTACCAAACTTAACCAGTGCCATTCCTCAGTGACTATGCAATACTTGAAATTTTTTGCGATGCACAGCATAAGATATTCATTACCGAACAATTTTCACTCATTCAAAAAACTTGGAAACAGGTGAAAGTGGTACTTACGTAGAATGAGTAGCTTCAAGGGCTTTTGTGGCTTCTTCCTGTGTTTCAAACTGCACGAATGCAAAGTTCCTCCTTATCCGAACATTTGAAATCTTCCCAAATGGTCCAAAATGCCTTTCAATATCACTGACTTTTGTGTTGATGGGGTCAAAGTTAATGACAAACAATGTCTTAGTGGGCTTAGTATTCGCTGCTGGTTTATTGTTGGCATCACTTCTGGAACCACGATCACCCTGTTACAGGAAATGCCAGAAGAAAAACGAATTATCAAATGAACTGGCAAATACTATGTGGCACAAATGCCAACCAAATCAAACAGGAATCACTCTTAACATGTGATGTAAGCACACTGTTTTCTGTGTGTTTCGGGTTAGGTGGTTACAAGAACAGTAATAGAAATTACCCGTGACCACTCCACCGAAAGCCTGCGCCTCCCAGGGCCAAAGGGATAGCCATCAAGAGACCGTATGGCATCATCACCATCACGCTCATCCTCAAAGTAGACAAAAGCAAATCCTAAGAAGGAAAACATGCAGGTGAGAACGATAGAAAATTAAATTAACAGTCTTGCACCAATCACTGTTCACTGACAACATTTCCTATTTTCCTTTAGGATAAGCAAACACATCAGCCTATTCGATCACACCTAATAGAAACAGAAGGGTACTGCACCTGCATAGATGTGATGGTATGAGGAGCACTAGGTGGTTATTGGTAGATTCCATTCATGATGAGAGCTAAGCATGGTGTTGTACAACTTATATCCAAAGTAAGAAGGTACAACTGGAGATATTGAACACGCTTCACCATTAATAGAACCTCACAGACATAGCTTATTGAGACAGCACAAATAGAATGTTGTCATGTTGATGCCGGGAGGATGGTATGGTGATACTGCTAGATGGAACTGGTGGCATGGCATGAATCGCATCATGATGTCAGTCCCCGCTAAACATGCTTGGGCAGTGGTAACAGTGAACGGTGTGCATCATGAAACAGATGGTAAAGTGAAGGGAATGATGGCCGGAAGAGTGAATGGAGGGTGTTTCAGGAGTTGAGGAGCCCCAGGGGAGCTATGTTTGCCTCGGTGGTTCCTGCGCCAGAGTAAACATTTAAACATCTTGCAGCCTACCATACATACATTGCAACTGCGGTTACATGACATGGACCATCATATAATGAAGATATGTGTTCCACGCCAAAGATGTACATGCACAGCTGATATAGATCACTGAAGCTAAACATACTAATTGTTCCAATCACAGATAAGATTTATATCCAGATTCTTGGCAGATTTTATGCTTGGTGTAAGGTGCCATGAAACATGAACAACCAAAAACATTAGGATAACGAAAATAAATTATTTCCACAATTATTCGCTAATCAATAACTCCACTGCGACAATTGCAGAGGATGGATATTATCAAGAACAATTACACTCCATCTACCGTTAATTTGTTTTCTACCCTTTTACCAAAGACACTTAGACATCAGAGCTCGACTCTAAGTGAAGTGATGAACAAATTGGGGGCGCATGTGCATCAAATCGAATTCGAGACAAGAGAAGAGAAGGGGATAGAGGAGGGGAAAAGGGGAAGAGATGGGGGCCAGACCTGACTTCATGTCGATGCGCTCGATCCTGCCGTAGCGGTAGAAGAGGCGGTCGAGCTCCGAGTGGCGGGTGTCGTAGTCCAGGTTCCCCACGAACACGGGCCTCATCTTGTTTCCTCAGCAACAAGGATTCCCCGGAACCAAGATCCAAGATCAATACACCAGAAAACCCTAGCAAGGGAGGGGAGAGGAGATCAAATATTGGCAGCAGAGGAGCAAAGAATTCGCAGGCAGGAAGGAGAAGTCGAAAACCCTGGCCTAGAGGAGGAGGAGGAGGAGGAGGGCAGAGAGCAATACCTGCGTCGTCGTGCGGAGGAGAGAGGCGGCTAGGGCTTTGGCTTTGCGCTGCGGCTGTGGTTCCCTCTCCCTTCCCTACCCTTGTGCGGTTGGTATTGTTGAAGGCGAGACTCGGCTGGTTACACTGAGCCAAGCCAGGTTTAGTTGATTACGAGTTAAAAAAATTATAGTCGTATCATAACGGTTTGTTAATCGTCATTGTTTTCGAGAATATATCCTTGTTTTTGATGTAATCGCTTTATATACTCTTCACTTAGTTGGATTTATGATAAAATAACCCGTTTGTAATATTATACTAATATATGTTGTTTTTTCCCGGTTCGGCCACATGAAATGTCCAAATTACCCTCCTTCTTCTCCTCTCTCTCTCAAACAAGGTTGCTCTCACTCAAGTCCCACCCGTCAGGCCGTCACCGCCGCTCATCAACATCTCCTTCACCTTTCCCTTCTCCTTGCCCACCTTGACGCCGCTGCCCACCTCCCCATCGTCCTCCTCCTCTAGGAGCTCGACATCCATCGTCATCCCCATGGCCTTGGGCGGCACCTCCATCGCCATCACCATGGCCTTGGGAGAAGGTGACAACGCGACAGGGATGGACATGGTCGGCTACAACAGGGCCATCTAGGCCACGGCGGCGACTGCAACCTCCTCGATGCGGCACTCGAGCCTCCCGATGCGCACGTTGACCTCATCGCGCAAGTGCCGCACGCTGTCAACCATGCGGCACAGCCAGTCCTTGCACTTCCTCAGCGCCACTGGCCCCTTGGACACCACAACACGCTCCTCGAGGTTGAAAGTGAGAAGGTAGGAGCGGCGGCTGCGTTTCATCGCCTCGAGGTGGTCCTCGACGTAGCCGAAGAGGGGGAAAGGTCCACGGCGACGATATCAGCGTTAGAGAGGCCGAGGCCGAAGAGAATGGCGTCGGGCTTCAAGGGGGACTTGAGGGCTTGGCTACGAAGAGGGTGGGGTTAGGCAAGGCTACGGTGGTGGCGAACCGGGAGATGGAGAGGAGCCATTGGTGGTAGAAGGAGAGAACGAGGTGCTTCTAGAGGTAGAGCATGGCAGGTGGCAGAGGAGGGCGCGGTGGCGGCGAGGGTGGGAAAGGCAAGCTATTGAGGGGAAACTCAAGCAAGGACAACCTGGTCTTTTTGTGTGGCTCAAACATGAAAAAAAAACATATATTAATGTAATATTGCAAATAGGGTACTTTATCAAGAATCTCGATTATATCGGGAATGAGGGTATATTTTCAAAAACCAACTAAGCGAAGAGTAAATAATCAATCCCCTTTTAGAAACTATATGTGGGCCAGCGTAGATACAGGGCTGTAAGCCCTAACCAGCATTTATCGACGACATGTTTGGAACAAAGGAATTTGTTCAAATTACAAATAAAACAGAGAAGCATCTAGTGCATGCACTAACTTTTGATGCATCCCCTTCAAAATACGATACAAATGGCTATGAAAAATTCTGAAAAAATGACAATATTGATACAAAATCAATCTATCATGCCACAAGATACACAAGGAGAACAAAAGGACAAATCCTGCTGGAAATGAAATATGAAAATCAAGGTCCATTTGGATAAAGGGTTTGTAAAGAATTTTTCAGTTGATTTATATATAATACTCCCTCTGTTTCACTATATTTGTATATGACCTCAGGAGTATCTGTTTCAATATATTTGTCTATTGAGGCGATCTAGAGTATAGTCATTGCGATTTTCTCACTCTTTACCCCTACTTAGATGCTTTGAAGGAGATTAAATAATTATTTTATGTCATTAAATAGGGGTACATATGATCATTTATCATTAACTATTTCTTCAATTTAGTGCTTCGTTAGTCTATGTATATAGTGGGCTGTGGATAAATATAGCAAAACAGAGAAAGTATATACGAAATTTCTATATTCTAAATAAGTACTTACCAACACTAGATGCACAGCAACCCTTACAAAGAAGGAGATGAACAGTAATGCTGCTGTCAGTGTCGAGATTGTTTACCAGCAGCGGCTGAAGCCACGTTTCGCCGTCGAGTTGGATGGACTGAATTGCTTCGAGACCCTGGTCCCTCGCTGAAGCATGTAGTAGTCATTAACAGATTTTGTTAACACACGGGGAAGTACCCTAAACTGATTGATTCCTCGTTTTAATTCAGTCAATTGTTTTTCTTTTGCGAGGTTATATATGGTTTTTTTTCGAGGAACGAGGTTATATATGTAATTGTCCTTTTTATGAATGGTCGTTCACAAACAGTTATTGAAG
This sequence comes from Hsuehochloa calcarea, assembly GCA_036346395.1. Classification (NCBI taxonomy): domain Eukaryota; kingdom Viridiplantae; phylum Streptophyta; class Magnoliopsida; order Poales; family Poaceae; genus Hsuehochloa; species Hsuehochloa calcarea. The sequence goes on from CM070600.1 coordinate 45,113,793, forward strand.
GACAATGTGCTCGATTTTTTTAAATAATTCATTTTTTTTATTTAAATTACAAAATTATACCTGCGATTTTTTTTACAAAAGTATACATCTGTCATTGTGCGACCGAAAAGCGACACCAATATAGTAGTTGTACCGTTGGGCGACAAAGATGAAGTCGGCAATGGTTGGACGACAGGTTCTGTCGCCCAACCGGTAGGCGACTGCATCCTTATCACCCAATGGTTCGACGACAGGAGGTTGGAGGCTGGTTTTTTTATTATTTAATCTTTTTCTAAAAAAATATTTGAAAGTTAATCCCCCTCAACTATCCATAACTTAAAAGTAGAGAATCTATATGTGAACCATATATAAAACCATCATTTTAACTGAGCGTAAATAAATATATATATATAGACTGAAAATCTTTTTATGGACTGATAACTTTTAACACTTCAGCGTATATATCCTTCACAATCAACTGCATAATATTTCCAGGCCTTGTCCCAGAAGTGATACATGTTGTTGGATGCCTTTATAATGAAGTTAGGAATAACACGGAAGAATTGAATGTGAAAAGACGAGGAGATTTGATGTTGCGAATTAAAATAGACTTTATAATAAATCTGAAAATAACACGACACATAGGGTTTGGTTACGTGCATAAGAAACATCATCATACACGATGCAAAAAAATCGAAATACTCCTACAATACATATGCACTTTTTTGGAATAGTGTTGGACCGAAAAGGTGACTATAGGGGGTGAATAGAAGCACGCTCACTTTTTCATAAATAATATATTCAACACAAATTTCACTCTAGTAGCTATGGAAGCTATGAAGATCAATATTTCCAGCGGAAGACTAGTATTGAATCCAACCTAACCCCCGAAGCAAAACAATAAAATAAACAAAGACTAAAGCAATTCAATGCACTGGCGGTTGGACCGCTGGGTCAATGGCGGTCTGACCGCTGGCCTGAAGAACAGAACAGAAAGCCCCGATGACGAAGTTGCAAATAGATGAAACTTTTGATCTACAACTCCAAACTTAATGAAACTTGGGACATACCTTCTCTATGATGTCAGGAACCTATTTCAATCAAAGATTGTGATAATTCTTAGAATAATAATAATCCTTTTCCGTTTGATAGAAGAAGGGTTCAAAACCGAGTCAAAACGAAAACTAGATCCAAAATCTTGCTCGTGGGTGATTGATGATCAAGATGATCCTAGATATGTTCCCACATGTCACAGCAAGCTAGATCATGTGGAGAATTTAAGTAAAAACTCACGGATCAAAGAAAGACTCAAAATCATCAAATAAAGAGAAAGAACACAAAGAGACAAGACATGATCAAACTTTCTCTAGATTGATGTGATAAGATATGGGCTTACAGCCACTCCATCAATGGAGGACAATGCTCAATCCAAGAGCACAAAAATCACATCAAAATCTCTAGAACCCTAGCCTCCACAAAAGCTCTCCCTAAATAAATTAGAGTTTCAAATAGCAAAAGAGACGAAGCGGAGGTGCAGCCACCTCCCTCCCCTATTTATAGTGGAGGCTTAGACTTTCTAGAAGTTTGACTCAATTGGGCTCCCGTTAAGACTCAAAACAAATGGGTCACATACGCACGTATTTTAATGCGCCATCTTTATCTCCTCTTGACCTAATTAGTTACACCTTGCACCATCTTGCGTCGCGGATTAGCCAATAGTTACCCTTGTCCATCTTGCGTCACGCTTGAGTTCATTGACCTCACCCGGCATCGTCGATCGTTCTGGACCTCAGCTCTCCAAGCCTAGTCCCGATCATCCTCGTCGTTGACCATCGTTGACCACCAAGCAACCCGCACAACAATAGACAAGTAAACCGGATTTAGGAACAAGTTCTTCACAACTTGACCCATGTTAGTCAAAACATGCATAATGCAACATATATACCCTGAAACTCATGACTTTGACCTAACAACCGAACATCGCCACCACAACGGGCGACGATCCAAGTGAAAACCGGTCAGACCGCCCCTAGGGTCGGTCTGACCGCCAGTAATTATTTAGCCGATTTCAACCTCTGAAATTCCGAAACCTACTGGAATTTTCAATCCAATAGAACTTTTGACTGGAGACTCCAAAAATTATGAGACCAAGTGCAATAGAATCCCCTCTGTTGCCTACACCCTCTATTTTTAGCCCAGCTCAATCCACCACTTTCTGAGGTTGGCCGGTCCGACCGCCGCTTTGGCCGGTCGGACCGCCCTTAGCCTGACGGCACTATTTCTTTACCGAAAACACGCAAAACGAAAAACCGTTAACGCCATTGCCAATTATCACATCATCCTAAAATCTGGAGCATATCCCCATGATATCCACAAACAGAAATAGATTCGCCCTTCGACAGGGGACTAGTACAGAATGACCCGACCTACTGCATGGACCGGAGTCATTTTCCCTTCCTTGCTAGCTCGGCGTTGAACTCCTCGCCGGCCTCTTTGGTTTTGGCTGTCATTTCTCTCTTTTTCTCGCGCTCCCTCTCGCGAGCCTCACGTTCCTTGCGCGTGCACACCTCGAGATGAGCTTTGGTCTCCCGATGTATGCACTCGTTTTGCTCATCATTGCGGCGCTCCTCCTCCCAGATCTCGCGGGCCCTTTTGACATTCCACTCCTCGTAGTCGAGAGTCCACTGGTCATGTGGGTGGATCTCTTGGTCGATCCACTTGCGGTAGCCACATAACGGATCCAGGGACTACGGGTAGATGAGAGAGGTTGTTAGTACGTACTTTGAAAGAGATATAGTAGGGGAACACACTATAACTGGTACTTACCGGCTGCCGATAGCTGCTCATCTTCCAACGTCTGTCGGGATAGTCACTAGAGTAGTTCACGCAACCCCAGTAACGCATGCTCAGGCTCAACCGCTGCTTAGACTTGAAGAACTTGCATGGGTCCCTGCACCAACAGAGGGGCGGCGTCTCCCCCTCTGGCTGGTGTTGCGGCGAACTCTCTGTTGGAACAATCTGGTAGGAGTTGCTGCTACGGGGGGTGTCATTGCGGAGAGCTATCATCCTGGCAAGCTCCTCTTGCTGGACCTGGGCCGCAGTAGCCCTTGCTTGCTCTTCCCGGGCCCCAGCAGCCCTTGGTAGTTCGCAGATCTTGTCCCATTGCCTCATCATGTTGTCCATCCCGGCGTGGTGAAGCAAGCTCTGGTGTAGTGTTGGGTTTGGTTGTGTAGTATTCTCTCTCAGATCTCTTCCCCCTCCTTTTATAAGCCAAATGGTTGGCATAGTGTGGTTAATCTCATGTGAGTAGCCTGCGAGGCAAAGTGTTGCCTTGTCATTATGAAAAGTTGCTGACGAGGCAGACTGTTGTCACGTCTTATATTGCAGGTAGCTGTCATGTCCTGCTTTGCAATGTTCTGTCTTTTCGATCTGAAAAACTGAGGAGGTATAGTGTTGTCATGCCGATCTAAAAAGCTGGCGAGGCGGAGTGTTGTGACGTCTTACTTTATAGAGTTTTGTCACTTCCTGCTTTGTAGAGTCATTTATTTTTGGACTGAAAAGCCGAGGAGGTTAGTGTTGTCAAGTCGATCTGAAAAGTTGGCGAGGCGGAGTGTTATCCTTTGGTCTTCTTGCTGAAAAAAGTTGCCCCGTTAGGTCTTGTCACTGCGCAAAGCTGACCCATTTGGTCTTATCACTGCTCAAAGCTACCCCGTCTGGTCTTGTCATCTATAAGCTAACATATTACCCGCTTTATTAGCCTCCCTGTCGTATAGTAACATACCGTGCATTAAGCTATAGCCGTCGATATGCATTGAACAAACATGCATTGTACAAACGAGTACACATAAGAACACAAAAGTATTACAGGCATCACACATTAAGTGCAAAATTTAAGTCTCACATAACGAACAAAAGTCTGACCCGGTAGGGACGTCCCTTACTAGGCCCCCAATCGCACTGACATCCTCCGCGTCGCCACGGCCCACTCTAGCTCCGAGTCCTCCTGTACGGGCTCGCTTGGGCCCCCTCCTTTGCACTGGGTGTCGGGGGCCTTGGCCCCGAGAGGGAAATACGGTCTGGAGGCTTGGTCTGACGAGGACCATAAGGCTGAGGGGTGGACAGAACTACCTCCTGTGTGGGTACTGGCGCACCGACGAGCTATGGCCCGGAGAGAACCTCAGTAGTGTACGATGGCCCTATGCAATATGCAATATAGCAAAACCTCGTGGCCTTTTAGATGGTTTGTCCTTCACAGCAGTGTGCATTCCCGAGTTTCTCTCCTGCAGCACCCGAAGCATACGAGTAAGGTTGTCGTACGCCGCCTCAAAAGACCTGAACCGTCTTTCCAAAACCTTCTGCTTCGCATGCCACGCCTTCATGTAGCTGATCTTGTACTTGAATTTCTTCTCAATAGCCACCATGATGTGATTGGCCTCCACATTCTTCTTCTCCACTATCTCTCCATACATCAAATTGGCTATGAAGGTCGACGTTAGGTTATGACGCCTTGGCAAAACATTGCTGAGCACACAGGAGTGCGGCTCCACCTTTGAGATGATCCAATGAGTCTCATACTTCGATCTATGTGCGTGCACTCGCCAAGGACAACTTGACTAGTCGCACTTGATGGTGTACTACTCCTAGCTAGATTTGATGACCCGAAACGTCTGCTGCATGGACATAGCCCACAACTTAATGGCATCCTGCAAGGATGTCTTATCAGCAAACATTGAGTGCAACCGAACCTCCGTGGCATGGTACTGCCATAGTGATTCGTGCTCGTCATGCGTAGCTACACCCTCAGCGTCAAACTTGTTCCATTCCTGGGGGATGGGAGCTCCGTCCTGATCGGAACTGTCTTCGTCGTCCTCCTGTACAGCTTCCTCTTCAGCCAAGGCCATCCGGTCATCGCTCTCTATTTGACATACTATGTACTCACTATGCTCTCCTTCATCAGCCTGTCCTGTAGGCTCACCATGCGTTGACTGATCTTCCTCTCCTGCATCTACCACGTCGGCCTCGTCACGAGCAACATCCTTCGAACCCTTCGTAACACCGGCCTTCGGGTCCTTTTCTTCACCAACATGCTGGGCGCCCGAGCTGCTCCCACCACTCAGATGATATCTTTTGGTAGGGCCCTTTATAACTTCTTTTTGGCATGCTTGCACAAGCAGCACACACTCGTATCCACAGCACCGATAGCCTTCTATAAAGCCCTTCCACACAGCTGTGCACATCAGTCTTCTCAACTCCCATCTAATGCCTACGGGAGACCGGCTCCAAAGCCCTTGTATGACGACGCTGCACACCTCAGGGTCCAAGGAGAAGCTGCGGGTGGTCCAGTACATCACATCTGCGATTTGTGCATTCTCGCCGTCCGGGTGTACCAAAGTGGCTTGTAGAAAACTGCTCAAGTCAACACCGTACGGACCGTCACGAACCGTGCCATCACCGTAAGGCACTTTAAATGTAGTGGGTATAGGCTTGACTGATGTCTGCCTGCAAATATTTCTAATATTGCAACTAGTCAGATCGCAACGCACGATATGCAAGTACTGCTACACTGTAATTTACATTTATACAGCCCTTCGCCTATCGTGAACAACTACACTACAGCATGGTAAAAGCGTCATTCATTCCCTAAGGCAGAGGCCACAATGAACATGCAGTACACTATTCCGATTCAACCTGAAAACCGAGCTATTCCATACCAAGCATTATTCGATTCTGACACTAACTTGCAATCCGAAATGCTACAAGTGGTGTTCCAACAACAACTCAAGCATCCAAAAGATGTAATCAACAATAAGCCTGTTAGAAACAAAGCAGCATAGAGAAACAGTGGGAGAGGGGAGCACCAGCACGAGGCCGGCACTGCCACCCTTTGCTCTCAACCCAGATTCATTAAGAGGTAACCCCCAGTGCACACCAGTTTGCGCGACACCATTGCACATCATTCACATATCACCAGATCTCAGTATAACAATCTCAGTGTGCAGCTGAAGCCATCATCCACCATCTCCAGCAGCCTCCCTCACCCCAAATCCATCATCATGATCATGCATACATAATCACCACTAGCATTAGTAATGGATTCAATGAGATCTACTAAAATCAACACATCAAAAGCCATTAGGGGAGCCGGGGAACCAACCCAGAGCAAGCCGAGGGAGCCGAGGCGGCGGCGGCCATGGGTCAGGAGCGGAGGAGGTGGCGCCAAGGTAGAGAGGAGAGCTGGAGGGAGCAAGCAGGTGCCGTGGCCGTGGCGGCCGGATCTGGAGGAGCCGAGGCGGGAGTTAGCGTCGAGGCTGTGCTGGAGGCCGGAGGGCCGAGTGGATCTGGGCGCCAGAGAGTGGGGAGTAGGCCGTGAACCGAGGAGGAGCGTGTGAGCAGGGCCCAGTGGAGGGAGGGCTGAGTTGGAGGTGAAGAGCGAGGCGGGGAGGCCGGAGGAGGTAGTCGCGGGGGAGAGCTCCGAGAGAGAGGGGAGGCGGCCGAGGGAGATCTGGGGAGGAAGAGAGGTGAGGCGGGGCAAGGCGCTGTATTTGGAGGAGGCTGGGGAGGCCAGTGATGGAGAGACCGAGAGAGAGGGAGGAAGGGAGGTCTTAGGGTGAAGCGGGGAGGGAGAGAGAGGTCAGGGAGGAAGGGAGAAAGAAAAGGGAGGCGGTGAGGAGGGAGGAAGAGAGTCGGCCGAGAGGATAAGGAAAGGAGAGGGGAGGGTGTCGGCCGGGAGGTGAGAGAGAGGAGAGAGAAAAAGGATTTTCTAATTTTTCAGAAAAAGCTGATGTGGTTAGGTGATTTTCAGACAGAGTAAAATGGCTCCGAAAATTATAAAAATTTTAGGAACGGGCTCTGACATAGATTATATTATTGTGTAATTTTTGTATGATTTTTCATGTCGTATATTTTCCCCCATAATTATTTTAAGTTTCTGATGTGGCGTTTGACTTTTGATTTTCTGAGTTTGACTGGTTGTTTTAACCTAGCAAATAATTTCTAAAAATTGTAGAATTCTTCGAGTGAGTCTGTAATATGTTCCAGACCCTATGAAAAATATTTCCAAGCATTGTTCACTTGATTTGTTTGTATTTTAATTTTGAATTCAACTTAAGCATGCGAATAAAATAGAAACCAAATAAACTCCAATAAATTCCAGAAAAACCAATCAAGCATACCAAAAATATAGAATCCAACTAAAATATTCCCACACTTGAGCTTATTTGCTGCAACAAAACTATTTTTAAAAAGTTCAAAATTTCATAATTGTACAGTAGATACTTAACTAATCCAACTTATTAATTTTGGGCTGTGACACGAAGGATCTTGGGTGATCTGGACATCTTGACAATCAAGGGGCCGACTAACTCCGGTTGGTCAAGTGACCGACTACTCAGGTTTCTCCGGATATCCTACTGCACTTTGGGAAATCTGACGGCCACTTCCTATAATCTAACTTCTATATTCTAATGCTCACAAAAAGGCTCTCAACTAAGCTTACTAACCGCTTGCTGATTTTCCTGACGAGCGAGGAAAATGGATCGTGAGGTGGCTCTACGGACGGGCGCTCAAACGACACGGCAACGAGGAAGACTGCTACTACAAGAAGGCAAGAAGAGGACTAGGTTTTAATTACTTGTTGCCAAAAATACTACAAATAGTTGTAAAACAAATCTTGTAAAAATTGATGCAATGAAATGATGCTGCAATGATATAGAAATACTTTATGTTAACAAATGTGCAAATGATGCGGGTTGTCACAGAGGCAAGTTGTGAATTCTGTGTGATATGGTGGAGCAGTGTGCTGGCAATGATAAACTGTGTGACTTAGTTAGAAATTAGAAGTCTTGTCTTGGTCAATTAAGGACTTAACTTTGTATGAAATTAAACCGAGCCTTACTATACAACCACATGCCTGGTATGGGACGGGCCTAACTTAGTAGGTTATGGAATCTTGCCAATGACAACTCAGGTTGTAGGTTAAGCTGTGTGATGGGCTGGAGGTGTGTTTATCACATCGCGGGACGGTTCGCCGCATCCCTGTCCAACGGTGTGTATCGTACCCAAACGCTGTGTGTATCGGTTAGACAGCAGTAAAGCACATTGGAAGTGTCAATGTTTGAGATGAAGTTTCTGAAAGGTTTTGTTATAGTTAGTGCTAGCTACACTGATTATATCTTGTGGGTAAAGTGTACAACCTCTGCAGAGTGTTTAATCAATCTATTCGAATAGCCGCGTCCGCGGTTATGGATATGCTCGGGGATTTCACACGATGGGTAGATTTTCATAAAACCATTGGGAAGGGAGCTGTGTGATCTAAGTCATATGGCTGTGTGAATAATTTGTTTAGACTGTGTATCTTCGCAAAATCAAATGATAACCTAATATTGTTTATTTGTTTTGAATTATGTTTTTAATCTATTATTTGTATTAAATTGCAAATGTTGCATTTCTGCAAAATAACCATAGAAGCCATTCCTTTGGAATAAGCCATCATCTATAAATTGCATTCTGTGGTATGACTTGCGAGTACGGTTGTGTACTCATACTTGCTATAACCAATCAACAAAAGTGGAGGGGTCTTCGCCTACATTTGAGGAGGAGTTCTACGAAGGTGTCGATCGTTAGGGTCTTGATCCCAGTCAGTTGCCTGTGGTGAATTGATGAGATTCCACTTGATTTTATTTTCTTACCGCTGCTGCTATTTTACCTATTGTCATCCCCGCGTGGCTTAATAAATGTAAACTCGACCATAAGGTCAAAACCAATATTTGCTATTCAAATTAGTCGTTTATTCTATTAATCGTCTTGTGTGGATCGATATTCATCTATGTTGATACTGTGTGCACTAACGTGATTCTGGACTAGTGCAGAATACACAGAGGGTCCAGAATTATATTTTTGGGTCCCAACAGAAGTGGTATCAGAGCCATACTAACTGTAGGTCTCGACCTTAGTTAGATCGGTCGTCTTAGAGTATCCAAACTATTTTCTAATGCAAAAATTAACTTGCAAGATTAATTGAACTGCTTAACTCTTGTCATATCTCTCTTGACTCAACTATTGCTAAAATTCTTTCTCTCCCCGCTGTTTTTAAGTTATTTTTACCCTCTTGTCTGTCTTGTCAGATGCCTCGTCTTCAGAACTTTGGTGAGCGCAAGGGAGGACTTGCCGCTGAGCTTTGGAAGCTATTGCAAGTGCTAGGAGGATTCGACCGTCCGATGCACCGTGGCAGCACTTGGGTCATGAACGGCCGAGAACGTGGAGTGATCTATCGCTTGACCATCTACGCCCGGAAGAACACCAAAGAAAGTCAACCTCTAAACATCTAAGCAAGAAGGATGATTTGGAACGACGCGATTCAAGAGTCTTCACGCCTCGCCATCCTCAGGATCTGCAACAACTACGCTCGCGAGCTTCGAGACACTTTCTTTCGCTACCACCCTCGTACCTTTGCATTGGATGTTCCCGCACGTTACCCATCTACGGAAGGAAAGAGCAACGCCACCGTCATGTATTTTGCCCAGTTTACCCCTACCCAAGAGGAGTCACTGGAGTTGACCATCACAGAGCTGGAGTGCGCCTACGAGACCCTGCAGAGAGCAGAAGAAAGGATCGTCATTCTGGAAGAGACTCTCTATGGCCAGCACGAGCACGAAAAAGACCATGAAGAGGAAGATCCCGAAGAAGTAGAGCCAGAAGAAGCCGAGGAACTGGAAGAGACAGAAGAGCCAGAGGAGCCAGCAAATCTGGAGGAACCAGCTGTGCCTGCACCAGGGACACCTGTTCCTGTTGCACTAGTCTCGGGGTATCAAGATCAGTTTGCAAGGATGCCAGCTCGTTTCCGGGTCTACAGCAGGCGGGAGCACCGTCACAACTATATAGGCTATCTCATTGAGTAGTCCATTCGAGTCTTTAGGATCAGCCAGTCTTAAGATTAGGATAGTCGCCCTTTAGGCAGTAGTTTGTGTGTTTAGGTTCGTTCTTATTTTTTTGTGCAAGTATGAGCTGCAAAAGCCCTTAGGCATTTGTTGCAGCCATGCTAAGATCTTAATTAATATAAGTATTTCAGTTGAGCTTTCTTGAAAATGTGTTTGTTGGGTTTTACCACCCCCACCTAGTTCCTAACTCATCTTATGCTTGCTACCTTATCTAACACATGGAGTTTTATCAGATGGTTCAAACTAGTCAAGCTGCTGCAAGTGGTTCTGGCACCCCTGCGTCAGAGGAAAATGAGTAAAACCCCCACAGGAGCAGTTCTGCCACAAGCACCTTTAGTCGACCTATAGAACTTTGGAGCTTTCATGGCAGCTCAAACTCAGCTGATGTATACAATGATGAATCAGATACAGACTATGAACAACCAGAACAACAACAACCACCATCACAATGAAGCCCAAGTCGCTCATGATCACCACGGGCTATCTAAGCTAGCCGAGTTCATGAGGACTCGTCCACCAACTTTTTCTGGACATGTCTCACCAGTGGAAGCTGATGATTGGCTTCGTGTTATTGAGAGGAAGCTGCTGATCACCCAATGCAGCGATCATGAAAAAGTCCTCTCTCGCTTTTAGCGATGCGGATGGAAGGCATAGGCTGCCGAATGGTGGAAAAACTTACATGCGGCGCATGAGGCGCATAAAACATCACACAGGAAGAGTTCTCAAGCTGCTTTTCGCATGATACCATGTCAGGAAGGGATCATGGATTTGAAGAAAGTATTTTCACATTATTTGGGAAAAGAAACAACTATGTTGTCTGTAGCATGGTGATATTAATCCTTATTTACCTAGGGGTTAAAACTGATAAATTACTTTCTCCTTTCATTTTTTGGGATTTACAATGCATATAAGTTTTTATAGTGCACATACATGTTTAGTTAAAATTTTCTAAGGATAATTTTCTAAAAGTATCTAGGCTGCTATGATTTTTTCTCTATATATTGGAAGTATTGCTCTACTCATATTCCTTTATTTTCATTGCTTCAATTGATTGGTTTGCTTCTCTCCTTTGCAGGGTCTTCTGGTGCTGTGAGTGCGTTAATGAGGTGATTTTTTCTAAGATAAAAAATGCTTACTTTTCGCAGTATGTCTAATGAAGCAAATATAGAATCGAGGACAATGACCAAGGTGTTTCGTTCTGTTGTGTCGTTGCTAGGATCTACTATGCTGTGAGTCACGGTGGTGAGGGCCAGTACCAACCAGAGTCCCCGTGCGTCGATCCTGAACATAACAAGAATCAGAATCAAGAATAACATGACAACCATGATCAGTGAGCTGACCGGCAGATATGAGCTGCATGGTTAGTTTGGGAACATGAGAAATAGCAGGAATATAAAAAGAGAAATTTAAAAGTGTGCCTCGTCATGTGACAGAAAGAGAGGTATCATCTGCTGTCTGAACCGTGATAGGAGCAGCTAAAGGATGAATGTAAGTGAGACTGGTGGAATCAGATGTCATAAGAAAAGAAGCTCAAGAGTCAAGAATCCAAGGTGATATACCTTAGGAAGAAGTAGAAGGTGGTCTCTCGTTAGAAAACTGTGTAGCAGAACCAACAGACCCGGACGGTGCAAATGCAGCCATGCGACGTAGCAGTGTGAGAAACTCCTGAGAATCAGAAGCACCAGAGCTTCTCTGAGAAGAGGAACCACCAGTTCCCCGTGGAGGACGGCTACCACGATGTAAATCCTTCTTCTTGTAGCAGGTTTGTTGTACATTTCCATCCTTGTTGCAGTAAGTGCAATGTAATCCCCTACCAATAGCAGCTGTCACTCGTGAAGACACAACCGGTGATAGAGTAGCTGTAGTGGGTGTAGAAGCTAGAAGAGCTGCCAGAACTAAAAGAAACGACTGGAACGGCAGCAGACCCGCAACAAGAAGTCAAATCTCCTCAGCACGAACAGCTGCAAGAGCCTCTAACAAAGTCACACGAGGGTGTCATGCCAGCAACTGAGCACTAGTCTACTCATGCTCAGCCCGAAGACGTGTCAAGAAGTTATAGATGCGAGGAAGCCCCAGATGAGACTGCTGATGCTGGCAGCACTGACAAGTGTGGCAAACATCTGGACCCAAAGAGTCAATATGATGCCATATCGCAGATAATTGGGCATAGAACTCATCCACAGTGGCATCTCTCGCTTTGTAGTAGCGCTCTGACGCTGTGAAAGATATAAGGAATCATCAGACGGCTCGTAGCGGTTGCACAGATGTGTCTATATCAACTGTGTTGAAGCCAAGCCAACCATATCCTCAGTTAATTTCACCTCCATGCTAGCAACCAGAATAGCAGAGGCATGAACATCCTCATCAATCTATATCTTGTACGCAACATACCGAGTTTGAAAAGTCTCCATAGCATCCTCAAAAGCATCAGTTGCCTCCTTACGAGCATCTTCGAAAGTAGTCTTTGGAAGCACAGACTCAACAGGTGAAGCAGGGCGAGGCGGACAAGGCAACTCGCCGGTAAGAAACTCCCAAAGGCGCTGGCTATGCATGTGAAGACGCATATGCTGAGACCAGTCCCGATAATTGAGACCATCGAATATCACTAGACAGTGAGGAACATAAACTGTGTCCATTAGTAGGCAGAGCTGGACGGCGCAGCGACCACGGGCGAGACCAGCGTCGGTGAGATGGCAACGGAGGCGGGGAGGGGCGGGGCGGCTTCAGAGGATTAGCAGCGGCGACCGGCAACGACAAGCGACACGGGAAGAGCGGTGGCGGCGGACGGCAGAGGACACGGCAAAAAAATCGGCGGCGGCAACTGTAAGACCTTAACCCTAACCTTGCTCTGATGCCATGTTATGAATAGCGCTTGTATTCAATATGATGTTAATAGGTCAATATATATACAAGTACATGTATGGCATATATGCACTGTGCGGTCAGGTAATTTATCTTTTCTTTTCATGCATACCAATGTTATGTACAGTATTTAATTTTGCTGGATTGTGGACTAATTTACCTGGCTTTCGAACATATGCCTTCAGAGCTCTAGCAGGCCCAGGCCCTATCGTTAGTTGCCTGTTGTGGTTCTGCTCTGTTGTCATTGCCAATGCCTTGCTCTCTATATTATCAACCTCATTCCTGTCTGTCTGTCACTGACATGCCACTTCAAAGAATGTGATGGCTTCTATTTGCTCTTCTGGTATAAAATGCTTGCCCTTTCTGTTTTATTTGTCAGCCGATTCATGTTGCTTTGTGTTGACAGGTCAATATGGTGGTTTACTCTTTACTGAGAAGAAGGGACTGGACCAAGTCTTCCTCAAATAGGTTGTCATGGCCGTGGACCGGCTGCAGAAGTAGTGCTGCTGCAGAGAGCAGAGTAACAATACGCGCCGCAAGGACGTCCAGCGACAACAGGCTGTTGTCAACATGGACAGCAGCAGTCAGGACGAGTCCGTAGAGAATTAGGAGTTAGTTAATGGGAGTTGATAGGGTACTTACGTCCGGAGCGGACGGTTCGACACGGATGCTTCTATCCGCCGTTCACGTGTAGTGTAGTTATGTTATCCAACGCAACATAACTACTCGGTGTCTAGACCATTCCACCCACCACTCCTCATTTCCCCAACTGAAACAAAAGGCCAAAGAGAAGGAGACGAGAGAAGCGTCCCCGCCACCGGCGACGAAGACACAGGTGAGTTACCCCTTACCCGCTTGTACTTAATTGATGCGCAATCACTCAAATCTATGTGATTTTCACATCTAGGGTTTTTGATGTGGTGTGGTGCAGCAGGGGCTTTGTAGATGGTGACAATATTAGTCGGCGAGGTAGACCATTGCATAGGGTTCTACAGATAGATAAGGGGGGTGGGGTGATAGATGTCGTGGTCCTTCCCCTGGGTGATTTTTCGGCGGCGATGGCAATGCAATTTTTTTGCTTCGATGGTCGATCGATTTTGTTGCAGTAGTTTAGTTGGAATGCCACAATACTTTTTTCATAGCCCAGGATGCGTAGATTGGCCTCATGCTTCAACAATATTTTGATTTTGTTGCGTGGTGTTGTGTTTTCATAGGTTTGTTTTTCACCATGGATGAGGAGGGTAGCAAACTGTTTTTCAAGCACTGTTTCGATGCTAAAAGGCTACAGAAAGTTTCGAGCGGTTTGGGTGATTTTCTGCCAATCTCTAATTTCAAGATACGAAGCAATTTTGTTGAGTCGATAATGGGAAATATCATCCTCCGTCTTTGTGAGTTTTGATAGCGTGGCAAGTCTATCATGTTCACTATGGGGATGGTGCAGAAGGTACTCATGATCCCCTTCGGAGAAAAGGCTTTGAAAATGGGGGGCAAGCTGAAAGATATTGCAGAGCTTCGCGACATGTATAGGGTTGGGGACAGGGCACCGATATCGAAGGCTGTTGAAGTGTTGAATGGAAGTGAGGATGAGGACATATTCATGAGGTCCTTTATGCTCATTGCATTGGCAACCGTTCTAACTCCTAGCACTGGAAACATGGTTTCATTGGATTACTTGTTCAGTCCAGCCGACGTATCAGAGCTTGGGGACTAAACTGCTGGTGATGTTCTAAAGGTGTTGATGAAATAGGTCAATAGGTATCATAAGCTGATACTGGAGCAGCGTTCTAGTGTTTTCCTCATTGGGGGATGTCTGTCCCTCCTCGTCGTACGTATTACACCCCTTTTTTATTCATTTGTGTACATTGTGTGCTTTTTTGTGTGGAATGTTGCAACTCGGTTTCTTCTTCTCTTATGTGCAGATTATATATGGATCACTTCGACCTCCCAATAGGACCCCTACAGAAGCATTCAATCAACTATTCATCCCCTAGGATCTGTCACATCTGTGATGGAGACTTTGATTTTGTGGAGAAGGTTTACAAGAACCGTTTGAATTTGAACAGCACATCTTATGGATCCCGTCCTATACGTCACCTCGCCATTTCTCTTTGTGTGTGTTTTATACAATGATGAAGTTTATTGATCGCCCTTTTGTGTTTTGATTTTGTGTTTCTATGCGCACAGTTCTACGAGCTATGTTGCACTCCCTGTCATGATGGTCCAACCAAGGAAAATGTTGCATCAGTTGACTCAACATCTTTGGAGGAGTGGATGCAAATGTCCCAATCCAGCAGCCAATGTTCACAGGTAATAAAATTTTCTATGCAACCTAGACTTTTGTGTGTGTTTTCCACTACATGTTACGCAAGTATATCCTATGTATCTTATCATGCAATTTTTCCCCTACAAATTCCCATAAATATTCAAGAAATTGTTGAAAAACATGACAAATTGTGGGCAAAAGACCTCGAAGTTGTTGTTACAATATTGAGAGCAATGCACGCTAACCGAACAATGGCCACGGCAATGTTTTCACAGTTGGAGGTACTGTTGGAGTTGCTACAACAAATCTTCAAAGCAGCCAAGTAACTGAATCCAGGGCAGATGTTGGTGAGGATAACATTGTGGATGGTACTCTCCCCAGGAGTCCCACGCTTGTTCACGTGACTCCAGAAGACAACAGCAGCAGCCCCAATCGTCTAAATGATACAATCATTGCTGAGCAAGTAGTAAGGGGAATCTCCACCATTTCTGAGAGGTGTTGTGCCAACCCAACCATTTCTGAGAAGCACTATGGAAGCCCAACCATTTCTGATAGTAACTGCACTAGCCCAACGATCGACCGTCTTGTGGCGAAATTGTGCTTGAACCAGCATGGCAACCCAAGTTAAGATTCTAAGAGTTTTGCGCAAGATGTTGTTGGCAGCCTAGCTAGAAGTGTTGAAGAGCAAATAAGTCCTAGTAGAAGTGATACAAGCCAGTGGCCTACTTACTACAAGGAGGATCCCGATTTCAACTTATTCAAAGTTGGTGAACCAGGCTTCATTGATATTTTTTAGAGTAATGATGGCGCACATAGAAGCTCAACAAACACATAGTTGAATTCTCTAGGGATGGATGTCTTCTTTGCTAGTGTTCCTGTTCGCAGACCTACCAATGCTAACCCACCCACCAGCAAGTCGTCTGAAAATGCAGGTAATTTATTCACTTATTCACCTTGTTATCACACACATCCATTATGTTTTTTTGCATATATATTAATGAGCACTTATGTAGTTTGGTTTATATTCAGTTGTTGCTGGCAGTGAGAAATATGTTGATGTAAGTAGTGGCCCAAGCATACATGAGAAGAAGAACATGAAGAAGAGGGCAGCGAAGACGTTAGAGGATGGCAATAAGTTGAAGAAGTTCAAAGTGGGCCCAATGGCTGAGGATATGTATGCAATATTATATATATATATATATATATATATATATACACACACACACACACACACACACACACACGAGATGTGTGAAGAAGGCTAAGAAGGGAGTCGTACCATGAGCATCTCTTCGTCTTTTTTATATTCTCAACATCGCAATATCTTTTGTTCATTTTTTTTGTTGTAATATGTTCAATCTTTTGTTGTAGTAACCTCACATTTTTTTGCATAGAGTTATTGAACTGAACATTTTGCTTTGTTTGTAGTAGTATTCATAAAAAATGCTACACTAGTTTTATGATTTTATTTCACCAATATTACATAATGTTGCACTCGCTTTTGCATGATTGTCACAACTACATTTTAAGTACATTATTTCTTTCTTGCATCATATTTATGTAAATATTGCATTACTTACATATTTTTGTTGCAATAGCAATGTGAATACGTTTCAACATTTAACACGACTTGTTTCATGAAAAAAAAAATCAATTTGTCGCATCACCATCATACAAATGTGTTTTATGATTTTATTTCACCAATATTACATATTGTTGCACTCGCTTTACATGATTGTTGCAACTACATTTTAAGAATATTATTTGCTTGTTGCATTATACTTATGTAAATGTTGCATTACTTACATATTTTTGTTGCAATAGCAATGTAAAAATGTTTCAACATTTAACACGACTTGTTTTATGAAAAATATCAATTTGTCACATCACCATCATACAAATGTTGCATTACATATTTACATTTGCTTCTGAAGCATGAATTGATTGTTGCATTTGATTTAGTTAACTTCTTTTTTTGTCTACTAACTATTGTCCCCAACCAAATCAATGTGTGTCTTGCTTATTTTGTAGTCCTCCTTTTGTAAAAATTAGTGGATTCAACATATATTATGATCATTTTTTGTAATTCACTTAAGCCTAAAGGAGACATCCACAATAAGTCGATGACAGTGTTTGCAAGTAATTTAATGAAGACACAATTAAATCATTATCAAATAAGACCTTTTCAAAGAAATTTGCATTCACGCCTGTTATCATGGTAAAATAGTTAATTACTTCTATTTTTATACAACATTTATTACATCCTTGTTGTAATTAAATGACAGTTGTTGCATATTCACTTTTGATCCACTCATCTTGGTTGCATATTTTTGTTGTTCCTTTTGTTTTGAAACAGTCGCAATTGTTTATGGACCCTGAAAACTTCATGCCACAATCTTGCATGGAAGGTTTGGAATGGACTGATGCAAAGTACAACTTAACGAAAAAAAAGATATGGTACATTTTCTAATTTATGTTTTTGCTATTCAATTTTTTTGTTGTTGCCAACTTGTACCATCCTATTTTTCCTTCTTTTTTGTATTTTTTGTTTGAGCCATATGCAACATACCATTTTATTCTATTTGTTGATGTTCTTCCCAATTGTGCGTAACAAGCATTGGGTCCTTATGTGTGTTAACATTTTGTATAGTCAAGTTAATTTCTTTGACTCAATCAAAAACTCAAGGAATTCTTCTACATACTATGCGGCAAATAACCTGGTTAACATATTCATACATGTTTTTATATTCATTTTCCCCTCATTTTTTGCATTATCGATTTTTACTGTTTTTTGTTGTTGTAAAAAAAATTGTTTTGTCATATTGCAAACTTCAGCAAACTTGTGAACGTCTCAAAAGTCATGGAGAAAGATGTCAAAGTTTCAACGATGCTCTCCAATAGAGTACCCACAACAATCTACTTTGTATGCTTTTTATCTTTTTAGCAGCTATGCTTTTATATTATATAATCAAAATAACTAATACATATATTGGTTTGTTGTCCACTCTCCCCCCTTTTGTAAGATTTGACTGTGGGGTGTAGACGATGACATCTATGGAGAATTGGGATGGGAAGACACTGAAACTATTTCTACTGGTAATGTAACACCCCGGTCCAACACAGAGCCCAGAATGTCACCAACCTATACTAATTACCAATTTAAATATTAATTTATAATAAATTCCAGCAAGCATTTCAAGATTAAAATTCGTCCACATGTCACAAGATGAACATTTAAAGAAATAGTAATCAACTAATGAATTTACCAACTAGTCACAAGCATTATCCCATGCAATAATAAGTCTATGAATAACAATCTAAAGGAAATAAGCAATGTCTCTAGATTTATAAGGAATCACTCTAAATAAATATTGAATGTGTAGTTATTTTGCATGTGGTGCTTGTAATCTATTCCCTCACATATATATCATCATCAACGGTCACTTAAAAACAACAACAAAGCAAGAGTGAGTCCAAGACTCACCAAATACATAATAAAGCCATAAACAACAGTTTATCAACCATAATCAAGGTTATCATCATCAGGGGTGTGTGATGTTACATAGGAGTCATTTCACTTGTTTTGGGAGGAAAGAGAAAACACACTGAGATCGTACGACTGAACACCATGGCGCCAGATCGAAAGGCAAGGCGCGGCGTACGGAACTAGCGCTCGGATCGTACATCTGAGCGCTAGTTGCGTCATTAGTTAATTGATGTCTTTGTCCAGGTCCATAACGAGGCGAATGGTCATTTAGTTGAGACCAAGTGAGTCAAAGATAAGAGTCCAGGAGAACTAGGTAGTCAGTCTATTCATGGTCTATTAGGAAAGTGTTTTGAGATATAACTCGTGAATCTCAGAGGGAAGACATCCTCTATATAAGCGCAACATATCTGATGAACAAGAGGCAATTGGTGAACATATGGACATACACAATCAGGGTCATCTGATCCGAGATGGGCGAACCAGATGCAAAGCGGTGGAAATCCCTATCCCACTTGCGTACTTTTGCGACAACCGCCGTGCAAGGGACATAAAATTTGTGATAACCCTATCCCCCACCCATCCCCTAGAGCTTCGACTCCTCCCCGCGCTAGGGTAAGGGGAGGGCACTGTGTCGCTGTCACTCGGACGCCCCTGCCCACCGCTACTTGCCCCGACGACCACACTCTACCACCCCTCCACCGCATCGGCCACCACCGTCGACCTGCGTCGTGCAGCCTCTCCGACACCCCTGCCCGATGTTGTTCACCCCATCGACCACGCTTTGATCCCCTCCTCCCTAACCGATCTAGGGTTAGGGTAAAGTGTCATGCCACTAGCCTTGCCTGCCACTGCTCCGATGACATACATTGGCGCCTCATCCTCCCCCATCGACGCTGCTACCCGCCCATCCGCCCACGCCTCCTTCATCAACGCCGCCGGCCACTTCGCCTTGTCGGCATGTACATCTATATGTATAGTTGTACTCATTTTGCGATATTGTGATTTGAAGAATTTAGTTCTTTCTTTTTGTAGATGAAGAAGTATTGCGAGAAAGGTGAAGCATCGATGAATGTGATTGTTTGATTCTATGACCTGTGTATATAGATTGCATGGATTGTTATGAGGATGTTATGTATCTCAGTTTTAATCAAGCAATAAGAAGTGATGATCTATTCCTTTCCTGTATCTAAGTGTTAATCCCAATAGTATATTCTATAATGGAATTATCGAGGATTTAACATAACACACATCGATGCAACAAGGATCTCTCTCCTAGTTAAGAATGTCAATTCCTGATTTTTTGTGTGGTCGCATCGGATGAAGAATTTTTTAAAAAATTTACAAAACTAGGTAGTCGCCTAAAAATACAAAACTAGGTCTCTGTCGCCATTTCAATTGGCGATATGGTCCCTCTTTACTCCCTGTCGCTGGTCCAACTACCTGTGGCCAATTCAACTAGTGACAGGAACATTATTCCTGTCGCCTATATAAACCCCAAAAAATCAATCCAAATGTTATTTTAATTCCAAAAAATAGAAGAGAGAACAAGAGGGAGAGAAGAAAGGTAGTGAAGCTCTTCCAGTTTGTAGCGGAGGAGAGAGAGACGGAGCATCTGATCCGGTCGGCCATCTTGCAGGTATAAGGTTTTACAACTTAGTACATTATGTCCAAACATTGTCGGTTAGCAAACAAAAATAGCGACATAGAAGTAAATAGTTTAGATATTTTTAGTCAAATTATGTAGTACATAATTTGAGCGGTGTATAGTATAGTTCATCGTGCAAATATTATTAATGTTCTAGCACTGGAATGATTTAGGATAAATCTACAAAAATGGGACGATGGGTAGCTAAGTAGGGTAGGTAGAGCGTAATCAAAATAATCCTAGCTTTATTCCTATTTGTGCACGGTAATTATATTCTTAATGTGAAAAAATAATTTTAGACTTAGAAAATAGCATGGCACATCTTAAATTGTGAAAAAAGTCCGGAGTTGCAACATAGCTTCCGTAGAGTCGAATTAAAATATTGTGGTAGTTTTTTTTTGTTTCTATTCGCACGCAGTAAATATTTAAGCAATGCTAGAGACACTTTTTGAACTAGGAAGGTAGCAATATGCCTATTGCAAATCTATAAAATTTAATAGCAGCTTAGTATGGTTTGTAGAGTTTGTGCGCGTTAATTATTTTGTTAGTGGCAAAAATAGTATTTAAACTAGGAAAATAGAATGACACGTCTTATAATTGTAAAGAAAATCCATAGTTGCTACAAAGGCTACGTATAGCTGAATGATAAATTTTGAACTTTGTTTATTTTTTTATTTGCATTCAATTGTAATTTTTCAATTTTGTTAAAATTGGAATACCCTATTATAAATTCTTTTTAAATAGGAAAATAGCAACATTCCTATTTAAAATCTTTAAAAATTATAGAGTAGGTTAGCGGGGTTTGTGTAGCTTAACCAAAAAAATCTCAAATTAAATTTGGTTTTTATTTGTGCCTGGTAAATATTTTGTTAATGCCGCTTTTTATTACCTTATATACATGTTTCGTAGTTTTTACAATGCATGCATTTAATTTTTAGTTATAGCGGACCCAAGATATGCTGCGCAGTGGTCGTACGAGTTTCTCAACCAGGTCATTGACGCAAATCACTGTAACTACCTCAATACCATCCTCCCCTAGGAGGGTGAGGCGCTGATTGACCTTGGTGCGTTGCCGCTGCGCCCGCCCATGAGGGCGTGGAGGGTGGACCAACGTTGGGTTCCGAGGTATGTGCTGTTGCGATCTTCGTGTACTCATTTGCAGCATGACTACATTGGGTGGACTAACATTTGTTCTTAACCTTACTCGGCGCAGTTTGAGGGTGGCAGGCCTCCTTCCGCTGGCAAGAATGGTTGAGGCGACGTGGGAGGACGACCAAGACCGGGCGGGCGGCGGTTGTTTGACCGTTGGAGGCCGGTGGCGCACACGTTTCACCATCATTGTGCGGAGATGGCGTCGACCCTTCAGGATGTGACCTTCTTGGCCGGGTTGCCTTGCGCTGGCTTCCCCCTTGCGGTGTATGACATCTCAACCACACGGTACACGGAGCTCCTGGCGAGGATCTAGGAGGTGCTCTCGTCTGGCAGTGGGTACATGCAGTTCAGAAGCACCCACAGGCCGATGCTGAGGTGGATCTGCCAGTTCTACATAATTCTTAGTAAGTATTGTTCTCTCGCATCAATTTATTTGTGATCCTTGATGACGTGTATATGTCTTCTCGCAGCCCGAGCGTATGGAGGAGGACGCACCCGACCACATTGTTAGGAGGCACTTCGAGGCCTACCTGTTGTGGCTATTCGGGTGGGTCATATCCCTGGGGTCCTACAGCGACAACGTCAACAAGCACTACATCCGATACGCACGTGAGCTAGCGGACTGGCCAATGGAGGACATTCAGCCCTATACCTAGGGTCCAACGGTGTTGTGCGCGACGTACTGAGCACTGTGCGATGCGTGCCACTGGGTTCAGTATAGCTCCATCCTCTCTAGATGCCCGCTACTTTTGCTGTTGTGGTCCTTTGAGTGCTTCCAGATCGGATAACCACAACTGAACTTGGGAGCGTACACGGTCAACTTGTACATCAAGGAAAATGACATTGACCGACCGACCATGGGCATGGTGTGGTGCCGTCAACGGGTTAGTATCATGAACTCTTATTCTTTTTCGCAATGTAATCAAAATTTCGTGTGCTAAGTTTTCGTAGTTCTATTCCATAGGTCACCTACACGCCGATCACTATGCACATGTCCTACCTTGAATACATCGCGATGTTCGATCAACTAATGGATGACCGTGTCGTTTGGACACCATGCACTCCCGAAAAGAGTGTACACACGTGTGCCCCGAGGGCAATCGAGCCTATGCACGCGAGACTACATGTACTGGTACATGCGGACGTGCTTGGTGCACGACATCTTCGTGGAGGAGTACTAGGTGCAGCGGGTCATGCGTCGATTCGATCTTGACATGGGTCCCGGCCCGTGAAGTAGCGTGTCTTTGCCGACGCGTCCATGTGTAAGTTCACACTTTACTTCCTTCGTAAAATTTGCCTTACGAACCCACAAAACAATTGTTTTACCTTCCACAAGTACACTAGGAAGGGAGTACCTAGTACAACTACCTCCTAGATAGAGAGGATGTTCTCTTGGGTTCAGGAATGGCTCAATGCCTACGGTGACATCATCGAGGAGCCTGCTCCCTATGACCCCGGGACGTACGCGGAGTACATGGAGTGGTACTCCAGTCGGACGAGGGTTCACTGCGACAGGGTCGTAGACGACCCACCATGACACGAGGCTACGACGTCTGACACGTACCCTACCCAGCCGAACTCTGCATACCACCGCATGGTACATATTGAACGGTTGGTACTTCATATTTAATTTGCAAGATTTAGGTTTTCAACTTAATGATTGCGTGTACAGCTAGATCTATACCGGGAGGTGCACGACTTGGCATCTTCTATGCATCAGATGACACTCGGTGAGCGCTTCAGCATGACGGTGAATGACATCAGAGGGGTCATGGAGTAGTTCCTCGAGAAGTTGAGGCGACTAATCCAGATAGCGATATGTCGCGGGCTGAGAGACCCGTTGGACCCACCAATGCGTGAAGAAGCGGATGTGAATGTCTCATGCTCACATGCAGACTATCCCGGGGTGCTCCCAGCATGGTGCTACGAGGACTTGCTCACCCCGACGTGGTGAGCAAGTCCTCGTAGCACCGTGCTGGGACCACCCTGGGATAGTATGCAGGTGAGCATGAGACATTCACATCTGCTTCTTTATTTTGAACCCCCTAGTTACTAACGACAATATTATCTTGCAGGTCCTGAGTTCCACAGGTACACGGGGTAGGTGTATGTGGAGCCATCGTCGTCTGCCTCCGTGCGATCAGGTATGACTACCTTGTTTGCTTGCGTAACATCCTATTTCGTGGTTTTCGCCATGTTTACATGTGTAACGTAATGTTTCATAGGTCGTGCGCCGATTTGGGATGAGCCAGACTTGTTCCATGAGGAGTCATGCTCTGGGAACTTCTACTTGGACCAGCGTGGCAGCCAGGTCTCCGTGGGAGCTTCATAGTTGCACGGTGCGCCCGGACCGACGCAGGATCCCCTCGCGACAACCCCTCAGGCTACTCACGCTGGTCGAGTACCTCAGCCACCTGAGCCTTTGACGTACTCGCACCAGCGCCCACAACCGCCCCAGATGAGACCAGGGCGACAAGCGGGGTACGCTCCAAAAGGAGCCGCGATTAGATATTTGTTCTTCTAAATATCGGTCATGCCATATAAATATTAATTTCAGTACAACTATTATTATGCTAGTCTTGAGTTTTGATATTTCTTTTTGTGTGCACACCGTGACCATCAACATCGAGACACCTACACCACCCTCTTTCTAGCCTTGACTCCACCACGCCCCTTTCAAGACAGACATGACAACACGCTGCGATGCTTACTTTTCAGAGTGACAAGACCGCACACCACTACGCGGCCTTTTCAGACTGAAAGGACCGCACTCTGTCACGCCACACGCTGGCACACTAGCTTTTCATATCGAAAAGACCTAACTCTGTCGCGCAAGCGCAAACTTTTGAGACGGACGTGACAACACTCTGCCTCGTCAACTTTTCAGACTGACAAGGCAACACACTTGGACTCAACCTTTTTAGAAGCGTACGCAGGGCTGGCTCGGCATATAAATACTACCCCTTCCACAGCAAGTTCTCCGGCATCAAGACTTCAACACAATCTCGCTCAGATGGAGAACCAATGGGACGAGATCCGCGAACTCGCAAGGGGTGCTGCGGCCTGGGACGAACAAACGGAGCGTGCCAGGAGGGCACCTTCCCGCAATGACGCCCCGTAGCAGTAACCCCTACCTGAACATTCCAACCAAGCATTCACCGCAATACCTGCCCGAGGGGGAGATGCCACCCCTCTGTTGGTGCAGGGTCACATGCAAGTTCTTCAGGTCCAAGGAGCGGCTTAGCCTAGGCATGCATTACTGGGATTGCTCGAACTATCCCTGGGACTATCCCGACCACTGTTGGGACTCGGGCCGCTATCGACAGCCGGTAAGAATCGGTTACAGTATGTTCGCCTACCATTTCTCTTTCAAAGTACGCGCTAACAAACTCTCCTATCTACCCGTAGTCCTTAGATCTGCTATGTGGCAAACGCAAGTAGATCGACCAAGGGATCCACCCACACGACTAGTGGCGTCTAGACTGTGAGGAGTGGAATGCCAAGAGGGACCGCGAAAAGAGGGAGAAGGAGCGCCACAACAAAGAGCGCATCAAGCGTATCCAGCGGGAGACGCAAGCCCATCTCAGGGCGTGTAGACGCAGGGAACATGAGATAAATGGGGAAATGGTGGCCAAGGCCAAGGCGGTCGATGATAAGTACAACACCGAGCTCACAAGGAAGGGCAAATGACCACAATCCACGTAGTAGGTTGGGCTATTCCATAATAGTCCTCTATCCTACCCGCCATGTTAATTCTATCTCCTGAAGGCATGTATACTTACATGGTCTGGATGCTTGTGTCGTAGTGTATCGTAGTAGTAGCGAGGATGACTAAGCAATTAGCCGAACCATCATACCATGTGACCATATGCAACGTGTTTCTGTCTGCGGACTCTAATGTATCTCTGGTTCCATGCCTCGCACTTTATCTTCGATCCAAAGATTTCATCAGCACGAGTACATTTGTAATCTCCAAGCCTCGTACAAAAATTGGACTTCATGATGATGTGAAAATGAATGATCCAAACGTAACGATGTGAAAATAAATTATACAAAAATATTTTTCCACGGATGTGGGTATGTTACCTTACCTCAAAAGTTTGACGCTCGATAGCAGTCTTCACACCTTTCACAACTACGCATCCTTCATCAGCGGTGTCTACCATATGTCCATCTTTGTGCCTCATGTTGTACAACACATTCCACATATTTGTCAATTTTTCCCGGATGCAATATGTACCAGTTCTACCAAATGTGTCCTACAAGTGTACATACATTCAAATAATTTTCTCGAGTCATACGAGGGGAAAACCTCCTATGCGTTTCTTGGGGGCATTGTTTAGCTACATCTATCCCAATAAGCTATCTATCGAATCGTTGCAAGTGATGCTCGATCTCCAAGAGAAGGAAGAGATCTTCAAAAAGTAGGTTTTATGATCCGATAAAGAATCTAACTTATTTCAGCATGGCAGTTTTTGGGCTTTGTGGTGCATGAAAGACGGATTGAAGTCAGACCCAAGTATAATCTATCAATGTGTATCATCCTAAATTTTGTGTGGCAGTTCCATCGCATGAAAATATGAAAAATTATAAACTTCTGATGCATCTTGTTGACACTTGTATATTAACAAAGTTTTGTTTGGAGCTTTTTTTGGAATTGAGTTATGAAAATTGATTCACTAAAAATACACAATTGACAAAATCAATTTGATAAAACGTCGAATCTTTTAAAAGATGATCCATAAGGTAACACGAAAGATTTTACATTGAAACTAATTCAAGGAAAACATGAAGCAAAGCTAAAATTTAATTTCAAAGTTAGTCTCTTTACAAGCAAAACATGAGTTACAATCAAAGGAAATTAATTTGGATCGGAAGGATGAATCGAGAATCAAAATTCCATAATTTAAATTTAAAAGTGTAAACCATTCCTCAATTCAAGTCCAAATTAAATTCAACCATGATATCAATTCATAATTTAGAAATTCAAATTCAATTACCCAGGCAAAAGCTAAAATTCATGCTTTGCATTCACTTAGCAATGTTCAATTCATGCTATCTCAACTCAAGTTTATAAATTTTGGAACATACGTCCGTGGAAAATCAAATGCTAAGAAGATGGTATATGAGAGTGAAATTGTGCATTACAATTTCATCTTTTATGCCAAAATGGTAAGATTTCATCGTCCGAGAACACCTTTAAGTAATGTTCGCCCCTGTCACGCCAACTCTAGTGACGTGACAAGGTAGGACTGTCACATTATGGGTTTCGCTACGCATAAATTTTAAAAATACGCATAATTTATATAAAAAATTGCAGAGCCTCTGTCACACCTTTAAAAGAATTACCACATTTTAAAAACAACTTTATAATAATTTATAAATTCCGCTGCACATAAACTTAAAAAAATACAATACAGAATCCTCATGTCGCCAGTTGAATTGGTGACAATCCTCTGTTACCATTTCAATTGGCAACAGAGGCATCTCACCAATTCAATTTGCGACAAGAAACCCTTCGTCTTTGTTATTTTTAGGTGAAGACCTAGTTTTATTATTATTTTTTAATAATGTTATTTTTTTTAAAAAAAAATCATCGGATGAGCAAGAAACTAATTTCACAGCCGCCGGCGTTGCAGGGTTTGGGCTAAGCGGACCAACCGGAGCTCAAGACCATCCTCGTTCTCTCCGCCCCACGCTCCTCTCCCCTCCACTCTCCTCTCTTTTTACGCCTCCACCTCTCCTCTCTTCTCCTCATTGCATTGCACGCACCGGCAAGCCAAGCAGCACGCCAAGAAGAGAAGAGAGCAGAGAGAGGAGATGGCCGCCGCCGCCTCCTTCACCGCCGCCAAGTTCTTGGCGCCGGTGGCCGCGAGATCCGGTGGCGACAGGGCGCCCCTCCCCGCCACCTCCTCCATGAGGCAGCGGCGCAGGCCGTCCCCGCGCCTGCGGACTGCGCTCGCTGTCTCCTCCGACGTGCTCGCCAGCAATAAGGCCGCGCCCGCCGCCGCCGCCGCGCATCCAGTAAGAAATCCATCCCTCTTCTTCCTCCATGAAAATAAAAAATGCGATCTTGGACGCTGCCAGAGTGTAAAAATTCGATCTCAGGGAGAGGGGGAGGGGGGGGAGGGACGCTTTTACAGTTTTCACCGTGTCGCACGATTGGATCATCCTGAGTGCTGTGATTTGTAGATTCGCGAGGAGATATAAGACGCAGTCAGATTGATTGCACGCTTGTGCTTCTTGGGGTCACACTTTGGATGCACATCGCTTTGATTGGATTGGTTCACTTCTAAACGTGCAGAATCCTCTTCTCCAAGGCTGGATAACAGTTCGAGTACTCAGATGCTTGGAACGCTAAGCTAGTGTCCGTAATCTCGTATTGACAACTCTCCTGCCTGTACTCTGAGCACTGCCCATGCCTCAAAAAGTTGAACTTTTAGGATTAGAAGTGCTACAGAAGTTTGTTCACTTGGGCACTGCCCATGTGTTAATGTCTTAAACATTTCTGTATTCTGATCCTCTCAGTTGAGCTTTCTTTTAGTAGTTTTAATGGTCACTAGCACGATCCTGTGGAAAAGATCCCCTTTTTAGCTCTGCTAAACTCTAGGTTCTATTTATTGCAATTCCAGAATTGGGGAATTGCCTCCTTCTCAAGATACAGCTTGAAAATGTTGTAATATCTCAGACATTCAGTGGTGCTTTGATCTGGAAAAGTTATTTTGTTCAATTTTTAAATGTTGCGAGTCTGTTCAAGTTGAGTAATTACTGTGTTTCTAATTCAAGGTGTCTCGTTTCCTCCAGGCTGTGACACGGGAAGAGGCATTGGAGCTGTACGAGGACATGGTTCTTAGCCGTGTTTTTGAGGACATGTGCGCTCAAATGTACTACCGTGGCAAGATGTTTGGTTTCGTCCACCTTTACAATGGGCAGGAGGCCGTCTCCACTGGCTTCATCAAGCTGCTCCACCAAGCTGACTGTGTTGTTAGTACATACCGTGACCACGTCCATGCGCTGTCCAAGGGTGTCCCAGCCCGTTCTGTCATGTCTGAGCTCTTTGGCAAGGCCACTGGCTGCTGCCGTGGACAGGGTGGTTCCATGCATATGTTCTCTGCTCCCCACAACCTCCTTGGAGGTTTTGCTTTCAGTGGAGAGGGCATCCCCGTTGCCACTGGTGCAGCCTTTGCTGCTAAGTACCGCCATGAGGTGCTCAAGGAGTCTGGCCCTGATGGGCTTGATGTCACACTTGCATTCTTTGGAGATGGTACCTGTAACAACGGCCAATTCTTTGAGTGCCTGAACATGGCTCAGCTGTGGAAGCTTCCTATTGTGTTTGTTGTGGAGAACAACCTATGGGCAATTGGGATGTCGCACCTTAGGGCTACTTCAGACCCAGAGATTTATAAGAAGGGCCCGGTATTCGGAATGCCAGGGTGTATGTCGATGGGATGGATGTCCTGAAGGTCAGGGAGGTGGCTAAGGAGGCAATTGAGAGGGCAAGGAGAGGTGAAGGACCAACCCTAGTGGAGTGTGAAACTTACCGGTTCAGAGGTCACTCTCTTGCCGATCCAGATGAGCTCAGGAAGCCTGGTAAGTATTACCTTCCTAGTTCTTTTTACTTCACTTTTATTTTATGAGTAATAACATCGTTGGTGCCTACTAGGCTAACTAACCGGAGAAATGGAAAGTGGCAAGAAAAATATTTGAGTCATTAAGTTTGCCCCGTTGTTGTTAAACTATTTGCCTTGTATCTGAGTTGAAGTACTTAAACTAGATTACTAGTTATACATCACAAATATAATTTCACTCAGGCAAGTATTGTGATCCTGTTCAGTGGCATCATTAATGTGAGAACTACCTAGGGTTTAATATGATTACAAGTAGGATCTAACTACATGGCTAAATGGGTGGTAATAAGATTTCAACAGCAGTTACCATGTTAGTAATACATGCAAAATTTGGTTAGTAAATTTAGTTTATCTTCTTTTGTTAGCTCTGTAAATTTAGGATTTGGTTGACTGATGTGATGGCTAATAGGATCATTTGACTTGATGAAAATTGGTTAGAATTGGTTATTACGATAGAACAATCTAGTTTCAAATTATAGTTTTGTGGTGCAAATTGAACTAGTGAGCGAAAAATTTCTCAAGGACTGTAGCTGTTGTTCTTATCATAATTGTTTTCTTATCTGACATGTCAACTTCCTGATAGGCATGAGTAGATTGTCTCATAGCCCCTTCATAGGGCATCTGGCACCACTTGTTGTTTTCATTTTAAATCCGATGAACAATACCAGTTTTTTTGGAAAGCATGTCCTGCCATCCAGAACTTCTATTTTTCTTTGCCACAATTCCAGTTGATGATAAGTTTGCTCTTGTGATTATGTGCGGTGATGAATTGCATTTTTTAAGTCTTTATGAATTGCAACTTTGTTTGTTTTGGAGTTTCTTCCTGTATTAACCTTCATAAGAGGCAAATGCCTTTTTTGAGTTTTCACCTTTATCTCTGAGGGAAAAGTGCTTCAGTGAACTTGATACTTGTGGGAAAAGTAGATGCGTGATATGTTTTAATAAAAGGTTTTCTTAATTATGTATACGGGTTGGTGGTTCATAGGATCTCATGACTGTTTAAATCCTTCATACTTGGTGATTACAATACTATCACTAGATTGGGTCAACACACAGTCACTCATTATCTTGTGTCCCATGCTGTTTAGCTTTTTTATCCACTTAATCTTTAGTTATTTTCCCCCTGATAGTAAGGTATCTGGTAGCTTTCAAGTCCTAAAGGTGGAAGCAATTTAGTTAGCTCAATTTGGATCTGTTTATGGCATTACAAAAATAAGATGATAACCGCAGTTAGTTATCTCTATTTTTATCATCCACTGAACTATGTATCTAATATGGAAATGATTGTTCCGCGCACTTTGTTTGAATCTTGATTCATGAGTCATGACTATCGAAACTCACAACAGTATTGGTGTATATCTGCATCCATATTCTTTTTTATTATTGCATTGTATGATTTGTAACAGTACACTTAGTTATTGGCTCCTGAATTGCCAAGCTGCACAGGTTTCTTCTTTCTTTGCTAATTTGGTCTGATTCTATCATCTGATGACTTTGTGCGCAGATGAGAAATCTCATTATGCTGCAAGGGATCCCATTACAGCCTTGAAGAAGTACATCATTGAACAGAACCTTGCAACTGAATCCGAGCTGAAGAGCATCGAGAAGAAGATCGATGACGTTGTTGAAGAGGCTGTGGAGTTTGCTGACGCAAGCCCACACCCTCCACGGAGCCAGCTGCTGGAAAACGTGTTTGCTGATCCCAAAGGCTTTGGCATTGGACCCGACGGTAAGTACAGGTGCGATGACCTCAAGTTCACGCAAGGCACTGCTCAAGTCTAAGGCTCCACAGAAGCACTGATCAATTGTTTTCTTGGTTCCTGTACCCCTCTAGCTACCCCCATCCTAGTTTTGTTGAACCTGCGGTCATGTTAAGCGTACTGTAAGCACAAGGCGCATCGTTTCTTCCATTCTTTGGACATATTGCTGTGTAATTCATCACTGTGCTCAACTGCTGCCCCAGTTTTACCCAATGTGTTCCAGTTGTTCTTCAATAGCTCTACATCCGGTTTGAATTTGGACAGAGTTTTAGCAGTAGTTATTATTATCAGTTTCCCTGCTTGTGAAACTATTTTTTAATATATATGTATATTGAGGGAATGTGAAACAATGTCTGTTGATCTGTTCTCGTTTTAGTGGGTTGCTTGGGAGATCATGAACAGACAGTGATATCTTCCTTTCCTTCAGTCCCAGTTCGTGAGAGCCATTATGCATCTTGTCAAATGCCATTGTTGTCACCTCAGCTTGGGGTAGTCCAGAGGATTTGTATTCTTGGGAGAAAATTACTTGTATCCTGGATAGTTGTCCACAGTTGGTTCTTTCCGTAGAAACCAAAGTCATGCTCGACAATTCTACATCAGTTCCTTCAGATTTACAAATTTCATTATTATTCTCTTACATTCTACTTTGTTTTTTGTTTTTTGTTTTGTTGAGAAAAACTGCATTCTACTTTGTTATGTCTTATACTTTTGCTGTCTATATTCTCTCTTTTTCCCCCTTTCCAGTTACTTGTGCGGTAGAGAGCATCTGATCTGAGCCCAAGCCTAGCTTAATATGGCTAACCCAAGCCCAACCTGAGCACAAACCAACCCCATGCTTAGCTAACCCAATAAACTCGGCCCAAGCCTAGCCTAAACACAAGGTAACCCAAGCCCAGCCCAAGATCAGTCACCCCAAACCCAAGCCCGGTCCAACTTAGAAAAAAACTGAATTATTTCCTATGAAATTCCTGCCTTTCAACATGTCTTCAAGATGATAAAGAGGGCCGCAACCGATTTGAGCATGTAACGTTTTCTATGAAAACTGAACTATTTCCTGTGAACTTCCTACCTTCCGAACATGGCCTCAAGATGACGAGGGTCGCAACTGATTTGAGCATGTAACGCTACATGGGAGCTCGGTTTGCACTCAAATTTAAATAACAGACTTGTTGGAAACCCAAATATAAGTAGGTGAAAGATTTGTTGGAATCTTTCGTGTTCTTGCTAGTTTTCCATCTATGTCATGCCACATTGCACCTAGATTCTGGTCAATGTTCTGCAATGGTTGGTGACAGGGTCTCTGACCTTGGTGTACGAAGTCTGAAATTTGACAATTCCAATTGCTGGGCTGCACTGGCGACTACATTTATATGCTATGTTAACACGAAGAGAGAGACCAATAATCTCAAGTTTGAATTCGGCAAATTGCAATTGTGCGTCTTAATATAGACCGACAATACCAGTTACCATTATTATTGGAGTAGTTCATGTTGAAGATTGAAAGTAGTACCTCCTTGATACCTTCTCGGAAGCTACAGAGGAATGACAAGCGTACGATCTTGGTTTTCTTTGTTTCTGAAGTTGCCATTTGTGTCAATCTTGTGAGCTGCATCCATTGATGAGCCATCACCGATGCCTGACATTCATTCCCTTTTTAGTTAGAAACATCACATCCTTTTCTTCCGTGGAAAAGCACATTGGCTAGTGGAGAACTGATGCGTTCTGAAAAGTAGTTTAATTTTGTGAGACATAAGCATCACAAGATTTAAGCAATGGTCATTCCACGTTAAGGCACTGCTTTTTGGATACCTTGAAAAAGGATGGAGCTGAAGGGAGGAAAGGAAAAGGAAGAGAGAGAAGAAGAGGGCAGAACACGTTAGGTACTAGCTACATGAATCCAGCGTACACAGTACTCATATGCTAGTTATGCTTCTTGTGATTTTTCCTATAAAAAAAGTAGACTACCAAAAGAACGGTCAAGATGCATATGTTGAAAACATCAACAGGTTCAACTTCCCAAATTTGAAGCAAGAAAGTTGGCAAATACTGTGGAGACGAACAATTCAATTGGATACAGATTTCTCCGAAGAATATTCAACAAGAATGTCGTCAATATGTCAGCACCACCCACAGATTTTCTTAAAAATAATACATGTGACAAAAACGAGGATTCTTGTTAATAACTAACAAAAAGCACTATATTTTATAGCACCTCACAAATATGAGCATTATACATTGTACGTCATACAATGGTTTTCTGCCTCAACACCCAAACTGTCTCGTTATCATGGTTCTATTCTAACAATCTAACCTGCTAGCTCTAAGCCTCAGACACTGCAGCAACAACAGTACGCCCTAGTCTGCTTACAGATGTTTTCCCCCCTTTTCTGCACTTATCTATTTCTGAACTCTGCTCTAACATGAACAAACCAGTCCTTATCTGCAACATGAGCGTATCTAAACTGAAATACTGAATAGCATTGCTCTGTTGTGCATTGGTATAAAGATTTTGTAGGACATTCTTTTATGCACAGCATCACAAGATGCTAAGCGCAATATTGCTCTTTGGTGTCTGATTTCTATCTCCTTCCTGGTCCTGCAAACCTTCTTGCCGTCCCGAATATGACAGCCTTGGTCAATAATCCACGGTCAAAGGTGCAAGCCAGGGCAACTGCACCACCTATCAGGAGGGCTTTGGGTATGTTGCCTGTCCAGTGCTTTGGTTTCTCAGCTTCAGTGTTGTTGCTGGTTGAACTGACCTCAGTGTTGCCTTCTGTAGTGATGAGCTCGTTGGCATCAAACTTTGTGTTGACGTGTGCCATGGCAGCACATTTTGAAAGGGCTCACCAGCAGTCCTTGCAATTTGGTATGCCTGCAGGCCAGGCTCTATTCGTTTGACGCAGCCCCACATCCCCTGCCGCACACCAAGCCGCAATTTCCCATGGAATCCCCATGTCTTCATGATGAAACAAAAGCACCTCACATGCGGTCATTGCACCATCACCGTTTCTTGATTCAACTGATAAAAAAGAACAAGTGTAAATTCATTGGCCTGGCAAAATTTGTTATCCTACAAAAATGATGAGGAACATATGGTCGAAATGCTTCGGTACCTGGACGGATGCACCAACTTGAGTAGTACAAGTCTACACGACGAGGTTTGTTGTGTCTTGGAACAGAGGGACGAGGCACACCCTGAAATATTACAGTAGAAGTTTAATGACCAAATTCACCTAAATAAATCAGCATTTGAGTAAGCAACAGCTATCCGTAAGTCGTAACTAGCCGTAACCAAGATGCCTATAAGAAACTATAGATAGAAAGACAAGTAAGCTTGGCACTCTTCTGATAACCAGCTCGCAGGGGATTACAAAGGTGGCATCTTAAACTATGTTATAAATCGACAAAATGACAAAATCATGCCATTATCATGTGCAACCCCACTATGGCCTGTGGACAAACACAGAAGATTGAAAAGTATGGGGCAAGCATCTCAATCACTGTGTGTGGAATGGTTTGAGAATACAGAATAACCTAAACAACAAGGCTCAAACTCATACTACTTTTGGTTGCACTAATACAAATAGTCTAGCGATTACAGCAAAAAAAAACACCTTGGAAAGCAATACGTAATAGCACGTCATAATTAAGAAAAGGGCCACCGCTCACCAGACTATTTTTTCTTCACACAAATGAAAATATGGAACAGATAGCAACAAATCCAGCTCAAACTTTCCCATAAAAAAGCATCAGAAACAAATCCAGCTCAAACCCATTGCTCAAAAGGAACTCTACGCATACATGTAAAAGTTACAGGAAACAGACATTTGCGTTGATACTAGTATGCAAACAGCTAAATGTATACTATTTCGTCTCATACCTTGGTGACACAGTAAAATGTCTTTCCAGATGCCCATATCCTGCGACCGATAATGTACTCCCTGTCACTGCAGAAGAATGGAAACTGCAAAGCGAAAGCATCTGGTATAAGCTAAACATATTTATACACTTTGTCATGTTTAAAACAAAGAGTACATGAAATGTGATGCAAATAACTCACCTTCCTGACCCACCGGGTGACCATTGTTCCAGTCCTGGTGCACTCCTCCAATGTCTCGTGCTGAAGAAGCATGTCGTCCCAACTGTTCTTAATCCGGAACTCATCGTCCCAGAAGAAATCCCTAACAACTTCTGGCGACGTGTCCTCAAAGATAGTGCTACTGCGGTACTGAGGTGGACAATTCTGGAATGAAACAAAACACCCAAACACTTAAGTTAAATCCTTAGCCCCTGCATCTTCCATGTCTAACACTCATCCAATCTCTTAAGTTAAAATCCTTAGCTCCTGCATCTTCCATGTCTAACACTCATCCAATCTCATTATGCTGTTGGTAATTTTTAAAGCCACATTCACACGCCTATGCTGATGAATTCTAAACATCCAATTAATTTGGGACATAAAATCCTTCAATTATGCATTCACTCAACTCACAATTGAACAATGGTAGAAAATATATGAAGACTGCATACCTCAGGATCTCTTCGCCACGCTTGGTACCTCATGGTCGGCAACGTCCGCTCCATCATGTGAATCCACGGCGGACCGCCGTCCTTCTCCTCGACCAGCCGGCGGAGGTGCATGAAATCTGCGGTGTTCACCGCCAATCCATCCTCCATTGGCGCAGAAGTCACCTCAGCTCTACACCACATCATATTGCACACACAGTTCAGGTAAAGTGGACTAGAAACACCAACGCGTCCAATTGAGGACAAAATGTCCAGAAACGCATGTGGCTCACCTTGGCACGACGGCCATCGCCTTGCGGCAGGAGTCCTCGGTGGCGGCACGCGGCGGCTGTACAGGAGGCCCCGCCGGCGCCTGGTCCTGGTCGCCGACGACGGCGACAGCCCACCTTGGGCGCCAGGCCCAGCCGAGGAGCAGGCCTACGAGCGCCGCGAGCCAGAGCGGCGCGGCGAGGGCGGCGAGCTCGAGAGCGACCCCGCCGAGGGTTGGCTTGCGGAAGATCCCCATCAAGAGATCGGCAAGCACCGACATCTTCCCACTCGAGAAAAGTTCCGGTTTCCCCAACTAATCCGGCGTGAAGAAAGATCTGGGTTTTCCAACCCTTCCGCCACAAAACCAAAACCAAAACCAAAACTCTCTCTCTCTCTCTCTCTCTCTCTCTCTCTCTCTCTCTCTCTGTCTGTGTGTGTCTTCTTGGTCTAGACACTATAAAGAAAGAAGGGAAGCAGCAGTGGTAACGCAGAAGGAAGGGAAGGAGAAGGAGAAAATCTTGTGGGATGGGCGGAAAAATCCAAAGACAAGAGGAGAGGCTCCGAGGAGTTGCAGCCTCGCAGGCAAGGAACGTGTGGAGGCGGGAGATTGCGTGGGGGATAAGGAGCGACGAGCTTCTTCTTGTTTCTATCCCCTCCCTCCCACGGTTTCTGCCGCTCGACCTCGATCAGATTTTCCAGCAGCGAAAGCACCCGTACTGCTCCCAGAACCGTGAGGAGGAGGAGGAGGATGTTAAATAGCAGCAGGTGGATTTCATCAGTTCACGCGGACGCGGTGGTGGGACTTGTTAGCGCTTTTCTTCCTCCTCCTCCTCTCCTCGTGTTTCCGGTGGCCGGTGGCCGGTGGGCGTTTTCAAGGTGGGTTTTTTTTAGGGTAGCGACTGTGGGTTTCCTTTCAGACTGCCGTGGCGGCGTGGAGATTTGCTGACCGCGCGTACGCGCTCGCACCATCGACCTGATTGTTCAAGGCCTCTTGTTGACTGCGAACCAGTCAATGATACCGTGGCGTGTGGATGGATGCGCTACTTACCTAGTCGTTAGGACTTTGGACGGTGGGTGTGTGTCGCGTGGATGGACGGATGGGCTCGACCGCCTACACGCGATTCAGAGGTGGAGTTCGTCTCGTTGCAGTATAGGCCGCTGTGCTTATTATTGGTAACATCTGCGTGGGATTAATTATTATTGTTTTCTTTGGTGATCCGCCGTCTACCGTTATTGCGGCAAGATTCGCAGCATACGTGGAGTGGAGTCCAATGCGGAGGTTTGTAGGTATCCTGAATTTGATTACACTGTGATTGCACCCAGCATGATTCTCTTTGGAGTTTTGATGTTTAAAAGTGAAGGTTTTACTCCAATTTTACCTCGACACGAAGGATTTAAGTGCAAGAATGGTTCGTTTTTTGTGTGGTTAAAGTTGTTATAGCTCCATGTGAGGGTGTCTATTGCATAATTTCTTTATACTCCATCGACGTCACGTTGAGGTTTTTTTTCATCCAGGTGTTCTTCCATCGGAGCAATTTTTTACCATATTCATAATATAATTTCCAATGGAGTTGAGGAGGCCTTTAGCTATCTACAGGGCTTATAATTCATACGGGCGTGCAAAATAGAGTTTTTGGCCGGATTGGCAGTTTTCCACTGTGTATGTGCAAATGTAGCCATTGTCGCTCGGTATTTGCAAAAATGGCGTTGTGCCGCACGGTGACCATGCCGATGACATCCTGACGCCGACACACGGAGAAACCGCACGGTGGCCGTGCGGTCGCCACCTTTTGTCTCTCCTACAAAATAGTGTTTTTTTAGGAATTTTTAAATATAGCATATGGGCTCAAAGAATTATGAATTTTTTCATGGAGCCTCCCGAGACAGTATAATTACTTGTGTAATGGTTTTAAAATTTTATTCATTCTACATTTTTCTCAAAATTTTATTTAATTATATTGTTTGTAGGAATTTTTAAATAAATAAAATAAGCTGAAAAAATTATGAATTTTGTTTTGAAGGCTCCTTACACAGTGGACTTGATTGTGTAATATTTCTACAATTTTATATGTGTTCTGAAATTATCTTAAAAATTAAGGGCTTATGTCTCGAAAATTAATGGTTTAGATCTCGAAAATTATGGTGTCATGAATTCCCACACAAAGCACTCATAATAGAATAGACTTAATCATATCTAGTACGATTAGGGTTTCCGAAATTAAGGTTTCATGCCAAACATTTCTCTCAGTTGGTTCATGGACAAGCCTAGCTAGCCTGTATATTTAACTTTTCATATATAAAATTGACGACATATCAAGCGTTACAAGTATTATATGATACACGCCTGGGTTTATTGCAATCGGAATGAAGGAGGAGGGGGTATTATCACATGTACCCACGATCAAATAAGACACTCTTTGTTAATTTATTAATTTAATATGGATGATATTCTTTAACATTGTATTGTGCCACAGGCTAGATAAGCTTATACATGAACTAACTGAGGGAAATATATAGTATGCAGATCATATCACAATGTACCTGTAACAGCCCAAAATTTCAATTTCAGTTAAAAATAAGACTTTATTAATTTTTGTGGATTTTCTGGAAATTTTAAAAACTTTTCCCTAAAGTATCTTAAAGCTAAAATAATTTATGTGCAAAATCTATTACCAACTAAAAGTTGGAATTATTTTATTTAAGTCCAGAATGCCTCATAGAATTTCTGTGAATTTTCTCAAAATTTTTGGACTTCATTTACTATTTTCTAAAGCCTATTTGAATTTCGGAATTAAATCAATTGAAAAAGTTTTAAAATACATTTACAGCGATCTCGGGCGAAGCCCAAAGACCTTTGTCTTGGCGATCTCGACCATTTCTCCTCGCTGCGAGTAACGCGCGCCGTCCGATCAAATCGACTACCGACATCAATCCACTCGCCTCTCTCTCTCTCTCGTCTCACAGACAAAGTGGGCCGCTGCACGGCGTCGTCTTCCTCGCCTCCTTCTTCCCGCGCGCGCCGCCATTACCGCACCTCGGGATTTCTTCAATTCGTGATTCTCTCCCCATTTCTCTCGCCATCACGCGCAATGAAAGCGCTGTAGTCCACCGCGTTCGTTCGGCTTTACTCGCCTTAAAACCCCGTAACGCCTCGCGCCCGGCTCGCCGCCATTAACGCCAGCGCGCTAACCTCGCCTCCGGCCTCGCCTCGCCCTATAAAGGGAGCACCGTGCGCTCTCCTCCTCAAGCTTTTCATGCAGCTACCTCGCCTCGCCTCGCCCCGATCGCGCATTTGGTCTCTCTCGCCGCCGAAGCCGTGTGCTCCATCGCCTCGCGCCGCCGCCGGTGAACCTCCGGCCGCCTCGATCGCACCATCGCCGCCAAGATCGCGGACCTGGTGTCACCTCCGCGCCTCGGAACGTCGCCGAGCTCCTTCGCCGCTAACGATCAACCTCACCGCCTCTCGCCGTCGCCGACCATCTTCCGCCACGCCTCGCGTCGCCAGTAGCGATCACACTCGATATCATCTCGATCAATTTGCGACCCTCGCCGGAGCTTCATCGCGCGCCGCCGCTCGCGCCTGCACCTCGGTTCCGAAGCCTCCTCTCTCGGCTGGCGTGGCTCTGCCGCCTCAGCGCCACCTCATTATTTTCAAGCGTGCGTGGCGTAAGTCGGGCCAGCGTGGATGCTGGCGCGGCCTTGGCCAAAGACACCGGCTTCCTTCACTTTGTTGCGCCGAGTCCACCGTGGACTCGGAAAGCGCCGTGGACTCAGTCCATGACTGGTATTCGAGCCCACATGTCGGTCTCGTGAGCAATGATCATCGGCGCGATGCTTGCGCAATAATTGGAATTTTCTTTAGAAATTTAATTCGGGAAATTCGGAAATTCTGATTTTAGGATTTAATTTAGGTTTTAAACTTCCAGGAGCTCGTATTTCTTCATACAAACTCCGATTTAGGTGATTCAAATTTCTAAATTTGTATAAAATCAAGATCTAGCTAACTAAACCAAAATTATTTAATTTGGAGTTAATTTGAATTTATTTGTATTCATTTGAATTCTGTTTGAATTTGGAATATTCTCGCGTATAGATTTTGACGACTCCGGAGAGCTTGACGCCCTCGCGTATAGATTTTTAGGGTAGCGACTGTGGGTTTCCTTTCAGACTGCCGTGGCGGCGTGGAGATTTGCTGACCGCGCGTACGCGCTCGCACCATCGACCTGATTGTTCAAGGCCTCTTGTTGACTGCGAACCAGTCAATGATACCGTGGCGTGTGGATGGATGCGCTACTTACCTAGTCGTTAGGACTTTGGACGGTGGGTGTGTGTCGCGTGGATGGGCTCGACCGCCTACACGCGATTCAGTCGTACTGCAGACGATTTTCCGCCTCGGTCGATCATCGTTCTCTATCAGGAAACTGTAACGTCAACTCTGTATATTTTTCCATCGGAGGTGGAGTTCGTCTCGTTGCAGTATAGGCCGCTGTGCTTATTATTGGTAACATCTGCGTGGGATTAATTATTATTGTTTTCTTGGTGATCCGCCGTCTACCGTTATTGCGGCAAGATTCGCAGCATACGTGGAGTGGAGTCCAATGCGGAAGTTTGAAGGTATCCTGAATTTGATTACACTATGATTGCACCTAGCATGATTCTCTTTGGAGTTTTGATGTTTAAAAGTGAAGGTTTTACTCCAATTTTACCCCGACACGAAGGATTTAAGTGCAAGAATGTGTTCGTTTTTTTGTGTGGTTAAAGTTGTTATAGCTCCATGTGAGGGTGTCTATTGCATAATTTATTTATACTCAATCGACGTTGAGGTTTTTTTTTCATCCGGGTGTTCTTCCACCGGAGCAATTTTTTACCATATTCATAATATAATTTCCAATGGAGTAGTCGCCACCTTTTCTCTCTCCTACAAAATAGTGTTGTTGGTAGGAATTTTTAAATATAGCATATGGGCTCAAAGAATTATGAATTTTTTCATGGAGCCTCCCGAGACAGTATAATTACTTGTGTAATGGTTTTAAAATTTTATTCATTCTACATTTTTCTCAAAATTTTGTTTA
Source organism: Hsuehochloa calcarea (assembly GCA_036346395.1). Classification (NCBI taxonomy): domain Eukaryota; kingdom Viridiplantae; phylum Streptophyta; class Magnoliopsida; order Poales; family Poaceae; genus Hsuehochloa; species Hsuehochloa calcarea. The sequence goes on from CM070600.1 coordinate 45,154,352, forward strand.
ATTATATTGTTTGTAGGAATTTTTAAATAAAGAAAATAAGCTGGAAAAATTATGAATTTTATTTTGAAGGCTCTTTACACAGTGGACTTGATTGTGTAATATTTCTATAATTTTATATGTGTTCTAAAATTATCTCAAAAATTAAGGGCTTATGTCTCGAAAATTAAGGGTTTAGATTTCGAATATTATGGTTTCATGAATTCCCACACAAAGCACTCATAATAGAATAGACTTAATCATATCTAGTAGGATTAGGGTTTCCGAAATTAAGGTTTCATGCCAAACATTTCTCTCAGTTGGTTTATGGACAAGCCTAGCTAGCTTGTAATGTAACTTTTCATACATAAAATTGACGACATATCAAGCGTTACAAGTATTATATGATACACGCCTGGGTTTATTGCAATCGGAATGAAGGAGGAGGGGGTATTATCACATGTACCCACGATCAAATAAGACGATCTTTGTTAATTTATTAATTTAATATGGATAATATTCTTTAATATTGTATTGTACCACAGGCTAGATAAGCTTGTACATGAACTAACTGAGAGAAATATATAGCATGCAGATCATATCACAATGTACCGTAGCCTCCGACTCGTGTGTGTTTCGAAGGCTACAGTATGCTGTCATATGATCTGCATGACACGTATTTCCCTCAGTTGGTTCATGTACAAGCATATCTAGCTCTCATACAGTATTTGCGCAGGTGATCCCCTCGATCATAAGTTTCTTCGTCGTTGCCTCCGTGACGAACTCCTTCCGGATGCAGCTTCAAAGCTCTTAAATATTCATCACGTCGAGCCCTCCACCCGGACCACCTTGTGCTGGCATCTCGACAGGTCCAACTCATCGGGTCTAGCACGTACGAGACTATCATCATAAAACACTACCAAGCCTTGTATGTTCAAAATTACCTAAAGCGACAACAACACCATCCGCGGTACGCGATATAACAAACAATGACGACAAATTGCATGCAAGTGATCGATTACGTATGTGTAATTAAATACTAATACTCAATTAATTACCAATAATTTGATTACTCCTCCCAAAATTAATTACGAGTAATTCATTACGACCGTGCTTACCACTATTGCACCACATGTTCATTACCATTTAATTATCTACAAATATCTATTTTGCACTAAATTAGTTATGCCTAACTAATCGCTAGTAAACTAATTACGGCTGATTAATTATCACTAAATTATTTATGAGTAGTTAATTTCCACTAATTTAATATACCGAACTAATAACAACTAAACTAATTACGATAAATTAATTACCACTAAACTAATTACAACTATTTAATTCCAACTCATTTTGAACCACTAACTAGTTCATACCGAAAATAACAAAGCCTATGAGCATTACGACTGATTAATCACCACAAACTACCAAGCACTAATAAATTATGGATATCGTAACTACAACTATATTATAAATATTATAAAACAAGCTGTATTAATTATAACTAGCTGACTAAGATTGATTAACTATGACTACAGTAATAACAACAAAAGTATCCGACAAATTACCTACCCTTCGAGGGAAGTAATAAAAAAGCCAAGCGACGAGAAGCAATCAAATAATTAATCTCTAAAAAACTTAATTATGTTACGTTATCTGATTTCTCTATAATGAGTGCGAGAACCAGAAGTGAAACACAATTGAGTTGAGCGATGAGCGTCTGTGATAGTTCGGTATTTATAGCCGAGCGAAGGAGGAGCCTCTGCGTTGGCGCTAGGAATTTCGAATGAGTTGTATATGCGCAACACTGTGGGCAACGGGGGACAACAGCGACAGGGCGACAGATGTGAGGTGGAGAGGATGTTGCACGGTGGTCGTGCGGTGGAGAGGATGCAGTGATCGATGGAAGCGATTGGAGGGGAGGCCAGGCGGCAGAAGGACAGATGAAAGAGGAGGGGTCTGGCTTCGGAGGCTTAGTCCGAACGATAGATAGACTGGATACCGGCCATGCGGGAGTGTCGGGCACATGGCAGGAGGGGAGGGCGTGTCGTACGGTGGCTGTGCGGGAGCACCTCCACCGCACGGTGCAGCACTGCGTGCATATCGTTCGTTGGTAAGTCCCACAGGGTGGTGGTACGGTTCAAGATGCTATTTTTATAAATACACAACAACGACCATTTTCGCTAATTCCTCGGCAAACCCACCAGTCCGGCCAAAAACTATGCAAAAAAAAACAGCATACCCACGACGCCTCGAACCGTAGTAGCAAAATTGATGTCTACACGCACATTTTGTTGGCGATCAAGATCGCTCGCCGGGACGGCCGCAACCACGGAGGAGGAGACGCGTTGTGGCTTGCCCGATCTCGATAGAAAGGGGGTAATAGGAACAAGAACTTGTAGGTGTAACCTATACCTCTCCGCGCTAGGCACACGTGTGTTGCACCACAAAAATATATACCGCTAGTTAGAGCATGTACAACAATAGAAACGACTCCATTCACATCATCTACTAAAAACAGAGACAAGACTAACAATGGAATTGACAACTGTTGTCTGTACTACAGCAGACCCCACAAATCATGTCTGCAATGGATTATATGTGCATTGGTTCACGCTGATAGATCATCTGTTCAGCAACAAAATGGCATCCTTTCTCTCCTCCCCTCTATCCTTCGTATCACTATATTAGTATGGATTTGATGTGGCATCATTTATATACGGCTGATGTAAGCTCAAACCACTATGAATGAATATAGGGCGGGAAATATGTTAGCAAGGAAAGAAGGCCGGCACTAACTAGTTGGGCTTGGCGTGATTTGAGTTCATGGGCTCATGAGTGATGAAGAAGCCCACCGCTTAACAGCTGATGTTGCAGCCGCCTACCCTAGAAAAAGGAAAGAAAGAAAGTGCCGTAGGTCCGTGGCACACGCTAGCTTCAGAGTCACCGGCACACAAGGCCGACAATCATTCCGGCCCAAAATGCTATGTATAGCAAGATTATAAGAGATATAGTATAATCAATTAGGATGATTTGTATCCGATATGATTATTTCTATATCTTTAATTAGTAACATTTCATATCTCTAACTTGGTCTCCAAGTCTCCCTGTATTCTCTCTCTCTCTATATATGACACTAAGGCTCAAGCAATACAATAAACAATTATTTCGGTCATTCCATCTACCTTCATGGTATCAGAGCGGGTTCGTATCTAAACCTGTTCTTAGCCACCACCAAAATTCCATTGTGCGCTGCCCTGAGAGAGTCTATGTAATCTCCCAGGGCATGCGCCACCAAATCATTGTGTAGTCTAGATTTTGTTGATAAGATTGATCAAGTCGATTGTCTCCAAATTAATTGAATTTGAGTTGATCCTGCTATTCGTACACTTGGCGATTCAATCCAGCACATGTGCATGTCAAGATGGACAACGGCCCTTTGCAGCGATGTTTTCTGTTCGAGCCTGCTCCATCGAGTTTGGAGCATGCCGCTGCCGGATCTTCGTCACCGGCAACCCTACTTTGACAGCTGCCTCAACGGTAGACAACTTCACCAATGACTCTTCGTATACATTTCCAAATCCTTGTTCGAGTTGAAGATGATGCGAGCACCGTGTGCATGAACGAGAGTCATGTATGTATGCATGCACTGACTGGTTCATGCATCGTGCATGCATGGCTAGCTCATGCATCGACTAGTTTGCTTTCCACCTCGATGACAAGCTCTTCTCATCGAGGGGACATGGCATCTTCCTCGTCGCACTGCTTGCTGCCGATCTCCATCTACCTTGTTAGATATTAAACTTCTCGCATAATAAGTTGTGACACATTATTAAGTTTGTCACGTTTCACGTTAGAATTGTTTAGTTGTATGTTCTAAGTACAGTAGAGGTGTTGCGTGTGCCACAGAACCAGTCTTGCATGTGTGTATACCCCTGTTTACGTGGCATGTAACGTTAGTAGATTAAGTTGTGCTTTTGAAGGCTAGTGGCGTGAGCAGTGGACCGAGTGTTCAGGTTGGTTTCAATCATGCATTGAGTCATGTAATTAGCAGGGAGTTGAGTTCGTGATAATACAACTAAGAGAAAAACAGAAAGGTGTCAGGCTGTTGCGAGGCTAGAAATCCTTGCGAGTTCATCGTCTCCACTGTTAGTGTGTGTGAGGAACACAAACTGTTAATGTGTGTGAGGAACACAAAAGAAGAAGCAAGCCATAGATGAGTTCTCTCCAGGATCTGAGACAACATACCCATAGTCCGATCAGATCGTATTTTTCAAGTCGTCACCATCTCTCTGCATGCATGCCTTCTTCAACTTCCTTTCATTTCTTCTCTACCAGCAAATCTGCTTAGTGCTCCACCGCTTCTTCTTCGTCTGGTCCTTCTTATGCCTCCCATCTCGCCTCTCTATGGCCACTGGCATTTGCCACTGAAATGCACTCTCGGATTCTTATCTACTTCTTTGCCAATACTCGTGTGTGATTCAGGCTTGACTCCCTGTTGTCGGTTTCTCTTATCGCCGCACCGTCGGCTTGTCCCCTTTCTTCACTACTAGTAATTTCAAAAATTCTACCATATAAACCAGAATCGTTGCACCAAATCACAGCCACATGCATCGCTTATAAAGAGCCCATAACGGATTCTATCCGAACTCGTTTGTTCTAACCCGTTAAGTGTGCGACCCTGCAGATTCATGCGTAATCGATTGTGATTCCAAAACTCATTTTCGATCATGAGTTGTTAGCAGTTCCTAGCAGGACATAACGAATCCCAAACACATGTAAATATTATACCTGATGAACCTTATGCAATATAATCTACGACCAGTTCCTTATCACTTACGACCAACTCGTATCTCCATACGACCAGTTCCTATTTAGTCACGACCAGTTCGTATCTAGTCGGACTGAACGACCTGCTCACGTATTCTCCCTCTACCTCACGATATCTGGTTAAACTCCATGTGAGATATATTGTCATTCATGGAATGTTCAATAATTTCTCGATCAAGTGACATATAACTTCATGTATTCGACTCTTCGACGACTAGTGTCATTGCCATGCACTTTCTTTATCCGACCACATCGAAGGGTCCAGAGATATCTCTTCTGTTATATTAGGAGGGGCAAATCTCATATCTGACCCGTCACATCCCTCCGCGTGTTTCATAGCATACCTAAAATGTACCTTTATAACTACACAGTTATGAAGTAGCGTTTGACAACCCCTAAATGTACTATTACACATGTAGAAAACTATGCTGATCTCAGGTTTAAGGATTATATATCATCATTACTTGAGACCAACTGATGATATATAAAATCATAACAATCTCAATAGTGTCTCAAGGTGGGTTAATCCAACACTATATTCTCTAACATGTGTTAACATTATTGATTCTAAACTGGGCTTCTAGTATTCATCTAGTCGGAATCGGGTTGAGAAAGATGGAAATAAATCACGTCTCATTTTATTCCAACGAACAAGACCGCTATCAAGGCTGGAGATCATCGACAATCTACTTTCCACTTCTGTGTTTGTTGACAATCAAGACACTGTTGCAATATACGGAGTAGATGGCGAGCAAGATACAGAAGTCTAGCATGTTCATCGACCCAAGGATTTAATGGTGACATGTTATTCATCTACTATCTTCAAATGTAAAAGTACTTTGCTCACTAGGTTATTCATATAGATGGGATGATTTTTCTCAGAAAGTCAGAAAATTGAAATTAAATATAATTGTAGAAAACTTTCGCTTTAAGCCACAACTTTCTCGGCCGAAAGACCGTAGCCTGCAAGAGTATAAGCCCACAGTACATTCAGCCCATGCACCATCCCCCCAGGATAGAAAGCCCACGTTCTATTTCATCGCACAACCGTATAGCCCAACAGCAGGTGCTATCACTCTGCAATTTAGTCCCTGTGGTTTTTAGGAACTACACTTCGGACCAATAAATCATCTATTAAAAACAACATGCAGCTTCATTTCTGATGTTATTCATGAATTTGCAATGTTTACAAGGTTACTGAGCTGATTTATCCTATTTTTATGTTGGATCTTAATACAATTTTCTAGTTGATTTGGACACATATTCAAACAATGAAGAAGGCACTGTTTGGAATTTGGATAGGGATTATAAATTGTCTATTAATTCTTAGAGTAAATTTCACAAAACCACTATACATTTGGTAAAACTATCACAAAACCATTATACATTTGATATCACAAAAGTACACTTTTTAGCAGCAATTTTTAGAGAACCGCACTTCTCTTTGTACAACATATCACAAAACCACACTTTCAAGCATTACTGTCGTATCCACCGTGCCAGACCCTCCTTTTGTCTCACAAGCCTATCTATATTAGCGAACGGAAACATGGTAGGTTTTTGAGATCGATGAGTGGGCCCAGCTCGTTGCATATTTAAAAGTGCGATTTCGTGAAATGTTATTGTAACATCCCAAGTTTTGGCCTTCTTGAAAAAAAACTTATTTTAAAAATAATTAATTCAAATATTTGGCTTTTAATTGGAGTTCTCGCTAAACCAATCCAAATTCTGAGTCTCAAATCAAATCTAAATCCCAAATTCAAATATTTGTTCCAAAATCAAATAAATTCTCTGTCGATTGTGAATTCAAATTTTGATTTGAATTCTTCTCTCGATCAAACCTAAATTCAAATCCAAATCCATAATTTGAATTTTCCCTCTAATTGAATTTCTTGGGCCAAAGCCCACCTACCTTTCTCTCCTTGGGACAAGCCCAGCCGGCAACTGGTCCATCACCAACCAAACCTTCTCTCTCTCTCCCTCTCTGTCTTGCTTTGCCTCTGCTCCGCTTCACACCTGAGTCGACGCTTGCGCCATGATGTTCCCCACCTGCGTGCCCGCACTGACCTACCCTCGCTGTCACTCACGCCGTGTCCCTGCGCCGCCTGTGTCATCACCTCGCCGCCATCAATGCGCCATCAAATCCCATCGTTGTTGCGTCTTCAATGTGTTGCCATTTCGGCCATTTCCAAAATCGAGCCGAGATTCCCGCCGGCGACCCCGCTCACATTCCCGCCGCCCGGTCCCCCGCCTTTGCTTATAAAAGGGATCCCAAGCACCGTCGTCAACACCTTAACACCCTCTCCAATGCCCATAATCTCCGGGGCACCATTGCCAACAAGAGAGCGCCCTCCCTATCGCCGGCCGCAACCCCGCCTCATGCTCCCACTACACCGATGAGTTCTGTCTTGCCCAACCGTGTCACATTATGTTCCCGAGCTCTATGATTATGCCACCTCATTCAATTTTGGGTTTCTACGCAGTTCGTCACCGCATTCGCCTTCTTCTTCCCTTCTAGTCGAACCACCACCGTCGACCGATCTCCCTCTCCTGTGACCCCCGAGCTTTGTGTAGCGCGTCATCCCATGTTCCCGTGCATCCTCCACCATTTCCCCACCTCCTCTCGGCCACTACACCGCTGTGGAGCGCCACTGATGTCGCCCTGTCCGTATCGCCGTCAGTCGCCATTGTTGTACCACCTCGGTCATTCCCCAGCCATCCTGAAGGACCCAGTGCAGTCCCCTCGTCAGTGCCGAGCCCATGCTAAAGGGTCGTCACCCTTCCGGGTTTCCATTTTGGCCCCCGTCGGCCCGCTCCCCCGCCGCCGCTCCCCGCCAGTGTCGTGCGCCAGAGCTGCTGCCCCTGCTCTGTTTCCCTGTCTCTTGCTCTCCTCTCCTATCTCTCAATGACATGAGGTTCCACTTGTCATCTTCTCTCTCTCAATGACATGAGGTCCCACTTGTCATCTTCTCTTTATCTTTCTATTTCTCTCTCTGGCCGAAGGGCCCCATGTGTCAGCCTCTGTAGTGTTTTGTTATTTAAATCCGATAAATTTTCAGATGCTCGTTCTTTGTCATACTAACTCCAATTCCATTTATTCTTCTTCCTAAATTCATATAAATTCATAATATCTCTATTAGTACCAATTTTATAATGTTTGGATATTATTTATTATTTATTTTGTCTCAATTCACCTGTGTAAAGTTCGACGTAGCCGAAGTAGGTTTGGACCAACCGGATGCACTGACCTCAACCTTCCACGAAGGCAAGTCTCCTTTGATCAGTTTGTATCTATGTTTTCCAAATCCCATTTTAAATTTCATATTTGTGTAAAATGATGAGTTCAAATCCTAGGATGTTAGTTTATCCTAAATTTGTTAATGTTTTCATTTGATGTTGGTATTGTTGAACCTTTGTCACCCTAGTATAGCAAATCCATGATATTGATTACAATATTATTGGATTAGTTAACATGGTATAATTGCTTAGACACATTTTATTGGTCTTGATCGCCTATGGGAGGAAACTATTATTACCCTTTATTGCAAAAATAGTTTGAGAAATGTATAGCAATAGGTATTGCTAGTAGTTGGAAAATAAAATAAAAGGATGGAAAACTTGTTTAGACTAGGGCGAGTAGCCTAAGTTTTGATTGTCTCGTCTTGGTCGATTAAGGACCGACACTTATGTCTATCGAAACTAGCACTATCGTATAAGCATATGTCGATAATGAGGAGGATCTGGCCAACTAATTTACTGAGTCCAACCAATAAGCCTGCAAACTGTAGTTGATAGGTGTTCCCTTTATTACGGTAAATGTACTTCCAAATCTTGAGATGTGTAGATTATGGTAAAGGTACTTCATATTTTGGGTCATGCAAACGATGGTAAATCACGTCCATATTTGTCGGGGCTTGCGCCGGGCGATGGTAATTGACATCCATGTCCGGGCAGGTTATCCCTCACAACGATGAGCTCTAGGTCGATAGTAAATGACTTCTATGACTTAGAGTTAAACTCATTGGGTGGGCTGATGTAAGGTTGGTATATACTCAAACGGATATGTTTCAAAGTAAAGATCCCAAATATATGTGGAAGATGGAATATGAATCAATACTAATGAAACCACAAAATATAGAATGAGCTCCCCCTAAACGTGTGCATACACATATGTGTAAAGAAAACATACGCACATATTCAAGATATACTTATGGTGGAGTTCTTCCTATATTTTAGATCCGAGGAATGCAACATTATGTAAGAGTATGAGTCAAATGCATACCTCGTTGAATTTCACCTTTATATCCAAATGAGACTACATAAGATGATACTTGACAAGAGAGTTAGTCTCACAATTAAATTTATCATTAATCACCAAAACACTCTATTAACTCATAATGGCGGTCTAGATCTTTCAGGCCACAGGAGGGAAACAACACAGCGAGTCGAGGAGCAAAGGAGCGTTCGGCCATAGGAGCAGGGAAGAGGGGGGTGAGGGCTGGTCTGACCAGGCGGGTGGTCGGTCTGACTGGGGAAGCAGGGGCTCACGGGGGCGGCTGGGTGGCGGCAGCCCAAGGCGAGCTATGGCCAGAGGGCACCTGGGGTCAGCTAAAATGGGATGCTGGAGATACGAGGGGGGTCGGGGTGGTGGCGCCGAGGCTGGGGCGGCACAGGATAGGGGACGGCGGTGGCCGGGCATTCGGGCTTGGTGGCCTACAGCGGCGATGGCAACCGGAGGGAGGGGAGGTGAAGAGATGGCGCGCACGGGCACTGGGGTGAGAAAGGGAAGCTCACCAGGTTACTGGTGGAGGCGTTGGTGCACCGGAAGTGGCCGACGGAGCTGAGGGCGGTGCGGGGAGGAGAGCTCGGTGACGGCGATCCCGGGGAGGTGAGGGGCTGCAGCCGTGGGTCGGGGACGTCGCCGCGGGCTCCTGGTGCCGGTGAATGGGCCGAGGTGATGGCGAGGGCGGCCAGAGGCGGAAGGGAGAACCTTCGGCCGGAGGGGGAGAAGAGGCCGAATCGGGGAAAACTCTTTGGAGAACTTACCCATGGATGGAGGGGACGCGGGAGAGGCAGAGGGGGCGCTGTGCCCTTTTATAGCCGGTGGAGGGAGGATGGAGCCGAAGGCGATGACGCCGGGTGGAGGTGGCGGCATGGCGACGGTGGTATGGGCGGCCATGGCGCCGATGGGACCGGGCGACGCAGGCAGAGCAGGCGAGGCAGTTGGAGCTAGCGACAGACCGGGTGGAGGTGACGCACGCGCTGACCCGGGGCGAGGCGTGGCTTGGTCCGGTAGGAGTCGCTCTGCGAGGACGATGCCGATGTCATGCGACAGAAACGACGACTGGGGCAGGCGGTGGAGGTGACTCGGTGTGGGGGCCGCTCGGCAGGGCATGGCGCTGCAGTGGTGGGGGCAAGAGCAGGGGAGCCAGTGGCGAGGCGACCTGAGGTAGGGGCGAGCGCAGTGGAGCAGTTGGAGGTGGGGAGGAAGATGGAGCTGGGCCGGGTGATAGCGGGGTCGGGCTGAGTCGGAGAGGGGCGGATCTGGGCGGAGAGGGTGCAGCCAAGCGGGGAGACGAAGGGCCGACGGCGCGAGGGAGGGAGAGGGATGGGGGAGGTGAAGCGGATCGACCGAGAAGAGGGGATAAGGAAGGGACGGACGAGCGAGAAGACGAAGCGGATGGAGGTGGGGAGGAAGATGGAGCTGGGCCGGGCGATAGCGGGGTCGGGCCGAGCCGGAGAGGGGCGGATCTGGGCGGAGAGGGCGCGATAGCGGGAGACGGCGGGCGGCGCGAGGGAGGGAGAGGGATGGGGGACGTGAAGCGGATCGGCCGAGAAGAGGGGATAAGGAAGGGACGGACGAGCGAGAAGACGAAGCGGATGGAGGTGATGCAGCCGAAGCGTCGCGTTGGGCTGTGGGCTGGCGAGAAGAAAAGGGGAAGGGGAACGAGCGGGCCAGGCTGGGAGAAGTTAGGAGAGAAAAGCAGGCCGAAAAAACGAGATGCCACAAGAAACAATCACAGACTGTTCATGATTATACTAACCGAGAAGACCAAGCGATAGCGACCAAATTTTTTTTTGCAGAGATCTCAAGTATTCTATTATGTTTACATTTTGGTCAAGAATCAAATAGGCAAAATACTATTTGCAATTAAGTGCTTGACTCAAAAGGTTGGCACGTAGTCTGGCAGACTTGTCTGGTCGTAGTCTGGCAGACTTGTCTGGTGTTATACTTAATCGACTACACAAGATCGCAAGAGAAAGATCAAGGGCTAAAGTTTATCCATTTTTAAAAAAGGCAACCTCATCATTCTCATGAAGAGAGAGAGAAACGGATCGAGTAGCTAGGTTCGATCGGTGACGCCGCAGCACTGTGCCAAGTGGCCATAGGTGGTTGATGTGGGCATGTGTTCTTTGATCGGTCCATGCATGGAGAATGCAAACACGCATACAAATGTTGCACATCCTTGGTTGGTTAAGAAAATCATCTATTCGAAGAAGCGCATGTACTAATTGTGGATGTGCAAGTTCATGTCTAGTCCATTGAACAGGCTACAACGCAATAAAAGTAAGTGTATTCGCTCGCGTGTGCGTAAAAGTTCTCGCACCGACGCTCCTGCCTCCTCGACTCGTCTGTTGCTGATAAGACGCATTGATTTACGAGCCCTCGTCTACTGTTTGCAGTCAAGCGCATGTGTGCTGACTGTTGACAACAACAGATGCAAAGTATGAACTGCCTCTATCCAATTTTGACTCACGTAGCCACCTTCAAGTCTTGCGACCAGCCCATATAAATAGCAGACGAGCCCCCCTCGTCTCAGATAACTTAAAGAGAGCTTGCAGGTCTGCACGATTAGTAGAGATGGCCTTATCGTCGTCAGTTAGAGTTAACCTTAAAGCTCGCAGTTTGCTTCTATTTATTCAAGCCATGGTGCTAATCTGTGTGGTGATCATGAGCAGCAGCTACACCTGCGAAGGCGCGCGATGTGAGCGCGATCGATCGAGTTATAGTTTGGTTTTTACATTTTATTTCAGAATATATATATATATATATATAGTGCTTGTTTTACATTCTTAATCTGTAATGAAAAGAATGATGCTGTCTTCATGTACCAGTTAGTGATATAATTGAAAATGATCATACTTTTTTCTTTTTTTTTAAAAAAAAGACCCCTGTTGGTTTTTTTCTCCCTTTCTGAGAAAGACTGGAACACGATTCCAGTGCATGCATTGATTTGGTACATATGAATCTCATGAGATATTTCGATTCGATATATAGATGTATTTCTATTGATTGATTGAGTTAGTTTTTTTTATATGAAATATTGATTGATTTGAGTTTTGATCTCTTGCAGTTCTGCTTCCATTCTTCCGAGAGGAGAAGCCGCCCATAGCACTTCAACCCGGATGCTTATTCCCGCCATGCCCCAAGAAACAACTCCCTTAGTTGATAAGTACTAGCTAGCTAGTAATTAAGCTAATCAAGAATAAGCAATGGCCGGGGAAGCGCCCATGCATAATCTGTATATGATCGATGCATATCTCTCTCTATATATATATGTGAGTGATATCGATCAGCAAGCTAATACAGTCTCGAGAGTACGGCTAGCTAGCTCTAGAAATATATATGTGTGTACCCGCCTCCCGCCAGTGTCTCTGAATAAAACAGGTTCTTCCATTTTGTTTTCTCTATGCAAGGATGAATCAGTGAACAGTGATAACTATCATGTGCAACCCACTCTTTGAGTGCATGTAACCTGGTCGGTTGGGGCAACAAATCAACATGAAAAATTCAGAAACAAAAGTCGATGGTGTAGTCTATGGAGCATGTAGAAAACACCCTTTAAGATTTCAACTTCAGACTCAAAGTGTGTTCGAAGAAACAAAAATGCGAATAGTACCATTTGTCTTTGTCTTTCTCCTTTTGACTTTCGATTTGTTGTCGGTCAGAATTTTCTAGTTTTTATTGCTCTTTAGCACATACTGAATTAGGTCTTGAAATTTTAAAGCTGAAGCTGAAACTCTCCGACTAGAGCCTGAAACAAAGGAACAGTAAGGGCAAGTGGGCAACAGAACAATCCAAATAGACCCTAGATAGACAAGACTTATGGCATCTCACAAACATAACAGTATCTTAATTACCATGTTAACACCTCTCTAAGAGGTTTAGTTACATCTTACAGCAGATCTCGGAGGCGCTTGGGGGAGGATCGGCCAAAACTGTAACTAACTACGTTTACTTCTCTCCAAAGGAAACTTAGGTCTACTTCCAGATCCTCAATCGATTCTTGTAGAATCATGCTAAAGATCAAACTTCTCAAAACGGCTAGATCTTGATTCTCGTGAGGAGCTGTCTAAAAAATAAACTAGCAACAAGGAGCAGCATTCCCACAGATTCCTGCGAGAATCCAACTTGCACAAACGAAAATACCTTTTAAAATTTGATGTTTTTACCCGCAAATACCATCCAAGTACCCCAAATCCCCGTTCCCCCGAAAACCCTTTTTTCTTTATCTTTTGGCTCTCACGCGCTTATCGCCGCCTCCCCCTCGCCTCCGCTTCCCCCCACCTCCGCCTCCCGCTTCCCTCGGCGCCGCCTCCCCCTCGCCTCCGCTTCCTCCCTCTCCCGGTGCCGCCTCCCCCTCGCCTCCGCTTCCCCCTCCCCCCTCCCTCGGTGCCGCCTCCCCTCGCCTCCACTTCCTCCCTCCCGGTGCCGCTCCGCATCACCGCTTCCCCCGCCTCGCTTCCTCCCTCCCCCGGTGCCGCCTCTGCTTCCTCCCTGCATCGTGACCTCCTCCGTCCCCTCCGGTGTAAGCGCTCGAACTAGCCTCCCCCTCGCCTCCGCTTCCCCCTCCCCCCTCGCCTCATTCTCTCGCGTCTAGGTGACAACGCCGCCTCCGATCGTGGACTGCGCCGTCTTCGGTCTGTCTTGCCTCCGCCGATCGCGCTGCCTCTCCGTCCCCTACGCCGAGTTACCTCACAGGTTTCTACCAACTTACTAGACTCGCAGTTCCAGACTCTATAGGCACGAGAAGAAGTCGAGTAACCCAGAAAGATCCCATCACTAGATCGTGATTCGAACATATCTAGGTTCCCAGACTTCAAAATAAAACACTTGCAACCAAACACACGAAAATACGAGACGCTGGGTTTTCGCCCATATCTCAACTCATAAGAAGTGCGATGCAAGAGTGCCCGAAGAAAGACTCTGTTAGAAACATGACAAGCAGTAGCAATAGCCTCAGTCCAAAACTTCCTAGGTGTAGAGTACTCATCAAGCATCGTCCTGGCCATCTCGACCAAGGTACGGTTCTTCCTCTCCACAATGCCATTTTGTTGGGGGACGTATGGAGACGAGAACTGGTGCTCTACACCTGTCTCACCACAGAAACTCTCAAAGTAGGAATTCTTGAACTCGGTGCCATTATCACTGCGAATTGCTCGTAATGCACCTGGGAGCTCAACAGAAAGCCTACCAAAAAGACCTCGAAAAAGTGAAAACGTCTCATCCTTCGAGGCTAAGAAAAACACCCAAGAATACCTCGAGAAGTCATCGACCACGACAAGTACGTACCACTTCCCTCCCTACCGATCGCACTCTATTTGGTCCCTCAGTGTCCATATGGAGCGATTGACACAGTGCATCTGTCATAGTCATCAGAATCGGAGGATGTGAAGCGGCAACCATTTTGCCGTGCCGGCAAGGAGCACAAACAAGATCCTTGACCATTTTGAGTTTCGGCAAACCACGAATGAGATCGTGGCCGTTAACTCGGGTTAGATGATCAAATCCTATATGACCAAGTCTCCTATGCCAGAAGGTCAAATCACGGGATTCAGAAGCAACTAATCACTTGAGAGGATCACCAGAAGACTCAGAAAAATCAGCACGAAAAATCCTCCCATATCGAGAAATCCCGCAAACTAGGCTACCCGAAGAATCAAGAATTTTGCAATTGTTTTTCTTAAAGCTCACCTCGTAACCGTCATCGGTAAGCTGAGAGACTGAAAGTATATTATACTGCAGTTTACTTACTAAGGCAACATCTTTCAAAATAAAAGAATTATTAATACTCACAATACCTTTAGCGATGACGCGCCCAAATGAAGCATCTCCGAAGGTGATCGTCTCATCACCTCGAGCACGGGCTAGGGAGGAAAACCAACGAGAGTCTCCGGTCATATGGCGAGAACACCCGAGTCTACAATCGGACCTTTCCCTTCCCGGCCCGCGAACTGAGTCACAGAGTAAAGTCTCAAGATCGGGTGAACCAAAAGTGATTTTGGCACCCAATACTGAGTAACACGTCGAACAGATGAAGTAGTCAAGCAAGACTGACCTCTATCTACCCTACGCTCTCTGTCACTCAACAAGCGGAAGGTCGTGTGCGGACACAAGTATTCTTGAATCCACCGCTATTGAAGAGCTAGTCGAAATTCCAGCAACATGCTGTTCTCGCCGCGAGTAGCCATCTCGAAAGGGAACCCGAGATCTACCCTCAAAACGACGGAAGTCACGATCAAAGGGAACATGAGGACGAAAACCAGAAAACTCAGAAAAACCAAGTCCTCTATGCTGCCCAAAATCATCAGCTGGAACAAACCTAGAGCTCGTGTTGGTCTTAGGTGCACTCAAGATCTGGGGCTGACCCTGAATGTGCCTAAGAGACTCAACACGGTCTCTACGCGCGATCTTGGCGCGCCTAAAGCAATGACTGATCAAATGTCCATCCTTCTGACAGAAGGTGCAGTGATACTTCGCCTTCTGAGAGGCCGAAGCTGTAGGTGAAACCACCTTACTGTCAGAGATCCCTTGAACAAGACCTGCTGATTTGAAATTGACTTTAGCAGTCCTAGGCTTAGTCTTGACCACACCTGGTGCTATGGTTCTGAGCACGACAGGTGGATTCTTTCTCATGTCCTTATGGACATCGTATCCTAGACCCTGATTAAATTTACAAATCTTGGATTGGTCTAGAATGAGATTGAGCTTCTTCTTGCCTCCTACAAATTTCTCAAGAGTGTTCATAAGATACTGACACTCCTGAAAAAGAGAGGTGCAAGAAGAGCAGGGGAAGAAGGAACAGTGAGAAGGTAAGGGAGCGGAAGAAGAACCAACAGAGAGGAAAGATTGGCTTGTGCATGCACAATAGACTTTGGGGGACAGTCCCATGCTAGCGATTGGTTCATGTTGCTAGGCGTCTCTACAAACCCTTAGACTTCTTCCCAAAGACACACAATACAAGAAGATGATTGTGTCTCTAGTAGGTCCTTAGTTAGCTTCACACATTTTTCATCCAAAGCAACCAAATTACATTTTAGTTTATTACATTGATTGCATGGTGAGCTAACAAGGTCCTTAGAAGCATACTGAGCCAGTTTGTTATTGTGATCAATCATTCTTGAAACTGTTTGGATCTGATTCTAGTTCGTGATTAACTTAGGACAGTTTAAACAAGAAACAATGGGCTCTAGTAAAGCAGCTTGGAATTCAGCAATTTTGTGATCTGCCCGTTTTAGGTTCATCTTGAGATTATTACAATTTTCACAAGTCTCGGGCAGATCGAGCAACATGGTATATAGACCTCTAAACGAGTTGTCCTTAACCTCACATGAGGTCAGGGGCGGACCCACAGGGTATGCCGGGTGGGCCCCGGCATACCCTGTGGGTCCGCCCCTGGGTTTGTGCATGCATGCATCTAATCTATCTCGTTGTACATCCGAACCAAACTACAATTGATTTTGTGTTGCTGCGTGGGAAACCAAGCAGGGACTGCTGTTCGCATGGCTGTTTGGAGGTGCATCCGAGTGCTTGGGTCTCTGTGCTGTTCGTGCGTGAGAGAGATGCTGGAGTTGACATCAAGTGTCTGCTTGGATCCATTAGTTCCCGCTGTCGCTGGGTTATCTCCTTTGGATTTTCACTTCACCTTTAATATATTTACTGTTTCACGCTACCCAGCATTTGAAAGTAACCTTTGGTTGCTTACGGTTTGCTTAAACCCGACTGTTCAGTTGCATGTCTTCGCTGCTGACGAGGAAAGCCGGGTGGGTATTTTACTTAGGTATTTTATATTCCCTCTTTTATCACACTATAACTCCTTAGGTAAGTTTGATCAAGTTAAACATCTGCTAGCCATGTCGACTGGCGATCGAGTCGGGAAGACATTCTATCCTACGTGGCATGGTAGTTCGTTGGATGTGTCCAACGCGGCAGTACGTTTGACACCCACCATATATGGCATGGATTGACACGCACACAACACAAATTGCAATTAGGTTTCGTAATAGCACTTACTTATAAAAAGCAACAGGAGCTCACACCATATCCATTCCATTCTCTTTCCTCCTATGCTCCTCCCCTTCTCCTTCCGGCCGAGCGAAACCATAACCCGCCTATTCTCCACTACGCCTCAATTTTTGTAT
The DNA here is from genome assembly GCA_036346395.1 of Hsuehochloa calcarea. Classification (NCBI taxonomy): domain Eukaryota; kingdom Viridiplantae; phylum Streptophyta; class Magnoliopsida; order Poales; family Poaceae; genus Hsuehochloa; species Hsuehochloa calcarea. The sequence continues at coordinate 45,171,581 of CM070600.1, forward strand.
CTTTTAAATAAGACCATTTTGATTTTAAAATTTTACATAGCAACAGGAAAAAAAACACGTCTCCAAACTGTCGACGATCAAAATTCCGATCTTATGAATATATGAATGAAAAGAGGCAAAAATGGCGCGTGACTTCTAGAAAGTAGCGAGACTACTCTTTTATTGCTTTGAACTAGCTATTACAATGAGTGTATATAACTTAAACTAAACGTTAATTCGGGAGTATAAGGCTCTTTCGAGAGTGTCTCCCAAATAATCTTCACTGTTCCGGCCTCCTCAACTTCAGTCCGCATTCCTCCTTATGTAGTTGATGAAGGGCTGGCAGTTGTCTCTGGAGGAGACGCCTGTTCGGGAAGCAACACGTCTGGTCGAAGAGAGGCGTTAGTTGATAATGTGTCAACTGCCGTACGGTTATATATCAGTGAGCCGTTAACCGTATTTCTTTGTCTTAGAGTTACGTACCGTCACGTGGTATGAGATATAAAGCACATGTCCCATTCTTCACACGGTAGGGGATATATCTGATGCTAGGTCCAGATATCAGTTCAAGGTTTTGAGAGCTTTTGACTGGTCGGGGACAAGGTTGGGAACCTTCTTCGACCAGGTTAGATATTGAGTAACCTCTGGAATCCTCACGACCAGTGAGGTCGTTAGCCTTAGGGGTTACGACCACGAAGACGTATGATCCCTTATTTATTAAATAATAAATAGAGGTCATCACAAACTTTTTTAGAGACTTTTGAAAATGTTTACATGTCATGCTAGCATAGTAGGAAAAAATACCTTGCGTTGAAGAGAAAAATATAGAAGATTCACAACGCCTAGCATTGGGGACATGCTCCAATCTAGCTTCACGACGACGAGGCCCGACGCCGGCACCGGCGCCGGAGGAGGAGACAAGCAGCTCGTGTTGAAAGGGTTTTTTCTGCATTGGTTATAGTGAAAACAAAGTCAAGGAATAAGCTAGGTGATAGTGTTTTGGATGATTGTCTAGTCACATTCATTGAGCGGGATATTTTCTTCCAAGTTGATGAAGATGATATAATTGAGACATTCATGTCATTCAGAAAGCGGCGGATAAACAAGTAATATTGTAAGTCTTTTCTATAGCTATATTTCGAATTATTTGTATTTCATTTGAACAATTTATATCAAGATTTGTCGTCGTTTCTAGCTTAATTTTTGAATTTAAGGCTTATCATGTTCTTTAATGTATTTGGTTTTATCGAATTAGAATATGGTTTTACCGAATTGTATAAGAAATTTTTTTTTGGCATACCCTGTGGTAAAATCCTAGGTCCGCCACTGCATGAGGTGCAAGCAGTAGCCTCAACAGTAGTAGATGAAGGAGGTGCTACCCTACTCATCTCTAGTTCAGCAAGAAGGCTAATGTTCTCCACCTTAATCATGTCTAATTCAGAGGACACACTATCATGCAAGGTCCTTAGTTTTTTCATGTCATCAAGCAGAGCACAACATGTGTCACAATCATCACGAGAGGGAGCAGATGTAAGTAAGGTAAGCTCCCGTGACAGTCTAGCTACTTCCTTCTCCAACTCAGTACTGTGGATATCGTGAGGATATGTGCACGATCTCAGGATGATGAGTCAATTGGCAATGGCGTCATTGGTTTGCAAAATCTCGCGTTTTCGGGTTTGCTCCAAGGCTGTCAGGCCACTGGCGGTCTGACCGGTTGTGCCGGGCGGTCAGACCGCCCGTGGAGCAGTCCGACCGGCCATGTTGGCCGGTCCGACCGCCAAAACAAATTTGGGATTTTGGAGCTGGGCCAAAAATAGGTTGTGTAGGCAAGTGAGGGGAGTCTCCTGGATGTGGTCCCATCATTTTTAGAGCTCCCAGTCAAAAGTTCTATTCGATTGAAATTTCCAGAAGGTTTCGGAATTTCTCGCTTGAATTTTGGCTAAGTCCTTTGGACCGGTCCGACCGCCGTTGTAGGAGCGGTCCGATCAAGATGAATCGGTCGGACCGGCCACTGAAGCGATCGGACCGGCGATCACTGGAGATGAGCCAAGTGTGGCATTGAGTTTGTTCGAGTGTGTTATTCTATGAACTTCAATGCTTTATTGATGTATATTGCATTGCGGGGCGACGTGGGTCAAGTTGTGAAGAACTTGTTCCCGGAAACGGTTTGTTTGTCTATTGTTGTGCAGGTTGCTTGCAGGTCAACGACGTCAACGGTGAGTGGATCGGGACTACGCTTGGAGAGCTGAGGTCCAGAACGATCAGGGATACCGGGTGAGGTTGTGTGGACCGAGGCATGGTGCGAATGGACAAGATGGATCGAGCGGGTGGTTGAAATAGTTTGGTTGGATCGGCGGTGCGGATATCGGTGCGAGTCTCAGGGAGTTTCCGATGGGATTCGGACAAGAGAGGCTTGGCGTCGATGAGAACCGCCGATCAACCTACACGTGGTGAAGCGGCGATTGCTTCAAGAGTTATTTGTGTGTGGGTCCCATGTGTAAGAGACCCAAAAGGGAAACCCTAGCTCTCTAGTATAAATAGGAAGGGAGAGGTGGAAAGCGAAGCAAGCATTCTTTTTAGCCCCTTCTTCTTTTCTAGGGTTTGGAGGAGAGGAGAGGAGAACTAGGGTTGGAGTGTGCTCCTTGTTGAGCTCTTGCCCTCCTTGGTGGAGAGGCTTTGTAAGCATCTATTGTGGATGAACAATCTTGTGATGCTTAATTGAAAGATCAATTGCTCCTTTGTGTTCTTCTCACTTTTGGATGTTTTTGGTGCTTCCTTGATTCAACGGTTCATGCTTGGTCTCTTGGCCTACTCTATCTTGCTTTGATGTGTGGGATTACTCCTAGAGTCATCTAGTTCATCAAACCCCACAAGCAAGACTTGAATCAAGTTTTCTCATTTCTAGGGTTTGTGCACTTCTTTGGTAAAATCTCGAGAGATCGATTCTGCGAAGTGGATCTGACGGATCGTCGCTAGAAATAGGTTTCCAATACCATTAGGAAGGTGTGCTAGAAATTTGGTCAAGTTTTATTGGTTGAATCAAAAGTTGGATCAAATTTCGTTTTGGATTTGGGTGGAGATTTTCGATCGACTCTACCGGTCCGACCGCCTTTCAACGGCGGTTCGACCTTGATGTATTCAGCCACTGGTTTGGCGGGTCGAACGTATCCACCGGTCCGACCGCTGGTTAGTTGCCGGTCAGACCGCTGGATCACCGTCGGTCCGACCGCCCGTGGTAGCCGGTTAGACCGCCCGTGTCCAGTGAAGAACATTGAGTTCTTTTCTCCTTTTGTGTGGTGTGCTTGAGGGGTTTATCAAAGTCAACACAAGGCTTCCGTTGTGTGCACACTGAACTTCTTAGCTTTCATAGCTAAAGGAGTAAAGTTCGTGTTGGTTTTGATTTAGGCGAGAAAGTTTTGAAAGCGCCTATTCACCCCCCCTAGTCGCCTTTCCGGTCCTACAAGTACACTTAGCCCTAGACTTAGCATGAAATCTACCTAGCTTAAGAAAAGCATCATTAACACATCTCCAAGAGGTTTAGTTACATCTTACAGCAGATCTCGGAGGCGCTTGGGGGGGGGATCGGGCAAAACTGTAACTAACTATGTTTACCTCTCTGCAAAGGAAACTTAGATCTACTTCTAGATTCTCAATCGATTCTTGTAGAGTCATGCCAAACACCCAACTTCTCAAAACGGCTAGATCCTGATTCTCGTGAGGAGCTGTCTAAAAAATAAACTAGCAACAAGGAGCAGCATTCCCGCAGATTCTTGCGACAATCCAACTTGCACAAACGAAAATACCCTTTAAAATTTGAAGTTTTTACCCGCAAATGCCATCCAACTACCCCAAATCCTCGTTCCCCCGAAAACCCTTTTTTCTTTATCTTTTGGCTCTCACATGCTTATCGCCGCCTCCCCCTCGCCTCCGCTTCCCCCCACCTCCGTCTCCCGCTTCCCTCGGCGCCGCCTCCCCCTCGCCTCCGCTTCCTCCCTCCCCCGGTGCCGCCTCCCCCTCGCCTCCGCTTCCCCCCTTCCCCCTCCCCCGGTGCCGCCTCCCCTCGCCTCCGCTTCCTCCCTCCCCCAGTGCCGCCTCCCATCGCCTCCGCTCCCCGCGTCCGCTTCCTCCCTCCCGGTGCCGCCTCCCCTCGCCTCCGCTTCCTCCCTCCTCCTCGCGCCGCCTCCCCTCACCTCCGTTTCCTCCCTCCCCGGTGCCGCCTCCGCTTCCGCCTCCCTCAGCACCGCCTCCCCTCGCCTCGCTTCCACCTCCCACCTCCTCCGTCCCCGCCTCCCCTCACCTCCGTTTCCTCCTCCCGGTGCCGCCTCGCTCCGCCTCCTCAGCACCGCCTCCCCCTCGCCTCCACTTCCACCCTCCCACCTCCCCTGCCGCCCGCATCGTGACCTCCTCCGTCCCCTCCGGTGTAAGCGCTCGAGCTGGCCTCCCCCTCGCCTCATTCTCTCGCGTCTAGGTGACAACGCCACCTCCGATTGTCGACTGCACCGTCTTCGGTCCTGTGATGCCTCCGATGCCGTCGCGCTGCCGTCTCGGTCCCCACGCCGCCGATGCCGTCGATTGCGCCGTCTCCGGTCCTGCGCTTCCTCTGGTCCTTGACTACGCCGCCGCAGGCACCGGACCTGTGAAGGTAAGGTCATCATCCGGTGCACCCCCTTGACCTCCTTACTCCTCCCTTAGTCCCATTCATTTGATGAATTTGTGATTGAAGGATGATATAAGGCTTCTGTGATCGTTGATTTGTTTAGATAATACCTTCTGGGGGCATAGCTTTGGCAGGCTACGCTATTCTCGGTTGGCATGTGCGTAGATATTCCCTGTAATCTGGGGTCGATAATCGTGTTAGAAAATCATAGGTTTGACCCTGCATCCGATCTATGTATGGACGCTCCATCTAAAAACCTAGCAGGGTCTCTAGCCTATAAATAAATGATACTAATCATTGTAAAAGGTTGAGCTCTTGAAGAGCAATAAAGAGAAGCAAGAAATTCACTATATCTCTGTGTTCAATCTACTTTTTTGTTCTTGTGTTCTTACACTGTTTGATGTGATTTTATGTTTGTCTACGAGGTGATCGTTCGGACTGGACTCGCAAGCGACGGTTCCTCAACACGTTATCAGCACGACCGACTCCGGTCTACCTCTAAGCTCGTGTCGTATCTCGCAACTCTGATCCGATCTAAGGATGCTACGGATAAGAAGGGCTATCAAAGTATAACAAGTGGTATCAGAGCCAAAACTATATTAATCTGATTTGTGCGATGGTCGGCGAAGCGTTAGGTGGCATAAAATCAAGATCGGTGTCGCCGATGTGGAATCAAGTGGAGAAAATTTGACGGTGGAGGAATTTTCAGCGTGTGGCGTTGTGTGGTGAAGGATGTTCTTATCCCGCAAGGGTTAATCGATGCTCTTGAACGGAACAAATTGGAAAAGAAGTTCATTGAAGAATGGAAGGTGATGGAGCGAAATACTATCAGTACAACCTGTTTATGTCTATCTGATGAGGTAAATTACTCGGTAATTAAGAAAAATTTATCAAAGAAATTATGGAGTGACTTAGAAGAATTGTATATGGCAAAGTCATTGACAAACTGATAGGTACAGAAGTGACAACTGTACATATTGCGCGTGGAGGAAGGCACACGGTTCATTGACCATCTCAATGTCTTTAACAAGCTTATCATGTAGTTGTTAGTGTGGACAAGAAAATTGAGGAGAATAACAATGTTGGCATATTGACATCATTTCTACCACCATCATGTGAGCAATTGATGATGAATATTCTTGCCAGGCAATGCACTCTCAACTTCAATGAGGCAGTGTCATATCTATTGGAACCAGAGTCATTGAAGAAGCTATTGAATTCTTCATTCTTGAGTGATCAAGCACTGGCTATCATAGGTGTTGCTGGCAAAAACAAAAGTCACAAGAAGAAGAAGGGAAAGAGTAAGGGCACACGTGTATGCTATCTATGTGACGAGGAAGGTCATATGATAAAGGATTATCTAAGTTTGAAGCAAATGAAAGGTATATGCTCAATGGTGGTAGCTAAAGATGATTCAAGTGTACGCTCAATGGTGGTAGCTAAAGATGATTCAAGTGTACTAGTCGTTAGTCAATCAGGTACTTCTCATGGATGGATATTAGATTTTGGTTATTGCTTCCATATATGTTCGTTGAGGGAGATGCTTGATGAAAGAACTATGTGTCTTGCAAATGGAACTGTCCACTTAGCATATTGCAAGAAGTATGCCATTACCGAGGTGGGAACAGTTACATTGGAGATGTATAATTGAACACATCACACATTGACGGGAATTCGGTATGTTCCCGGCTTAAAGAAGAATCTAATATATGTGAGTTCACTTGAACTCGAAGGTTGTGAGGTATCACTTTGGGGTGGAGTTATATGAGTTACTTGCAAAGGGCAGGTAATCATGAAAATCATATGTAGCAATGGATGATAACGATTGATGAGTAATCATCAGGGAAGAGCACCCAATGGGAAGTCTAATAAAAATCATGATCAGGAGAAAGAAACCGAGTCGTCAGCGTTATGTACTCAGATCTCATTTGCAACTATGTACAAACAAAAAAGATGGTTGCAAAATCTAGCACACACGAAGGCGGAGGTGTGAACTGTTGGAAGAAGGAAGACATGGTAGGATCAACCACGCGGTACCGGCAAGTAGGTGGAGCTCAGAGGCGGTACAAATATATAGCATACTAGGCTGTAGGAACAGGAGGTGTGGTTAACAAAACTACACAATAAAGGAGCTCTCAGGTGGAGTTTTCGGGCGGACTAGCCCAGATACCGACACACACATTGCGGTGATGTGCATGAGCCCTGTCGTGGGGGCACTCCCAAAGGTAGGGGAAAACAAAATAAAAGGAATAACAACATAAAAAATATGGAGCCGACTAGGGGCGAGTTCTTGGAGGAGCACGCTGACTTGAACGGATAGGAATCAAGGTGAAGATTATTGAGTATGAGTGACTCATATCCTAACCTACTAGGACTTGTAGATATGTTCTATAAGGATTCTTATCCTAAGAATTCCTAGTTCTTTAGGAGGAGAACTGGGGGCACTATATAAATCTACGAGGGGTGGTCATAGTGAACACAAACCACAAACCAACTCATCCAAAGTAAGAAGTGCATGAGAGGATTATAGGCTAGGTTATTCTTTTAGTACTAGATTCTTGTATAGCGCAAGGATCCGAGAGTTCTAAAAGGTTTGAGAGAGTTGTGAGAGCGATAATTCCTTGTGTTCTTTTGAGGTTGTGCTTAAGGAATTTGTGGTTGGCTTTGCCAAATGTTTCTCTTTCGTCGTGATCTACGAGATTCATCTACATGATTCTTGATACCATGCCTGCCCGTGTCGTATCTCGCAGCACTAATTCGATATGGACTAGGGTTTTGGTAGCCGGTTATCATTTTTATCAGGGGGTGCAGATAGCACCGATTTTCCTAATTTTTCGGTTGAATTGGGCCGAAAATTTCAAACCAAAATTTGAATTTTAAAAAAAAGACCCAAAAATAAATGGAAATCGGCCAAAAATTGATTGAAAATCGGGATTAATTTCCAACTCTCATATCCAAACAAATAATGCCTCCTAATACCCCTCTTTACAGATCAAATTAGAAAATCAATGCACGAGGGGACGAAAAGGAAAGCAGATCAGATGAATGGATCAATCAACATGGTCAACTAATCCAAATTAAAAACTCAATTCATTACCAGTACCTCAATGTGGGCAAAGATGAGGACGATGTAGAAGCGCTTGACGTAGGAGTCGGCCAGGAACAATGCTGGGATGGTGAACATCTGTAGTGCGGCGACGAAGTTGGTGGTGGTCGTCGACGCAGTCGCGAGGCCAATGTTCATCGTCGGGGCCATGGCCAGGGCTTTGGCAGCGAGGGCCACAGTGGCCGAGGCGACGACGAGGACGGCGCAGACAATTTCTTCATCTCCATTGCTTGGCATGGGAATGGGGAAGACTACGGCGCATAAAAAGTGGTATCAGAGTACAACACATTATAAAATCCATGCCGGTGCAAATGCATGGGCACCGTGCCAGTTACTTGAATAAGCAGACAGGTCCCGACTTATTTGACATGTTTTACGCATAACAATCCTTACAATCCATATCTGAGGTTGCTTGAGTTCGCCTTAGTGGAGAGAGATCATTTCTAGGATTTCTCCCACGCACATGAAGGTGTTGTAGGACCGTAAATGCGACTAGGGGGGTGAATAGGCGCTTTCTCGATTTTTCGCCTTAATCAAATTCAACACGAACTTTTCTCCTTTAGCTATGAAAGCTAAGAAGATCAGTACACGCACAAAGGAAGCCTTGTGCTGAATTCAATTACCCCCTTTAAACCACAATACACAAATGTGGAGAATCAAACTCACTGAGCTGGTCTGGACACTGGCGGTCTGACCGGCTGCCAAAGGGCGGTCCGACCGATTGAAATCGGTTCGACCGGCCGTTAATCGGCGATCGAATCAATGTGGGCGGTCGATCACAGATATAAATCGGTCCGACCGATTTAGTCCAGAACCGAAATACCAAGCCCAAAACCAAAACGAAATTTGGTCCAACTTTTGATTTAACCAATGAAACTTGACCAAATTTGGAGCACACCTCCCTAAGGATATTAGAGACCTAGTTCTAGCAACAATCCTTCAGATCCACTTCGTAGAAATGATCTCTTAAGGTTTTACCAAAGAAGTGTTTCAAACCCTAGAAGTATGAAAATCTTGATTCAAGACTTGCTTGTGGGGGTTGATGATCTAGATGATTCTAGGAGTATTCCCACACATCAAAGCAAGATAAAATAGGTCAAGAGACCAAGCAAAAACACTTGAATCAAGGAAGCACCAAAATCAACAAAAGAGAGAAGAACACACAAAGGAGACAATCGATCTCTTAAGCAAGCATCACAAGATTGATTGATCCCACAAGATGCTTACAAAGCCACTCCCTCAAGGAGGACAAGAGCTCAACAAAGAGCACACACAATCTCTCCAACCCTCTCCTCTTCTCTCAAACCCTAACCCTAACAAGGGGCTTTCCAAACGAGGGCTCAAAGTGCTTGTGGGGTTTTTCCTCTCCCCCCTTTCTATTTATAGGAGAGGCCTAGGGTTTCCACTAATGGGCTCCCATGAAGGCCCACACACACATGGGACCCACTCACACATATCTGTTGAAGCAATCGCCTGCTTCACCACGTGTAGGTTGATCAGCGGTTCTCATCCTGTCGGCAAGACTCTCTCGTCTGAATCCCATCGGAACCTCCCAGAGACTTGCACCGACTTTCGCACCGCCTGATCCAACCAACACCGCACCGAATCGCCTGTTCGATCCATCTTGCCCATTCGCACCATGCTTGAGTCACACGACCTCACCCGCATCCATGATCGCTCTGGACCTCAGCTCTCCAAGCGTAGTCCCGATCCACCTCACCGTTGACGTCGTTGACCTGCAAGCCACCTACACAGCAATAGACAAACAAATCGTCTCCAGGAACAAGTTCTTCACAACTTGACCCACGTCAGTTCAACAATGCAATATGCAACAATAAAGCATTGACATCCATACATAAACACAATCCAAATCACATCAATACCAAAAAGGCTAACCTCCAAGTGATCGGCGGTCTGACCGCCCCACACCGCCGGTCCGACCGATTTCAGGCCGGTCCGACCGATTCCATAACGGCCGTCGGACCGCCCAAAATGACTTAGCCAAATATTCAACTCGAAAATCCGAAACCTTCTGGAATTTTCAAATGAATAGAACTTTTGACTGGGAGCTCCAAAAATTATGTGACCACATCCAGGAGACTCCCCTCACTTGCCTACACAACCTATTTTTGGATTAGCTTCAAAATCCAATTTGAACCGAACCCGGTCGGACCGGCAAACACGGCCGGTCGGACCTCTCCACGGGCGGTCTGACCGCCCCTGCCACCGGTCAAACCGCCTGTGGTCTGACAGACCTGAAGTAAAACCGAAAATGCGAGATTTTCCAAACCAACAAAGCCATTGCCAATTGACTCATCATCCTAAGATCATGCACATATCCTCACGATATCTACAGGTGTTATTCCTGTTCTTCGCCGAAGGTGTCCTCGCTATCACCACAAGAGCCCAGAGTGAGTGAGCGACGGGAAGCATCCCCAGTCCTACCTCTCAGAGAAAGATTAAGATATGAGGGGAGGACAAAGACCACCTGGATATGATTTCCACTTGTACCTAAGTCCTCCGGGCGTGTGGAGTAGTCGAACGACAACGCCTCGCGATTTGGAGCAATCCCCACCAAGAAGGGGAGTTCTGGGTTATAACCGTCTCCAATCGAAGGTGAACCCTAGGAGGGTACGGTCAAATCTGCAGGAAAAGCGAGCTCGACCACACCCCTCGTGGGGTAACCGAAGGGTGGCGATCACCATATGCTGGTTGAGTCCCGGAATGATGGATTCTAGGACTTGTGCCAGATCGGACGACCTCAGACGAACTCAAACATTTGGAGGGAGAACCCTCGCTATGCTTTGTACTTGTCTTGGTGCAGTCCTGATTATAGTCGGATGGACCTTTGCTCTCTGAGGAATCTGGTCCCTCATCTGGACGTAATATTGTGGGGGAAAAAGATCCCTCATCAACTCTGTCTGTGGCGTGGTCTCCTGGGGCTGGTGACAGATCCCTGGAGGTAGCATTGCCATCGGACGAAATAATACTATGCTTGTATATGTAGCATGCATTAATGTCGAGTTCTACATAGTCGACCAAATTGAACCAGTTCTCTTCATTCCATTCCCCTGCCATGAAAGCATCAGAGTTAAAAAAAACAAGAGAACTTGCCGAAAAGGAATCACCAGAAACTCCCAAAGGGCGGCGCCAACTGTCGATGATCTAGTATCGATCTTACAAATGAATATTTATGGGGTCTCCTAGATTTAGAACCACACAGAGAAAGACACAGGGATTTAGACGGGTTCAAACCTTCTTTGGAGAGAATAACAACCCTACTCCGGTGTTGTTGTATTGACTATGCTGATTACAATCAAGAAGAAAACTAATGCCTAATGTTTCCTTCTGATCTGCTATGCCCCGATATCCACTGACTTTTGCATTTATATAGCGCATGAAGGGGTATCAGTTTCTCCAGGCCAAGAGGCGCCTCAACGCTTGAAGTAATGCGCACGTTGATAGAAGTTATTGTCAGAGAGATGATACCCCCACGTCACCTGGCAGTTATAGTCAAAGCCAGAGGCGTAATTCATGTAGTTATCCTGGAGAATAATAGCGCATGCTAACTTCTATGTGTCTTAATCATAGCGGATAAGATTCCCTAGTCATCTGGGCCCACATGTTTGTAGACTTTGGTGACTATAAGGTAGTTGTAATCGACCTGATCGTAGAAAGGCTTACGACCATGAGGTGGTCGTGGAACATTTTACGACCATATAGGGTAATCATAGGATGGTTTACAACCGATTATCCTAAGCTTTTTCCTTGTAAACGATAAGGGGTATACTCAAGACTATCATGTGGATATTGCTATCTATAATAACTATTACAGATAAACAATTTAATTAATTGAGAATTATTAGATCCTTATTAGTGGTCATTTCACGTACGAAAAGGGTAGAAGTAGGGTGGTGTGGTGTGTCGTGATGCTGACTCCCTCACATGGTTACATGTACACATAACAAGAACAAATAATATCATAAACACGAGACTAGCATAATGTAAGTCATACACAAAATAATATTTACATAACAATATTGAGACATCTACTGGTGTGACCTCTTGGGACGTACCCCACGTGTAGCCCCTAGCATCGTCTGGCGGGTCAACTGTGGGCGTTGGTTGGAGTACGTCAAGGGCTCTGGCGGTCGAGGTACCCTACCACCACGAGTAGCCTGCACGGGTGTCACGACGGGGTGTTGCGTCGGGTGGCTCGCTCTGGGCGCACCATGCAGCTGTGAAGCCCCAACGAAGACCTTGCTAGGAGCGCTCTCGCCATGCGAAGGACCATCGCCCTCCCGCTGTAGCACCCACTCCTCGCCGAAGCCGTAGTCCAAGGTCTGTGCTCCCTCGTGCGACACGATCTCCTCATCCCAAAGGGGTAAACGACCTATGAAACAGTACGTTATGCATGTAAACAAGATGGAAATGCTGAAATAGTACGTTATGCATGTAAATAAGATAGACGTACCTGGTTGCTGCATCGCAGCGGATGGCTCCACATAGTCATGTCCTGTGTATGGCTGGAACTGAGGATCTGTTATAAGAAATTGATGTTATTAAATAGTGGATTTCAAAATAAATAGGTAGATGTGAGTGTTTCAGGTGTACTTGCAAACTATGCCAGGGTACTCCTGGCACGGTGTCACGAGGACCCACCCGGTAGGTCTGGGTGAGGAGCCGTGGGGCGTAACACACTCTAGCTCCCCCCTCATCCACGTATTGCTGGATCATGCATGTCTCTAAGGTCGTGACCCATCATATTAATAATTCAATACTTATAGTATTAATAATACGAAACTGACGAGGATCTAATAATCCTAAATTAATTAAATCATTTAATTGTAATGTTTATTATAGATGATAAAGTCTTTATACAACCATCAAAGGTACCCCTTATCGTTAACTTATAATAATAAGAGAAGATTATAATTACCTAGTGATCGTAAGATCCTCTAGGACCACCATATGATCGTAAGATTTTCTATGATCACCCTATAATCATAAGCTTTACTACGACCACCTTATGGTCGTAAGACTTTCTATGATCAAGTTAACCATGATCACCCTATAGTTGATAGGATCCACAGACATGTGGACCCAATCGACTAGGGACTCTATTTTTGTGCTGATTTATGCACGGTAGTTATACATATGCTGTTATCCTCTAGCATAACTACAAATAATCATCTCTAGCTCTGGCATAACTGCACAACGAACATGGGGGAGGATGTTTCTCTGACAATAACAGCCATCAAACGTGCGTAATTAACCAACCGTTGAGGCACCTCCTAGCACATAACAATAGCCACCCCCTCAGAAGCTTTATAAGGGATAACATCGGTGGACAGAAGGACGGACGAGAAACAGAAGTCATTAACCTCAATTTCAGTGACTTCTTTCTTGTTGCAAACATAATTAATACAAGAACACATGAGCAGAGTTGTTGTTCTCTCTGAAGATTGCCTGAAACTATCTAAAAATTCATTGTGTCTCCTCTTGCATAGTCTCTATCAAGGAGCCCCCAACATTCATTTTATAAGATTGATATTAAACTATCGACGGAAACATAGACAAAATATAATAAGAAGTGACATATCTAATTAATTAAGTTATTGCACCACAAATAATTCAATTATTGGCCTACACACAACAAAGATGATGTACTACACGATATTACACCACATAGCAATACATTCCATCTAAAAGTATATAATTAACTCAATTACATCACCATGAAAAATTAATTGTATTTCAAAAATAAAAACTGAAATTGTGTTGAGAATACTTTAATTAACCTCAAAATATCCTATTTAACCACTCTAAAATTTTTATAGAATTTTTAGAGTTAATTTGCTATTTTTCTAGTTTGAAAAGTATTTTCACATTTCAAAAATTATTTACTGTGTTAAATTTAAAACCAAATTTAAGTTGAGAATATTTTAATTAAGATCAAAATACCCTATTTAACTGCTCTGAATTTTTTTTATAGAATTGTTAGAGCTATCTTGCTATTTTTCAAGTTTAAAAAGTATTTTTAGCCTTTAAAAATTATTTAATGTGTAAAAATGAAAAATAAAATTTAAGTTGAAAATATTTTAATTAAGCTCAAAATATCATATTTAACTAGTCTGAAATTTTTATAGAATTTTTAGATCTACCTTGCTATTTTTCTAGATTAAAATGTGTTTTCATCCTTTAAAAAATATTTACTATGTAAAAGTGAAACTAAATTTAATTTGAAAATAACTGTTATAAGTGGAAAATGTCTGTAGGAATTTCTATGAGTTTTGCAACTCGTGAAGGATTGTGATGGCACTAAACAAATTCACTCCATCTAAAAGTGTGTACTACAACAAACTACACTACATATCAATGCATATAAAATTATATAATCCATTCAATTCTGTATCGCTAGTTTTATTTGCTAATCTACCAGGGTTTTGAATTTAGATACAAAGTTGCAAGAACATTTACTTGCAAAGTGGACGACCGGATCTGCTTTCTCCCTCTCTCCTCTGCTACGAACCGGTAGCGCTTCGCTAGGTCACTCCTCTCTCTCTCTCTCTTCCTCTCCCTTCTCCCTCTTTCTCTTTTTCCCAGAACAAAAGTGACTTTTGACTTAATTTCTAGGGTTTCGGTAGGCTGATCCCTATCGCCATTTCGAATGGAGACAGGAACCCACACCACCATGTCGTCGTTCCAAATGACGATTGCATGTCCAGCCGCCATTTGGAATGACAACACGAAGGGGCAACCGGTGATAGGTGCATTTATTGCCAGTTAGGTTGGCGACAGGGCTACTATCGTCATTTCAAATGGCGATTGAGCCCTATGGTCACTTGAAATGGCGACAGTAACCAATTTTCTGTATAAAAAAATTGACTATTTATTTTTGTAAATCTCTGTTAAAATAATATCATTAAAAAAAACATCTTTAAGCCTCTTACCTCCATTCTGTCTGAAAACTTCGCTCAGTCTTCTCTTCTGGTACATGTTTAATATTGAAAGTGCAGCAACAACTAGGAAGAAAATACCAATGCTGATGCCTACAAAGAACATGCATCCATAACAGTTGTCGTCATCCTTTGTAATTTGGTAAAAAAAGATAGTGATATGCATGCTTTTTTATCATATTGGGACAACATGCCATGAAGGTATCAATGTTTTCTATTTTTCTTTGGAAGTAAAGGCATTAATCTTTCCTCACAAAAAAAAACATTAATGTTTTGTTCACAATTTTCATTGCAAAAAGAACTAGAGAATGTTGACTGATTAAATTTAAGTCTGTTGATCAGGTTAGTACTAAACCATTTTTTCGGAATATGTATGTTCAATTTATGTAAATTAAATTCAGCTGTTGCGGTATGCATACATCAATGGCATATATCTACACAAAAAAAAAAGAAGATCATTTTTGTGAATCTTGAAAACTTTTGAACAAGAGAACACATAAAGTGGGTGTGCACTTAGATTTTTTGGTGCATCGCCATTAAAAAATGGGATTTATTAGCAAGTTTATTTTAACTAGATATACTAATTATTTTATAACACATATAGGTTATCAATTGATTAGTATATCCAAAATTAATTAAAAGAGCTTACGATTAGTGGTAATCTCTTTCCTTTCGAAAAAGACAAAATTATATATGTTAGTAAGATCTTATACTGAAATATTCAGATAAATACTGTCACAGCGAGAATCGACAGTCTTAACTAATAAAAGGAGTTTACCCCTAAGTGGGGACGGATCGTCCCACCCTCTACCAAAGAAACACATGCTTCGTCTCTTGTTCCTCCCCCCCCCCCCCAGCGCTTAATCGTGTGATTTGCGTCTCATCCCCCACTTCTCACACGATCCGGTGTTTCGTCCTCTTCTAAATCCATCTCCATCTAGTGTTTCCTCCTCTTCTCCACTGCGAATTAAACTCCAGCATCACTGCTGCCACCTAAGCTATGCTAGTTCCTTTCCCATTGCCTCCGCTACGGATGAAATTGACGTCAGCCCCAACGCTGGTAAGCTCCCATCGAGCCACCGCCTCCACAAGCTGTCATCCCCATCTTTGCTTTATCATCTTATTCTCTGCCCCCAACTACTACTACTACTACTCTGCACCGACACAGGTGACCACATCTTCACCCCGGCCCCTTCCTCTCGTTCTCTCATCCCCTCGACCACATCTGCACCGCCACCTGATTCACCACTTACCACCACTAGCCTCCTAGCAGCCGAAGCCACGAGGCGCATTGGCGTCGGCGTTGTGACACGACGACACTTCGCCATGATTGCCACACCGTGCAATTCACATACGTAGCCACTGGGCGATTGGGGGGACGAGGTGAACTACATTCTCCCCCTCCTTCGACATCTCTCCGCCGTTAGAAACAAGGGCAAAACTGCACTGTCAGGCACAATCTGTGGTACAATTGTCTTGCCTAGATAAACATTGCAATCGATTCTTAGCTGTGCATAGGGATTGATCCCCAATTTTTCCTAATGCATGCAGATGTGTGGACACTTTTGATCACAGGCGTCCTTAGCCAAAACCGATTGGGACTACTGGTGGAGTTGATGCAGACTAGATATGTGTGGTGCCAGTGTTTTTCTTTCTTTTTTGAAGAAATGCGTGGCGTCGATGGTCCATTACAAGGAAGTACTCCCAATTTTCCTAACCGCATGCAGATCTAGAGAGCTGATCTATTAATGTCGGGCACCGCCGACCTAATGCGCTTTGTTCCAGACACTGATGCAATTCTGGAGGCATTCAATTGGGAATTTGGGAGCACGTGGTAACCATTACAGTATTTATTTTGTTCCCCTAATTTCCTGTTGTGGCATTTATCCCTCGAGATTTAGACTTTCTACCATCGTACATGGATTTTTTTAATTGCATCTTGCTTTCATCTAATTTGAGTCATTATTTCGTGGGATTTGGTGAGTGAGATTTTAAACCAAGATTTTTCTCATCGCATAGACATCACTCCTTCAATGCTCTAAAGTATTGATGCCTACTTGTAAAATGTTGGGGTATCAAGAACACACGCAGTTCCAACGAAAGTAAGCTCTAATTTGAAGTTGCATTCATTCAATGCCATGGGCTGAAGGTGGTGAAAGTATACTTTCTATTGATATTCCCCTTCTTGGATTGAACATTGTTATATGATATTTGATGGAGTTCCTAGAGTCGCTGCATAAATTCCCTATTGGAGATTAGGCTTTTTTTTTTTGGAAAAAGGGTATGTGCACTAAGTGAATTGGGTATACTGATAAAGGGTATGATAGTATAACTTTTCATTATACTAAATGCTGGTACTTGTTGCATGCCCATCAGTCATTACATGTTGTTTTACATTATATTCACACTAATACCTCTTTTTCTTGACAAAATGATAATTGCATTGAACCTCCAAGCTGTCGGTGGGTACAAGTGGTATTTTTAAAACAGAGGGTCATATTTTTCCTTCCTGCTTACCATCTTAAGTATATTGTTCTTGGAAGAGCATACTTAGTGATATTCAGAATATGAATAATACATATGCAGACTGCAAAGTTATAGTGTCATACTAGATCTCGGTTTTGGTTCATTTTGGTGGCTATGGTTTTGAAAGACTTGATTTTGGTATCAGTACTACTCATGTAAGTAGTATAGTCATTTATATTTGCAGGATCTTTAGTGTGAATAATTTTGCCTCTTGCTTTGGGATGCCATCTTTGTCTCATGCTTTCTATATTCTTGAAGTTTCCATTGTTTTGGTGATGTTAGTAAAACTTGCTATCACTATGCAGGAGGGCTGGAATATTTGGATAGCTATCAGAAATTATGTGTAAAGTCACCTTGTTATAGCATTTTTTTTTGAAACTATCAAAAACTTTGGTATGTACTGATAACCCAGTTCTATCCAGTAGAGCAGGTCTTAAGTTTGAACCCTTGTCTTGTAGCACATACTTGTGATGTTGTGGCACCATCGTCACACAAAGAACAAGTCATAAGAATATAAGATTATGAAGTATGAGAGCATTTCAAATAAAAAAGGACCAATACCGTATTGATTTTGTTTTATAAAGAAGTGTCAGAGGAATATAATCTTTTTTAAAGCATGTCTGACTCATTTGGTACCATAGCATTATGAAGTAGGAAGTGATTTGCGATACTACTCGATCCTCGTATTCAGTATAGTTCCATTACCTAATTAGAATTAACTTGTACTCATCTAAAAAATGAACTAACTTGTACTTCATACAAGTTGATACAAATAAAATAGTTATCTTCACATAGTGCCACCTCTGATGGGCTTGAGACAGGAAGCACAAGAAGCTTAGTGCCTACTAATGTTCCTGTTGAGAGTGAGCAGAATTCAAGTGTTCAGGTGGACCACTTTGTTGGTTCAAATGATACATCAAATAAGAAAAATATTATTGTTCATGGTGCACCTATTGTTGAGGATCCTCCTATTGTTGAGCAGCCACCACAACGGTTCATTGCAGTTGACAGGCCTAGGAGGGAGATTAATCCACCCAAGAGGTTGATTGAAGAAGCTAATATTATTGCTTATGCTTTGAGTGTGGTAGAAGAAATTAAAGGTAATACAGAACCTTCATCATACTACGAGGCTATTAACTCCACTAATTGTAATAAGTGGATAACTGCTATGCATGATGAGATGGAGTCACTTGAAAAGAATGGCACTTGGGAATTAGTAAAGCTACCAAAAGAGAAAAAGCATATCCGTTGCAAGTGGGTTTTCAAGAGAAAAGAATGTATTTCTCCAAATGATGAGACAAGGTATAAAGCAAGGCTAGTTGCCAAATGTTATAGCCAGATTCCAGGTATTGACTTTAATGAGGTTTTTCCCCCTATTGTTAAACATAGCTCAATTCACACTTTTCTCAGTATAGTTGCTATGTATGATTATGAGCTTCAGCAGTTAGATGTTAAAACTGTATTTTTACATGGGGAGTGAGAAGAAGATATCTATATGGATCAACCTGAAGGTTTCATTGTTCCTGGAAAAGAGAACATTATTTATAAGTTAAAGAAATCGTTTTATGGATTGAAACAATCTCCTAGGCAGTGTTATAAGAGATTTGACACCTTCATGCTTTCTCAAGGTTTTAAGAGGTCTGATTATGATAGTTGTGTTTATTTAAAAATTGTCAATGGTTCAGCTATATATTTGCTCCTATATGTTGATGGCATGCTGATTGCAACAAAAGATAAAACAGAGATAGCAAAGTTAAAGGCACAATTGAGAGGTGAATTTGAGATGAAGGATTTGGGTGCAGCAAGAAAATTCTTGGCATTGAGATATCCAGAGACAGGCCCTATGAAAAATTATACGAAAGTTAAAAAGGGTATATTGATAAGGTCATTCGTCGCTTTAATATGCATGAGGCTAAACCAGTTAGTACTCCATTAACTACACATTTCATATTATCTTCAGCTTTATGCCTACAGTCAGATGATGATGTTGAGTACATGTCTGGAGTTACATATTATAGTGCAGTTGATTCTCTTATGTATGCAATGGTATATTCTCATCCTAATTTATCATATGCACTAAGTGTTGTTAGTAGATTCATGGCTAATCCTTGTAAAAGAAAATTGGAAAGTAGTTCAGCGAATTTTCAGATACTTGTGTGGTACATCTAATACTTGTTTACAGTTTGAAAAATCTAGAGATGGACTTATTGGTTATGTGGATTCTGATTATGTTGGTGATTTGGACAATAGGAGGTCACTTACAGGTTATGTGTTCACCATTGGTGGTTGTACTGTGAGTTGGAAAGCAAGTTTGTAGGCACTATAGCTTTATCTACCACTAAAGCCGAGTATATGGCTATTTCTGAAGTATGCAAAGAAGCTACCTGGTTGAGAGGTTTATACACTGAGTTTTGTGGAGATACTTCTTGCATTACTATATTTTACGATAGTCAAAGTGCTATATGCCTTACAAAAGATCAGATATTTCATGAAAGAATAAAGCATATTGATGTCAGATATCATTATATTCGAGAATTTTTTTCAAATGCTACAAGGAGTGAATTCGTCTTAAGGTCGAGATTGTTGATATGTGATCCGAATTCTAAAGAGGCCAAGTTCTAGAGACGCGGATTCTTATACTTTTTCGGATCTGTTTTCATCTCGGACTCGAGTCAGTTTTATACCACCATATATACCCCTTGTAAGCCTCATGGGAAGAGTTGATGGCTCATGAAAATCTCTGTGTTTTATAAACATTTTTTCTGATAGAGTGAAGATCGCCGTCGTGCGCCCGTGGTTTTTTCTCGAAAGGATTTTTCATGTAAAAATTGGTGTCTTTTTGTTCTTGATCTACTTTATTATTTGTTTGTCGATTTCTAACAAAAGTTGAGTTTTTCTCTTCATTTAACTAAGAAGTGTTTGTACTTTGCACCAAGACGTCTCATTCTCTTTTTTTTTTCCCTTTACATCCATGACCCGTTAATTTTGTTTGTTTGGAACAGATAATTGTTTTGATGACACGTGCATACATGTCTAGAAAACTTCTGTTTCAAAAAGTATACAAAATAAACAATTTTTTTCGAGACATGCAATATATTTGAAATTAGAATGGAAGCAACTAGCTAGGAGAGAATTATGCATATACCTAGCGCAAGCTTTGCTGCAAACGGGAAATTTAGACGGCAAGGTTTTTCTTTTGGGTCACCAGTACTGTGATGTCCTGGAGGGCATTTGCAATCGTATGAACCTTCCGTGTCCCGGCAATCGCCGTGGCAAGTATAGTCCCCCGGACGTAAACATTCATTGATATCTGCATTATGCACAAAAATGTAATCACAAGAACCAAATATATATACTTTGGACAATGCTTTAGAGCGAGTGGTGCGCAAGTTTTTGGCTGGAATGGAAGTGTTGATGTCCTCGGTAGCATTCAGTATCAAATCTCGTCTCCACCCCCAAAATCCCTCATCTCCCCTCTAATCTGCCTGAAATTCCTCATCCAAAATCCTCCTATCCACCCCCAAATCCCCTCCTTTGCACCCCAAATCCTCCTCTAGTCCCCAAATCGCCTCCACCGCAAAATCCCCATCTCCATCCCCAAAGAAGGCGCAACCCTCCTCCGGGCGACGATGTTCCGGGCGCTGCTGGGTAGGGGTTCGCGATGCCGTTCGTCGCCGACGTCTTCATGAAGGTGCTCAAGCAGATCGAGGAGGAGGAGGAGGAGGAGGCGTAAATCCTACACCTGCTTCAAGCGTCTTGGTACGTTTATGAAGTATTGATGTGGGAAGTGATGGGAAAGTAGAGGAAAGTGTGGGAGCTTATCTGTATCTTCTTACGTTGTATCTACCCCCTTTGGTTGTATCCTTTAGAAACCTGGGAGCTTGTCACTAGCTATGAACTATGGTACTACAAAAGATTCGACATGACCTGATGGTGATCGATGGCTCAAAGGTGCCCAGGATTTAATTCCTACATCATTGCGGGTGAGTTTCGATGAACTAGATAAACAAGCGTTCTTTTTTTCTTTTGGATTGCAGTATGTCTTTGTTTAATAGGATTAAGTATATTGTTTACCTTCAATGTTATTAGAGTAATGGTATGCACATGCAGTAATCGCAGGGTACAATTTCATAATCCGTACTGGACATGGCACATGTAGCTAAAATATTGTTTTTTTTTACTTCAGTCTACTGCTGTAAAATAAAACATGCCGGTATAAGACCGTAGTTGGATGTACAACGGATGGAATGATAATGGCTGTCATTCCAAAGAGTGGGTGCGCAACACAAGTGCTTTCCTAGATCGTGCTTTTGGTAGTGTTCATAATGCAGATTTTTTTTAATAGTGTGTCCTTGTTCAATTTGTCACAATAGAATTAGACGGAAGAAAAACACAATGAGCATGCATCTCTGTCAAAGAGGATTATTTATGTCTAGTTACACCAGATGGACTGAGCATGGTGAGAGTCCTATTAGGTCATTTATATTAGAAGAGACTTATAACACCGCTGACCGCTTAGATGACATGCTAGACAACTTGGGTGATGTCTGTCATATACATAATGCAGTGGATGAACCAACAGTAGATGCTAAGGAATTCTATGCCATGTCGTCTGCTTCACAAGAGCCACCGCTCCACAATTTCACTCAAGTCTCCCGTCTAACAGTAGTCACACGATTGATGGGAATTAAATCACAACACAATGTATCTGTGGAATGCATGGATAATTTACGTAGGCTTCTTTGTGATGTGTTGCCATAGGGTCACAACATGCCATCCAACTTGTATGGGTGTCAGAGGCTTCTAAGTGGTCTAAAAATGACATATCAAAAGATAGATATCTGCATAAATAATTGCATGATATACTACAAAGAGGATAAACACAAATAAAAATGCAACTTTTGTGAGGAAAGCTGTTATGTAGCTATTGAAGAGGAAAGCCTAGGAAGGAAAAAAAAAAAACAATACCACACAAAGTTATGTGTTATCTCCCATTTATACCAAGGTTGCAACGAATGTATATGGAGCCAAAACTGCAAAGCATATGTGGTATCAAAAGGAGGGTACCCGTGCTAATCCAAGAATGATGTTACACCCATCCGATGGCCAAGCATGGAAATACTTCAACACAGACTTCCCAGATTTTGCAATGGATGCAAGGAGCATACGTGTCACAGTAGCCCCGAAGGGAAAACGTGAGTTCATAAATATCTTGTGGTTGTTCCTCAACCTAACAACCTTGTGATGTGTTTAAATTGCATATTATTGTTTTGGTTCTGTAGGCACTGGCGTGAAATACCAAGACTATGGAAAGAAAGGAGGCCAGCAAGTGTCTTAACATGTCTCCTGAAAACCTACCATCCTGGTATAGTTCAATTTAGAGGCGAGTCAGTGGTGGTGACAACATGGACGCATTACAAAGTAGATTGGGACACATCTAGGCGATCAAAAGTCACTAACGTTGAAGAAGGTTTTTGGGTAATATCAAATATGTTGTTTTATTTGCTTCTACAACAATAAATAGCTTCTACTTTTCTCCCTAATGATATCAAGCTGCAATGAATACACTGCAAGACGACATGTTGGTGAGTGCTGCAACCAGCTCTTGTGTGGCCTTAAGTACTATGCTTGAATTCATGCCATTTTGGATCATTTTGGGACTCTCGAATGAGTATAAATTTGTGACAAGGTGGCTGGGCCACGATATTTGTCAAAGGCTGAATATTCATGCCTTTATCTCTGTCTATTCTCTGATTGATTCCGATTCTTCTTATGAAAAGAAGAAGAAGAAAAGCATAAACACGGGTAGATACGTACTTGTGCATCCCTTGGGAAGGTATGGGTTGCCCTCGTAGCCTTGTGTGCAGATGCAGAAGTATCCAGGGCCATTGCTGGAGTTGACGCACTCACTGTGTTCGCTCACGCAGGCGTAGCTCTGGTTGTGGTTGTGGTTGTGGTTGTTGGCCGCCTCGGCGCAGGACATGGAGATGTTGTTGTCGCGGATGGCCCAGTCCAGCAGCAGCGGCATGGTCTGGCTCAGCCGCATGCTTCTCAGGTGGGACGCCTCGAACTTGTAGTGCTCCTTCTCCACGATGAAGGCGTAGTCGCAGGGGCTGAACTCCTGGTTGGCGCGCGACCACTCGCCGTTTTCCGCGAACCGCATCCGGTTGTCGGTGAGGCCCGGCGGGATGTCGACGCGGCAGCAGCCGACGCCCGCGCACGCGCCGTCCCGCGCGCTCTGGGAGTCGTTGCAGGAGGCCACGCACCCCGCGTAGTACGCGCGATCGAAGCGGCCGCGCGGACCGCTGTTGGTGTAGACGAAGGTGTTGCAGCCGAGGACGACGAGCTCGTTGCCGGTGTTGGAGATGCGGTACACGCCGGTCCGGTTAATGCTTACAGTGCTGTTGTAGCGCCCGGTGCGGACGCCGGTGGAGTCGTAGCACTGCCACGCCACGGGCAGCATCACCCGGGCCTCCGGGCGCGGCATCACGGACAGTCTCAGCACCTGTATCTGTATGGCTGGGTCGCTGCCGGCAGCCAGCACCGGCATGCGGCCGGAGTCGGCTCTTCCGTTGCTGACGCAGGAGATCTCGAAGCCCTCGCGGAAGCAGTCGGAGCCGACGCCGAACGGGTAGGGGATGCCAACGCCGCCACACCTCGCCAGGCAGGTTGGCCGCGAGAGCGAGAGGCTCTCTGCGGCGGCCGCTCTTGCTGCCAGAAGCAGCGCTGCCAGCAGCAGCACTTGCGACGACATTGGCTGATTACTACGCCGTGCGAGGTATGCTTAATTGCTCATTACGTACCGCGCGCGTTTAAATAGCAGAGCTTGCTTGTCTAGCATGTCGATAGGAAAGTCTTTAAGACAATTATATCATCATCAAGCATCATTGTTGTACAGATCCGCCACTGACAATGACCCTTGCTAGCCTTAACAGAGCAATTCAATGTGGTGAAGATTTTTTATTTAGATCCCTAGATGATTTTCTCGCTCCGCCGCCTGCTGATTTCCTTGAGATTTCGCTTATTGGATATAAATTCTAACTTGTGATGGTATTATTTAGCGCTCCATTAGTTACACCTTTAGATTAGATTTTGGCTCCACTGAGATTTCGCTCAAACTCCGCCACCGCTGATTGGGACGGGAAGAGAGAGCGAGGTGGGAGAAAGGAAATTAAGCGGGAAGAAGGCAAGCAACCAAAGAAGAGCGAGGGGAAATTGTGAGGTCCATGCAGCGGACGCCGGGCGGGATCTCACTGTACGGGTCCGATGGCTGCGATTGCGCGGATGTTTGATCCAACGGCACTCACACATATCGGCTACTCAGGAGCTGGAAAGGTAAGGGTTGTCCGTTAAATAGCGATTCCCTCTTTCTTTTTTTTCTTTTGAGAAAATTGGCTTCTCTTTCTTTTTTGTCACAATTGCACAAGCCGTCGACTATTTTTCAGTTGCGCAATCGCGTTATGAATGTCCAATTTTATTGCTTCGAAACTCGGAACATTTAACCCTTTATTTTTGGTTTTGTTGATTCGAGACCCTCCGATACTTTAGTTCTGTTCAACTTACCTAGGGATGCAAACGGAGCGGATAATTTTAGACCGACCGAATGCTTACGGAACGAATACAAAAGATATAAATGGTTATCCGGTATTATCTGTGACCGACTCCGACTCTGAGAAAAAAATACGAGATATGATATGGGATAAGCGATATCCGTTCGTATGTATCCGTATATCAAGTGGTATGAGAAAAGTATGTTGTGATTTCACTTAGGAACACGATAAAAGTAGGTGGATTGCTGCATTTGAGTAGGTAGGGGATACTAAGTGTTTTTCATTCGACGTCTCAGCAATTAGTATCTTTGTGTTCTCTCTGATTGCACCTTTGTTATCTAATATCCTGTGTTGGGGTACAAAAGAAGCGGATAATGTCCGTCCGATCGACCGTCCGAAGGCTCGCGGAGCGAATACGAGATGGAGAAATGACTATCCAACTCCGACTCTAAAAAAAATATAATAAGATACGGAATAAATAATTTCTGACGGTATCCGCTCTGATTACACCCTAAACCCACACCATCTCTTACTAAGACTCGAATCAGACCATTCAAACTAATGGGTCTGCAGCGTGAGCCGTGAGCGTAAGTTTGGGTCAACGAGGATTGGTTACACAAATTTGACAAGATCTGTTATCTTTGGTAAACATGTTGATCTAGACAAAATCTGCCACCATATCAGTAAGCCAGTGAAATTTCATATATAACTAGGTCATTCTGGTTGTAGACTCAGCCTTACTCTATTGTTACTGTAGGTGGACGTTAACGACATCTCGTATGGGAGTGAATAGCTCACATGGCTCGCTTACAACCAACACAATTACCTGATTCATATTGCTATGAAATATTCGATCTAGTGTGATGATATTAAATTTAGGATTCATTAGACTTGATAAACCTTGGATGAACGGTTTGAGATTTGATTTATTTATTCATTAGACTCGTTTTGGGACTATTTTATAATTATTGGTTGATTATTCAGTATTACCATCCAGTTTGTTGATCCTTATACTTATTGTGTTGTTTTTACTGTTTTATTGGGATATGTGGACGAGTTGATGAAAACGGTTGTAATATATTGTTTTAAATTAACAGTTAGTATTGATTAGTGGTATTTCAGACTCAGTGTTGGACCAAAGTATTATACTTTTTTGTAAATATTTTCTCATTATAGCGATATCGTTTTCATGAAAACGTTCGTGGTTTTTTTTAAAAGATTGTTTTGTGTAAAATTCGTACCCTCCGGTATTATATTTTCGGTGAGAACTCCGGTTTCGAAAGCCTTGCCGCCGCGTTATCTCAGCTCCCGGAGGCGGCCATCGGCGCGTCTTCAACCACGGCATCACGTCGCATCAAAGGCAGCACCTGTGCGGATCATCCGCGCCGACAATCCAATCCGCGCGACATCGTTGCTCGACGAAGAAATTTTGCGGTCGTCGAGACGTTGGCGTAACTCGCTCGTACAAACACCTCAAAGTCTCGCCATCCTCGACGTCCGTGCTCCGTAGTCTTCGCCGCATTAATTGGCAGCCGGCCTCGGCCAGAGCGTCGCGCAAAGAAAACAAGGACGGAGCGTCAGATTCAGCACTGCCTCGCTTCTTTTTTCCGCGAGAGAGACGCGCAGCGCAGCATTGATTGCCATCAGAGAGGGGGGGGGAAGAGGCAGTCTCTCTCACGTCATACAGAGAGAAAATAAATAAAAGGAGCCGTCCGTAGATCTTCTGCCTCAGTCGATCGCCGTTTCCCATCGAGAGATTGTGATGTCAGCTCTGTATATTTTTCATTGGAGGTGGAGTTCATTGCAACGTAGGCCGTTGTGTCTATTATTAGCAGCATCTATGCGAGATTAACTGAACGTGTTCTGGATTATTGCGGCGAGATCTGTACATATGGAGTATAAGGTGGAGATTTGCATGTGTCCAAAATTTGATGGCACCCTAGTGGCGACTAGCATCGTACTTTCCATAGTTTTGTTGTTTAAAAGTGAAGGCTTTACTACAATTTTAGTTTGAAATGAAGGATTTAAGTGCAAGAATGATTTCATTTTTTTTTTTTGTGTGCGGATAAAGTTATCGTAACTCTGCTACAGAATTTGTTTCTATTCACATGAAAAGTAACGATTTAAGTTGCATGATAGATACCTTATCGATTTCTAAAACGTCGTGTATTTTTTGAACAGGGCAGAGGCAGTAGTTTGCTACATGCACACAAGGGCACGTTCACAGGAAGTTCAGCCAAGAGACAACATGACTGATTGTGGACCCCACCATGTCTCATGCATGAAAGACCGAGTTGTAATCACCACATGCATGCGTCGGAACTTCCGTATGCATGCTGCTCCCTGTCGAGGCCGAAGCAAGGACCAGGTCCGAGGCCTGCTGCTTCTACATTTACAGTTAAGTGTTCGGTTGTTTTTACGAAACATCTTATAAATATGATAATTTTTTAATTAAGTAAATATAATATATCTTAATTTATCAAGACGCGCGAAATAGAACGAGAGCGGAGAGGACGAAGTAAAGCCCACCCAAATGCGGCCGATGGAAGCAGCGACAGGCGACGGGGCAGGGGCGATTCTAGCAGGGGACTTCAACATGCTTCAACCTACCCTCCGCCTAGGGGTGAAAACGGATCGGATACGGACGGATAATGGCTCTGTCATATTTGTTTTCATATTTTTTTTTCCGGATCCGTATATGAATACGGATACTCCGGATACGAATACGGATACGAATAATATCGAATACGAATACGGTGCGAATACGAATTGAAACGAATACGATCGCGGATTATTTTCGGAACATGAAAACCCCTTAAATTGTATGCCAGAAATTAACGAAAACATATAACTAGTTCATTTGATGCAACACATTCATGAATTATTCATATTTTCAGCAACCACGCATAACATTGGCACTAACAAGTTGCATTAACTAGTTCATCATAAACATAACACTTAGTTTACCATATTTAGCTTATAAGTCAGAACTCACAAAGTCACAAGTCATCACACATTCACACTAGCTTATCACATACATAAAACTTAGTTCACACTAACATTGATGAGGCTATATAGTTAATCTATACGTAAATGACTGTAACATCCCAAAGTATGTTACCAAAAATAAAATTAATAAAGTTATTAGTTTATTGGATTTTTTGAGATTTAAAAGAGTTTTCTTGGTTAAAAAGAAAAAATAAATGAAATAAAGTCAATTATTTAATTTCCTAGTTTTCAATGTCAAAAAAAATTATTGAGATTTCTGGGATTTTATTGCATTTAAAGTGAAAATGAAAAATAATAATTAATTTCTTGAATTTTCGGATTTTAAAAGGTTGTTCATATTTTTCAGAAATTAAAAATAATTTATGTGCAAAAATAAAAACTAACTTTAACTTGGAATTAATTTTATTAAGTTCAAAATAATTTAAGGAATTTTTATGATTTTTTCTAGAATTGTTTAACTCTATTTGCTATTTTCTAAAAGGCTATTTGATTTGTTGCATTTTTTGAAATTCGAAAATCAATTAAAATCTCATTTTCCCTTTTGAGCTGAAGCCTCTTCTATTGGGCCGAAATCCGGATATCCGAACTTGTCTTATCCGGATAATCCGTATCCATATCCGTATCCGCCGGATAGCATGCCTACCGTATTCGTTTCCGTTTCCGACAAAAAAAAAATCCGAATCCGTATCCGATCCGAAAATTATCCGAGAAAAATCCGATCCGAGACAATCCGAATCCGTTTTCATCCGGATCGGTCGGAAACTATCCGATCCGTTTTCATCCCTACCTCCGCCGTCACCGGAATCCCCCACCCCCGAGCAAACTCCGGGCATCGCCATGGCCGACTGACTGAGCTCCCCGAGTCCGTTTTCGAGTAGGAAGGAATACATGGGCTGATCCGCTAATGGGCATTTTCCGGCGCGGAAGCCCTGCACTAACACCTCAAGCTCTTCCCACATCCCCACCTCTGCAAATCATTCCCCAATCCCCATTCCAAAATTCCCCAATTCCAAAATCGCAAAACTCCAATCGGAATTCGAAAGGAAAGCACGCAGTCACGCACCGAGGCGAGGGCCGAGGAGCTGGGCGGCGCGCGGCGCCACTGTAGCCGGATCCGAGGAGGCGGCCAGTCTTGCGGAGGAGGCAGGGCCGGCGCCGAGGAGGCGAGAAGGCCACTGGAGCCGCGGCGGTCCGCGACACCGCCAGCCGGATCCGGAGGAGGCGGGGGACAAGCGCAGGAGGAGGCGGGGGAGGTGCCGAAGGAGGCGGTCCGCGACGCCGCTTGTAGCTGGAGCCCGGAGGCCGAGGAGGCGAGGAGGGAGGGAGCTCACTCTCAGGGAGGCCGAGGCAGGGAGCACGACCTCGGAGCTTGGTGGGGGAGCCGGTCAGCCGGAGGCGGCGACGAGGGAGCCGGAGGCGGTGGGCCCTGGAGGGGAACTCGCTCGGGGAGGGAGCCGGAGGCGGTGTGGCTGTCAAGGGTCAATTGAAGATTCAAGATTGAAGTCTCCTCCGACTACAGCAGTAACTTCATATACTCATAAGTCGTAACTTATTCATCAATTTGTTGATTAGCAATTTGTTAGGATATAATGCAGCGTGGTATTGTATCATTGTGGTATATGGTTAATTTGCAATTTATTCATAGGTTTACAAATTGCAATAATGGAGAAACGAACTCTGTCATTATTTCACAAGCAATTCTAGTAGTACTCCTCCAACTCTGTGTAATTGTTACCTACTGAAACCATATTTACATATTTTAGGGAATGCAATTTCCATTAGCGAGATACATTCATTGCATTTCTCTTTCTTTCTTTCTTTTTTTTTTGCTTTTATTCATGTATGAAACTATGAATTTGATTGCGCAAAAATACAAGACTATGTTTGTTACGAATTAGTTTCGTCATTCGAGGCCCTGAGCGGTTGAGCCTTCCCTCATTTTTTTTATCCTGGATTCGCCACTGCGACGGGGCGAAGGCGCACGGAACAAAGTAGAAGAGCGGGGGCGGGGGCAAGGGCGGAGAGGAGGAAGCGCGGCAGCGTCACAGGCGATGCTAGGAAAGGAGCAGTGAGCACAAGGTACAAGGAGATAGTTTGTTGATAACATAGTCCACATGTCAGGAAAGAGGGACATAGATGAGAGGTTAGGGAGGACGATGCGAAGAGATAGTTTGTTGATAACGTGATCCGCATGTCACTAGAGAAGGTCAGGTGTGAGAAGGTGGAGAGGACGGACGACCACTAACTCTAATTTTTAAGTAGTAGAGATAAATCTCCAGGCAAAGGGCCTGCTGTGTACCAGTCCTACACGACCGAAGCCAAGAGGATTAACTATGAACATCATTTAAATAATTTGTTTGCAAGTTTAGTTGTTCTCGGAGATGGTTCCAATTAGTTTATCTTAATGACATTTGTTTATCATCCGTAGGAGCCTCCAGCTATAAATTCCCATGTATCCCTACGTTATATAGAGACCACTTTATTTTATTTTAAGATAGCTAATATTGCTTATTGTTAGGTTTATGTTACGCGCCTTTTGAGAATTGTGCGATTTTCTTAGGAATACCTCCGCTCCTGTGATTCATGTGTTTTACCAGAAGAATGTCACGTCTACTTTTGCGTGGTCAACTAGACGGGATCGAAGTGTGTGATTGAACGAATTCTTTTATCACATATTACTACATCAAGATAGTGGTTGGCGCTATCAATTTGTCAGGTTATACTTATTCTTGATCCTATATTGTGAAGATCAGACAGACGTCTCAACGCTCAGCATTATCATTACATTCAAGTTAGTAAGGACAATCTCATAAATAAGAGGCCATAGGCTTGTGTAACAACATTGTGTTGCCTTCAACAACGGTAGAAAATAGCAAAATATGTTCTACAGGATGAAAAATCACTGTAGTAAAAAAGCTGTAGCGATTGATCTAAATCTTCGATTTTCGCTCCTAATATCGTACCACCGTAGATCCTACGGAAGAGGATAGCAATCCCGGTTACCTTCAGTCGTTGAGCCAGCGGCAAACTATCCGCGTCAGTTGCAAATCGGCGGTTGCTAAAGATCAAATGATGTGATAATCTTAGTCTTTGAGGTGTTATGTGGCCTGCTCATTTATAAAATTATTCCCTCCATATACAAAATGTATGTCGCCTTGGAGGCCTTTTATTCAAAATTTTCAAACTTTGGCTACAAATATGACCAATACATTTGGATTGGCCTAGTGAAGTGATGCTAATAGATTTGTCATAAAAATATTTTCAAGATACTATATTTTCCTAGATTTTACCCATATATTGCAATATAAATTAGTAACCAAAGCTCTTGTGGGCCATTCCTAAGTCCAAAACAACATATATTTATACAAAGAGGGAGTGTGTGTGTGTGTGTGTGTGTCTATATATATATATATATATATATATATATATATATATATATATATGGGGCATGCTATCAAGTGGTGGTGTGAATAGCATGAACGCCATGTTAGATTGGCTGACAAATATCTAAATCTCAAGTGTGTAGTATTTTGTGTCAATGTGGGCTGATTCTTTGTCATCACATAGCAAACAATAAATCATAGTTGTTTCTAAAAATTTCTAAGGCTAAAACCGATTTCTAAAATGGAAACAAAAGCCAAATCTGTTTTGCGCAATTAAAACCTAAGTATTCTAGTTTCCCTTAAGTACACCAACACCCTAAATCAAAGTCAAGATTTACGATCCTAGTTTGACATGCAATCAGTTTAATTCTACGAATGTAAATTGCACAAAGTAAATCACAAGAGAACAAACCATAATGACACAATGATGTTTTACCGTGGTGTTCAGAAATTTACTGATCTCTACTAATCCACGTTGAGATAAGCCCAAATTAATTGGACCGGCTCCACGAATTAAACCAACACCTCAATCCACTCGGGGTTGTTCTTCCACTCCGGAGATAACGAGCACCAAACCACTCACAATACGTCAAGCCTTCTCACAAACTTCTTGAGAAGATTACTGAACCACGACAACTCCACATCGAGGTGTCGGCAAACACCAAGATTAATAAGTCAAGCCTCTTGCCTGATTCTCACCAAGTGCAACACATGCACAATTGGATGCTCAATCCAATTCTAGTTGCAACACATGCAACTAGAACCTCTCCCTTTGCTCACAAGGTGCAACACATGCACAATTAAGAGGAGATGCTCACAATAGCCCAAAAGAGTGAAAATGGGATGCTAAGAGTTACCTCTCAACCGGCTAAGGTGGATATTTATAGCCAACACACCAAAACTAGCTGTTGGAGGAGACCTCTCAACCGGCCAAGGTGGATATTTATAGCCAACACACCAAAACTAGCTGTTGGAGGAGAAAATGGCTATAAAATAGTGAAACCCGGTCTAGCTATTGCAGACAATTCCCAGTCAGTCCGCCCTGACAGGGCCCGGTCTGACTAGACCCCCGGTCAGTCCGAACTTCCGGGAGGAAGAAAACCAAAAAAACAGGCCATCTGGAAAAGGTTGACCGGCCTTATAAAGGCGGTCAGACCAGACATTTGGTCAGTCCATACCCGAATTTCAGCACAGACAACACTCAAAAAAACGGTCATAACTTTTGACTCTGGTGTCGGAATTGAGTGATCTTAGACTCTATGAAAAGTTTATTCAGAGGGCTACACAACCCATCTGTTTGATTAATCTCAAATATATTTGATCAAATCAAGAAGCACAACTCTAAAGAGCCAACATATAGCCTAAGTCTAAGAAAAGAGCAACAAACAATCTTAGATAATACCAAGGAATAATGCATAAACTTCAACAATTTGCAAAACACATTTACAAACTTTAGTATCATGCCGCAAGGAGTAGGTGCATGGAGTTCAGCCATTTGCAAAACACATTTGCAAATTATAATCTCATGCTACAAAGAGTTAATGCATGGGCTTTAACTATTTACAAAACGCATTCGCAAACAATAGCATCATGCCTAGAAGAGCTAGAGCAAGTAGGAATGAGCTATTAATACATGATGAGACTCAAGCTACTAGACAAAGACCCCTCTTAATAGTATGACAACCTATACTAGCAATCTAGTCTTTCAACTAAACACCGAGACCAGTAAAAAAAACTAGGAACACATACTTAGCCTATGTTAATCATACCTTTGCTTTGAGCATCCATCTTTGAGTGATCACTTGATGACGAACATCTTCACTTCAAGTCCGGGTTCTTAACTTGATAATCATCAACACATGATGATCTTTTTCACTTAGAAATCTTATCTTTAATATCATCAACACATGATGATTTTCTTTACTTCAAGATCTTGTTTTTTATATCATCAACACATGATGATCTTCTTTATTTCGAGATCTTGTCTTGATGCTCATCAACACATGATGAGATCATTTATCACGAATCTTGACTTGATGACAATCAGCTCACGATGTCACCTAAAGTCTTCATCACCATGGGACTCAATCTGTTTCAACAACTCATGGAAAATATTAGTCCACATAACGATTGTCCTTAATTACCAAAATACTCGATTAACTCATAATGACGGGTCTAGATTCTTCCCCCCCACGAAATCAGGTGTGTACTCCGCAAGGAATCAAGAATCTGAGGGAGTTTTAACTTCATAAGGTTTCCTAGATGAAAAAGGACTCCTTGTGACCTCCCTATAAAAGGCGAACTAGGAGTTCCTAAAAGGATACGGGTGGGCTACGCTAGCTGACAATTAAAAAATTCTACCACGTAAACTAGGATGTCATACAAGCAAGAGATCATATATCGTTACCACTAGACGCGCAGTGTAGCGGAAGAAGAGTTGGAGCAGCCAGATCCAACATAGAGCGCATCGATGAAGTGGTCGTAGTCGATCGTCCAACGTCCTCGATGCCCATCGTCTCCTCCAGCAAGCTTTGATGTTCCTCGCGAAGATCGTGCGTCATCCTTGAGTGCAACAGCAACCGCAGTAGCGCATTTACAGTATCCACACGTCCAAGGGATGGAACACCATACGCCAGTGTGCTAGCACCAACTCGCACGGTAGGGCTCTCCAGAAGATTGCGGCTAGGTTTTCGGTGGAGCAACTCACGTTGTCTTTGTCACGTCTATCTCGTGTGTCCCAACAGCTTCATGCATATCCTTATATAGTGCACATGATGGATCCTATCCGAACACGTTTGTTTCAACCCGTTAAGTGTGTGACCCTGTAGGTTCATGCATAATCGGTTGTAATTCGGAAACACCTTTCCGACCATGAGTCGTTAGCGGTTCCTAGCAGAACATAAGGATTCTCGAATACATATAAATTATATCGGACGAACTTTAATGCAATATGATCTATGAGTAGATCCTTATCACTTACGACTAGCTCGTATCTCTACATGACAAGTTCATATTTAGTCCTGACTAGTTCGTAACTCCTTACGACTAGTTTACGACCAGTTAATGATCATATTTGATCAGTCTACCACCAGCTCGTATCTCCATACGACTAGTCTGTATCTGTTCGAACTGAACGACATGCTCGTGTATTCTCTCTTTGCCACATGCTATCTGGTTGAACTCCATATGAAATAATTTGTCATCCATGGACTGTTCACTACTTTCTCGATCAAGTGTTGGATAACTTCATGTGGTCGACTCTTCGACCACTAGTAGCATAGTCATGCACTTTCTTTATCCGACCACATCGAGGGGCCCAGAGATGTCTCTCCTGTTATTTTAGGGGGGGTAAATCCCATATCCGACCAGTCACATTCCTCCGCATGTTTCATAGCATATCCGAAAGCTACCTTTATAACTGCCCAATTACAGAGTAGTGTTTGGCAACCCAAATTGCACTATTACACATATAGGAAAGTATGTTGATCTCATATCTAAGGATCATACATCATGGTAGCAGAAGTGGTGAGAAGGGATCGACTGCTCTGATACCAAATATCATAAATCTTAGTTCATAACAGGGTAAACACCGCCAGAAAAAAGGCCAGGTGGCGTCGGCTTAGTTGGGATGAGATATTAGACTATAGACTGGAATGATAGAACCTTGAGAGGGAGACTAGATTAATTTATCTTTTTTGCTTAGTTGATAATAGATACATGATATCCCTTTTATAAGTACGACCCAACTTAACCTCTAAGAAACAATCTTTATTTCTAAAGAAACTTATCTCTACTAGATGGAATACATCTCTAAGAAAGTAAACCCAACTAATAAGGAAACTAACTACTCTATCTCTATTTCTTAACAACTAATGCACCCGTAAGGCCCGACATGAATAGTGTGCAATGCTACAGTACCATGTGTACTGTTCATACGTGAACAATAGCCCGGCCCATGACAGCAATTATTATATATGCAAGGCTAAACAAGGGAGGTCCATGTTTCTTTTAGTTGCACAAAGCCACTTATTGAAATTGA
Organism: Hsuehochloa calcarea; assembly: GCA_036346395.1. Classification (NCBI taxonomy): domain Eukaryota; kingdom Viridiplantae; phylum Streptophyta; class Magnoliopsida; order Poales; family Poaceae; genus Hsuehochloa; species Hsuehochloa calcarea. The sequence continues at coordinate 45,206,789 of CM070600.1, forward strand.
TTATGTAGTAGCAAATCCTAAGACTTGGCGGTTTTAACTAGCACATGCTTTATAAACTGAGTTTTTATTATAAAGTATTAGTAGAGATCTCATCTCCTATACCATCCCATATTCTTTCTCGTGTTACATTCCGTACTTATCACTGGTCCCCGACCAGGCCATCTCAATTCCCCGGGTTCCCAACCCCAACTTTCTATTCCAACCACAGATTGTTTTATAAAAGTGAAAGCTAGATCAAGCAAGTTCCCGACATCGCTCTTGATCGTGAGCATGGCTATCCAGATAGTTTTCTTATTCTACAAAGTTTGCACACTTTACCCACAAGAGACAAGCAACTTATAATATCCGTTTAACACACTCCCATATGTATGCACCTAAGATGATTGCTACAAAGCCTTTACAATGTCTCACTTCAATGCAACCCACGCTGCTAAATATCACCTCTTTGGGACTCGCCCTCCGGAGCTCATAAACATAGACGTGATACAATCATCTCTATAATTGCCTCTAAAGCATATCACCAACAGTCCCCAAAGACATACAATGGAGAGTCAGGCCTAAATGTCGCAACTCCCCATGTCTTCTGTAGGATATTAGTGACTGCCTCCACAAGTCCATATCATCAGGCCTGGCATTCGGTTAATTAGTTTTTGTAAGATTCAGTATTCACTACAACAGATTTGATGTTCCATGATGAAGCGTAAACATCATAGATAGCTCAATTTTATCATAGAAAGTTAGTTATGATATAAAATTTTGTCAAACGTATTGTCATAGTGTGTGCGTCATAGAATGTCTGGAGTGACGAAACATTTAGGTTCGTCGCAGATAATCAAAAAAATTATGACGAATTCTCGACCGTCACCGAATATTGTAATTCTACGACAAACAAGTTTGTCATCTAATATGAAACATGTTGTCATCTATTATTTGCACTTACATAATTTGTTCAGCAGAATAACATAGTCTTCCCATTTGTTGAATAGGGAGATCAGATAGAGAATTAGAACTTGACAAAATTTAAGTACGTACCTTAAGACCAAGGAATTTGATCTGGGCACTGATGGAGAAGTCTCTGTGTTTTGTCTGGTGCTTGTGGGGCTACAGCACATGGTCAAGGACAACATCTTGATCATCATAGGGACAAAGAGCCTTTTAAGGATGATCTTCGATCGTCATAGACAGCAGCCTTTAAGGACAAAGATCTTGACTGTCTCAGACAAGATCTTAGACAAAGATCTTAGCATATGCTTGGTGGTTGGCGCCTATAATATGTATCCCCAACCCTCAAAGTTGGCATGGCATTGTGTTAGAAATAAACAAAGAAAAATTGCCTCATCTCCAAGTGTCATCCTCTCCATGAGAGTAAGGATCTTGCTAACACCAACAGAGAAGAGTCCAACGAGTAACAAGTGGTATCGAGCTATACTATCCTGTAGCTCGAGCATCTCTTGCTCATCTCCTTCTCCGGCCCGCGAAGCAGCCTCCCGTGCAGAGCAAAGACTACCCATTGTCCTCGCTCACTCCTCTCCGGAGACAAAGGCTGTCCGGCAGCCCTCTCTCCACGAGACAGCCTCAAGATGGCGCGCCATGTCCGCAGGCGATCTCGCTCACGGTCGCTCGAGCACTCGGCACAAGAGATATCGAGCTTCGCCAGAGCAAGCGCCACGGCAAGTAGCAATGGCAGAGCGGCCGCAGCGCGTGAAAGGGCTTCAAGGTCGGCGTGGCGGAGTCGGGCAAAGCAGCAGAGCGGAGGTGGAAGCGGCGGCGGCGGAAGATGCAAAGGCGGTGGCAAAGAAGGAGGTCAAGGCTGCGCGCGAAGAATAAAGAGCTCCATATCCGCCGATGATAGCGGCGACGCGGACCTTGAGTCGCTGGAGAGGGAAGCGGCCATGAGGGCGAAGCGCGATGGGCACCAAGACGCCCATGAGCGCGGGCGAACAGACAGGCGGCGCGCGCGGCGGCGCCTGGAGGAGGCGCGACGGCGGGCGACAGACGGGTCGACGGAGAGCGGCCTTCACAGCGACGCGCGCTTCTCCCGCAGACGGCATCGTGGTCACCACGGTACCAGTCGTCGTCGAGGGACGCCGGCCCGGCGCGGTGGTGGCCTACCTCACCAAGACCAACTATGTCGAGCGGGTCGCGGTGATGAGGGTAAAGCTCCAAAGCGCATATATGGGGATGCGATCCGTGACGGCGACGCCGACCACGATCAGATCGACGGCGCTGGATGCTCATCGCCGCTGCCCCGCCGAGATGCAGTTCTCGCTTACCAACAAGCGGACTGCCAAAGAGGCTTGGGACGCCATCGCTGCAGCACGCATCGGCAGCGACCGCGCCCGCAAGTCTACATTGCAGGCACTTCGCACGGAGTGGGAGCACCGCCTTCAAGCCGTGAGGACGCGATGACTTTGCTCTCCGCCTCAACACTCGCTGCGTAAGCCGGTGCGTTCGGCGACGACACCTACGGCGAGGAGAGAGGCGTGGAAAAGCTCTTCGCCGCGCCCCGAGAAGTACAAGCGCACGGCCGCCGATCGAGTCTCGCTGGATCTCTCCACGATGACAATCGAGGAGGCGCGGTCGCCTCAAGGTTGTAGACGGCGATGAGCCACATCGCCTCTCGACCCGTCTCCATTGGCGGGAAGCTCCTCCTCACTCGGAAAAAGTGGGTCGCGGCCAAGGTGACAGGAAGAAGGGGAGCCTTCTTCCACGACAGCGGCCGCAGCATGGCAAGCGCGCAAGTCACGCAAAGACGCCTGCATGGGCGCGAGGACGCGCCGAGGGTAATGATCGTGGAGGCGCCAGGCGGCGCCACGGCAAGCAAAAGCCGCAAGACGAGACGACTCTTGCCACAATCGCGCAAGCTTGGTCATTGGGCCAAGGAGTGTCGATACCACGACGCCCAGCCCACGTCGCAGCAGCAGAGGAGGAGGAGCAGCCATTGCTCATTGCTCATGCGAGCATCGAACTACCTCGCGCAGACCGCCGCAGATGGCTCTCCTCCACCTTGACGAGCCAAAGCACACGCCTCCTCGGCGACAGCCCGTGAACGACAAGACCGACGGTGGTGCTCGACACCGACGCCACCCACCACATGACCGGCGGCGGAGTTCTTCTCCGAGCTCGACCCAGCGCTCGAGGCACCGCTGTTCGGCCGACGCCCGCGCGTGGAGATCAAAGGCGCGCTCTGCTGCCTTCGCCGCCAAGATCGGCGAGCACCGGCCGCCACCGGTGTCTACTACATCCCGCGCTGAGGAACTCCATCATCGCCTTGGGATACCGGATGAGAACGGATCGCGCGGAGATCGAGCACGGGTGCCGCAGATGGGATCATCGCCGCGGCGCCTCGTCAAGGTCAACAGAGCAACCGCTCACGCCCTTCACGCGCAGTGGCGCAACCTCTCGTGTCTTGCGTACCGCCGCGACGACGACGCTTGAGGTGGCACGGCGCTTTGGGCACCTCAACTTTGAGGCCCTAAGACGGCTCAAGAAGAAGGAGATGGTGCGGGCATGCCGCGACGCCGACCACGTGGAGCGCTTTTGCGACACTGCCCTCACTAAGCCGCGGCGGCTCCTTCCTCGCCAGCGAAGCTCGCGCCAAGGAGAAGCCGAGCTCAGACACGGTGACCTCTGGGCCCGTGACACCGGCTACACCTGGAGGCCGGCGCTACTTCCTCCTCCTCGTCGACGATGTGTCCCGCTACATGTGGACTGTCCTGCTCGACGTCAAGGCAGCCGCTGCGGACGCCATCAAGCGTCTTCAAGTTGTCGCGAGGCGAGCGCGCCACAAGCCGGTCCTACGCACGGACAACGGCGGTGAGTTCACGGCGGCCGAAGTTTGCAACAGATCGCGCCGACGCGAGGATCCATCGTCACTTCTCGCGCCCGACACCCCGCAGCAGAACGGCGTCGTCGAACGCCGCAACCAGACGGTGGTGGCCACCGCCCGCGCCTCCTCAGCGAGAGAGGATGCCGCACTTCATCAGCGAGGCGGTAATGACTGCCGTCTACCTGCTCAACCGCTCCCTCACCAAGGCCCTCGACGGCAAGACGCCATACGAGGCCTCGCACGGGCGCAAGCCCGCGGTGAACCACCTCCGTGTCTTCGGCTGCCTGGCCTTCGTCAAGGAGCTCAACCACGTCGGCAAGCTCGACGACCGAGCACGCCAGGGTCTTCATCGCCACGCTGGCGGGCGCCAAGGCCTACCGCGCCCGACCGCGACACGCGGCGCATCGCGATCACACGTGACGCCGTGTTCGACGGGCGGCGAGGCGACGGGGCAAGATGGTGGATGACGGCCGACCGATGACCGCCGATTTCATCGCCGACCACGCCCACTTCGAGGAGGCGGGAGCAAGCGGCTCATCTTCACCGAAATGGCCTACCCCACCGCCTCGCTCGCCACCATCTCCGGCGAGTCCTTCACCACCGCCAAGACCGCCGCCACGCCGCCTCCTACACCAAGCACCTACTCCTTCAGCTCGGCGACCGGCAGCCGACCCACAACGAGCAATAAGACGGTGGAGTTCGCCACTCACCGTCCAACGACGAGGATCGATCGACGCTACCACGGCGGCGAGCCTGCGCTACTGCATCGCGGACAACCTCTCGGCGAAAGCAATGGTCCTCGAATCGGGCGCAGCGCGACTCAAGGCGAGCCGCACCTTGCATGTGACGACGGCGAGCCTTGTTCCTTCGCCGAGGCGAGAGAGACGCGGCATGGCGTGCCGCGATGCAGAGGAGATGGACGCCGCTGTTTAAACAAGACGCGGGAGCCGCCGATCTTCCACCGCCACCACGCCATCTCTCAAGCTGGTCTTCAAGCTCAAGAAAGACGAGGTCGAGAGGTGATCAAACACAAGGCGCGCTGCGGCACGTGGCTTCGCCCGGCAGAGGGAATCGACTTCGACGATGCCTTGGCGCTGTACTGCGGATGGAGTCCGTCGTCTCCTCCTGCCCTCGCACCCGGGAGGGTCGTGCGTTCATCACATGGACGCCAAGTCCGCTTTCTCAACGGCGACTTGAAGGAGGAGGTCTACGTCCGCCACCGCCAGATTCATCATCCCCAAGGAGAGCAAGGTCCTCCGCTCGCGCAAGGCCCTCACGGCTTGCGGCAGCATCATGAGCTTGGAACGCCAAGTCGACTCCACCCTCAAGAAAATGGGATTCCAAAGAAGCGCCACGAGGCCGCGGTCACCGGCCGAGCAAGGGAGGCAATGTCCTCCGATAGGCGTCACGTCGACGACCTTGTGATCACCGGTACCAAGGAGAAGGAGATCGAGGCATTCAAGGCGAGATGAAGGCCACCTTCCGATGAGCGACCTCGGCCCCTCTCCTTCTACCTCGGGATCGAGGTCCACCAGACGCCCCAGATCTCTCTTCGCCAGATCCGCCACGCCAAGCGCATCGTGGAGCTGGCGGCCTCACCGATCGCAACCCACCCACACTCCTATGGAGGAGAGGTCGGGTCGAGTCGTGAGAGTACTGGGCGGAGGAGGTAGACGCGACGCGAGACGGCGCATTGTGGGCAACCGCTACCTTGTCCACACGCCGACCGACTTGGCGTTCGCCATCGGCACGCCACCGGCTCATGGAGCGACCGACGACGGAACACCAAGAAGCCGTGAAAGGATCCTCCGCTACGTCGCGGGCACCTCCGACCACGGCTTGCACTACCTAAGGTGCCCGGCCGGCGCGACTTCATCTGTGCGACAGCGACCACGCCGGCGACATCGACACGAGCAAGAGCACCGGTGGACGTCAGACTTCCTGCAAGTGTCCGATCACCGGCATCGGTCAGCGGCAGGTGGTGGCTTTGTCTAGTTGTGGAGGCGAGTACATTGCGACCACTACCGCTTCTACCTGTGCTCGTGGTCGCTCCGCTTGGCGATCTCCTTGGCGAGAGATGCGAGGCGAGAACTCGGGGTGGGCAACAAGTCCGCCTTGGCCTTGCGAAGAACCCCGTCTTCCATGAGCGCAGCAAGCACATCCGGTGAGGTATCACTTCATCGGTCGCCCGATGAAGGGAGTATCCGGGCCAACTACATCAACACCCAAGACCAGCTCGCCGACTTCCTGACCAAGTCTCTTGGGCGGATCAAGTTCCAGGAACTTCGCGCCAGGATCGGGATGGCTCAGATTCCTCACAAGGAGACACACAAGACTTAGGGGAGAATGATGGAAGTCTCGTGTTTTGTCCGTGCTTGTGGGGCTACAAAGACATGGTCAAGGACAAAGATCTTGATATCATAGGACAAAGCAGCTTTAAGGACAAGATCTTGATTGTCATAGGATAAAGATCTTGTTGTCATAGGTGACAGCAGACTTTAGGATAAGATCTTGATCATTATAGGACAAATGACTTTAAGGACAAAGATCTTGACTGTCCTTGTATAAAGATCTTAGACAAAGATCTTAGCATATGCTTGGTGGTTGGCACTTATAAATATGTATCCCCAACCCCTCGAGTTGGCATGGCATTGTGTTAGAAATAAACAAAGAAAAATTGTCTCATCTCCAAGTGTCATCCTCTCCATGAGAGTAAGGATCTTGCTAACACCAACAGCAAGAGTCCAGCGAGTAACAGGCACTGGCCTTGAGAAATTTATATCTGTTCTTCCATAAGTGCTTTTGAATATCCTTGTTCAAAGTGTTTATCTCATGGGCTCTCTCTGGAGGATTTTCAGAAGCTACATGGCTGTTATGTGTACTAAAAAATCGACTAGTTACTCCATACGGACACAACTGCTCCAGAGCGGTAAATGGACACATTCCTACCAGGTCAGCTGGTTTCTGTGCATGGAAAGTAATGACAAAATTAGTCCTGGCTTACAAAGTTCAGTGAAAACATCAAATCTACAAAGGCAAAGAATAGATCCAAACAAAACAATACCTGAGCCAAATAAGCATCTATGTCAAGGCTGAAAAGACAAGAAGCACCGTATTTGCAGGAATCCACATTTCCACTTTTCCCTACTTCTATACAAAGATGTGATGGAGACTTTTGTTCCTGCTAACAAGTTTAGTGAAGTACAAAAGCGTCCAAATTAAGTTGATGACAAAGAATTTGCACTAATAGTCTAATACAACAAATATAACTGGTGCCTGCATAACTGCAGTATACTGTGCACACACATAACCATAACGCAAGCACATTACGGGGGCGGACTGTACCAGAGTGCAAGTATGCAACAGGGCTAGATCTGAGACGATTTCATAGAGAAAAGATGGTACAGAACTCAACTTGTAGGTTTTACTAGTAACATGGCAACCACAAATTACAATTAAGCGATCAAACAAGGCTATTTTATGACACCCAACTACCCAAGCATTAGGACAAACATAATGAGTACAAAGTTGCTCCCAACTTACGACATAAAATTGTTGACTTAGATACCAATGTATACAAATACAAGGGTGAACCGGTGAACGACAAAATTACAGCTTACTAAAAAGGATCATAAGTGCATAAAGAAAACAGATCCGTCTCACAAGCACATAGTGATCAAGATTATAACTTTATACAGGAAATAGTACCAACATTTTAATTAGAAATCTTAAAATTTCCCAAGTATCTTATAGCTAGCTACTAGCCGGCCCTTGCATTAGATGGCAATCAGGTGTCCACAAGCTTGCTTCTTGCATAAATGATAAATCAAATAGCAAAGAGATGCATCGCTCCTGTACGGAGCCGTTGAAATTTATTTATCCTCACATTTATATTCGGTGTGTGGTTCTTACTTCTTTTCACTTGTCATTTTCTATAACTACATCTCAAAATAGGTTCAAAACATCAAATTTCTAGAAACTATGCAACAACTACGCGTTCATGTCCGATATTCTGGACATGTTTGTTATAGCGTCAACTATAACAGAAAGCCCTTTAATCTGGCACCATTTTGTCCAAGTCATACTTGCACATCACATACCATGGTGCTTAACAACAAATTAGCTTGTTAGGAAACAGATAAAACACACCGGAAATGCCATCCAAATGCGGAGCAACTATACGTAGGCATTACAACAAGCACCTAACGAGCATAGCCCCATAACACTGGGGCATTAAAGCAAACACCTTGCGTCCACTGCTACGGTTGGTTACCTGCTTGCGCTCGCACTTGAGCTGGCGCTTGGACTTCTTCTCCGTGACGACGGCACCTCCTGCGCCTTCGCTGGCCTTGCTCTTCTCCTTGGGGGGCTCGCGGACGGCAGGCGGGCAGAGGAAGGCAGGCTTGACAGGGCGATAGCGCGGGCCACCAGCTCCTCCGGGGTGGGCTGCGGCGGCGGGGGAAGGGTCCGGCGGGTCGGCCGGCTTGTTCGCGGTCGCGGCCACGGCGGCGGCGCGATGAGGAGGCAGCAGGGAGGATTTTTTTTTTTCGAATTATGGATACCGTTAGCCTTCTAGCGTCCCAAAAATTCCGAATCTAGCAGCTCTCTATACAAAATTTCAAAATGGTCTCCGTGGAGCCGCCTGCTGCGTCAGCGGGATGCAGCAAGCAAGCTGCTGCGCCACCGGCACGCACCAGGCACTGCTGCGCACCCCGGCCGCAGCAGGTGACTAGCACGCCAGTTGTACCAAGCGGAGGAAGAGAGAAGATGAAAGAAAAGTAGGGAAAAAATTTCAAAAAAAATTCTAAAATTTCAAGAAAATTATATAAAAATCTTTATGATATGAATAGGTTTAATAAAATAAAATTGAAGTTTATTTTTATTTTTATTTTTATTTTACTTATTCACTTTCGCATGTGTCATTGTATTTGGAATTAAAATTCTGGAATTAGGTTATGATGAAGATAATTGTAAATCGATGTCATCCAATCTCTACCCTGATCGTCATTGATATGTGGAGCATTTATGTTATCAAAATCAATAGGGATGGCCTGATGTGTATCATTGATGTTCTCGGAATACTCG